>CM072694.1:6528698-6566301 GCA_036884735.1 Huso huso | reverse complement strand
ATACCGTTCCTCTCAATATATATATATAAAGACTGAGAAAAAGGAAAACGGCTGTGTACCAAAATGATCAATAAGGAAAAGAAGAGAAAAGGATATTTCAGGTAAAAAGTCAAATCAATTATCAGGACGTTTGGGACAACAAGTCCTTCATCATTTGAATACAAAAAAAACAGTGCTTTAAAGTTCAAAAAAAAAATTGCAAATATACATATACTGTGTATATATATATATATATATATATATATATATATATATATATATATATATACACATGAAACTTGTACTTTTATATAGTTATATAAATGTCAATTGCTGTGGATAAATGCATCAGCGAAATCAATTAATATGACATGTAGTTTTCCAGCTTGCTATTTATTAATATATTTATACATTTATAATATAAACATGTATTCATTTCTACATTTATTTCTTTAACAATATTAATTTCTAAATGTATTTATTCCTCTATGTGTTTGTTTAAATTGTAGCAATTCCCATGCTACATAATGTGGGTGTAAGTCTCACCCACCTGTCCCTTTTAATTAGGGTCAGTAGCCTGGCCAGGTTAAAACTTCATTTCCCATAGTTCCTTGCAACCACCCTCTGTTCATCCTCTCTCCCCATTGGCTCATTCAAATTTCCACCCCTCCAATCTCAGAGCTCCTTAGTAGCCAGCAGTTGTATTAAAGCTGGCTAATCAGGCCTGAGGGAGACTCCCTTTCTCAGAGGAATCCATTAAACTACAGCATTTTCTTTACTTAAATTTCAGTGAATCCATTACCATCCTTAGATAATTCCAGTGCATCCGTTTATTTTTTTTTGTTGCTGTGCTTTGTCTAAACTGCTCTTTTTGTTTTCACTGTTACTTGTTTAAGTTTAGCTGTTTTTCTAGGTCTGTTTAGTGTTTGTTGTTTTATGTGTGACAGCCTCCATTTTTTCCTGATCCTCCTGATTTTTTCCAAACAACTGTTCACCATTCAACTCAACACTACTGGACAGTCTCAACAATTTCAGCGTACTCAATGTTTTCAACCTTCTACAATCACCATCATTTCGGGACACTTTGCTGGACTGCCTTATTTGTGGGTGAGATCATTTCTTTTTGTTTGGATTTTTCTACTTTAATTTGATACTTTGTTTCCTGTATTTTTGTTATTTTGTTACTTTGTATGGATTTCAATTACCCTGCTATTACTGGACTTGTTGGGCCTACCTGTCATTCTCCACCATTGCCACAGAGACTGTTAAATGTAATTGTTTCCACAAGTCACTGTTTTCATCTGTATCTATTTATTTATCCTTGGTCTTTATCTGTGTGTGTTGTGTTTGTGAGTGTGGGTTTATTGGAGACCCTCCGGACACTACATTCATTTCTACTTTGTGAATCTGTTTAGCCTTCTGTTTGTCCCTACATACTTATCTGTACCAGCTTTATTCTTACCTGTTACCTGCAATTATTTGAATTCCTTTCTTCTCATTATTCATTTCATTCATTTGTTCATTTTTTCATTTGTTGACATTATTGTTCACAATAATAAACCGATTGTTCTTGAAATTGACACCTCTGACGTCCCTGCTTTTGCTGTCTGTCACTCTTGCTGACTTCTTTAGCTATAGGAATAGGGCCAGTAGTATCTCCTTAGGGAGGACAGTGCAACTGCTTCCCAGTTGTGCAGAGTGATCATTACAATATGTTCCACAATATAGTACAAAATACATCAAGATATTTTGAAACCTACTCTGTTTGGTGTTCGTGATTTTGTTTTGTTCAAACTTTTTATTTTATTTTTGTTTGTTAAAATAAAATGGCGCAGCGCCTTTGCACCACAGTACCTGCCTATTTGTTTTTTCTTCCTGTATCTGGCCTGGCGTCACCACTCTGCCAACCCCTGCCACAGATACAAATACTAACAAAACCACACTGGTCAAAATAAAAGGCAACAAGGGCTGACAGCGGTGCGAGGTATTCTGGTAGAGGAAATGATGCTAGTGGCAACACTGGAAGCAACAATGCTGACAGAGGTGCAGGGCACTCCGACAAAGCTAGCAGTGGCAATGCTGACAGCAGAACATGCTGCCTCCTCCAGACCTGCAGCCAGCAGTGGCAACCTGTCAGCGTAAATGCTGGCTCCTCCGGACGTGCAGCCAGCCGTGTCCAACGCTGGCAGTGGAAATGCTGACCACAGCGTGAGGCACTCCAGCCGCTCCTCCTCCTCCTCCTGGAAGGGGCAGTTCACTGTGAAGCACACGCACCCACATCACCTTTCACTGTGCACTGCAAAGCACACGGTCACAGTACTGCATCAAGTTTCACCTTTGTTTTGCCTACATTTATTTAAGACAGTAAACTCTTTTAGAGAATGTAGAGCCTTGAAACTTGAAAGATACTGCTAGACACCATGCCCATCTAAAATAAAATAAAAACACTTGCTAGTAGTTGCACCATCAACATATTAACCAACATGAGTTGGATGGCATTAATGATAATTATTCTGAGTCAAAGTGAAAAAGCATTCAGTGTACAGTATCCTCAGTAATTAGACTATAACTGTGTTTCTATAATGCCATATTATATTTGTACAGAATCGTCCCGTGGATTGTATTGTACAGAATGATGCTCACGCACTATTGCGTGTGTCTGTGCAATCAAAGTACAATATGCGAGTACATTGTAGGTATCTGCTGTAAAATAATCTAGAATAATTAGGCTGCTAACTGTGTTAAGGTTTTATCAATATAATACCTAGCGATCTCCGAGTGGCGCATCCAGCTAAGGCACTTCACCGGGAGAGTAGGGTGTGCCCTATAGCCTGGGGCCGGTTTTTCAAAACTTTGGTAATGGGATTTGTGCGTTTGATCGGGATTACATTGTGAATTTGGGTTTTTCAAAACATCGAAATGCGATCGGGATTACTGTGATCCGGATCTAGTTTTGGTAATGCGATCGCACTTTTAATCACGATTAAATGTTGCAATTGGGTTTTTCAGAATTTAAAGATGAGATCACGATTACTCTGATGCAAAATATCCGCATCATTTTGATACCGCTCGGAAGGTGGATTCAAATGGTACAACTTTGTGAAACAATTAAATTTCGTCTCCATTTAGATGGAAAACATAATAATATATCTTAAAAATAATGTGCCACATTCCCCACGGTTGGTTTTATTGTATTCTTCATGTTTGTATATAACTCTTCATTAACAGCATCTGTCGATAAAAAAAAAGAAAACAGCTGTTTGCTCGAGAGCACTCAACCTATAAAGGAAATGTTATTTGTCCAACACATGCTGTATGTGTATGCGTGTACGTGTTATTTAGAAGATCTTTTAATGTCAAAGTTTAAATTAAAGTTTAAACCAGGACCCTTTTAAAAGTAGTTTCTTACAAAAGCATCTCTCATTGCACATCCAGCAAATCGATCCTCCTGTGATGTTAAAGGTGTATCACGGCGTTGTTCTTGAGGCTCCGGAAAGTTAGCATTCAAGTCCTCCCCGATAAATAGCACCTTGCGCATGATAGCAATATTGTGCAATACAATGCATGCTAGAATGATGTTGCATGCACGTGGCGGATCCAGATAAAAATAATCTGCATCACAAAAAGCAGGATTACAAAATCCAGATTAATTTTGTCTGGATTAAAAATTTTGAAAAACCGGCCCCTGGAGATCGCTGGTTCGAATCCAGGCTATGTTATATCCAACCGTGGCCGGGAGTCGCGAGAGGGTGGCGCACAATTAGCCGAGCGCCGTCGGGGTTGGGAGGGTTTAGTTCGGCAGGGTAATCCTTGTCTCGCCGCGCATCAGCAACTCCTGTGGCGGCCGGACGCCTGCGAGTTGTCTGTGAGTTGCTGGCAGATTCATAAACCTTTATATACTTACAATATAGTCCCCACTTAGATGGTACAGAACGACGCGAGTCCCCACTTAGATGGTGCAGAGCAACTCTCACACACCAGTGTGTGTGTGTGTGTAAATATTGTATTAATCAGCCTTGTTAATTAATAAAGGAAAGCTGCTAATTAGAGAAATAATGATTTTGTGATAGTAGTGTTAGTTCCATGCCTTATTGGGTTCATAATTCTTTGTAGATTGGAATGGAGTTCCCACATGGATAGGACAGAATGACGCACGATTTTGTAAATGCTATTTATACATTTGAATATGTTATTTTGTATATTGGGACATAGTTCTATTAATATATTTAAAAATTATACTGTATATTTATAGTAATAATTATCATTTATTTATTAAAAATTATAAGAATATTTGGTACACATTCAGATATTTAGTATGATTAAAATCTTAGAAATAATCTTCTAGTTACAATTGAACAATTACAAAAAAACCCCTTAAGAAACTGCCATTTGTAAATGTTCTAATCAGTTCCAAGGATAGTTATCTAGAATGCAGGACTTTAAACCTGCTAAATGCTAATTGTAAGAAACCCAATGGGTGTGAAGAGCAGGGCTCTGAGTGGCTGCAGGCTCAGACACAGTCCCACTGCAGTCTGGGCAGGTCCCCACTTTGTAGGTTAGATGTGGTTCAAGTCCCCACTTGGCTGATTTTTTTTTAAAAAACATTAAAAAATATATTTGCACAAATATTATCAATATACAGCTTAAAACATAATTTTCTATGTCTGTTTCACTTCATGGAAATGTTGCTGGTGGAGAATCATAGTTCCCACTTAGTAATACAGGCGAGTGTGTGTGTCTGTACTGTGTGTGTGTGTCTGTACTGTGTTTGTGTGTCTGTACTGTGTGTGTGTGTACTGTGTGTCTTTGTGTGTGTATGTGTCTGTACTGTCTGTGTGTGTCTGTACTGTGTGTGTGTGTCTGTACTGTGTGTGTCTGTACTGTGTGTGTGTGTCTGTACTGTGTGTGTGTGTCAGTACTGTGTGTGTATTGTGTGTGTGTCTGTACTGTGTGTGTGTGTACTGTGTGTGTACTGTGTGTGTGTGTCTGTACTGTGTGTGTGTGTGTCTGTACTGTGTGTGTGTGTGTCTGTACTGTGTGTGTGTATTGTGTGTCTTTGTGTGTGTGTCTGTACTGTGTGTGTGTACTGTGTGTGTGTACTGTGTGTGTGTGTCTGTACTGTGTGTGTGTGTGTGTGTGTGTGTGTGTGTCTGTACTGTGTGTGTCTGTACTGTGTGTGTGTGTGTATTGTGTGTCTTTGTGTGTGTGTATGTGTCTACTGTCAGTGTGTGTCTTGTGTGTGTGTCTGTACTGAGTGTCTGTACTGTGTGTGTGTATGTGTCTGTACTGTCTGTGTGTATTGTGTGTGTGTCTGTACTGAGTGTGTCTGTAGTGTATGTTTCTGTACTGTTTGTGTGTGTCAGTGTGTGTGTGTGTTTGTACTGTGCGTCAGTGTGTGTACTGAGTGTCTGTACTGTTTGTGTGTGTCACTGTGTGTGTGTGTGTTTGTACTGTGCGTCAGTGTGTGTACTGAGTGTCTGTACTGTATGTGTGTCAGTGTGTGTGTTTGTACTGTGCGTCAGTGTGTGTACTGAGTGTCTGTACTGTTTGTGTGTGTCACTGTGTGTGTGTGTACTGTGCGTCAGTGTTTGTACTGAGTGTCTGTACTGTTTGTGTGTGTCAGTGTGTACTGTGTGTGTATGGTTGACTGTACTGTGGATGTGTGTCAGTGTGTGTGCTGTGTATCTGTACTGTATGTGTGTCAGTGTGTCTGTGCTGTGTGTCTGTACTGTATGTGTGTCAGTGTGTCAGTGCTGTGTGTCTGTACTGTATGTGTGTCAGTGTGTCTGTGCTGTGTGTCTGTACTGTATGTGTGTCAGTGTGTCTGTGCTGTGTGTCTGTACTGTATGTGTCAGTATGTCTGTGCTGTGTATCTGTACTGTATGTGGTCAGTGTGTCTGTACTGTATGTGTGTCAGTGTGTCTGTGCTGTGTGTCTGTACTGTATGTGTGTCAGTGTGTCTGTGCTGTGTGTTTGTACTGTGTGTGTGTCAGTGTGTCTGTGCTGTGTATCTGTACTGTATGTGTGTCAGTGTGTCTGTGCTGTGTATCTGTACTGTATGTGGTCAGTGTGTCTGTGCTGTGTATCTGTACTGTATGTGTGTCAGTGTGTCTGTGCTGTGTGTCTGTACTGTGTGTGTGTCAGTGTGTCTGTGCTGTGTGTCTGTACTGTATTTTTGTCAGTGTGTCTGTGCTGTGTGTCTGTGCTGTGTGTGTGTCAGTGTGTCTGTGCTGTGTGTCTGTGCTGTGTGTCTGTACTGTATGTGTGTCAGTGTGTCTGTGCTGTGTGTCTGTACTGTATGTGTCAGTGTGTCTGTGCTGTGTGTCTGTACTATATGTGTGTCAGTGTGTCTGTGCTGTGTGTCTGTGTGTCTGTGCTGTGTGTCTGTGTGTCTGTGCTGTGTGTCTATGTGTCTGTGCTGTGTATCTGTACTGTATGTGTGTCAGTGTGTCAGTGCTGTGTGTCTGTACTGTATGTGTGTCAGTGTGTCTGTGCTGTGTGTCTGTACTGTATGTGTGTCAGTGTGTCTGTGCTGTGTGTCTGTACTGTATGTGTGTCAGTGTGTCTGTGCTGTGTGTCTGTGCTGTGTGTCTGTACTGTATGTGTGTCAGTGTGTCTGTGCTGTGTGTCTGTACTGTATGTGTGTCAGTGTGTCTGTGCTGTGTGTCTGTGCTGTGTGTCTGTACTGTATGTGTCAGTGTGTCTGTGCTGTGTCTGTACTGTATGTGTGTCAGTGTGTCTGTGCTGTGTGTCTGTACTGTATGTGTGTCAGTGTGTCTGTGCTGTGTGTCTGTACTGTATGTGTGTCAGTGTGTCTGTGCTGTGTGTCTGTGTTGTGTGTGTCAGTGTGTCTGTGCTGTGTGTCTGTACTGTATGTGTGTCAGTGTGTCTGTGCTGTGTGTCTGTACTGTATGTGTGTCAGTGTGTCTGTGCTGTGTATCTGTACTGTATGTGTGTCAGTGTGTCTGTGTTGTGTGTCTGTACTGTGTGTGTCAGTGTGTCTGTGCTGTGTGTCTGTACTGTGTGTGTGTCAGTGTGTCTGTGCTGTGTGTCTGTACTGTATGTGTGTCAGTGTGTCTGTGCTGTGTGTCTGTACTGTATGTGTGTCAGTGTGTCTGTGCTGTGTGTCTGTCCTGTATGTGTGTCAGTGTGTCTGTGCTGTGTGTCTGTCCTGTGTGTGTCAGTGTGTCTGTGCTGTGTGTCTGTACTGTGTGTGTGTCAGTGTGTCTGTGCTGTGTGTCTGTACTGTGTGTGTGTCAGTGTGTCTGTGCTGTGGGTCTGTACTGTGTGTGTGTCAGTGTGTCTGTGCTGTGGGTCTGTACTGTATGTGTGTCAGTGTGTCTGTGCTGTGGGTCTGTACTGTATGTGTGTCAGTGTGTCTGTGCTGTGGGTCTGTACTGTGTGTGTGTCAGTGTGTCTGTGTGTCTGTGCTGTGTGTCTGTACTGTATGTGTGTCAGAGTGTGTGCTGTGTGTCTGTACTATATGTGTGTCAGTGTGTCTGTGCTGTGTGTCTGTGTGTCTGTGCTGTGTGTCTGTACTGTATGTGTGTCAGTGTGTCTGTGCTGTGTGTCTGTGTGTCTGTGCTGTGTGTCTGTGTGTCTGTGCTGTGTGTCTGTACTGTATGTGTGTCAGTGTGTCTGTGCTGTGTATCTGTACTGTATGTGTGTCAGTGTGTCAGTGCTGTGTGTCTGTACTGTATGTGTCAGTGTGTCTGTGCTGTGTGTCTGTACTGTATGTGTGTCAGTGTGTCTGTGCTGTGTCTGTACTGTATGTGTGTCAGTGTGTCTGTGCTGTGTGTCTGTACTGTATGTGTGTCAGTGTGTCTGTGCTGTGTGTCTGTACTGTATGTGTGTCAGTGTGTCTGTGCTGTGTGTCTGTACTGTATGTGTGTCTGTGCTGTGTCTGTGCTGTGTGTCTGTACTGTGTGTGTGTCAGTGTGTCTGTGCTGTGTGTCTGTACTGTATGTGTCAGTGTGTCTGTGCTGTGTGTCTGTACTGTATGTGTGTCAGTGTGTCTGTGCTGTGTGTCTGTACTGTATGTGTGTCAGTGTGTCTGTGCTGTGTGTCTGTACTGTATGTGTGTCTGTGTTGTGTGTCTGTACTGTATGTGTGTCAGTGTGTCTGTGTTGTGTGTCTGTGCTGTGTGTCTGTACTGTATGTGTGTCTGTGTTGTGTGTCTGTACTGTATGTGTCAGTGTGTCTGTGTTGTGTGTCTGTACTGTGTGTCTGTACTGTATGTGTGTCAGTGTGTCTGTGCTGTGTGTCTGTACTGTATGTGTGTCAGTGTGTCTGTGCTGTGTGTCTGTACTGTATGTGTGTCAGTGTGTCTGTGCTGTGTGTCTGTACTGTATGTGTGTCAGTGCTGTGTGTCTGTACTGTATGTGTGTCAGTGTGTCTGTGCTGTGTGTCTGTACTGTATGTGTGTCAGTGTGTCTGTGCTGTGTGTCTGTACTGTATGTGTGTCAGTGTGTCTGTGCTGTGTGTCTGTACTGTATGTGTGTCAGTGTGTCTGTGCTGTGTGTCTGTGTGTCTGTGCTGTGTATCTGTACTGTATGTGTGTCAGTGTGTCTGTGCTGTGTGTCTGTACTGTATGTGTGTCAGTGTGTCTGTGCTGTGTGTCTGTACTGTATGTGTGTCAGTGTGTCTGTGCTGTGTGTCTGTGCTGTGTGTGTGTCAGTGTGTCTGTGCTGTGTCTGTACTGTATGTGTGTCAGTGCTGTGTGTCTGTACTGTATGTGTGTCAGTGTGTCTGTGCTGTGTGTCTGTACTGTGTGTGTGTCAGTGTGTCTGTGCTGTGTGTCTGTACTGTATGTGTGTCAGTGTGTCTGTGCTGTGTGTCTGTACTGTATGTGTGTCAGTGTGTCTGTGCTGTGTGTCTGTACTGTGTGTGTGTCAGTGTGTCTGTGCTGTGTGTCTGTACTGTATGTGTGTCAGTGTGTCTGTGCTGTGTCTGTACTGTATGTGTGTCAGTGTGTCTGTGCTGTGTGTCTGTACTGTGTGTGTGTCAGTGTGTCTGTGCTGTGTGTCTGTACTGTATGTGTGTCAGTGTGTCTGTGCTGTGTGTCTGTACTGTATGTGTGTCAGTGTGTCTGTGCTGTGTGTCTGTTCTGTGTGTGTGTCAGTGTGTCTGTGCTGTGTGTGTGTCAGTGTGTCTGTGGTGTGTGTCCTTACTGTATGTGTGTCAGTGTGTCTGTGCTGTGTGTCTGTACTGTATGTGTGTCTGTGTTGTGTGTCTGTACTGTATGTGTGTCAGTGTGTCTGTGTTGTGTGTCTGTGCTGTGTGTCTGTACTGTATGTGTGTGTGTTGTGTGTCTGTACTGTATGTGTGTCAGTGTGTCTGTGTTGTGTGTCTGTACTGTATGTGTGTCAGTGTGTCTGTGCTGTGTGTCTGTACTGTATGTGTGTCAGTGTGTCTGTGCTGTGTGTCTGTACTGTATGTGTGTCAGTGTGTCTGTGCTGTGTGTCTGTACTGTATGTGTGTCAGTGCTGTGTGTCTGTACTGTATGTGTGTCAGTGTGTCTGTGTGTGTCTGTACTGTATGTGTGTCAGTGTGTCTGTGCTGTGTGTCTGTACTGTATGTGTGTCAGTGTGTCTGTGTGTGTCTGTACTGTGTGTGTGTCAGTGTGTCTGTGCTGTGTGTCTGTACTGTGTGTGTGTGTCAGTGTGTCTGTGCTGTGTGTCTGTACTGTGTGTGTGTCAGTGTGTCTGTGCTGTGTGTCTGTACTGTGTGTGTCAGTGTGTCTGTGCTGTGTGTCTGTACTGTGTGTGTCAGTGTGTCTGTGCTGTGTGTCTGTACTGTATGTGTGTCGGTGTGTCTGTGCTGTGTGTCTGTACTGTATGTGTGTCGGTGTGTCTGTGCTGTGTGTCTGTACTGTATGTGTGTCAGTGTGTCTGTGCTGTGTGTCTGTACTGTATGTGTGTCAGTGTGTCTGTGCTGTGTGTCTATACTGTATGTGTGTCAGTGTGTCTGTGCTGTGTGTCTGTACTGTATGTGTGTCAGTGTGTCTGTGCTGTGTCTGTACTGTATGTGTGTCAGTGTGTCTGTGCTGTGTGTCTGTACTGTATGTGTGTCAGTGTGTCTGTGCTGTGTGTCTGTGTGCATAACCAGTGGAACAGGCCCCGCCCCCAGCCCTGCTGAATTCCACAGAATAAGAAGCAGAGACACAGAGAGGGAAGATGTTTCCTATTTTATTTGTTTCTAGACTACATTAGAGGAATTGCAGTTCCAACAAGAAGCCTCTGCTTTTAAACAGGCGAGCGATTCTCCTCCTCTACTGCCGCCTTCCTGAAAAAAAAAAAAAACACCACAAGCTTGAAATAGAAGAATAACACTGATACATTATAAAATGCATTTAAGTAGAGGAGATTATATGGAGCGAATGGCGTCTTCTGGCTGGTATTATTATTATTTATTTCTTAGCAGACGCATAAACGTATACATTATAAACTACATTCAAATACAAAGTCACATGAAGTCAGACCCCAGGCAAGTGTGTTACAAGGATCTGCCCGCTTCCTAGAAAATATTTACATTTCTACTGATGGAGTCGCCTGCCTCGCTGAAGCCACGTTGCAGGGATGATGTCACTGAAACAGCTGGAGCAACATGTGGGGGCTGAGAACTCCATTAAAAAAAAGAAAAAAAACCCGGACACTTTAAAAGACGTACCTTCACCCTGTGCGAATGGAGGAAGAATCAGGATAATGGGACCTTTTGACGCAGATGAAAAGAAATACAAAGAGCTGTGAGGGCTATGTGGAGAAAAACTGCACTACAAATTCATATGCATATTTTTTAGAATTATTTTCGTGTTTTCAAAATGGAAAATAAACCAAACGAAGATAGTCTTAAACAAAACAAAACAAAAAATTCTTAAGTTTATTTATTTCAAAGGTTCTTACCTTATTTGTTAATTTGCCAGACACACACACACACACACACACACACACACACACAGAGACACACACACACACACACACACACACACACACAGAGACACACAAACACACACACACACAGACACCAGAGACACACACACACACACACACAGACACAGAGACACACAGACACACACACACACACACACACACACACACACACACACTGCACACACACACACACACACAGACACAGACACACAGAGACACACACACACACACAGAGACACACACAGACACACACACACAACACAGACACACACACACACACAGAGACACACACACACACACACACTGACACACACACAGACAGAGACACACACACACACACACACACAGAACACACACACACACACACACACACAGACACACAGACACACACACACACACACACACACACACACACACACACACACAGACACACACACACACAGACACACACACACACACACACACACACACACACACACACACACACTGAGACACACACACACACACACACACACACACACACAGACACACACACACACACACACACACACACACACACACACACACACACAGACACACACACACACACACAGTAATAACAGTCAATAAAAACATCTTGATGCTTATTTTCTAAACACGGCACAGTGGTTACAATTTAAACACTATTAAGTGTTTAAAAACTAAACACTTTGTTTGAATATGTAAAAAATAAAGTTTAAATTATACACCTGTTCAGACAGCACCTGTAAAACCTCACAGCTCTACCTCTCTGGACTACATGACACCCAAACTTGCATGTTCATTAACTCCCACTTATCTGCCTCCTGCCTTGCTGCTCCCTGCTATTGCTCCTAGTTAGATCTGAATATAAATCCTGTATTTGAATTCACCTGCACTGGAACTGGATATCTGCAGTAGTATTTTGTATAGCGGCTGCTCCTCTACTGCACTTCTGGCACTCCTATCTGATCCTGCTCATAACTGGAACTGGATATCTGCAGTAGTATTTTGTATAGCAGCTGCTCCTCTACTGCACTTCTGGCACTCTATCTGATCCTGCTCATAACTGGAACTGGATATCTGCAGTAGTATTTTGTATAGCGGCTGCTCTACTGCACTTCTGGCACTCCTATCTGATCCTGCTCATAACTGGAACTGGATATCTGCAGTAGTATTTTGTATAGCTCTTTAATCAACAGATTTGGGGTCTGTGTGGAATGCAGGTCTGCTGTAGATTTAAACACTTTAAATGACGTACCTCTTCCCTCAGGCAGCACTGCGGGTTCATTGCCAGCTTCTCTTTTGCCTCTAAAATAATCTGCTATATTCAAGGTCGGTAGCTTATTCGGAGGTACGAAAAATAACGTCTCCACAGCTGAAACAAAGCAAGAAAACGTGTCAGCACTGTTCTGGAGAGTTCGACAACACATTCCTACAGGTCACACTCACGCTAGTCACAAAAGTACTAAAACGAAGGCCTTTTGGAGAAGAGAAACAGCAATACTAAACTACTATAGTGCTAAAACTATAGGTAAAGATATCATATTAACTGTAGTTTTTATACAGTAAACACTAGAATGGAAACTGCATTGAAATAGTACTACCATAGTAAAAGAAATAGGAACATGATGGTACAGTGTTGGATTACATTATAGATACCACGGTTGTGAAACTACTTTTAGAAATCAAATAAAGTCCCGTAGGATTCCCATGGTGGTGCTACAGTAGGCTGTTGCATTATAGTACCATTAATAGCACATGATGGTACTGGAGCAATCTAGGTAAAGTCCCTGCTTGCTTGCTTGCTCAAGGGTACAGCAGCAGCAGAGCTACCCTGCAGAAACATCTTGGATCAATGTGCAATTCTTTGAAAGAATATAGAAAGAGATGGTAGGATTGTACTCACAGCTGCAGAGGAAAGCCAGGGCGGAAATTAGCACCAGAGTCTTCATCTTGTCTGCTGGTCTTGGGCTGTTCAAGTCGGTGAAGTCAGAGCAGAGAAGCAACCGTATTTATACAGGAATGGGGCTTTGAAGCGAACTCTGTTATCATAATTGTTTGCAAGAATTTGCATAAAAGACAAAATATCTGCAACATTGCATCAATGAGACAGGTGACCTCACCAGCATATCTCATCATGTAAATACTGTAGACGAAGCGGGCTGATGTTTGTCATAGAATTGCCTGGGGTCTGACTTCATGTGACTTTATATTTGAATGTAGTTTATAATGTATACCAGCGAGAAGATGCCATTCGCTCAATATAATCTCTATTTCAATGCATTTTATAATTTACTCTTATTATTATTATTATTATTACTCATTTAATTGGCTTACTGGAAAAGAATTCCGTTGAGGGTTTCTGTGATGTCATAAACTACAAGTCCGTTTGCTTGAGTCGCTTAAAACAGTGTTTCTCAACCCTGGTCATGGGGACCCCACTGTCTGTCTGTCTGTGTCTCTGCTGGTTTTTGTACCAACTAAGGAACTGCTTTCAATGACTTAATTGAAGCATTAATTGAAAACAATTTGCATAATCAGAGCTTTTTAATAACTTTTTATTCAGCAAAATTATTTTAAAAATGTCAGCAAATTGTTTAGTCAAATGGAGTGTTTTTCAATGAAGTAATTGAGAACAGCTCCTCAGCTGGAACAAAAACCAGCAGAAACACAGACAGGCAGACAGGGGGGTTCCCACGACCAGGGTCAGGAAAAAACTACTTCTTCTATACGTTATAAAATGCACTTCTCATAAGAGAATTCATTCATTCAGTGTTCAGACTCCTCACTGTTTAACTCTTTTCTCATTTCTTTCAACTGTTTTACTCATACCTGCACTGTAAAAATAGCACAAGGAAACAAATACTTTGTTAAAATAAGCCATACTTGTAAATTGTATAAAATCGAATACATTAGTAGTCTTTTTGATTTTTTCCCTATGGCAAAAATAAATCTGTTAAGGGAGAGGTTTCATCTGGGTTCTTAAATACCTAGATTGGAAGGTAAAGTTTGGAGAACTTTCATTTAGAATTCTGTAAAGAACCAAAAAAGTCCTGTGTAGGGGACAAGCCAAAGAACTATAAAAAGTTCTGAGAGGAACTGATTGTTCTTAGAGTGACATTTGAAGTACATAGTAGTCATACAGTGTAGTAGCCCATTTATTAAACAGCTGCAATGCTTGTCAGTGTCGGGGCATTACAGCACTCTTTTGTTTAACTTTTGTCAACTTTTCAAATACGACCGGTTTCAAATCATCAGTGCTGCTATTTATTCTTAATAATGCCGTGGAACTCTCACAATGCTGTATTTAAATTCGTAGTATTGCGGCTCTCTTCATCAACATTTATTTTATTTTTTATACTTTGTGAATTGTTGTAATGAGAAAGCAAACTGCTCTTTCTTTGCACTGCGACTAAGCCAGTTTAGTACATCTACCCCTTAGATCAATTTAGTTTTTGCATCTCTGCCTCAGGTCTGTTCAACTTTGACAACCAAATGAGTCCTTCAGTGAGTCTGTGCTGCTGTCTGAGCAAATTAAGGGAGGCCACGTGAACCGGTCAGAGAAAAAATATCAATCCATGAGATGTGAGATAGTTTTATTGCAATATTGTGCTGGTGCTTTGTACATTATCGCCTCTTTTTTTCCTGCAGTGCGAGACAGTTTATCTGATTGTCCAGCTGTAGAAAAGCTAGCTCTTCTATTAGTACCAAGTAGATGAAGCCATTTAATTTACTAAAATGCAATGACCTCCTCACACCCTTCCCCCTCCCTTGCTAGTGTTGTTTGATGTAGCACCGGTTGATTAGTTGGGGGCAGAGGAACAATTAGCAGTTCAGAAGTTTTTTTTCTTTGTCCTAGCACAAAACACAAATAAATACAGTGCATAAGCAACTTGTTGGTTGTTACACTCTTTGAGTTATATTAAAAGGTATTTTAAAGGTGACCCATCCCACAAATTATTTTGAAGCAAATATAAGTAACATACTAAGGGTATATTTTCTTTGGTTTACTTCTATTATATACTTATTTTGTGAAACATTTTAGTAAATGATACAGCTGTATTTATCCTCCTCTAACCTCCTGGAGTCCTCACAATGGCTAACAGCAGCGCAAAAGCACCTGCACCACTTTCACTGAAATTAAATTTACACTATATATTTATTTTGATTAACAATAATAAATCAAACATAAATAGTTTATTTTTACCATTATATATTTTTTATAATTATCTCAGCGTTTTATTCTCGCCAGGGAATCTGTCTCGGAATACGTTTAAAAACTTCATTTTCTGTTTGCATTTAATGAACCAAGTAGTCTTGAGTAGCGTCAATTTAAAAAAAAAAAAAAGTAGATTTACAGATGCCTTTCAGTTTCATACGACTTTGCCTTGTCCGGGAGCTTTGCAGCCATTTCTAGGTTGTGTTATTCAGGTACTGGAACTGCAATTAAAAAAATACACATTCTCATCGCTTGAGCTCAATGGCTTCATCTACTTGGTACTAATAGAAGAGCTAGCTTTTCTACAGCTGGACAATCAGATAAACTGTCTCGCACTGCAGGATAAAAAGAGGCGATAACGTACAAAGCACCAGCACAGTATTGTCTTAGGAACACACCACATTCTAATTATTACTTCATTTCAAATAAATTAATAAAACTATCTCACATCTCATGGATTGATATTTTTTTCTCTGACCGGTTCACGTGGCCTCCCTTAATTTGCTCAGACAGCAGCACAGACTCACTGAAGGACTCATTTGGTTTTCAAAGTTGAACAGACCTGAGGCAGAGATGCAAAAACTAAATTGATCTAAGGGGTAGATGTACTAAACTGGCTTAGTCGCAGTGCAAAGCGCAGTCTGCTTTCTCATTACAACAATTCACAAAGTATAAAAATAAATGTTGATGAAGAGAGCGCAATACTACTAATTTAAATACAGCATTGTGAGAGTTCCACGGCATTATTAAGAATAAATAGCAGCACTGATGATTTGAAACCGGTCGTATTTGAAAAGTTGACAAAAGTTAAACAAAAGAGTGCTGTAATGCCCGACACTGACAAGCATTGCAGCTGTTTAATAAATGGGCTACTACACTGCATGACTACTATGTACTTCAAATGTCACTCTAAGAACAATCAGTTCCTCTCAGAACTTTTTATAGTTCTTTGGCTTGTCCCCTACACAGGACTTTTGGTTCTTTACAGAATTCTAAATGAAAGTTCTCCAAACTTTACCTTCAATCCAGGTATTTAAGAACCCAGATGAAACCTTTCCCTTAACAGATTTATTTTTGCCATAGGAAAAAAAAATCAAAAGACTACTAATGTATTCGATTTTATACAATTTACAAGTATGGCTTATTTTAACAAAGTATTTGTTTCCTTGCCCTTTTTTACAGTGCAGGTATGAGTAAAACAGTTGAAAGAAATGAGAAAAGAGTTAAACAGTGAGGAGTCTGAACACTGAATGAATGAATTCTCTTATGAGAAGTGCATTTATAACGTATAAACAGTATTTTCCTGACCCTGGTCGTGGGAACCCCCTGTCTGCCTGTCTGTGTTTCTGCTGGTTTTTTGTTCCAGCTGAGGAGCTGTTCTCATTACTTCATTGAAAAACACTCCATTTGACTAAACAATTTGCTGACATTTTTAAAATAATTTTGCTGAATAAAAAGTTATTAAAAAGCTCTGATTATGCAAATTGTTTTCAATTAATGCTTCAATTAAGTCATTGAAAGCAGTTCCTTAGTTGGTACAAAAACCAGCAGAGACACAGACAGACAGACAGTGGGGTCCCCATGACCAGGGTTGAGAAACTGTTTTAAGCGACTCAAGCAAACGGACTTGTAGTTTATGACATCACAGAAACCCTCAACGAATTATTTTCCAGTAAGCCAATTAAATGAGTAATAATAATAATAATAATAAGAGTAAATTATAAAATGCATTGAAATAGAGATTATATTGAGCGAATGGCATCTTCTCGCTGGTATACATTATAAACTACATTCAAATATAAAGTCACATGAAGTCAGACCCCAGGCAATTCTATGACAAACATCAGCCCGCTTCGTCTACAGTATTTACATGATGAGATATGCTGGTGAGGTCACCTGTCTCATTGATGCAATGTTGCAGATATTTTGTCTTTTATGCAAATTCTTGCAAACAATTATGATAACAGAGTTCGCTTCAGAGCCCCATTCCTGTATAAATACGGTTGCTTCTCTGCTCTGACTTCACCGACTTGAACAGCCCAAGACCAGCAGACAAGATGAAGACTCTGGTGCTAATTTCGCCCTGGCTTTCCTCTGCAGCTGTGAGTACAATCCTACCATCTCTTTCTATATTCTTTCAAAGAATTGCACATTGATCCAAGATGTTTCTGCAGGGTAGCTCTGCTGCTGCTGTACCCTTGAGCAAGCAAGCAAGCAGGGACTTTACCTAGATTGCTCCAGTACCATCATGTGCTATTAATGGTACTATAATGCAACAGCCTACTGTAGCACCACCATGGGAATCTACTGGGACTTTATTTGATTTCTAAAAGTAGTTTCACAACCGTGGTATCTATAATGTAATCCAACACTGTACCATCATGTTCTATTTCTTTTACTATGGTAGTGCTATTTCAATGCGGTTTCCATTATAGTGTTTACTGTATAAAACTACAGTTAATATGATATCTTTACCTATAGTTTTAGCACTATAGTAGTTTAGTATTGCTGTTTCTCTCCTCCAAAAGGCCTTTGATTTGTACTTTTGTGACTAGTGTGAGTGTGACCTGTAGGAATGTGTTGTCGAACTCTCCAGAACAGTCCTGACAAGTTTTCTTGCTTTGTTTCAGCTGTGGAGACGGCATTTCTTGCACCTCCGACCTTGAATATAGCAGATTATTTTAGAGGCAAAGAAGCTGGCAATGAACCCGCGGTGCTGCCTGAGGGAAGAGCTACGTCATTTAAAGTGTTTAAATCTACAGCAGACCTGCATTCCACACAGACCCCAAATCTGTTGATTAAAGAGCTATACAAAATACTACTGCAGATATCCAGTTCCAGTTATGAGCAGGATCAGATAGGAGTGCTGGAAGTGCAGTAGAGGGAGCAGCTGCTATACAAAATACTACTGCAGATATCCAGTTCCAGTTATGAGCAGGATCAGATAGGAGTGCTGGAAGTGCAGTGAGGAGCAGCCGCTATACAAAATACTACTGCAGATAGCCAGTTCCAGTGCAGGTGAATTCAAATACAGGATTTATATTCAGATCTAACTAGGAGCAATAGCAGGGAGCAGCAAGGCAGGAGGCAGATAAGTGGAGTTAATGAACATGCAAGTTTGGGTGTCATGTAGTCCAGAGAGGTAGAGCTGTGAGGTTTTACAGGTGCTGTCTGAACAGGTGTATAATTTAAACTTTATTTTTTATATTCAAACAAAGTGTTTAGTTTTTAAACACTTAATAGTGTTTAAATTGTAACCACTGCGCCGTGTTTAGAAAATAAGCATCAAGATGTTTTTCATTGACTGTTATTACTGTGTGTGTGTGTCTGTGTGTGTGTGTGTGTGTGTGTGTCTGTGTGTGTGTGTGTGTGTGTGTGTGTGTGTGTGTGTGTGTCTGTGTGTGTGTGTGTCTCTGTGTGTCTGTGTGTGTGTGTCTGTGTGTCTGTGTGTGTGTCACTGTGTGTGTGTGTGTCTGTGTCTGTGTGTGTGTGTGTCTGTGTGTGTCTGTGTGTGTGTGTGTGTGTGTGTGTGTGTGTGTCTGTGTGTGTGTGTCTCTGTGTGTCTGTGTGTGTGTGTGTGTGTGTGTGTGTGTGTCTGTGTGTGTGTGTGTCTGTGTGTGTGTGTGTGTTTGTGTCTCTGTGTCTGTGTGTCTCAGTGAGTGTGTCTCTCTGTGTGTGTGTGTGTCTCTGTGTGTGTGTGTGTGTCTCTGTGTGTGTGTGTGTGTCTCTGTGTGTGTGTGTCTCTTTTGTGTGTGTGTGTGTGTGTGTGTGTCTCTGTGTGTGTGTGTGTCTCTGTGTCTGTGTGTGTTTGTGTCTCTGTGTCTGTGTGTGTGTGTTTGTGTCTCTGTGTCTGTGTGTGTGTCTCTGTGTCTGTGTGTGTGTGTGTGTGTCTGTGTGTGTGTGTGTGTGTGTGTTTGTGTGTCTCTGTGTGTGTGTGTGTGTGTCTCTGTGTGTGTGTGTGTCTGGCAAATTAGCAAATAAGGCAAGAACATTTGAAATAAAATAACTTTTAAGAATGTTCTGTTTTGTTTTGTTTAAGACTATCTTCGTTTGGTGGTTTTCCATTCTGAAAACACGAAAATAATTCTAAAAAATATGCATATGAATTTGTAGTGCAGTTTTTCTCCACATAGGCCTCACAGCTCTTTGTATTTCTTTTCATCTGCGTCAAAAGGTCCCATTATCCTGATTCTTCCTCCAGTCACACAGGGTGAAGGTACGTCTTTTAAAGTGTCCGGGTTTTTGTTCTTTTTTTTAAATGGAGTTCTCAGTCCCCACATGTTGCTCCAGCTGTTTCAGTGACATCATCCCTGCAACTGTAACATTTTGACAAACAGCAGCAACGTGGCTTCAGCGAGGCAGGCGACTCCATCAGTAGAAATGTAAATATTTTCTAGGAAGCGGGCAGATCCTTGTAACAGACTTGCCTGGGGTCTGACTTCATGTGACTTTGTATTTGAATGAAGTTTATAATTGTAACAGGGCGAGCAGCCCTGTATATTGTTTGTTTATTTATTTTTATATCGGGGTCTCCCCCCTCCGCCCCTGTGCAGATTGTTTTGTATTGTTTATTTATTTTTAGTGTATTGTATTTATGTCGGCGAGCGCCGTATGTTTTGTTTTGATTAAATGACGGCGTAGCGCCGTGTTATTGTTTTGTTTATTTTTAAAACGTGTCCTGGCAGAGGCGAGATCGGTGCTCGTCCTCTGCCAGGTGTAATGAAAAATACTCGTGCAGAAGGTGGCCATCTCCCGAATTAATTAAGTGATTAATTTAGTTGCTAATCGGGAGATGGTCACCTGAATATAAAAAGCCTGCAGCTCTCTAGTTCGGGGTGGGTGTCATAAGGAGAGTGTGCGAGAGGAGTGACGGAGAAACGAGAGAGAAAGTAAACATAGGAACAGTGAAGGCAATCTGCCCAGCCTGACCTGTGTTGCAGTTATTATTTTGTGTTCGTGATTTTGTTTTGTTTAACTATTTATTTTGCTCTGTTTAAATATTTTATTTATTTTTTTGAATTCATTAAATAAAACGGCGCCCGCGCCACTGCACAATACCTTTTTGTTTTTGTTGTCCCTTCTTCTGCCGTGACGTCAGACCACTCAGCCGTTCCTGCCACACGTGGTGTCAGAAGTGGGATCGCAGCGCCTCAGGGACTTGAGCAGAAGTAGGGTACTGCATCTTTTCATATTTTTTTTTTTTTTTCTCGTTTTTTGATTGTGTGGAGTGAAGAGGAGGAAGGAAGATGGGAGGGAAGAGGTTGGAGGAAGCTTCGTGGTGCCTGCACTTCACAGAGGTGAGGCACTACCGAGGAAAGTGCTCCACAGAGGCCACCTCTCCAGAGAAGGATGGAGAGGTATGAGAGCTGGCTGAGGGACACCAGCGCCCGCTGTGGTTAAAAACAGAGGGGAGACATCTGCTGGGGACAGCAACCTGGATATCCTCTTGGAGTTCGTTAGGCTGGAGCCAGAAGTTCAGGAAAAGCCATCACCAGAGGATATCCAGGGCTCATAGAGGCCTTGGAGAGGATGACCCAGATGGTCGACTGGGTCTACCAGGAGCGAGAGGGGAGAGCGGAAGGTGAGGGAAGGAGGCAGAGGGGAACACGGACCTGGAATGGGAGGAGCCCGAACGCCCTGCGCCTAAAAGGGAGGAGCCCGAACGTCCTGCGCCTAAAGGGAGGAGCCAAGGCGTCCTGCGCCTCAAAAGGGAGGAGCCCAAACGTCCTGCGCCTAAAGGGGAGGAGCCCGAACGTCCCTGCGCCTAAAGGGAGGAGCCCAGGCGTCCTGCGCCCAAGAGGGGAGTCGGTGCGTCCACGGCCCAAGAGGGGGGGAGTCGGTCGCCCACGGCCCAAGGGGGGAGTCGGTGCGTCCACGGCCCAAGGGGGAGTCGGTGCATCCACGGCCCAAGAGGGGGAGTCGGTGCGTCCACGGCCCAAGAAGGGGAAGGCCGAAGGTCCACAGCCCAGGTACCTGCCAGCAGAGGAGAGTTCCTGCTGGTGCCACCTCTGTCTCCATGGGAGGACTGTGAGTCGCTCCCACCACCACCAGCAGAGGAGAATACCTGCTGGTGCCACCTCCACTGCCCTGGGAGGACTGTGAGTTGCTCCCACCTCCGCCAGCAGCAGAGGAGCATTCCTGCTGGTTCCACCTCCACTGCCCTGGGAGGACTGTGAGTCGCTCCCACCTCCGCCAGCAGAGGAGCATTCCTGCTGGTTCCACCTCCACTGCCCTGGGAGGACTGTGAGTCGCCCCACCTCCGCCAGCAGAGGGCATTCCTGCTGGTTCCACCTCCACCGCCCTGGGAGGACTGTGAGTCGCTCCCACCTCCGCCAGCAGAGGGAGCATTCCTGCTGGTTCCACCTCCACCGCCGTGGGAGGACGACATGTCACTCCCACCACCACCAGCAGAGGGAGAATACCTGCTGGTGCCGCCTCCATCTCCGTGGGAGGACGACATGTTGCTCCCACCACCACCACCAGCAGAGGGAGCATGCCTGCTGGTTCCGCTTCCACCACAACCAGCAGAGGGAACATGCCTGCTGGTTTCCTGTTGCAGCCAGAAGGGAGCCCTCCGCCGCCTGGGCCAGAAGGGGGGGAGGAGCCGCTGCCAGAAGGGAGGAGCCGCCGCTGCCAGAAGGGGAGGAGCCGCTGCCAGAAGGGGAGGCCGCCGCAGCCTGAAGGGGAGGAAGCCCTGCGCCCCGCAGCCTGAAGGGGAGGAAGCCCTGCCGCCGCAGCCTGAAGGGAGGAAGCCCCGCCGCCCCGCAGCCTGAAGGGGAGGAAGCCCCGTCGCCGCAGCCTGAAGGGAGGAAGCCTGCCGCCTTGGCCGCCTGAAGGGGAGGAAGCCCTGCCGCCTGAAGGGAGGAAGCCCTGCCGCCTGACGGGAGGAAGCCCGCCGCCGCAGCCTGACGGGAGGAAGCCCTGCCGCCTGAAGGGAGAAGCCCCTGCCGCCTGAAGGGAGGAAGCCCTGCCGCCTTGGCCGCCTGAAGGGGAGGAAGCCCTGCCGCCTTGGCCGCTTGAAGGGAGGAGCCCCACCACCTCGGCCAGAGGGGGGCCCTGCCGCCTTGGCCGCCAGAAGAGGAGCCCCTGCCGCCCTGGCCGCCAGGGGAGAAGCCCCTGCCGCCTTGGCCGCCAGAAGAGGAGGAGCCCCTGCCGCCTTTACTGTCAAGAGGAGAGGGCAGGGCTGCCTCTACCTCACCACCACCACCATTGGGAGGTGGGCTCCTGCTGCAGCCTTCATGGCCAGGGGCTCCCCTCCGCCGTCGGCTTGTCGCCTTGGGTCGCCTGTGTCTCCCTTGCGTCTCCCTAGGGTTGCTGCGGTCCTGCGTCGCCTCCAGGGTCCGCTGCTGGGTCGCCTCCGGTCCTTTGTCGCCTCGCCTCGAGGTCGCTGCCGTCGCCTCGGGAGGGGTCCGCTGCCGTCGCCTCCCGAGGGTCCGCTGCCGTCGCCTCCGAGGTCCGCTGCGTCGCCTGGGGTCGCCAGAGATCCGCCGCCTGGGATCACTACGCTATGGTCGGGCCCACGGAGGGAGCTGCCGGCCATCAAGAAAGGGGAGAGGTCAGAGACCAGCTCCCCCAGCCGCACTTTCGCGGCCAAGGTCATGTGGTCGGAGCCCCACGGAGGGAGCTGCCGGCCATCAAGAAAGGGGAGAGGTCAGGAGACCAGCTCCCCAGCCGCACTTCAGCGGCGGAGATAATGTGGTCGGAGCCCCACGGAGGGGAACTGCCGGCCATGAAGAAGGGGAGGTCAGGAGACCAGCTCCCCAGCCACACTGGGCAGGAGTTTGTGTGGCCAGAGTCCCCGGAGGGGAGCTGCTGGCCATGAAGGAGGGGGAAGGTCAGGAGACCAGCTCCCCAGCCGCAATTCGCTGCAGGACAGAGTGTGGAGGGAGCCCGGAAGAGGGAGCTGTCGGCCACGAAGAATTGGGGGTGCTGGAGATTCCACCATGGCCACCCCCAGAAGTAACTTGCCCCTCTCCCAGGACATTGAGACTGAGGGGGGAGGTGGCCGTTGGGGCCATGTGTGCTTCGCACAAGGGGGGGGATATGTAACAGGGCGAGCAGCCCTGTATATTGTTTGTTTATTTATTTTTATATCGGGGTCTCCCCCTCCGCCCCTGTGCAGATTGTTTTGTATTGTTTATTTATTTTTAGTGTATTGTATTTATGTCGGCTAGCGCCGTATGTTTTGTTTTTTGATTAAATGGCGTAGCGCCGTGTTATTGTTTTGTTTATTTTTAAAACGTGTCCTGGCAGAGGCGAGATCGGTGCTCGTCCTCTGCCAGGTGTAATGAAAAATACTCGTGCAGAAGGTGGCCATCTCCCGAATTAATTAAGTGATTAATTTAGTTGCTAATCGGGAGATGGTCACCTGAATATAAAAAGCCTGCAGCTCTCTAGTTCGGGGTGGGTGTCATAAGGAGAGTGTGCGAGAGGAGTGACGGAGAAACGAGAGAGAAAGTAAACATAGGAACAGTGAAGGCAATCTGCCCAGCCTGACCTGTGTTGCAGTTATTATTTTGTGTTCGTGATTTTGTTTTGTTTAACTATTTATTTTGCTCTGTGAGCGACTGTTTTCTGTTTAAATATTTTATTTATTTTTTTGAATTCATTAAATAAAACGGCGCCCGCGCCACTGCACAATACCTTTTTGTTTTTGTTGTCCCTTCTTCTGCCGTGACGTCAGACCACTCAGCCGTTCCTGCCACAATAATGTATACGTTTATGCGTCTGCTCAGAAATAAATAATAATAATAATAATACCAGCCAGAAGACGCCATTCACTCCATATAATCTCTCTACTTAAATGCATTTTATAATGTATCCGTGTTATTCTTCTATTTCAAGCTTGTGGTGTTTTTTTTTTTTTCAGGAGAAGGCGTGCAGTAGAGGAGGAGAATCGCTCGCCTGTTTGAAAGCAGAGGCTTCTTGTTGGAACTGCAATTCCTCTAATGTAGTCTAGAAACAAATAAAATAGGAAACATCTTCCCTCTCTGTGTCTCTGCTTCTTATCCTGTGGAATTCAGCTGGGGGCTGGGCCTGTTCCACTGGTTATGCACACAGACACACAGCACAGACACACTGACACACATACAGTACAGACACACAGCACAGACACACTGACACACATACAGTACAGACACACAGCACAGACACACATACAGTACAGACGCACAGACACACTGACACACTGACACACATACAGTACAGACACACAGCACAGACACACTGACACACATACAGTACAGACACACAGCACAGACACACTGACACATACAGTACAGACACACAGCACAGACACACTGACACACATACAGTACAGACACACAGCACAGACACACTGACACACATACAGTACAGACACACAGCACAGACACATGAATTAGCTTCTCAGCATCAGGCAATGATAAAAAAGACCTAATCTTGGCAATGTTACATAAATAATAAAAGGACACTTTAGTGGTATTGTGAATATGACCCTCAAATCATAAATCAGAATCAATTACAAATCCCAGGTTTCTGGCTTTGGAATTTATATTTGAATTATATTTACCTAAATTCATTTTTATACAATTTACCAACTCCAATTTCTGCTCCAACTTCAGTCTTACCTGAATTTAACTGCATTTAAATGTTGGGACATCCAGCTTTCCACCTCCGACAGACATGCAATTAGGGTGGAGACAACCGATATATCCCCAGGTTTCACAGAGATGTAAAGTTGTGTGTCGTCAGCATCACAGTGAAGATGTACATGGTGTTTACAGATCATCATGCCCAATGGTAGCATGTATAAGGAGAATAGTAAGGGGCCAAGAATGGAGCCCTGGGGTCACCACAGGAGATAGTGGATAATTGTGATAGAGAGTCTGCTATTGAAACAAAATTCTACCTGTCCGTAAGATATGACCTAAGCCAGTCTAAAACAGTTCCTGAAAGCCCTATCCAACTTTCAAGGCGATCAGTTAAACTAGCATGATCAATAGTATCAGATGCTGCACTTGGATCTAACAGAACCAGAATGAATATGTGACTGGAGTCTGCGCTCATTAGTAAATCATTCAGCACTTTGATTTGGGCAGTCTCTGTACTGTGACCAGATCTAAAGACTGATTGAAACTTTAAGTTCTTTATTATTATTATTATTATTATTATTATTATTATTATTATTATTATTATTATTATTTATTTCTTAGCAGACGCCCTTATCCAGGGCGACTTACAATTGTTATAAGATATCACATTATACATTATTTCACATTATACAGATATCACATTATTTTACATACAATTACCCATTTTCTTGGTTATCACCCAGAAATATATTGCATTGGCCAGCTCCCACCTTCTCTAAAACCTTAGTGGGAAAAGGTAAATTGGATGGAGGTCTAAAGACACTAGACAGTGTTTCCTGGACATCTTCCCTAATTAAAACAAAGCGTTAGTGTCACCGCTGCAGTTCAGGGTGTTTTTATTGATGAATTGAAAATGAGTATCTGGTAATCTGTAAATAAACAATTAAAAAATAAAATATATATATATATATATATATATATTAGGCAACCATAGGATGCAAACATAACACCAAATTCAAGTACTGTGTAAGGATTTTAAAACTGTTGCTTCCCTGACCTTGTAGCTGTTTAGCTTGTCATGTGACCCCAAATACACCCATGTGGGAGTGACTGGCTTTTCATAACTCAGAGTGCAGCTGTGACCTCGGAGGGATGATCACAACTTTGTTTCTGCTTAATAAGCTGTTTTGAGCCTGTGTACAAACCATAATCAAACCAATTCAAACTGGTTTAAAATCCCTTACTATTGTTAAAAGTGACATGCTATAACTTCAGGTAAGTGTCACGGAACTCATAATAACACACTATACAATTGGAACACGCAGTTTTTTTCTGATAAGCACGCACCGCGTGTGTGGGGCAGGGTACACACTGTTCCAGTTAAATGGCATGAGCTCTTATTGTTTCATCAGCCTTTGTTCCTTTTCATTATACAATCCGTTACTTATGCTTCCCATTTAAATATTGAAGGAAGTGAGAAATCTTTGAAACTGTAAACATTGTGTGATTTTCCTGTGTAAGCTCTGAATCAACGCAGGGTTAATGAACTCTTAGCATCAAGCTGTACATGGCTGGTGCACATCAGTACTTTGCAATCACCAGTCTTGTCGTTCAGCCTTGTGATGCATGAGTAAAAGCGCTTTGCTGCCTGTGAGAATTGAGCAAAACTCATATCATTGTTCTTAAATGGAACTTCTTGTTATCTGGGTTTCTGCTGACATTGGTAAAGTGTAGAAGAAACGCTTTTAATGTTTAATGTTCACTTTTAATATGCTTTGTCTCACACCATGGATCATGCTAGGGAAATGAGACCACATTTGGGCAAGGAAATTACATAAGCCAGCTGTATATCTGTGCTGTATGAAGTCATTTATTTGCTTAGAAAATAACATCTCTGTGCCATGCCAGCTCAAAAAAAAACAAGATCTCCGATGCCATGAAAGCTCAGCTCAGAAAATAACATCTACACTGATGCCAGCTCAGAACACCAACAGCTGAGACCTGTGTGTGAGGTCACTGAGGTGTGTGAGATCACTGATGTGTGTGTGAGATCACTGATGTGTGTGTGAGGTCACTGATGTGTGTGAGATCACTGATGTGTGCGAGATCACTGATGTGTGCGAGATCACTGATGTGTGTGAGATCACTGAGGTGTGTGAGGTCACTGAGGTGTGTGAGATCACTGATGTGTGCGAGATCACTGAGGTGTGTGAGATCACTGATGTGTGCGAGATCACTGATGTGTGTGTGAGGTCACTGAGGTGTGTGAGATCACTGATGTGTGTGAGGTCACTGAGGTGTGTGAGGTCACTGAGGTGTGTGAGATCACTGATGTGTGTGAGATCACTGAGGTTTGTGAGGTCACTGAGGTATGTGAGGTCACTGAGGTGTGTGAGATCACTGATGTGTGTGAGATCACTGATGTGTGTGAGGTCACTGAGGTGTGTGAGATCACTGATGTGTGTGAGATCACTGATGTGTGTGAGGTCACTGAGGTGTGTGAGATCACTGATGTGTGTGAGATCACTGATAGCTAAATATTTAAATAAATCTTAAATCTCTCTTAACTAGATTTAACATTCAGCTAAATATTTAAATAAATCTTAAATCTCTTAGCTAGATTTAAAATTTAGTTAAATATTTAACTGGCAGCTAAATCTGAATATTTAACAATTAGCATAACATAATTGTACCTGTGTGTGTGTGTCTCAGTGTGTTTGTCTAAGTGTGTGTCTCAGTGTGTGTGTCTCAGTGTGTGTGTGTGTTTGTCTCAGTGTGTGTGTTTGTCTCAGTGTGTGTCTCAGTGTGTTTGTATCTCAGTGCGTGAGTGTGTGTGTGTCTCAGTGTGTGTGTGTGTGTGTGTCTCAGCGTATGTGTGTGTCTCAGCGTATGTGTGTGTCTCTCATTGTGTGTGCGTGTCTCAGTGTGTGTGTCTCACTGTGTGAGTGTCTCAGTGTGTGTGTCTCACTGTGTGAGTGTCTCAGTGTGTGTGTCTCACTGTGTGAGTGTCTCAGTGTGTGTGTTTCTCGGTGTGTGTGTGTCTGTGTCTCAGTGTGTGTGTGTTTCAGTGTGTTTGTCTCACTGTGTGTGTCTCGGTGTGTGTGTGTGTGTGTGTACACGCGCACAAGGATCACAGAGAAGTTTGGTGCCAAATCAATTATTTTTATTTAAGAATAATAATAAACAAAAAGCTAATTGAACAAAATATCAAACAATTTGAGGAAAGAAAAAGTGGAAACCAAAAAGAACTATTTCTAGTCACCTAATCACAGGTACTGACTCCAATAACTGAGTCCAACCACAGAGCTGCAAACCTGCCCTCTGATCTGCACAAAAAGACGATCCTGACTGAACAAAACTAACAGCCTTTATACCCTTCCAGACTCCCCTCCCCAGAATAAACCATTCTGCAGGTGGGTATATAGAAACAAACCAGCAAACAGTTATCAAGAATAAATAAAGTATTCAAAAGAAACAAATCAATGAATATATATAAACATTAATCTAACACGTGCATTAAAACTATGCTTTAAAAACAAGCAGAGGGAAACGTACTGAAAATCAGCTCTCCCCCTTTCAATATCTTCTACAGGTACTGCCCTGACTACAGGAAGTCAGTACTCAGGAAGTCAATAAAAAGCTTCCCTCACCAACATGGCTGCTTCCCACTTCCTGTCAAGATGGAGGACCTCACCACCACACCCAACTCAGGTTCCCTGAACCATTGCATATCAGTTTATCTCAACAATAGTACTGCAATACATTGTTCTGGAAGTGTGCTCCTTTCCAAACCAGCTCTCTAAACCGTACTCTTCATTAACCTTTCTTTTGGTTTTCAGGACCTCCCAACCACAGGCCTCCAGTCCCCGTACAACAGGGAAGTGAATTTTGTTTTTATTATTTTCCTTACTAGACACAAGGATCAGCAACACCATACAAAAACAGATTAAAAACATTATTATTATTTTTATTATTATTATTTATTTCTTAGCACATTTAAATTAACAAATAGCAATAAATAGTAGCTGAGGCGGCTGCGCGGTGCGTTCGCAGTGTGTAAAGAAGCGGGCGGCTGACAGCACACGCTTCGGAGGACAGCATGTGTTCATCTTCACCCCTCCCGAGTCAGAGCAGGGGTGGTAGGGGTGAGCTGAGCCTAAAAAATAATAAGGCATTTCAAATTGGGGAGAAAATAATAATAACTAATTGGCAACGACTAAATTTAAAAATAATAAAAAAAAAGCAATCCATGTGATTTCTTTACCAGTCGTTCATTATTTTGTGTATCAGCCTCCACACAAAGCCGAGCGCAGTGCGGTATACTGTAATGATGCTGCAGTCAGTCTGCCCGGACTGCACCTGAACCATCTTAAAAAAACACGAAGCCTCAATAAGCTCATTTGTAAAAGTTAGTAAAGAATGGCTATATAATCTAAGGAAGCTGAATGTGAACTCCTAGCTGGAGCAACGAGGGAGGGAGGGGCGGGGCAGAGAAGGAGGCGGAGGACGCTGCTGGCAACCGGCTCCTGAACATTCCACTCCGCTGAGCAGAGACCGTTAGGGATTTAAAAATGCCAAAGTTCCGGCGCCGTTAGTATGGGCTGCCAGAAATGAGGAGAAAATAAATACAGCTTTTTATAAATGTGTGCATTCAGATATCATTTAGAAATCTAGTTACAACATTTGACAGTTAAATATTTAAATAAATATTAAATCTCTTACCTAGATTTAACATTTAGCTAAATATTTAAATAAATCTTAAATCTCTTAGCTAGATTTAACATTTAGTTAAATATTTAACTGGCGCTAAATCTGAATATTTAACAATTAGCATAACATAATTGTACCTGTGTGTGTTTGTCTCAGTGTGTGTGTCTCAGTGTGTTTGTCTAAGTGTGTGTGTGTGTCTCTCAGTGTGTGTGTCTCAGTGTGTGTCTCAGGGTGTGTGTGTGTCTCAGTGTGTTTGTATCTCAGTGTGTGAGTGTGTGTGTGTGTCCAGTGTGTGTGTCCAGTGTGTGTGTGTGTGTGTGTGTCCAGTGTGTGTGTCCAGTGTGTGTGTGTGTGTGTGTCTCAGTGTGTGTGTGTGTGTCCAGTGTGTGTGTCCAGTGTGTGTGTGTGTGTGTGTGTCTCAGTGTTTGTGTCTTAGTGTATTTCTCTCAGTGTGTGTGTCTCAGTGTGTTTGTCTCAGTGTGTGTGTGTCTGTCGCAGTTACAAAAAACGTTATTATTTATACAGAGAGTACTCTCCTGGCTATCCTATAAATATTGTTTTTGCTGTATTTTAAGAATGTATCTGAAATATCTATTTTTGCACAGAGGTTAAGGTTATTAAGAGTCATTTCAAAGGGCCACTGAGCTGATAGATAGATATGTCCCTGACCACATTCCGGCGCCTCCTTAAGACTCACCTCTTCAAACAGCACCTGTAGAACTCCTCTGTTGTATCCTGGGACACTATCACCCTTCATGTAAATGTGCTTTATTTTGCTCTTATCTGCCCCCTATTTTACTGCATTTAATCCTGTACCTCAGAATATTGTAATCTGCCAAGTGTTTAACCTGTAGTATTTTGTATTTAATCATATCCTGATGTAACTTTCACTATTATCTGCTGTATTATTGAATTGTGGTTTGTCACACTTGAGAATTATTGTATTTCTTGTTCTTATTGTATGACTTATATTGTAACACTTGAATGTATTTGTATTTGCTTGCGATTGTAAGTCGCCCTGGATAAGGGCGTCTGCTAAGAAATAAATAATAATAATAATAATATGGATATAGATATATTAGAACAAACAGTTCTAGTAAATGGCCACACGATGGCAGCATTGTATAAGGAATAGCGAGAGCTGCATTCTGCCCGTCTCCATGACGACCAGGTTTACAGCACAGGAAGCCCTGCGACCCTACACCTCCCCATGTGAGTTTAATTATTTATTCTTAAAACCAATACTATTTTAATCCACAGCAGGGACTGATGAAACAGCCTTTGTACAGCAGTTGCCCTGCGGTGTGCAGGTCAGGGAGCTGTGTGGGTGCTGGAGTGCGCTGCAGAGCAGATTTCCACTCGATCACACAAGGGAATATAAAGAGTGCCATGTTCAGAGCTGACTCTGCGATTTAGTGCGAGGAGAGATTGAAACCACTGAAGCTGTTTTAAAAAAAAAAAGTAAAGAAAATGTACGTGGTCTTTAACTCGCTGTTTTTACAAACAAAAATTCAAAAATGAAAGCTTGCGCGTGCAGCTTATTTCCTACAAGCCCTTGTCTTTAACCACGGGAGCACACAGCCTCTTACGGGGTTTGAAACCGCACATCACTTCTTGGCGGATCCTTACTCATGTCTGTCCCACAGGAGTTCCCTGGCTGTGGTTTATGTGGCTGTTCTTTGATCTCATGCTGTGTTACAAGAGTGTGCAGAGCCTTTAGTCTGTGATGGTTGAAAAGTGCCTCCTATTTTCTGTTCTGAATGCCCCTTTATTTAATCTCCATTTGTGACCCCTGGTTTCTTTTTTCAGGTCCAAGAAGTCCCCTGGGTCGACATTGTCTATACCTTTTAGGATTTTGAATGTTTGAATCAGATCGCCGCGTAGTCTTCTTTGTTTAAGACTGAATAGATTCAATTCTTTGAGACTGTCTGCATACGACATGCCTTTTAAACCCGGGATAATTCTGGTTGCTCTTCTTTGCACTCTTTCTAGAGCAGCAATATCCTTTTTGTAAGGAGGTGACCATAACTGATCACAATATTCTAGGTGAGGTCTTACTAATGCATTGTAAAGTTTTAATATTACTTCCCTTGATTTAATTTCAACACTTTTCATAATACATACGAGCATCTTGTTGGCCTTTTTTTTATAGCTTCCCCACGTTGTCTAGATGAAGACATTTCTGAGCCAACATAAACTCCTAGGTCTTTTTCATAGATTCCTTCTTCAATTTCAGTATCTCCCATATTTATAAGGCACATTGGGATCAGTATTAGGTCCTCTGCTATTCCTAATCTACATTAATGATTTAGATTCTGGTACTTAAATCACTTAACTAAATTTAACATTTAGTTAAATATTTAACTGGCAGCTAACGTGCATAGCATAAGTGTACCTGTGTGTGTGTGTGGGTCTCAGTACCTGTGTGTGTGTGTGTGTGCGCATGCGTGCGTCAGTACCTGTGTGTCTCTGGGAGATATATTTTCTGTCTCAAGTCCCCTCCCGCGCTCCGTTCATAACTGATGGAAAACTAAAACAACTCCTCAGAACTATTCATGACAAGGGACATGTTAATAAAAACATAAACCATGGCGATTGTGTTGATAAAGATATCGCAGGAATAAGTCCAGGCAGCAGAACGCATGAGGAAAGCGACGCGTTGTGTTTTAAACCTGTCAGCGAGCCCGGCTCTGAAGAACAACAAAACACAAAACAACAAGGCGACATCGAGGGCCTGTCAAATTTGAAAATTCATTTATTACATTTCTCTTCATAGAATCCTCTGTAAGGTTAACATACAACCAGTCATATACAGAACAATAGATTTTGATAATTTACTCTAGTTATTGATTAAAAAAAAAAAAATAGTAATATTTCTAAAACTTCCATCCTTTCCACAAGCCTCAAAACACCTGAACCGTGCCGTCTGAAGATATCCCTGTGTCTCTATCAGATGAATCTATAACAGCACAGCAGCTCAAATTAAAATGTGCATCGCTGCCCGAACCCACAGACTGTCTATCACATGTCTGCAAACCTCAAGCCTAGAGGCCGTCCCAAACTGCACAGAACGCGGAAATCTGAAGAGAATCTGTAATCTGCAGAGGAGCATCTTACCTGTTTAGTATTTGAATGATAAAATGGAAATCAAGTAAACATACTATCAAACTCTTTACAGGCGAAGCACTTCAATGTAACATATCAGGCCTTTTTGTCAGTAAAATCTTTATACGCTGTCAAACAAAAACAAGACTTCTCATTGGGTCCGTTTTCAAACCCTCAACTCCAGCCTTTATGAACTCCTACTTCTTAAAAGGAGAGACACAACGTCTGTCGATTTCACAAAACTAGAACCGAGCAGCTGAGTTCATGTATTCCAGGTCACTTTAGCGGTCCGTTTGTGATAATTCCGATGACGATGTCGCTGAGGAAGATGGCGGCTCCCTGGAGGAGTGCAATTCCAGGAATTCACTCCTCCAGATTCGGACCGTCTCTACTCCAGACCGACTGGTTAATTGCAATCCCAAAACACCACTTCGAGAGACTTCCTTAAAACAAAGTGCTTGATTACTTTCCCATAAACTGATTTCCTCGTCAATTTCAAAGATCGCAGGTTAACCAGGAACTTAATACTGTATCACATTCTGAATATGAATATAGCTGAGTTATTAATTATAGGTAATACTTAGAATACCAGATACACATTTACCATTAAAAGCAATGCATGTGATTTCTTTACCAGTCGTTCATTATTTTGTGTATCAGCCTCCACACAAAGCCGGCGCAGTGCGGTATACTGTAATGATGCTGCAGTCAGTCTGCCGGACTGCACCTGAACCATCTTAAAAAACGAAGCCTCAATAAGCTCATTTGTAAAAAGTTAGTAAAGAATGGGCTATATAATCTAGGAAGTTGAATGTGAACTCTAGCTGGAGCAACCAGAGAGAGGGAGAGGGGCGGGGCAGAGAAGGAGGCGGAGGCGCTGCTAGGCAAACGGCTCCTGAACATTCCACTCCGCTGAGCAGAGACCGTTAGGATTTAAAAATGCCAAAGTTCGAGCGGCGTTAGTATGGGCTGCCAGAAATGAGGAGAAAATAAATACAGCTTTTAATAAATGTGTGCATTCAGATATCATTTAGAAATCTAGTTACAAAGATTTAACAGTTAGCTAAATATTTAAATAAATCTTAAATCTTAGCTAGATTTAACATTTAGTTAAATATTTAACTGGCCGCTAAATCTGAATATTTAACAATTAGCATAACATAATTGTACCTGTGTGTGTCTCGGTGTGTGTGTGTCTCAGTGTGTGTCTCAGTGTGTGCGTTTGTCTCAGTGTGTGTGTTTGTCTCAGTGTATGCGTTTGTGTCTCAGTGTGTTTGTGTCTCAGTGTGTTTGTGTCTCTCAGTGTGTGTGTGTCTCTCAGTGTGTGTGTGTCTCAGTGTGTGTCTCAGTGTTGTCTATGTGTGTCACTATCTGTGTGTGTGTCAGTACCTGTGTGTGTCAGTACCTGTGTGTGCGTGTCAGTAGCTGTGTGTGCGTGTCAGTACCTGTGTGTGTCAGTACCTGTGTGTGCGTGTCAGTAGCTGTGTGTGTGTGTCAGTACCTGTGTGTGCGTGTCAGTAGCTGTGTGTGTGTGTCAGTACCTGTGTGTGCGTGTCAGTAGCTGTGTGTGCGTGTCAGTACCTGTGTGTGTGTCACTATCTGTGTGTCTCAGTGTGTGTGTGTGTGTCTCAGTGTGTGTGTGTGTGTGTGTTTGTCAGTACGTACGTGTGTGTGTGGGTCACTACGTGTGTGTCTCAGTGTGTGTGTGTCAGCACCTGTGTGTGTGTGTGTGTGTCAGCACCTGTGTGTGTGTGTGTGTGTGTGTCAGTACCTGTGTGTGTCAGTACCTGTGTGTGTGTGTGTGTGTGTGTGTGTGTGAGTGTGTGTGTGTGTGTTTCAGTACCTGTGTGTGTGTCAGAACCTGTGTGTGTGTGTGCGGGTCACTACCTGTGTGTGTGTGCGCAGGTCAGTACCTGTGTGTGTGTGTGTGCGGGTCACTACCTGTGTGTCTCAGTGTGTGTCAGTACCTGTGTGTGTCAGTGTGTGTGTCAGCACCTGTGTGTGTGCGTGTCAGTACCTGTGTGTGTGTGTCAGTACCTGTGAGTGTGTGTCACTATCTGTGTGTGTGTCTCAGTGTGTGTGTGTGTGTGTGTGTGTGTGTGTGTGTTTGTCAGTACGTACGTGTGTGTGGGGGTGTGTGTGTGTGTGTGTGTGTGTGAGTGTGGGTCAGTGACTGTGTGTGTGTGTGTGTGTGTGTGTGTGTGCACCTGTGTCTGTGTGTCAGAACCTGTGTGTGTGCGGTCACTACCTGTGTGTGTGCATAGGTCAGTACCTGTGTGTGTGTGTGCGGGTCACTACCTGTGTGTCTCAGTGTGTGTGTTTCAGCACCTGTGTGTGTGTGTGTGTTCGTGTCAGTACCTGTGTGTGTGTGTTTGTCAGTACCTGTGTGTGTCACTATCTGTGTGTGTGTCACTATCTGTGTGTGTGTCTCAGTGTGTGTGTGTGTGTGTCAGTTCCTGTGTTTGTCAGTTCCTGTGTGTGTGTGTGTCAGTACCTGTGTGTGTGTGTGGGTCACTACGTGTGTGTGTGTGTGAGTGTGGGTCAGTCCCTGTGTGTGTGTGTGTTTCAGTACCTGTGTCTGTGTGTCAGAACCTCTGTGTGTGTCTGTGTGTGTGTCAGTGTGTGTGTGTCAGTACCTCTGTGTGTGTCAGTACGTGTGTGTGTGCATGTCAGTACGTGTGTGTGTGTGTCTCAGTGTGTGTGTGTGTCAGTACCTGTGTGTGTGTGTCTGTGTCAGTACCTGTGTGTGTGTGTGTGTCAGTACGTGTGTGTGTGTGCGACAGTACATGTGTGTGTGTGTCACTATCTGTGTGTGTGTCAGTACCTGTGTGTGTCAGTTCCTTTGTGTGTGTCAGTGTGTGTCTCAGTGTGTGAGTCACTATCTGTGTGCGTGTCAGTACCTGTGTGTGTGTGTGTGTGTGTCTCAATGTGTGTGTGTTTGTCAGTACGTGTGTGTGCGTGCGTGTCAGTATCTCTGTGTGTGTGTCAGTACCTCTGTGTGTGTGTGTGTTTGTCAGTACCTGTGTGTGTCTGTCAGTACCTGTGTGTGTGTGTGTGGGTCACTACATGTGTGTGTGTGTGTCAGTACCTGTGTGTGTGTGCGCAGGTCAGTACCTGTGTGTGTGTGTGTGCGGGTCACTACCTGTGTGTCTCAGTGTGTGTGTGTCAGCACCTGTGTTTGTGTGTGTGTCAGCACCTGTGTGTGTGTGTGTGTGTGTGTGTGTCAGTACCTGTGTGTCAGTACCTGTGTGTGTGTGTGTGTGTGTGTGTGTGTGTGTGTGTGTGTGTGTGTTTCAGTACCTGTGTCTGTGTGTCAGAACCTGTGTGTGTGTGCGCAGGTCAGTACCTGTGTGTGTGTGTGTGCGGGTCACTACCTGTGTGTCTCAGTGTGTGTCAGTACCTGTGTGTGTCAGTGTGTGTGTGTCAGCACCTGTGTGTGTGCGTGTCAGTACCTGTGTGTGTGTGTCAGTACCTGTGAGTGTGTGTCACTATCTGTGTGTGTGTCTCAGTGTGTGTGTGTGTGTGTGTGTGTTTGTCAGTACGTGTGTGTGTGTGTGTGTGTGTCAGTATCTGTGTGTGTGTGTGTGCGGGTCACTACCTGTGTGTCTCAGTGTGTGTGTGTCAGCACCTGTGTGTGTGTGTGTGTCAGCACCTGTGTGTGTCAGTACCTGTGTGTGTGTGTGTGTGTGTGTGTGTGAGTGTGGGTCAGTGACTGTGTGTGTGTGTGTGTGTGTGTCAGTACCTGTGTCTGTGTGTCAGAACCTGTGTGTGTGTGCGGGTCACTACCTGTGTGTGTGTGCGCAGGTCAGTACCTGTGTGTGTGTGTGTGCGGGTCACTACCTGTGTGTCTCAGTGTGTGTGTTTCAGCACCTGTGTGTGTGTGTGTGTTCGTGTCAGTACCTGTGTGTGTGTGTGTTTGTCAGTACCTGTGTGTGTCACTATCTGTGTGTGTGTCACTATCTGTGTGTGTGTCTCAGTGTGTGTGTGTGTGTGTCAGTTCCTGTGTGTTTGTCAGTTCCTGTGTGTGTGTGTGTCAGTACCTGTTTGTGTGTGTGGGTCACTACGTGTGTGTGTGTGTGAGTGTGGGTCAGTCCCTGTGTGTGTGTGTGTTTCAGTACCTGTGTCTGTGTGTCAGAACCTCTGTGTGTGTGTCTGTGTGCGGGTCACTACCTGTGTGTGTGTCAGTGTGTGTGTGTCAGTACCTCTGTGTGTGTCAGTACGTGTGTGTGTGCATGTCAGTACGTGTGTGTGTGTGTCTCAGTGTGTGTGTGTGTGTGTCAGTACCTGTGTGTGTGTGTGTGTCAGTACGTGTGTGTGTGTGCGACAGTACCTGTGTGTGTGTGTCACTATCTGTGTGTGTGTCAGTACCTGTGTGTGTCAGTTCCTTTGTGTGTGTCAGTGTGTATCTCAGTGTGTGAGTCACTATCTGTGTGCGTGTCAGTACCTGTGTGCCTGTGTGTGTGTGTCTCAGTGTGTGTGTGTTTGTCAGTACGTGTGTGTGCGTGCGTGTCAGTATCTCTGTGTGTGTGTCAGTACCTCTGTGTGTGTGTGTGTTTGTCAGTACCTGTGTGTGTGTCTGTCAGTACCTGTGTGTGTGTGTGTGGGTCACTACGTGTGTGTGTGTCTGTCAGTACCTGTGTGTGTGTGTGTGGGTCACTACGTGTGTGTGTGTGTGTCAGTACCTGTGTGTGTGTGCGCAGGTCAGTACCTGTGTGTGTGTGTGCGGGTCACTACCTGTGTGTGTGTGTGTCAGTATCTGTTTGTCTCAGTGTGTGTGTGAGTGTGTTTGTCTCAGTGTGCGTCTCAGTGTTTGAGTGTGTCTCAGTGTGTGTGTGTCTCAGTGTGCGAGTGTGTGTGAGTGTGTCTATCTCAGTGTGTGTATGTCTCTCAGTGTGTGTGTTTGTCTGTCGCAGTCTCTGTGTGTGTGTGTGTCTCAGTGTGCGAGTGTGTGTGAGTGTGTGAGTGTGTCTATCTCAGTGTGTGTATGTCTCTCAGTGTGTGTGTTTGTCTGTCACAGTCTCAGTGTGTTTGTGTCTCAGTCACTTCAAGTCATACAAAAGACATGGCTCAAGTGGGCGATAAAGTGGAAG
>CM072694.1:6485849-6528198 GCA_036884735.1 Huso huso | reverse complement strand
TCATGCTTCGTTCGGTTACGTGTACTACTGATACAACTGAACAAAATGTCACCACCTAACAAGGACCATATTGGAAATGGAAACAATAATTACACACAGAAATCTAATAGTGGTGTTATTAATGTAAGAATAAACTAGTTGCTGGACTACATTGGTTAAAAATAATAGGATCATTTAACATTTACACTTTTTATTAACATGTTCCAAATATAAAATCCATCAAAGACTAACGCTCACACTTCCTGTGCTGTAAACCCTGGACTTCATGGAGAAGGAGCAGAACGAACCTCATATTCATATCCCAATACTGCCATCGTGCATGCATTTACTAGAACTGTTGTTTCATTCTCTCCTCACCCACTCTCTCTATCTGAACACCCAGATTGTCCTTTGAAATTCCAGATTAACCTTAACCCCTGTACATTAAATAGACATTTCAGATACATCTTAAAATACAGCAAAAAACAATATTTTACAGGATAACCAGGAGAGTACTCTGCATAACAATAACGTTTTCTGTAATTGCTCTATTTCAAACTTCAGCCTCTCATGCATTTATCATGCTTACTGCCTGTTCTTACTGACCCATATCAAAATAGTGTCACTATCAGGCGAATTGCTCTTAATGAATCTTGCCTTATAATTTACTGCAGGTGTGTTTTATTATTTTGCTTCCTTACTTGAATTCGGTTTTATGGTACTTTCATCTGCTCTATTCAATATTATGATATTCTTGTAATGTGATGTTTTATAATGTGATACTTTGTACTGTGATAAATACAACTGTAAGTTTCTTTCCATTCCCGAATGTCTGCTAAGAAATAACACAATAACAGTAGTAATGTTACTGTAGAATTTCACTCAATGTACTCACCCATTGTAAACAGCAGAGGGCACCAGCAACTGCTTGTCACGGAGCTGTGTTCAGATCAATAAAAATGTTAGTTTAATACAGTGGTAATGGTAATGGATCGCAGATTTCCGGTGGATGTCGGACGAATTACAGGATATATACCTCATACAACAGTACAGTTTCTGGCTGATGGGCAGAGTCTTCTGTGTCGTCCAGTGCTACTGTGATGAAATCTCAACAGTTTCTGCATACGAGACAAACAAAATGCTTGCAGGTGTTTACATTTTAATTTAGGCGCACCAGGGCGTCTGTGAAAAGTTCAGTAGACTATAAAAAATAAACGCGATTATTTTCACCTGAGTAAAAACCAAAAAACAACCATTTGGATCTAAACTCAGCTCAATCGTAATGCACCCTGGGAATAGTTTATAAAGTCCACTGCCCACATTAATCGCACATTAAAAACTACAGTCCCATACTCCGCCAAGTTTCAATTGGATTTATCAGTGTTGATATTACTGCTCTGAAGACAGTTTGTCAAACCACAAGATGAGGAAAACAGTCTCAGATATGTCGGTTTTACAGGAAATGAGCAATGCGGGTGTGTCAGAAACATTGAAGGAACAGGAACTGAGTTAGTTGCAGCGTGTTCACAGTCGTAAAATACGTTCAACCAACAGTGGCTAAAAAAGATTTCACCTGGCTCTGCTGACAATGTTAAAAAATCCATGTTGTGCCGTTTTATCGATGGTAGAACTGATGGCAGGCAAGACTGCATTTAACAGGGAGCCAGGAGTTCAAACATGAAAATATCTTAACACAGCGCTTTCAAAACGGCATCGCAGTGTGGAGAAATGGTATGTGCCATGAACAGCAAGCAGCGCCTTTCTGAGGAGCATTGTGTTGCATGCTTTGTTGTGGTTGTTTCGGTTTTATTATTGCTATTAACGTATTGGTACACTATTATATTAACTGCTTATAATTGTTGGTCATAGCTTTGAGTTGGTCGTTAGTACTTTTATCACAGTGCTATCTGAGATGCATATGGTTACTTCCAAAATTAAAATGTCAGAAAGGTGAAGACAAACTAAGCCGCCTGACGCCTCGCCGAACTTTCCTCATTTTAAACTTTAACGGGTTCTGCTCAGCTGAGGGAATGCTCAGGAGCCGTTGCCTAGCAGCTGCCTCCTCGGGGCCCTTCTCGTCCCTCTCGCTCTCTCTCCTCTCTCTCTCTGTTGCTCCAGCTAGCGAGTTCACATTCAGCTTCCTTAGATTATATAGCCATTCTTTACTAATCCTCTTACAAATGAGCTCTATTGAGGCTTCGTGTTTTTAAGATGGTTCAGGCGCAGTCCGCAGACTGACTGGAGCATCATTGCCACCCAGACTGCGCCCATCTTGCTCATGTTGCTTTTGGTTGTTAGTGCAGCTTATTGATGCCAGAATCTCAACAAGCAGCTTCTTGAAGGATCCCCTGGGTGTCAGCTTCAACAACATTACTGGGGAGTTGGCTCCAGAACCTGCCACTTTCTGTGTAAAAAAGTGCCTCCTATTTTCTGTCTGAATGCCTCTTATTCATCCTCCATTTGTGACCCCTGGTCCTTGTTTCTTTTTTTTTCAGGTTGAAAAGTCCCCTGGCTCACATTGCTCATAGCCTTTTTAGGATTTGGAATGCTTGAATCAGATCACAGAAGTCTCTTTGTTCAAGACTGAATAGATTCCAATTCTTTTTGAGTCTCCATCTGCATACACGCATATTCTTTAAAACCGATAATCTATGTTCTTCTTGCACATTACTTCCCTTGATTTAAATCTCAACACTTCACAATATATCCGACATCCGTTGGTCTCTTTTATAGCTTCCCATTACTCTCTGGATGAAGCTGTGATTAAAGGTATTGAAAAGCGGTCTCTCCTTGGTTCCCCTGTATCAGTGGTGTAATTTCTATGTCGAAGCTGTGATTGCTGTATTGAAACAGTCTCTCTCTGGGGTTCCTGTGTCAGTGATGGGTTTCGCTGAAGCCGTGATTGTTGCATTGAAAGCGTGTTCCTCTCTGGTTCCCATCAGTGGTGTGGGGTTTCCTGCTGAAGCCAGATTAAAGGCATTGAAAGCGTCTCTCTTCAAGTTCCCTTGTATCAGTGGTGTGGGGTTTCCTCGGGTTGAAGCCGTGACAAGGTATTTGGAGTGCGGTCTTCCTCTGGGGTCTCTCATCAGTGGTGTGGGTTTCGGTTGAAGCTTTCGTGATTAGTTGCATGAAGGTCCACCTGGAGTCCCACCTGCTGAGGAAGTCTTGACGCTGATGAAGCTGAGATTACACTTCCCTCGTTGGTTCGGCCATCAGCAATCATCGCGGCTCTCCCGGCGACAGCGAACGATCAGGATTGATATCCTCCCCCCAGCTTCCAACACCGGGAACCTGAAACACAGAGACACACATAGGTCACATGAACACACACACACACACAATACACACACACACACACACACAATACGACACATAATAATAATAATAATAATATCAATACCATTGTGGGTCAGCAAGCTGAAACACTACTACACACACACACACACACACACAGATCAACAAGGTTGAACATCACACACACAATAATAGGGTCAACAAGTACGAAACACACACACACAGACACACACACAGAGGGGTCAACAAGGCTGAAATACACACCTAACACAATACAATAGGATCACCAAGGCTGGAAATCACGCCAGTATTGGTCAATAACACAATATTGTGGGAAGTCGTAACAAGGCTGAACACACAATAATGTACTGGTATCAATAATACCACAGAGGGGTCAACAAGGCCGAACACACACCAACACAATAACACAGTGGGGATCAACAAGGCCGGAATACACACACACACACACGGGTCAACAAGGTTGGAACACTACTACCACACAGTGGGATCACCAAGGCTGGAAATGCCGCACACACACACACACACACACACACACAATAGGGATTCAACAAGGCTGTGGAATACCAATATCAATAATAATAATACACGGATCATCAAGGCTGAACACACACACACACACACAGTAGATGTGGGTCAACAAGGCTGAAACACACACACACAGACACACACACAGAGGGGTCAACAAGGCTGAACACACACCAACACAATACTGACAGGGATCAAGCTGAACACACAATACCAATAATAATAATAATAATACTACTACTACTACGTTAGGTCACCAAGGCTAGAACCACACAGATTGGCCAATACAATAGAGGGGTCAACAAAAGGCCGAACACAATCTCAACACAATACCACAGGACTAAATATAGCTGAATCACTACACACAATAACACACGGGTCAACAAGGCCGAACACACAATAATAGGGATCACCGGGTAGCTGCGGAATACTACCAATAGGACTGTCAACAAGGCCGGAACACACAGGGGTCAACAAGGCTGAAATACATTAATAGGGTCAGCAAGGCTGAACACACACACAGACACAATACCACAGATGAGGGGGTCAACAAGGCCGAACACACACCAACACAATAGGACTGTCATGGCTGAAATTACACACAATATCAATACGAATATCGTGTGGTCAACAAGGCTGGTCAAGTTACTACCAGGTCAACAAGGCTGAACACACAATACACAGGGGTCTACCAAGGCCGGAAATCACCAATACCATACACACGTCATTGTGGGTCAATAAGGCTGAACACACAGGGGCTTCGTCAAAGTGGCAAGCATGAGCACACACACACACACAGTGGGGTCAAACAAGGCAGAACACACACACACAGGGGTCAGCAAGGCTGGAGCTACTACGTAATGGGTCAGTCAATACCAATAACAATAGGACCAACCAAGTAAGCCGGAACACAATAATAATAGTGGGATTCCAACAAGGCTGAACGCGACACAATACACACAGGGTCAACAAGGCCGCTGAGCTTTTAACACATGGTCATCATTAATTATCATTAGTCATCAAGGCTGAACAATATCACTGGTTGCGGTGTCAGCAAGAAGGTTGAGCACACAATAACACACAGGGTCAACATGGCTGAAATCTACCACGCATTGATTGTCATCGTAATCGTCAAAGGCAATATAACAATAATACCAATAACACAGGGGTCACCAAGGCAGAACACACACACACACACAGGCTCTCCGGGGCAAGGCTGAGTATCATCACACAATGGTCATCAATAGGTCAACAAGGCTGAAATCATCAATAACACACACACAGAGGGGTCAAAGTAAGGCCGAGCAATAACAGCATTTCAATACTACACACACAGGGTCAACAAGGAGAAAACAATAATAATACACCTCGGGGGGTCAGTAAAATGGAGTACACAATACTAATACTACCAATAGGTCAACAAGGCAGAACACACAATATCAATACTGTATCAATAATAAAGAGGGGGTCAACAAGGCTGAACACACACCCAACACACACAGGGATCAACAAGGCTGAACACACACACACACACACACACACACACACGGGCTGTCAACAAGTTGAACACACACACAGACACACAGGTACTGGACACAAACACACACACTTATGTAAGTTGCTAATTGGTAGATATTTCAACACATAAGACAATCAAATCGCGTAAAAGCTTCAAAGTGGGTGGGGCTCATTTTGCATACAAACTCCAGATTTAGCGGCTAATAAATATTTAGCTAACTGTTAAACGAAGCTAAGAGATTGAAGATGTATTTAAATATTTATTAACTGTTAAATCTTGTAACTCGATTTCTAAAATGATATCTGAATGCACACATTTATAAAAAAGCTGTATTTATTTTCTCCTCATTTCTGGCAGCCCATACTGAAACACCTAGCGCCGGAACTTTGGCATTTTAAATCCCAGTCACCCCTGTTCTCAGCTTGAGTGGAATGTTCAGGAGCCGTTGCCTAGCAGCCGCCTCCTGGCCTCCCCTTTCCTCTGCCCCGCCTCTCTCCCTCTCTCGTTGCTCCAGCTAGGAGTTCACATTCAGCTTCCTTGTAGATTATATAGCCATTCTTTACTAACTTTTACAAATGAGCTTATTGGAGGCTCTGTTTTAAGATGGTTCAGGTGTAGTCCTGGCAGACTGACCGCAGTATCATTACAGTATACCCACCGCGCCGCTTTTGTGGAGGTTGATACACAAAAATAATGAACTAGACTGGTAAAGTAAAATCACATGGATTGCTTTTTTAATGCTAATGTGTATCTGGTATTCTAAAGTATTATCTACAATTAATAAATCTCCAAATATATTCATATTCAGAATGTAATACAGTATTAAGACATTTGTGGTCCAGTATTAGAAATAAAGAAACAGCAGTGAGTGTTTATTGCCCTTACTCCCATCCATTCTCTATATGTTTCACATTGTGGTTGCACCACAGGACAAGTGGGACCCAGCATGTTGTAAAAAAAACCAGAGCCCCTGTTACCAACCAATATAGAAAAGGAAGAGGGGAGAATGTATTGCCTGTGCATGGCAAATTCCTCCATTTTCCCTCTATTAAAATGTCATTTGGCCATATGTCTGCCCAGTTCTGAATGCTGTCTAGACTATTTTGAATGATCTTGCTGCTGCAAACAGTGTTTGCCACCTCCCACGGAACTGCAAACACAAGTCAAAAAAGGAAGTTAGGAAAGGGCCAACAGAGAGACAGAAAATGAACATTGCTATGGGGCTAAAACCAATTCCAAAATCGTTTTCCAATATTATACAGCAAGAGAGGAGGTTAAATGTCTAAGAGACAATGTAAACGGCAAAAAATCACAGATCTAAGGAAAAAAAAATAGCGAGATATTAATGATTACTGCTTGTTTTACAAAAGGAGGAAACCCTGACAACGGGTTCTCACATGCTCCACTCCAGTTCCTATCCATTTTAAATAACTTTAGCATGTAACAGAGGCAGAGAACATAAGTTTCTTAAATGAGAGGTTTCCCCAGATTCAGCCCATCTTGTTTGTTTGCCAGTAGCTTATTGATCCTCAGACCACTGCCAAAGCTTGAAGGATCCCAGGTGTTTGCTCAACAACATTACTTTGGAGTTGGTTCCTGTCTCTCACTACCTCCTCTGTAAAAAAAGTGTCTCCTCATTTTCTGTTCTGAATGCCCCTTTATCTAATTCCATTTCTGACCCCTCTGTCCTTTGTTTTTTCAGGTTGAAACCCTGGGTCAACATTCGTCATTGTACTTTTAGATTTTGAATGCTCTGGAATCAGATCGCCGCTAGTAGTTCTTTGTTCAAGACTGAATAGATTCAATTCTTTTGAGCCTGTCTGCATACTAATATGCCTTTAAAACCCGGATACCTCTGGTTGCTCTTTTCTTTGCATATTATTTCCCTTGATTTAAATTCAACACTTCACAATATATCCGAAGCATCTCGCTGGTCTTTTTTTTTTATAGCTTTCCCACATTTCCTCTGCTTTAAAGCTGTGATTAAAGGTATTGAAATGTGGTCTCTTCTCTGGGGTTCCCCTGTATCATGGTGTGGGGTTTCCTCTGGTTGAAGCCAGATTAAAGCGTATTGAAAGCTGTCTCTCTCTCTTGGGAATTTTGTATCAGTGGTGGGGTTTCTGGTTGAAGCTGTGGATTGTGCTGTATTGAAAGCGGGTTCTCTCTGGGGTTCCCTGTAATCAGTGGTGTGGGGTTTCCTGTTGAAGCTGTGATTAAAGGTGGTTGGAAAGCTGTCTCTTCTGGGGTTCCCCTGTATCAGGGGTTTCTGTTGAAGCTGTGGACAAAGGTATTGAAAGCTGTCTTCCTCTTCAGTTCCTCAACAAGGTGTGGGGTTTCCTGGTTGAAGCTGTGATTAAAGGTATTGAAAGGGGTCCCCACCTGAGTCCCACCTGAGGTGGTCTTGACGATGAAGGACAATTTCCTGGCTGGTCTGTCATCACACCATCGCGGTTCAGCTTAACCATCAGACTGAGATCTCAGCTTCCAACGCCGGAACCCTGGAAAGACAGAGACATAGGCCTGGGTCAAGGCTGAACAACATACAATAAGCACACACAGCAGGATCAATACAAGGGCCGAACAATAATAATGTCAATACTGTCATCATCACTGTCAATAATAGTAATGTAACAAGGCTGAACAATAATAATAATAACACAGTGGGCCTGTAACAAGGCCGGAAATCACTGTCAATACTAATATCATTGTAATCAACAAGGCCGAAATCACTACCAATAATACCGTGTCATCATCAATATCATCATAATACGCACAGGGATCAACAAGGCCGGAACACGTTACGCTGTGGGTCGAACATGGCTGAACAAACGCAATATCAATATCACTACTGTCATCAATAGGGTCAACAAGGCTTGAAAATGCCAATAATACACATCATCAATATAACGCAAGGCTGAACACAATTACGCCGTCATCAATATCAATAGGTCAACATCAAGGCTGAACACAATACCAATACCACACAATATCAATATCATCATCATCAATAACAATACCACAGGGGATCAACAAGGCCGAATCAAACGCAGCATAATACGGTCAACACACAGTGGGTCAACAAGGCTGAACACACAATACCGTAATGCTGGGGCTAGTCGAAATCACTACCATAAAGGCATTACTATCGTCAATATCATCAATAAGGTCAACAAGGCCGAACAAACGCACACACACACACACACAGGGGTCAGTCAAGCAATGGGAATTACTAATACTACACAATACCACAGGATCAACAAGGCCGAAACACACACACAGGGGTCAACAAGGCTGAACAAACGCTAATAACACACACACACACAGCCACAGAGGCTCACGAGGAGGGTTCAGGTGCAGTCCGGCAGACTTGACGCTGCAAGTATCATTACAGTATACCGCGACTGCTCGCTTTGTGTGAGGCCGAGGCGCCAAAAATAATGTAATCCATCAAAGAAATCCAAGTGATTGTTGGTCGCTAAATGAGTATCTACAGGCTCCAAGTATATCTACAATTACGAACTCAGTTGTATTCATATTGAGAATGTGAGTTGTAGAGTATTAAGTTCCTGGTTAACCTACATCTTTGAAATTGACGAGGAAATCAGTTTATGGGAAAGTAATCAAGTGCACTTTGTTTTAAGGAAGTCTCGAAGGGTGTTTTGGGATTGCAATTAACCAAAGTTTGTCTGCTGGGAGTAGAGATCGGTCTGACCTGTGGGAGGAGGAATTCTGGGAATTTATTCTCCAGGAGTCGCCATCTTCCCCAGCTATTAATCGGGGTCATCGGGACTATCACAAACGGACCGCTAAAGTGACCTGAATACATGAACTCAGCTGCTCGGTTCTAGTTTTGGTAGAAATCGACAGACGTTGTGTCTCCTTTTAAGAAGTAGGAGTTCATAAAGGTTGAGTTGAGGGTTTGAAAACGTGACCCACGAGAAGTCTTTATTTTGTTTGACAGCTTATAAAGATTTTACTGACAAAAAAGGCCTGATATGTTACATTGGAAGTGCTTCTGCCTTTTGTAAAGAGTTTTGATAGTATGTTTCATTTTGATTTTACTTATCATTCAAATACTAAACAGGTAAGATGCTCCTCTGCAGACACAGATTCTCTTCAGGATTTCAGCGTTCTGCAGTTTGGGACCTGCCTCAGGGGCTTGAGGTTTGGGTAAGCATTACGTGATAGACAGTTCTCAAGTTCCGGGCAATATGCATTTAATTTGAGCTGTTGTGCTTGTTATAGATTCATCTGATAGAGACACAGGGATATCTTCTGTATCTACCTGCTCCCAGGGTGTTTGAGACTTGTGGAAAAGGATGAAGTTTTACAAATATTCTTTCCCCGCACACACAATAACACGCATTCTCGACACAAATTACTAATATCATTATTGCGGTACTGACACACACAATAATAATACCACAGGTACTGACAGTAATACACACAATGTCAAAAGATACCGGACACAAACACAGTCAATAATAAGATACTGCCACGCGACGTGCATTGGCTACTACCGGACAAACAGCAGGGGATACTATACACTGGAGACAATACCATTGCGGTACCGACACGCACTAATAATAATAACAGCACAGATAGTTAGTGGCGCACAATAGTGTGTATGCCAGATTACCAGGTACTGACAATAACAATAATACCACCGAAACACCCGAGACACACACACATACCTCGATATCACTGGAGACACACACACACACAAAGATATTAGTGACACAATACTGCGGTACCTGTCACACACGCCATACACACTAATAGAGTGTACTGACACAGGACACACACAAACACAGGTACTGACACACACAATAATAAACAATATTGTGTGGTACTCGACCTGGCGCCGCGACACATATTTCTAAATAGCCGTGGTACCGACACAATACCACAATGTTACCGACACGCCAATACCACACAATACCACAGGCACCGGACCAACACCACACACAGAGGTACTGACCCAGCATGACAGCCATTGTAGGTACTGACAGACACACACAGTACCGGATTAATGCGACAACACACAGGTATTGCTGGAGCCAATAATAATACACAGATACCGGATACATGCACGACAATACCTAATACTCGCTGGATAAATACACACTGAGACACAAGCATTACCCAAGACACACACACTGGAGAAACACACACACAGATAGTGATATTATCATAATAATAACAAACACAGGTACTCTTACCCGCGCCAGCACAATAATAATAATAATACACACAGGTGTACCGACACACACACAATGTTGCAGGTACGGATTAATACAACAATACCAGCTACTGACACGCACACACACACACACAATACAGGCAATCTAGGACCAAACACCTTACACACAGAGGTACTGATACAGACACACACAGGTACTGAATACTACTCAATAATGTCATCGTAATAAAAGTGTCGACACGCCACTGGAAGCACACATTGCAGTAAGTACCCCGGGACAATACCAAAACAGTGCCGACAATACCGTCGTCAATAAAGATACCGACACGCACGCCAATGTCAATACGCATCGACAAACAATGCCGGTCATACCGGAGCATCAATAATAGACACCCGCCATCAATACACCGAGCATCACAATAACAGATAAAGTATTTTCGCCGTCAACGCCACTTTGCCAGCGGTCATCAATACCGCATAAAGTGCATCACTGACAATTCCCTGACATTGTATCAATTTATCATCATCAATACTCCCATATCACCGTCACACAGGAACTTATCAATTATCAGTTTGTAAAAGGGCTCTATCATAACATATCATTATCAATTGTCATACCGAAGACACGTCACCAATGTCAATACTGACAGATAGTGACACGCCACTGGCCACACAGGTACGGCGAACGCGCGTCATCATTTAGGTACCGTCGTCGAAAATGCCATCAATTGAGCCCCCCCCCCGGACACTACAATACACTGAGACACCCCACACAGCCATAGTAGAGGTGAGGATTTACGAGATGTCGGGTCATCACCGTCATTGCAGCATGATGAGTATCGGCCAAAAGGAATGTCAATAATATCGACATTGGTCATTGAAATACCGAGTATCACTGTCAATAAATATATTAATATTGAATGGTCAATACCGGCATCGGCCGCGTACCGACAAACGCCAAATGACAAGATTTCAATATTGTGGAATATTTGTTAAATTTGTAACTCAGATTTCAATGACATTCACGCATCATATTTGCAAAGCCGTATTTAAGCTTCTTTCCTGAGACAGCTCAGGCGCCGAACTTTCAAGAGGCTTTACCCAATAGTGCCCGTCATGAGGGATACCAGAGTTTGCCAGCCAGCAGCGCGCTCGCCGCCGTTCTTCCTCGCCTCTCGCACCGCGAGTCGAGCCGATACGCCATGTTCTTTTTGGTTTGGTCTTTGACAAATGAGTTAGACCAGCCGGTAGTTTAAGATGAAATTAGGTAAACCGGTAACGCTATCGGCTGGTATCAAGCCGGCGCTTGCGTGAGGAAGCCGATACGTGTGAACTATCGTGCGAAATGATGCGACTGCTTGGTCGGCAAATGCATTCGGCGCTCCACAGCCCGCAATTACGGAACTGTTAGACTATATTCTGTGAATGATAGAGTAAGACAGGGCTCAGTATTAGAAATAAATAGTTCACGTTTGAGAAATACAGATGGGTGCTTATTGCTCATTCTTTGTTCATTTTCAGATGTTTGAGAAAGTTGCATCTCATTGGGGAGGCTGGATCAGCGACAGCAATAAATTGAGAGTCATCATCATAGTGAAGGGGAAGAATATTGCTCAGTGTAGTACCTTCTCCACTTTCTTCATTAAATGAAGAAATATGTTCTGCCTGTGTCACACGAGAATGGTTTTTTAATTTGATCTGTGCTGCAACAGTGCTACCTCCTAGCTTCTTGCGTCACTAAGCTGATTTATTTATATAAAATGTGTGCTCTTGCTGTTCACCCTTAATATTATTGGCTTCTCATCTGGGAGTGGGTTTGACGGGCTTGCTTCACCATCCCCAAACTACTTTTCTTCTGCGAACTAAGGCCAGCCAAACTCCCATTGGTTCGAAGACCGTCTGCCCACGCACGCTTCCCTCCTGCTGCTTAAAGCAAGCAAATCACTAGTTTCCCGCTCCATTTGCTCTGCTTTGCCAGTGTCGCTGCTTGATCATATTATATCATAGATTATTATTGCAGTTTATATAAATACTTGATCTATCAGTTTCATAAAGTCTCTCCGCTGCCCAGCCCAGTCTGTAGCTGAATTCTCCTTCACAAGTCCGGCTCTCCTCTCAACAATATTCCCTCCGCATTTATAAAGGCAGCAGATGATTGGCAGGCAGGGGAGATCACAGCGAGCTGCTGGAAAAGCAGAGCCGTGAACGGGGAGACGCGGCTGCTGGGCGCAACAGGGGCGGGCGCACAAGGTAGAGACAGTCCTTTCAGCCAACTCGGAGTTTCTGCCTGGGCATAGTTCCACATGGAGGGGAAAAGAGAAAGTAGTTTAGGGGGTCCAGAAGCAAAATGGCATCAAAACCACACTCGAGATGAGAAATAATAATAAAGAGCTGAACAACAAAACACACATTATATAAATAAATCAATACAAGTGACATAAAATAGAGGAGGGCAAACACTGCTTAAAAGTGGCAAAGGTCATTCAAAATGTCCGATCACATTCAGAACTGGGCAGACACATGGTAAATGACATTTACTAGAGAAAGTGGAAGGTGCTGCACGCAGGCAATATGCTTCTACCCCTTCCTTTCTATATTGATTAATTGCGGGCTCTAGTTTTTTATTTGGTAACATCACAGTCCCTTGTCCCTGTGGATTGCAACCACAATGTAGAAACATCTAGAATGGGCAATAAACATCACTGCTGTTTCTCTAAAGGTGTTTATTTATTTCTAATACTGACCCCTGTCTTAATAATACTGTATCACATTCTGAATATGAATATAGCTGAGTTATTGTTTGTAGATAATACTTTAGAGTATCAGGATACACATTTAGCACTAAAAAAAAGCAACTACGTGATTTCCTTTTTTACCAGTCGTTCATTATTTTGTATATCAGCCTCCCACACAAAAGTTTGAGCGAGGCGGTATACTGTAATGATGTGTTCTCCAGCCAGTCTGCCCGACTGCACCTGAACCATCTTAAAAAACACGAAGCCTCCAATAAGCTCATATTTGTAAAAAGTTAGTAAAGAATGGCGCTATATAATCTAAGAAGCTGAATGTGAACTCCTGCAGCTGGAGCAACGAGAGAGGGAGAGAGGGGGCGGGAAGAGAAGGAGGAGACTGCTGTTAGGCAACTGCCTGAACATTCCCACCGCTGAGCAGAGACTGTTAGGATTTAAAATGCTAAAGTTCATGGCATGGGCTGAAATGAGAAAATAACACAGCTTATAAATGTGCGCATTCAGATATCATTTGTGTCTAGATACAAGATTTAACAGGCTAGGTAATATTTAAATAAATCTTAAATTTTAACTAGATTTAACATTTTGGCTAAATATTTAACTGGCACAAATCTGGAGTTTATGCAAATGAGCTCCTCCCAATCTTGAATTTACCGTGATTTGATTGGCTCTGTAACGTCGAACCCACTAACCAATCAGCACAACATACGCACACCACAAGTGCGCGTGCGGTCAGCACGCAGATTAGCAACTGCGTGTCCGGCGACCAGGTGAACCGTGCGTGGCGGCAGGTACGCAGGCAGTTCAGCACCGGTATCAGCAACCCAGGCAGGTGTACAGGTTATCACACCCGTGCAGGTGCAGGTCTCAGCCAGCACCCTGTGCAGGCCAAGATGCGGGTGTGTGCAGGCAGGTCAGCATCTCAGGCATGTCCGGTGCAGGGTGGTTCTGTCCCCAGTGCGGTCCATCCCAGCAATTGTCCGTCCATGCGTGTGGCAGGTCCCACGCGGTGCGGTGGAAAACAACCAGTGCGGTTTGTCCCCAGCGGCAACTTAACGTGCGGGTGGTTTGTCCCGCTCTGTTGTGTGTGTCCCAGCGGTGGCAGGTCCCTTGGTGTGGTGTCCAGGTGTGTTCCACAGTGCGTGTGTGTCCCCAGGTCTGATGCGGTCTCAGCGTGTGGCTGTCTTATGTGTGTGTGTCTCAGTATGTGTGTGTATCCCCAGTGTGTGTGTCTCCCAGTGTGTGTGGTGTGTGTGTCTCAGTGTGTGTGCAGTGTGTGTGTGTGTGTCTCTCATAGTGTGTGTGTGTGTCTCCAGTGAGTGGGCAGGTGTGTCTCATGTGAGTGTCTGTGTCTTAGGTGTGTCTGTGTCTCAGTGTGTCTGTGTCTCAGTGTGTGTGTGTCTCCAGCTCCACTCAAGTCATACAAAGATATTTCCTTAAGTGGAGTTTATAAAGGGATTGCCGACTGTAAAAAAAGGCTACCAAGTTAGAAGCAAGAATTGTAGAATTCAGGTCCCAGCACCTTCCAAGTGTGCTCATTTGCTTCTGGATGCTTGATAAGATTTCAATTGGCCTAATTGCTTCCTAACTTGCTTTTGTGTTTGATATCACCCTTTAAACTATTGTTGCGTTTTTTCTAACTTGTTTATTTATTATTGACAAGTGTTTTGTCGATTGAGAGGAGTTAGAAAACGTGTTTGAAAACTATCGACCGAGAGTCTCTGAGATAATAGCCCAAGAGTTTACTGTTTTCACCATGTTGCAGCCGGAGGTAACCAAATTACTTAGAATTACCATCTGTTCTTTAAAAGACTGAAACACTCGCCATCAAATGTGAAAACCATAAATACCTCCTTTATACACACAGATATTCCTCTTCCGCCTACTTTTGCTGGTGTGTAGCTTAATTTTTCAAACAGAAAAAGTTTAAATAATTTGACATCTACTAACTCTGTGATTCCAATATGTTGGTCAACGTACAAACAAACCAGGGAATGCAAGCAGTTTGATATCCAGCTTTCACCCATCATTTATATGAAACAATGTATTTATGTTTTAAAACAGCACATATCAGTGGAAAACAAAATCCTGTGGTTTGAACTTGCATCATGACGTTTGAAGCGCATTAACGCCTTCGTAACACGCGGCACTTTACACACACGTTATTAATTCTTTACAATGTGAAACGTACACTTCATAATACACACGTACACTTTGGCTAATAATACGTACACTCTTTATACACACGTACACTTTACACATGCAGTTACTATAGATTACTGGCTTGAAGATCCTTTTTTTTTTGAAGATTTGGTTTTGTTTCTGCAGCTGTCAACCTGTTAAACTGCTTTCAATTCAGCGAAACCGTTCATAATGCACTCTACTTCTCCCCCTTCTTATCTGGTATATTGGCAACTTTCCCATCATTCAAGAAAGGTGTTGTGTCATCATCATCAGAACAATGACTTCACGATGAAAGTTTCTTCTAAACATCGACCACTTTGCCGCTTCCTGCAAATGTGGTAAGCTTCTACCTGTCCATCTCTTCCAGAACAAATCAGCCGCGAACTGGACTTGCTTCTCCATCTTCAACGAGCATACAAATTCTTCTTTTTCTGAACAAACCAGGAGGCATATTTGCTTAGTTTTCAACCGTGAGTAAATGATTAGGTGTTATTTCAAATTCTCCACATCATCAGAGACCCTCTTGCGATTGGATGATCATTAATCCATGGCTTCCACCACAAAGGAACTGTCTGGAAGACCTCATCATTGCGTTTATGTTTTAGAACAGCACTGAGAATCTTTCTCTCTTATCTGTCTTTCCCCACACACCGCCGTGGTGGAGACCCAGCCAGGTTGGAAAATCCGTCACTCCATTCTTTAGCATAGCCCTTGCAATCTGGTTTTGATTCAAACTTTCTAATAGCTTCTCTCAGTTCAGTTCTGGCCCAATGAAATTGAGAAGTATTTCGTCAGATTCGGATTTCAAAAAACTTGACCTCCTCTTCAGATGATCCGACGGTATTGATACAAGAGTCAGTGTCCAAAGAAGATGCTACTCAATATGTACTGCCCTTACTGCTGCAACATGTCAACATCTCTCCATATCTCTTGACCACACTTAGGGTGGATGGCGCATCGAGATCAAGATTCGCCCCAGTCTAGACTGAATTAATCCAAGATTGGATCCTGGATTCACTTGCTGCCATCTTCACAAGAATCCAGACTCAATCCACCTCCTACCAGGATTGGAATGTAATCCAGGATTGAATTTGAATCTAGATCTGCACAACGGAAAAAAATATCAATCCAAGATTCAATCCGAGATAGAGTCTGATCCAGACTGAATCTCGATGTGTAATAATCCACCCTCAAAGCGTATTTATTTATTTCTAATACTGGACCCTGTCTGAATACTGTATCACATTCTGAATATGAATATAGCTGAGTTATTAATTGTACATAATACTTATAATACCAGATACACATTTACCATTAAAAAGCAATCCATGTGATTTCTTTACCAGTCGTTCATTATTTTGTGTGTCAGCCTCCACACAAAGCCGAGCGCAGTGCGGTATACTGTAATGATGCTGCAGTCAGTCTGCCCGGACTGCACCTGAACCATCTTAAAAACACGTAAGCCTCCAATAAGCTCATTTGTAAAGTTAGTAAATTAAAGAATGGCTATATAATCTAAGGAAGCTGAATGTGAACTCCTAGCTGGAGCAACGAGAGAGAGGGAGAGAGGGGGGGGCAGAGAAGGAGGCGGAGACGCTGCTTTTGCAAACCGGCTCCTGAACATTCCACTCCGCTGAGCAGAGACCGTTAGGATTTAAAATGCCAAAGTTCGAGCGCCGTTAGTATGGGCTGCCAGAAATGAGGAGAAAATAAATACAGCTTTTTATAAATGTGTGCATTCAGATATCATTTAGAAATCTAGTTACAACATTTAACAGTTAGCTAAATATTTAAATACATCTTAAATCTCTTAGGTATATTTAACATTTAGTTAAATATTTAAATGGGTCTAAATCTGGAGTTTGTATGCAAATGAGCTGCATAACATAATTGCAAGCAACCTGTGTGTGTGTGTCTCAGTGTGTGTGTCTCACTGTGTGTGTCTCAGTGTGTGTGTTTGTCTCAGTGTTGTTTGTCTCAGTGTGTGTGTGTCTCAGTGTGTTTGTATCTCAGTGTATGTGTGTGTGTTTGTGTCTCTGTGTGTGTGTGTTTCTCACTGTGAGTGTCTCAGTGTGTGTGTGTCTCGGTGTGTGTGTGTGTGTGTGTGTGTGACTGACACACACACACACACGCGCACAATGATCACAGAGAAGTTTGGTGCCAAACCAATTATTTTTATTTAAGAACAATAATAAACAAAAAGCTACTTGAACAAAATATCAAACAATTTGAGGAAAGAAAAAGTGGAAACCAAAAAGAACTATTTCTAGTCACCTAATCACAGGTACTGACTCCAATAACTGAGTCCAGCCACAGAGCTGCAAACCTGCCCTCTGATCTGCACAAAAAGACGATCCTGACTGAACAAAACTAACAGCCTTTATACCCTTCCAGACCTCCCCCTCCCCCAGAATAAACCATTCTGCAGGAGGGTATATAGAAACAAACCAGCAAACAGTTATCAAGAATAAATAAAGTATTCAAAAAGAAACAAATCAATGTATATATATAAACATTAATCTAACACGTGCATTAAAACTATGCTTTAAAACAAGCAGAGGGAAACGTACTGAAAATCAGCTGTCCCCCCTTTCAATATCTTCTACAGGTACTGCCCTGACTACAGGAAGTCAGTACTCAGGGAAGTCAATAAAAGCTTCCCTCACCAACATGGCTGCTTCCCCACTTCCTGTCAAGATGGAGGACCTCACCACCACACCCAACTCAGGTTACCTGAACCATTGCATATCAGTTTATCTCAACAATAGTACTGCAATACATTGTTCTGGAAGTGTGCTCCTTTCCAAACCAGCTCTCTAAACCGTACTCTTCATTAACTTTTCTTTTGTTTTTCAGGACACTCCCAACCACAGGCCTCCAGTCCCCGTACAACAGGGAAGTGAATTTTGTTTTTATTATTTTCCTTACTAGACACAAGGATCAGCAACACCATACAAAAACAGATTAAAAACATTTGCAGTAAATGTCCAGATACATACTGAGACAATGTGAGGGTCTCCTCCCTCACACTCCTCCTCCTCCTCCTCCTCCTCCTCATCCTTATCTTCCTCATCAGGTCAATCAGTCTTGGCTGCTTCCAGACTTGACCCTTGACCGTTGTGACTTGAGACTTGACATAAATATATATATTAGAACAAACAGTTCTAGTAAATGTCCACACGGTGGCAGCATTGTATAAGGAATAAGAAATAAGAAAGTTTACAAACGAGAGGAGGCCATTCAGCCCATCTTGCTCGTTTGGTTGTTAGTAGCTTATTGATCCCAGAATCTCATCAAGCAGCTTCTTGAAGGATCCCAGGGTGTCAGCTTCAACAACATTACTGGAGAGTTGGTTCCAGACCCTCACAATTCTCTGTGTAAAAAAGTGCCTCCTATTTTCTGTTCTGAATGCCCCTTTATCTAATCTCCATTTGTGACCCCTGGTCCATGTTTCTTTTTTCAGGTCGAAAAAAAGTAAATCAGATCGCCACGTAGGTCTTCTTTGTTATACACTGAATAGATTAAATTCTTTGAGCCTGTCTGCATATGACATGCCTTTTTTAACCCGGGATAATTCTGGTTGCACTGTTTAAAAGTATTTTCTTTCACAGTTAAACAGGTTTAAAAGTCTCTGCAGATCAACAGGACTCTCAGTACTGCATCTCCAGCCCTGCTCCTTGTTCGTTGTATTTATCACATACCTCTTCATAGTCGTGCATACCGATAAATCATCTCCTGATCACTCTCTTTATCACCAAACTCCTCGATCACGTGATCCGAGTCGTTATTTTATGACTGTAACATCTCAACACGCTCTGCAGATGTCTGTGATATTCTTTGAGCGCTGGATGCAGAAGCAGCTGTCTTGTTTGTTTGTGTCCGTGTTATCTCTGTGGTGTTGAACAGCAGTGAGTAGCCGGCGAGCCCAGCGACCCGGGAATCTTTAAGGCAAGCAAAGCGAGGTGGGAATTATTTAAGACGAGCGCAGCGAGCTGACATCAATACATTAAAAGGAAATCAGCTCATTTTTGCTGTTTAATCTACTATTTGTTAATTAAACACATACAACTTCAAGGAAAAGTTTTCAGTACCTGGTATTGCCAGACAGTCTCCAATCCAAATACCAGCCAAACATATTATTAGGATTTTTTTTAGCAGACACACTTATCCAGGCCAACTTCCAATTGTGATATACAATTACCCATTTATACAGTCGTGTTTTTTACTGGATCAATCTAGGGAAAGCAACAACATGCCCCCCAGCTGGGATTGAACTCACAACCCTCCAGTCAGGAGCACAGGACTCTAACCGCTACTCCACAGAGGCTGCAAGCGACACCTCACTCGTGTCTCACTGTCTAAATCTCAGCAGCTTCCCACAAGTCTAACGTATGAGGAAATACCGTTCCTCTCAATATATATATATATATAAAGTTTGAGAAAAAGGAAAACGGCTGTGTACCAAAATGATCAATAAGGAAAAAGAAGAGAAAAGGATATTTCAGGTAAAAAGTCAAATCAATTATCAGGACGTTTCGGACTACAAGTCCTTCATCGGCTGAATACAAAAAAACAGTGCTTTAAGAAGTTAAAAAAAAAATTGCAAATATACATGTACTGTATATATATATATATACACACACATGAAACTTGTACTTTTTATATAGTTATATAAATGTCAATTGCTGTGGATAAACGCATCAGCCAAATCAATTAATATGACATGTAGTTTTCCAGCTTGCTGTTTATTAATATATTTATACATTTATAATATAAACATGTATTCATTTCTACATTTATTTCTTTAACAATATTAATTTCTAAATGTATTTATTCCTCTATGCGTTTGTTTAAATTGTAGCAATTCCCATGCTACATAATGTGGGTGTAAGTCTCACCCTCCTGTCCCTTTAATTAGGGTCAGTAGCCTGGCCAGGTTAAAACTTCATTTCCCATAGTTCCTTGCAACCACCCTCTGTTCATCCTCTCTCCCCATTGGCTCATTCAAATTTCCACCCCTCCAATCTCAGAGCTCCTTAGTAGCCAGCAGTTGTATTAAAGCTGGCTAATCAGGCCTGAGAGGACTCCCTTTCTCACAGGAATCCATTAAACTACAGCATTTTCTCTACTTAAATTTCAGTGAATCCATTACCATCCTTAGATAATTCCAGTGCATCCGTTCATTTTCTTTTGTCACTGCGCTTTGTCTAAACTGCTCTTTTTCTTTTCACTGTTATTTGTTTAAGTTTAGCTGTTTTTCTAGGTCTGTTTAGTGTTTGTTGTTTTATGTGTGACAGCCTCCATTTTTTCCTGATCCTCCTGATTTTTTTCCAAACAACTGTTCACCATTCAACTCAACACTACTGGACAGTCTGAACAATTTCAACGTACTCAATGTTTTCAACCTTCTACAATCACCATCATTTAGGGACACTTTGCTGGACTGCCTTATCTGTGGGTGAGATCATTTCTTTTTTGTTTGGATTTTTTCTACTTTAATTTGATACTTTGTTTCCTGTATTTTTTTTGTTATTTTGTTACTTTGTATGGATTTCAATTACCCTGCTATTACTGGACTTGTTGGGCCTACCTGTCATTTTCCCACCATTGCCATAGAGACTGTTAAATGTAATTGTTTCCACAAGTCACTGTTTTTCATCTGTATCTATTTATTTATCCTTGGTCTTTATCGGTGTGTGTTGTGTTTGTGAGTGTGGGTTTATTGGAGACCCTCCGGACACCCTTCATTTCTATTTTATGATACTGTTTAGCCTTCTGTTTGTCCCTACATACTTATCTGTACCAGCTTTTTTCTTACCTGTTACCTGCAATTATTTGAATTCCTTTCTTATCATTATTCATTTCATTCATTTGTTCATTTTTTCATTTGTTGACTTTATTGTTCACAATAATAAACCGGTTGTTCATGAAATTGACACCTCTGACGTCCCTGCTTTTGCTGTCTGTCACTCTTGCTGACTTCTTTAGCTATAGGAATAGGGCCAGTAGTATCTCCTTAGGGAGGACAGTGCAACTGCTTCCCAGTTGTGCAGAGTGATCGTTACAATATGTTCCACAATATAGTACAAAATACATCAAGATATTTTGAAACCTACTCTGTTTGGTGTTCGTGATTTTGTTTTGTTCAAACCTTTTATTTTATTTGTTTGTTAAAATAAAATGGCGCAGCGCCTTTGCACCACAGTACCTGCCTATTTGTTTTTCTTCCTGTATCTGGCCTGACGTCACCACTCTGCCAACCCTGCCACAGATACAAATACTAACAAAACCACACTGGTCAAAATAAAAGGCACAAGGGCTGACAGCGGTGTGAGGTATTCTGGTAGAGGAAATGATGCTAGTGGCAACACTGGAAGCAACAATGCTGACAGAGGTGCAGGGCACTCCGACAAAGCTAGCAGTGGCAATGCTGACAGCAGAACATGCTGCCTCCTCCAGACCTGCAGCCAGCAGTGGCAACCTGTCAGCGTAAATGCTGGCTCCTCCGGACGTGCAGCCAGCCATGTCAACGCTGGCAGTGGAAATGCTGACCACAGCGTGAGGCACTCCAGCTTCTCCTCCTCCTCCTGGAAGGGGCAGTTCACTGTGAAGTACGCACCCACATCACCTTTCACTGTGCACTGCAAAGCACACGGTCACAGTACTGCATCAAGTTTCACCTTCGTTATGCCTACATTTATTTAAAAGACAGTAAACTCTTTTAGAGAATGTAGAGCCTTGAAACTTGAAAGATACTGCTAGACACCATGCCTATCTAAAATAAAATAAAAACACTTACTAGCAGTTGCACCATCAACATATTAACCAACATGAGTTGGATGGCATTAATGATAATTATTCTGAGTCAAAAAGTGAAAAAGCATTCAGTGTACAGTATCCTCAGTAATTAGACTATAACTGTGTTTCTATAATGCCATATTATATTTGTACAGAATCGTCCCTACGTGGATTGTACAGAATGATGCTCACGCACTATTGCGTGTGTCTGTGCAATCAAAGTACAATATGCGAGTACATTGTAGGTATCTGCTGTAAAATAATCTAGAATAATTAGGCTGCTAACTGTGTTGTCAAGGTTTTATCAATATAATACCTAGCGAGCTCCCGAGGCGCATCCAGCTAAGGCACTTCACCGGGAGAGTAGGGTGTGCCCTATAGCCTGGGGCCGGTTTTTCAAAACTTTGCTAATGGGATTTGTGCGTTTGATCGGGATTACATTGTGAATTTGGGTTTTTCAAAACATCGAAATGTGATCAGGATTATGTTCCAATTGGGTTTTTCAGAATTTAAAGATGAGATCACGATTACTCTGATGCAAAATATCAGCAACATTTTGATACCGCTCGGAAGGTGGATTCAAATGGTACAACTTTGTGAAACAATTAAATTTCGTCTCCATTTATATGGAAAACAAGTTTAAACCAGGACCCTTTTAAAAGTAGTTTCTTACAAAAGCATCTCTCATTGCACATCCAGCATCCTCCTGTGATGTTAAAGGTGTATCACGGTGTTGTTCTTGAGGCTCCGGAAAGTTAGCATTCAAGTCCTCCCTGATAAATAGCACCTTGCGCATGATAGCAATATTGTGCAATGCAATGCATGCTAGAATGATGTTGCATGCACGTGGCGGATCCAGATAAAAATAATCTGCATCACAAAAAGCAGGATTACAAAATCCAGATTAATTTTGTCTGGATTAACATTTTTGAAAAAACGGCCCCTGGAGATCGCTGGTTCGAATCCAGGCTATGTTATATCCAACCGTGGCCGGGAGTCGCGAGAGGGTGGCGCACAATTAGCCGAGCGCCGTCGGGGTTGGGAGGGCTTAGTTCGGCAGGGTAATCCTTGTCTCACCGCGCATCAGCAGCTCCTGTGGCGGCCGGACGCCTGCGAGTTGTCTGTGAGTTGCTGGCAGAGTCATAAACCTTTATATACTTACAATATAGTCCCCACTTAGATGGTACAGAACGACGCGAGTCCCCACTTAGATGGTGCAGAGCAGCTCTCACACACCAGTGTGTGTAAATATTGTATTAATCAGCCTTGTTAATTAATAAAGGAAAGCTGCTAATTAGAGAAATAATGATTTTGTGATAGTAGTGTTAGTTCCATGCCTTATTGGGTTCATAATTCTTTGTAGATTGGAATGGAGTTCCCACATGGATAGGACAGAATGACGCACGATTTTGTAAATGCTATTTATACATTTGAATATGTTATTTTGAATATTGGGACATAATTCTATTAATATATTTAAAAATTATACTGTATATTTATAGTAATAATTATCATGTATTTATTAAATATTATAAGAATATTTGGTACACATTCAGATATTTAGTATGATTAAAATCTTAGAAATAATCTTCTAGTTACAATTGAACAATTACAAAAAAACCCTTAAGAAACTGCCATTTGTAAATGTTCTAATCAGTTCCAAGGATAGTTCTCTAGAATGCAGGACTTTAAACCTGCTAAATGCTAATTGTAAGAAACCCAATGGGTGTGAAGAGCAGGGCTCTGAGTGGCTGCAGGCTCAGACACAGTCCCACTGCAGTCTGGGCAGGTCCCCACTTTGTAGGGTAGATGTGGTTCAAGTCCCCACTTGGCTGATTTTTTTTTTTTTTTAAAAAACATTTAAAAAAATATTTGTACAAATATTATCAATATACAGCTTAAAACATAATTTTCTATGTCTGTTTCACTTCATGGAAATGTTGGGAATCTATGGTCCCCACTTGGTTGGTGGAGAATCATAGTTCCCACTTAGTAATATAGACTTGTGTGTGTCTGTACTGTGTGTGTGTGTGTGTCTGTACTGTGTGTGTCTGTACTGTGTGTGTGTGTCTGTACTGTGTGTGTCTGTACTGTGTGTGTATGTGTATTGAGTGTCTTTGTCAGTGTGTATATGTGTATGTACTGTTTGTGTGTGTCTGTAGTGTATGTTTCTGTACTGTCAGTGTGTGTGTGTACTGTGCGTCAGTGTGTGTACTGAGTGTCTGTACTGTTTGTGTGTGTCAGTGTGTGTGTTTGTACTGTGCGTCAGTGTGTGTACTGAGTGTCTGTACTGTTTGCGTGTGTCACTGTGTGTGTGGTTGACTGTACTGTGGATGTGTGTCAGTGTGTCTGTGCTGTGTGTCTGTACTGTGGATGTGTGTCAGTGTTTCTGTGCTGTGTGTCTGTACTGTATGTGTGTCAGTGTGTCTGTGCTGTGTGTCTGTACTGTATGTGTGTCAGTGCTGTGTGTCTGTACTGTATGTGTGTCAGTGTGTCTGTGCTGTATGTGTGTCAGTGTGTCTGTGCTGTGTGTCTGTGCTGTATGTTTGTCAGTGTGTCTGTGCTGTGTGTCTGTGCTGTATGTGTGTCAGTGTGTCTGTGCCATGTATCTGTACTGTATGTGTGTCAGTGTGTCTGTGCCATGTATCTGTACTGTATGTGCTTCTGCCTGTCTGTGTTTCTGCTGGTTTTTGTTCCAACTGAGGAGCAGATTATTTTAGAGGCAAAAGAGAAGCTGGCAATGAACCCGCAGTGCTGCCTGAGGGAAGAGGTACGTCATTTAAAGTGTTTAAATCTACAGGAGACCTGCATTCCACACAGACCCCAAATCTGTTGATTAAAGAGCTATACAAAAAAATAGTTCCAGTTATGAGCTGCAGATATCCAGATTCCAGTTCCAGTTATGAGCAGGATCAGATAGGAGTGCTAGAAGTGAAGTAGAGGAGCAGCTGCTATACAAAATACTACTGCAGATATCCAGTTCCAGTGCAGGTGAATTCAAATACAGGATTTATATTCAGATCTAACTAGGAGCAATAGCAGGGAGCAGCAAGGCAGGAGGCAGATAAGTGGGAGTTAATGAACATGCAAGTTTGGGTGTCATGTAGTCCAGAGAGGTAGAGCTGTGAGGTTTTACAGGTGCTGTCTGAACAGGTGCATAATTTAAACTTTATTTTTTACATATTCAAACAAAGTGTTTAGTTTTTAAACACTTAATAGTGTTTAAATTGTAACCACTGCGCCGTGTTTAGAAAATAAGCATCAAGATGTTTTTATTGACTGTTATTACTGTGTGTGTGTGTGTGTGTGTGTGTGTCAGTGTGTGTGTGTGTGTGTATGTGTGTGTGTGTGTGTGTGTGTGTGTGTGTGTGTGTGTGTGTGTCTCTGTGTGTCTGTCTCTGTGTGTGTCTGTGTGTGTGTGTGTGTTTGTGTCTGTGTGTGTGTGTGTCTCTCTGTGTCTGTGTGTGTGTGTGTGTGTGTGTGTGTGTGTGTGTGTGTGTGTGTGTGTGTGTGTGTCTCTGTGTGTGTGTGTGTGTGTGTGTGTGCATGTGTGTGTGTCTGGCAAATTAACAAATAAGGTAAGAACATTTGAAACAAAACAAAACAAAACAAAAATTCTTAAGTTTATTTGTTTAAGACTATCTTCGTTTGGTGGATTTTCCATTTTGAAAACACGAAAATAATTATAAAAAATATGCATATGAATTTGTAGTCCAGTTTTTCTCCACTTAGCCCTCACAGCTCTTTGTATTTCTTTTCATCTGCGTCAAAAGGTCCCATTATCCTGATCCTTCCTCCAGTCGCACAGGGTGAAGGTACGTCTTTTAAAGTGTCCGGGTTTTTGTTCTTTTTTTTAAATGGCGTTCTCAGCCCCCACATGTTGCTCCAGCTGTTTCAGTGACATCATCCCTGCAACTGTAACATTCTTCATTGTGAACATTTTGACAAACAGCAGCAACGTGGCTTCAGCGAGGCAGGCGACTCCATCAGTAGAAATGTAAATATTTTCTAGGAAGCGGGCAGATCCTTGTAACAGACTTGCCTGGGGTCTGACTTCATGTGACTTTGTATTTGAATGTAGTTTATAATGTATACGTTTATGCGTCTGCTAAGAAATAAATAATAATAATACCAGCCAGAAGACGCCATTCGCTCCATATAATCTCCTCTACTTAAATGCATTTTATAATGTATCAGTGTTATTCTTCCTATTTCAAGCTTGTGGTGTTTTTTTTTTTTTTCAGGAGAAGGCGTGCAGGAGGAGAATCGCTCGCCTGTTTAAAAGCAGAGGCTTCTTGTTGGAACTGCAATTCCTCTAATGTAGTCTAGAAACAAATAAAATAGGAAACAGCTTCCCTCTCTGTGTCTGCTTCTTATTCTGTGTAATTCAGCAGGGCTGGGGGCGGGGCCTGTTCCATTGGTTATGCACACAGACACACAGCACAGACACACTGACACACATACAGTACAGACACACAGCACAGATACAGTACAGACACACAGCACAGACACACTGACACACATACAGCACAGACACACTGACACACATACTGTACAGACACACAGCACAGACACACTGACACACATACAGTACAGATACACAGCACAGACACACTGACACACATACAGTACAGACACACAGCACAGACACACTGACACACATCCACAGTACAGACACACAGCACAGACACACTGACAAACATACAGTACAGATACACAGCACAGACATACTGACACACATCCACAGTACAGACACACAGCACAGACACACTGACACACATACAGTACAGACACACAGCACAGACACACTGACACACAGCACAGACACACTGACAAACATACAGTACAGATACACAGCACAGACACATGAATTAGCTTCTCAGCATCAGGCAATGATAAAAAAAGACCTAATCTTGGCAATGTTACATAAATAATAAAAGGACACTTTAGTGGTATTGTGAATATGACCCTCAAATCATAAATCAGAATCAATTACAAATCCCAGGTTTCTGGTTTTATATTTGAATTATATTTACCTAAATTCGTTTTTATAGAATTTACCAACTCCAATTTCTGCTCCAACTACAGTTACCTGAATTTAACTGCAAAAAATGTTGGGACATCCAGCTTTCCACCTCCGACAGACATGCAATTAGGGTGGAGACAACCGATATATCCCCAGGTTTCACAGAGATGTCAAGCTGCGTGTCATCAGCATCACAGTGAAGATGTACATGGTGTTTACAGATAATCATGCCCAATGGTAGCATGTATAAGGAGAATAGTAAGGGGCCAAGAATGGAGCCCTGGGGTCACCACAGGAGATCGTAGATAATTGTGATACAGAGTCTGCTATTGAAACAAAATTCTGCCTGTCCGTAAGAAATGACCTAAGCCAGTCTAAAACAGTTCCTGAAAGCCCTATCCAACTTTCAAGGTGATCAGTTAAACTAGCATGATCAATAGTATCAGATGCTGCACTTGGATCTAACAGAACCAGAATGGATATGTGACTGGAGTCTGTGCTCATTAGTAAATCATTCAGCACTTTGACTAGGGCAGTCTCTGTACTGTCACCAGATCTAAAGACTGATTGAAACTTTTCAAGTTCTTGGTTATCACCAAGAAATATATTGTGTTGGCCAGCTCCCACCTTCTCTAAAACCTTAGCGGGAAAAGGTAAATTGGATGGAGGTCTAAAGACACTAGACAGTGTTTCCTGGACATCTTCCCTAATTAAAACAAAGCGTTAGTGTCATCGCTGCAGTTCATGGTGTTTTTATTGATGAATTAAAAATGAGTATCTGGTAATCTGTAAATAAACAATTAAAAAATAAAAAATATATATATTATGTTACCATAGGATGCAAACATAACACCAAATTCAAGTACTGTGTAAGGATTTTAACACTCTTGCTTCCCTGACCTTGTAGCTGGGCATGTGACCCCAAATACACCCATGTGGGAGTGAGTGGCTTTTCATAACTCAGAGTGCAGCTGTGACCTCGGAGGGATGATCAAAACTTTGTTTCTGCTTAATAAGCTGTTTTGAGCCTGTGTACAAACCATAATCAAACCAATTCAAACTGGTTTAAAATCCCTTACTTTTTGTTAAAGTGACATGCTATAACTTTAGGTAAGTGTCACGGAACTCATAATAACACACTATACAATTGGAACACGCAGTTTTTTTCTGATAAGCACGCACCGTGTGTGTGGGGCAGGGTACACACTGTTCCAGTTAAATGGCATGAGCTCTTATTATTTCATCAGCCTTTGTTCCTTTTCATTATACAACCTGTTACTTATGCTTCCCATTTAAATGTTGAAGGAAGTGAGAAATCATTGAAACTGTAAACATTGTGTGATTTTCCTGTGTAAGCTCTGAATCAACGCAGGGTTAATGAACTCTTAACATCAAGCTGTACATAGCTGGTGCACATCAGTAGTTTGCAATCACCAGTCTTGTCGTTCAGCCTTGTGATGCATGAGTATAGCGCTTTGCTGCCTGTGAGAATTGAGCAAAACCCATATCATTGTTCTTAAATGGAACTTCTTGTTATCTGGGTTTCTGCTGACATTGGTAAAGTGTAGAAGAAACACTTTTAATGTTTAATGTTCACTTTTAATATGCTTTGTCTCACACCATGGATCATGCTAGGGAAATAAGACCAAATTTGGGCAAGGAAATTACATAAGCCAGCTGTATATCTGTGCTGTATGAAGTCATTTATTTGCTTAGAAAATAACATCTCTGTGCCATGCCAGCTCAAAAAAAAACAAGATCTCCGATGCCATGAAAGCTCAGCTCAGAAAATAACATCTACACTGATGTCAGCTCAGAACACCAACAGCTGAGACCTGTGTGTGAGATCACTGATGTGTGTGAGGTCACTGATGTGTGTGAGATCACTGATGTGTGTGAGGTCACTGAGGTGTGTGAGATCACTGAAGTGTGCGAGATCACTGATGTGTGTGAGGTCACTGAGGTGTGTGAGGTCACTGAGGTGTGTGAGGTCACTGAGGTGTGTGAGATCACTGATGTGTGTGAGATCACTGATGTGTGTGAGGTCACTGAGGTGTGTGAGATCACTGAGGTGTGTGAGGTCACTGAGGTGTGTGAGATCACTGATGTGTGTGAGATCACTGATGTGTGTGAGGTCACTGAGGTGTGTGAGGTCTCTGAGGTGTGTGAGATCACTGATGTGTGTGAGATCACTGATGTGTGTGAGGTCACTGAGGTGTGTGAGATCACTGATGTGTGTGAGATCACTGAGGTGTGTGAGGTCACTGAGGTGTGTGAGATCACTGATGTGTGTGAGATCACTGATGTGTGTGAGGTCACTGAGGTGTGTGAGATCACTGATGTGTGTGAGATCACTGATAGCTAAATATTTAAATAAATCTTAAATCTCTCTTAACTAGATTTAACATTTAGCTAAATATTTAAATAAATCTTAAATCTCTTAGCTAGATTTAAAATTTAGTTAAATATTTAACTGGCAGCTAAATCTGAATATTTAACAATTAGCATAACATAATTGTACCTGTGTGTGTGTGTCTCAGTGTGTGTGTGTGTGTCTCAGTGTGTTTGTCTAAGTGTGTGTCTCAGTGTGTGTGTCTCAGTGTGTGTGTGTGTTTGTCTCAGTGTGTGTGTTTGTCTCAGTGTGTGTGTCTCAGTGTGTTTGTATCTCAGTGCGTGAGTGTGTGTGTCTCAGTGTGTGTGTGTGTGTGTGTGTGTCTCAGCGTATGTGTGTGTCTCTCAGTGTGTGTGTGTGTCTCGGTGTGTGTGTGTGTTTCAGTGTGTTTGTCTCACTGTGTGTGTCTCTCGGTGTGTGTGTGTGTGTGTGTACACGCGCACAAGGATCACAGAGAAGTTTGGTGCCAAACCAATTATTTTTATTTAAGAATAATAATAAACAAAAAGCTACTTGAACAAAATATCAAACAATTTGAGGAAAGAAAAAGTGGAAACCAAAAAGAACTATTTCTAGTCACCTAATCACAGGTACTGACTCCAATAACTGAGTCCAACCACAGAGCTGCAAAACTGCCCTCTGATCTGCACAAAAAGACGATCCTGACTGAACAAAACTAACAGCCTTTATACCCTTCCAGACCTCCCCCTCCCCCAGAATAAACCATTCTGCAGGTGGGTATATAGAAACAAACCAGCAAACAGTTATCAAGAATAAATAAAGTATTCAAAAAGAAACAAATCAATGAATATATATAAACATTAATCTAACACGTGCATTAAAACTATGCTTTAAAACAAGCAGAGGGAAACGTACTTAAAATCAGCTGTCCCCCCTTTCAATATCTTCTACATGTACTGCCCTGAGTACAGGAAGTCAGTACTCAGGGAAGTCAATAAAAGCTTCCCTCACCAACATGGCTGCTTCCCCACTTCCTGAAATGTGGTGGAGGATCGGTGATGATCTGGGGGTGCTTCAGCAAGGCTGGAATCGGGCAGCTTTGGCATGAATCAAACAATGAAGGCCACTTCTGACCAGACTTCTCCGGACAGTAGATGGGTGTACCAGGGTCCCACTGTTTTCTGCCAATTCTGAGCTGATGGCACTGCTGGACATCTTTCGATTGTGAAGGGAAGTAAGCATGATGTGTCTCTCATCTGCTGCAGTAAGTTTCCTTGGCCGACCACTGCGCTCTCACGGTCCTCAACGTTGCCCGTTTCTTTGTGCTTCTTCAAAAGAGCTTGGACAGCACATCTGGAAACCCCTGTCTGCCTTGAAATTTCTGCCTGGGAGAGACCTTGCTGATGCAGTATAACTACCTTGTATCTTGTTGCTGTGCTCAGTCTTGCCATGGTGTATGACTTTTGACAGTAAACTGTCTTCAGCAACCTCACCTTGTTAGCTGAGTTTGGCTGTTCCTCACGCAGTTTTATTCCTCCTACACAGCTGTTTCTGTTTCAGTTAATGATGGTGTTTCAACCTACATATTGAATTGATGATCATTAGCACCTGTTTGGTATAATTGTTTAATCATACACCTGACTATATGCCTACAAAATCCCTGACTTTGTGCAAGTGTACCTAGAAGAATTGATGCTGTTTTGAAGGCAAAGGGTGGTCACACCAAATATGGATTTGATTTAGATTTTTCTTCTGTTCACTCACTTTGCATTTAGTTAATTGATAAATATAATCTATTAACATGTCTATTTTTGAAAGCATTCTTACTTTACAGCATTTTTTCACACCTGCCTAAATCTTTTGCACAGTACTGTGTATATATATATAAACATTAACTAACACATGCATTAAAACTATGCTTTAAAACAAGCAGAGGGAAATGTACTTAAAATCAGCTGTCCCCCCTTTCAATATCTTCTACAGGTACTGCCCTGACTACAGGAAGTCAGTACTCAGGGAAGTCAATAAAAGCTTCCCTCACCAACATGGCTGCTTCCCCACTTCCTGTCAAGATGGAGGACCTCACCACCACACCCAACTCAGGTTACCTGAACCATTGTATATCAGTTTATCTCAACAATAGTACTGCAATACATTGTTCTGGAAGTGTGCACCTTTCCAAACCAGCTCTCTAAACCGCACTCTTCATTAACCTTTCTTTTGTTTTTCAGGACACTCCCAACCACAGGCCTCCAGTCCCGTACAACAGGGAAGTGAATTTTTTTTTTATTATTTTCCTTACTAGAAACAAGGATCAGCAACACCATAAAAAAAACAGATTAAAACATTTGCAGTAAATGTCCAGATACATACTGAGACAATGTGAGAGTCTCCTCCCTCACACTCCTCCTCCTCCTCATCATCATCCTTATCTTCCTCATCACGTCAATCAGGCTTGGCTGTTTCCAGACTTGACCCTTGACCGTTGTGACTTGAGACTTGACATAAATAGATATATTAGAACAAACAGTTCTAGTAAATGTCCACACGGTGGCAGCATTGTATAAGGAATAAGAACATAAGAACATAAGAAAGTTTACCAACGAAAGGAGGCCCCATTCAGCCCATCTTGCTCGTTTGGTTGTTAGTAGCTTATTGATCCCAGAATCTCATCAAGCTGCTTCTTGAAGGATCCCAGGGTGTCAGCTTCAACAACATTACTGGGGAGTTGGTTCCAGACCCTGACAATTCTCTGTGTAAAAAAGTGCCTCCTATTTTCTGTTCTGAATGCCCCTTTATCTAATCTCCATTTATGACCCCTGGTCCTTTTTTTTTTTTTTTCAAGTCAAAGAAGTCCCTGGGTCGACCTTTTCTATACCTTTTAGGATTTTGAATGTTTGAATCAGATCGCCGCGTAGTCTTCTTTGTTCAAGACTGAACAGATTCAATTCTTTTAGCCTGTCTGCATACGACATGCCTTTTAAACCCGGGATAATTCTGGTTGCTCTTCTTTGCACTCTTTCTAGAGCAGCAATATCTTTTTTGTAACGAGGTGACCAGAACTGAACACAATATTCTAGATGAGGTCTTACTAATGCATTGTAAAGTTTTAACATTACTTCCCTTGATTTAAATTCAACACTTCTCACAATATATCCGAGCATCTTGTTGGCCTTTTTTTATAGCTTCCCCACGTTGTCTAGATGAAGACATTTCTGAGTCAACATAAACTCCTAGGTCTTTTTCATAGATTCCTTCTTCAATTTCAGTATCTCCCATATTTATAATGCACATTGGGATCAGAATTAGGTCCTCTGCTATTCCTAATCTACATTAATGATTTAGATTCTGGTATAGTAAGCAAACTTGTTAAATTTGCAGACGACACAAAAATAGGAGGAGTTGCAAACACTGTTGCAGCAGCAAAGGTCATTCAAAATGATCTTGACAGCATTCAGAACTGGGCAGACACATGGTAAATGACATTTAATAGAGGAAAGTGGAAGGTACTGCACGCAGGCAATACATTTCTCCCCCCTTCCTTTCTATATTGGTTAATTGTGGGCTCTAGTTTTTTATTTAACATCACTGAGTCCCTTGTCCCTGTGGATTGCAACCACAATGTAGAAACATGTAGAGAATGGATGGGAATGGGCAATAAACATCACTGCTGTTTCTCTTAAAGCGTGTTTATTTATTTCTAATACTGGACCCTGTCTTAATACTGTATCACATTCTGAATATGAATATAGTAGAGTTATTAATTGTAGGTAATACTTAGAATACCAGATACACATTTAGCATTAAAAAGCAATCCATGTGATTTCTTTACCAGTCGTTCATTATTTTGTGTATCAGCCTCCACACAAAGCCGCGCGCAGTGCGGTATACTGTAATGATGCTCCAGTCAGTCTGCCCGGACTGCACCGGAACCATCTTAAAAACACGAAGCCTCCAATAAGCTCATTTGTAAAAGTTAGTAAAGAATGGCGCTATATAATCTAAGGAAGCTGAATGTGAACTCCTAGCTGGAGCAACGAGAGAGGGAGAGAGGGGGCGGGGCAGAGAAGGAGGCGGAGACGCTGCTAGGCAACCGGCTCCTGAACATTCCATTCCGCTGAGCAGAGACCGTTAGGATTTAAAAAATGCCAAAGTTCGGCGCGCCGTTAGTATGGGCTGCCAGAAATGAGGAGAAAATAAATACAGCTTTTTTTATAAATGTGTGCATTCAGATATCATTTAGAAATCTAGCTACAAGATTTAACAGTTGGGTAAATATTTAAATAAATCTTAAATCTTAGCTAGATTTAACATTTAGCTAAATATTTAAATAAATCTTAAATCTCTTAACTAGATTTAACATTTAGCTAAATATTTAAATAAATCTTAAATCTCTTAGCTAGATTTAACAGTTAGCTAAATATTTAAATAAATCTTAAATCTCTTAAGTAGATTTAACATTTGTGTGTGCGTGTGACAGTACCTGTGTGTTTGTGTGTCAGAACCTGTGTGTGTGCGTGTCAGTACCTGTGTGTGTGTGTGTCACTATCTGTGTGTGTCTCAGTGTGTGTGTGTGTGTGTCAGTACCTGTGTGTGTGTGTGTGTGTGTGTGTGTGTGTTTGTGTCAGTACCTGTGTGTGTGTGTGTTTGTGTCAGTACCTGTGTGTGTGTGTGCGTGTCAGTACCTGTGTGTGTGTCTGTCAGTACCTGTGTGTTTGTGTGGGGGGGGTCAGTGCCTGTGTGTGTGTTTGTGTCTGTACCTGTGTGTGTGTGTGTGTGTGGGGGGGGGGTCAGTACCTGTGTGTGTGTGTGTGTGCGTCAGTACCTGTGTGTGTGTGTGTGTGTGTGTGCGTGCGCATGCGTGCGTCAGTACCTGTGTGTCTCTGGGAGATATATTTTTTGTCTCAAGTCCCCTCCCGCGCTCCGTTCATAACTGATGGAAAACTAAAACAACTCCTCAGAACTATTCATGACGAGGGACATGTTAATAAAAACATAAACCATGGCGATTGTGTTGATAAAGATATCGCAGGAATAAGTCCAGGCAGCCGAACGCCAGGGAAAGCGACCTGTCAGCAAGCACGGCTCTGAAGAACAACAAAACACAAAACAAGAGACGCACATCGAGGGCCTGTCAAATTTGAAAATTCATTTATTACATTTCTCTTCATAGAATCCTCTGTAAGGTTAACGTACAACCAGTCAGATACAGAACAATAGATTTTGATAATTTACTCTAGTTATTGATTAAAAAAAAAAAAAAAATTAGTAATATTTGTAAAACTTCCATCCTTTCCACAAGTCTCAAAACACCTGAAACCAGGCCGTCTGAAGATATCCCTGTGTCTCTATCAGATGAATCTATAACAGCACAGCAGCTCAAATTAAAATGTGCATCGCTGCCCGAACCCAGAGACTGTTTATCACATGTCTGCAAACCTCAAGCCTAGAGGCCGTCCCAAACTGCACAGAACCGCGGAAATCTGAAGAGAATCTGTAATCTGCAGAGGGAGCATCTAACCTGTTTATTATTTGAATGATAAAAATGGAAATCAAGTAAACATACTATCAAACTCTTTACAGGCGAAGCACTTCCAATGTAACATATCAGGCCTTTTTGTCAGTAAAATCTTTATACGCTGTCAAACAAAAACCAGACTTCTCATTGGGTCACGTTTTCAAACCCTCAACTCCAGCCTTTATGAACTCCTACTTCTTAAAAGGAGACACAACGTCTGTCGATTTCACAAAACTAGAACCGAGCAGCTGAGTTCATGTATTCCAGGTCACTTTAGCGGTCCGTTTGTGATAATTCCGATGACGATGTCGCTGAGGAAGATGGCGGCTCCCTGGAGGAGTGTGAATTCCCAGGAATTCACTCCTCCACAGATTCGGACCGTCTCTACTCCAGACCGATTGGTTAATTGCAATCCCAGCGGTGGTGTGGAGTAGTGGTCAGGGCTCTGGACTCTTGACCGGAGGGTCGTGGGTTCAATCCCAGGTGGGGGACACTGCTGCTGTACCCTTGAGCAAGGTACTTTACCTAGATTGCTCCAGTAAAAACCCAACTGTATAAATGGGGAATGGTATGTAAAAATAATGTGATATCTTGTAACAATTGTAAGTTGCCCTGGATAAGGGGGTCTGCTAAGAAATAAATAATAATAATAATCCCAAAACACTACTTCCGAGAGACTTCCTTAAAAACAAAGTGCTTGATTACTTTCCCATAAACTGATTTCCTCGTCAATTTCAAAGATCACAGGTTAACCAGGAACTTAATACTGTATCACATTCTGAATATGAATATAGCTGAGTTATTAATTGTAGATAATACTTAGAATACCAGATACACATTTAGCATTATAAAGCAATCCATGTGATTTCTTTACCAGTCGTTCATTATTTTATGTATCAGCCTCCACACAAAGCCGAGCGCAGTGCGGTATACTGTAATGATGCTCCAGTCAGTCTGCCCGGACTGCACCTGAACCATCTTAAAAACACGAAGCCTCCAATAAGCTCATTTGTAAAAGTTAGTAAAGAATGGCGCTATATAATCTAAGGAAGCTGAATGTGAACTCCTAGCTGAGCAACAACGAGAGGAGAGAGGGGCGGGGCAGAGAAGGAGGCGGAGACGCTGCTAGAGCAACCGGCTCCTGAACATTCCACTCCGCTGAGCAGAGACCGTTAGGATTTAAAAATGCCAAAGTTCCGGCGCCCGTTAGTATGGGCTGCCAGAAATGAGGAGAAAATAAATACAGCTTTTTATAAATGTGTGCATTCAGATATCATTTAGAAATCTAGTTACAACATTTAACACTTAGCTAAATATTTAACTAAATATTAAATCTCTTAACTATATTCAAGATTTAGCTAAATAGTTCAATAAATCTTAAATCTCTAGATTTAACTAGATTTAACTAGATTTTAGCTAAATATTTAAATAAATCTTAAATCACTTAACTAGATTTAACATTTAGTTAAATATTTAACTGGCAGCTAAAGTGCATAGCATAAGTGTACCTGTGCGTGTGTGTCTGTGTTAGTACCTGTGTGTGTGTGTGTGTGTGTGTGTGTGTGTACCTGTGAGTGTGTGTGTCAGTACCTGTGTTTGCTTGTCCATACCTGTGTGTGCGTCAGTACCTGTGTGTGTGTATGTGTGTCAGTACCTGTGTGTGTCAGTACCTGTGCGTGTCAGTACCTGTGTGTGTCAGTGTGTGTATCAGTGTGTGTGTCACAATCTGTGTGTGTGTGTGTATCAGTGTGTGTGTGTTTGTCAGTACGTGTGTGTGCGTGTGTCAGTAGCTGTGTGTGCGTGTCAGTACCTGTGTGTGTGTGCACGTGTGTGTCACTATCTGTGTGTGTGTCTCAGTGTGTGTGTCTCAGTGTCTGTGTGTCTTAGTGTGTGTGTTTGTCAGTACATGTGTGTGCGTGTGTGTCAGTACCTGTGTGTGTGTGTGTTTGTGTGTCAGTACCTGTGTGTGTGTGTCAGTACCTGTGTGTGTGACAGTACCTGTGTGTTTGTGTGTGTGTCTCAGTGTGTGTGTCTCGGTGTGTGTGTCAGTGTGTGTGTGTCAGCACCTGTGTGTGTGCGTGTCAGTACCTGTGTGTGTGTGTGTGTGTGTCTCAGTGTGTGTGTGTGTGTGTGTTAGTACCTGTGTGTGTCAGTTCTTGTGTGTGTGTTAGTGTGTGTATCAGTGTGTGTGTTACAATCTGTGTGCGTGTGTGTCTCAGTGTGTGTGTGTGTCTCAGTGTGTGTGTCTTAGTGTGTGTCTGTGTGTGTGTTTGTCAGTACGTGTGTTTGTGTGTGTCAGTAGCTGTGTGTGTCTGTCAGTTCCTGTGTGTGTGTCAGTTCCTGTGTGTGTGTCACTATCTGTGTGTGTGTCACTATCTGTGTGTGTGTCTCTCAGGGTGTGTGTCTCAGTGTGTGTGTGTCTTAGTGTGTTTGTCAGTACGTGTGTGTGCGTGCGTGTCAGAATCTGTGTGTGTGTTTGTCAGTACCTGTGTGTGTCAGTACCTGTGTGTGTGTGTGTCAGTACCTGTGTGTGTGTGTGTGTGTGTCAGTACCTGTGTGTGTGTGTGTGTGTGTTTGTGTCAGTACCTGTGTGTGTGTGTCAGTACCTGTGTGTGTGTGTGTTTGTGTCAGTACCTGTGTGTGTGTGTCAGTACCTGTGTGTGTGTGACAGTACCTGTGTGTTTGTGTGTGTGTCTCAGTGTGTGTGTCGTGTGTGTGTGTGTGTGTCAGAATCTGTGTGTGTGTGTCAGTACCTGTGTGTGTGTGTGCGTGTGTGTGTCAGTTCCTGTGTGTGTGTCACTATCTGTGTGTGTGTCTCTCAGTGTGTGTGTCTCAGTGTGTGTGTCTTAGTGTGTTTGTCAGTACGTGTGTGTGCGTGCGTGTGTGTGTGTGTGTGTGTGTCAGTACCTGTGTGTGTGTGTGTGTGTGTGTGTGTCTGTCAATACCTGTGTGTGTGTGTGTGTGTGTGTTTGTCAGTACCTGTGTGTGTGCATGTCAGTACTTGTGTGTATGTGTGTGTGTCAGTACCTGTGTGTGTGTGCTGGTCATTACCTCTGTATGTGTGTTAGCACCTGTGAGTGTGTGTGTGTGTGTCTCAGTGTGTGTGTGTGTGTCTCAGTGTGTGTGTGTGTGTGTGTGTGTGTCTCAGTGTGTGTGTGTCTCAGTCACTTCAAGTCATACAAAGAGCATTTCAAATGGAGCGATAAAGTGGAGCGAAGCAATCAAAAAAAGGCGCCAAGTTAGAAGCAAGAATTGTGTGAATCTTGGGCCCCAGCACCTTTCCAAGTGTGCCTATTTGCTTGATGCTTGACAAGATTGGCCTGATTGCTTCTCCTAACTTGGGCTTTTGTGTTTGATATCACCCCTTCAAACGGCTGTTGCATTTTTCTAACTTGTTTTTTTACATTGACAATGTTTTTGTCGTGGGATTGAAAGGAGTTAGAAAAACGTGTTTGAAACGACCGAGAGTCTCTATACAGCTCCAAGAGTTTAGCTGTTTTCACCATGTTGCAGCGGCAAAACTAAATCACTTAGAATTACCATCTGTACCAAAAGTCTGAAACACTCTTACATCAAATGTGATAAAAAAATATATATATACACAGTACATGTATATCATCCTCCTCCTCATCCTCACCATCCTCCTCATCCTCATCAGTTCAATCAGGGTTGCTGTTTCCAGACTTGACCCTTGACCGTTGTGTAGCAGTCGTATTTATTTCTTACAGACTTCCTTATCCAGACTCCGTTATCCAGGGTGATTTGCAATTGTTACAAGTTCTCTCAGTACAAAGTATCACATTAAAAAATATCATAATACAGATATGAAAATATAAAATCAATTCAAGTATGAGCAAAATAATAAAGCACACAGTAAACTATAAACAAGAGCAAATTCGACTAAAAGCAGAACGCAGCTCTCGCTATTCCTTATCCAATGCTGCCATCGTGTGGCCATTTAGTAGAACTCTTGGTAAATTAAAATTATTTTTTTTATTATCAGAGCACAGCTCAGTGACAAGCGGTTGCTGGTGCCCTCTGCTGTTTACAATGGGTAGTACAGGTAGTGAAATTCACAATGACATTGTTACTGTTATTATTATTTATTTCTTAGCAGACATCCAGGGCTGCTTACAATTGTTACAAATGATCACAGTACAAAGTATCACATTATAAAACATCACATTACAGAATATCATAATACAGATAAGAGCAGATATGAAAGTACCATAAAATCAATTCAAGTAAGAGCAAAATAATAAAGCACACAGTAAATTATAAGAGTGAATTCGACTAAGAGCAGCTAAACCTGATAGTAACTATTTGCTGATATGAGTCCAGTAAGAACAGGCAGTAAGCATGATAAATGCATGAGAATGATTTCAAATAAGAGCAATTACAGAAACGTTATTATTTATACACAGAGTACTCTCCTGGCTATCCTGTAAATATTGTTTTTGCTGTATTTTAAGAATGTATCTGAAATGTCTATTTTTGCACAGTGGTTAAGGTTATTACGAGTCATTTCAAAGGGCAACTGAGCTGATAGATAGATAGATAGATAGATAGATAGAACAAACAGTTCTAGTAAATGGCCACACGATGGCAGCATTGTATAAGGAATAGCGAGAGCTGCGTTCTGCCCGTCTCCATGACGACCAGGTTTACAGCACAGGAAGCCCCGCGACCCGACACCTCCCCATGTGAGTTTAATTATTTATTCTTAAAACCAATACTATTTTAATCCACAGCAGGGACTGATAAAACAGCCTTTGTACAGCAGTTGCCCTGCGGTGTGCAGGTCAGGGAGCTGTGTGGGTGCTGGAGTGCGCTGCAGAGCAGATTTCCACTCGATCACACAAGGGAATATAAAGGATGCCGTGTTCAGAGCTGACTCTGCGATTTAGTGCGTGGAGAGATTGAAACCACTGAAGCTGCTTAAAAAAAAAAAGTAAAGAAAATGTACGTGGTCTTTAACTCGCTGTTTTTTACAAACAAAAATTCAAAAATGAAAGCGTGCGTGCCGCTTATTTCCCTACAAGCCCTTGTCTTTAACCACGGGAGCACACAGCCTCTTACGGGGGTTTGAAACCGCACATCACTTTGCGCGGATCCTTACTCATGTCTGTCCCACAGGAGTTCCCTGGCTGTAGTTTATGTGGCTGTTCTTTGATCTCATGCAGTGTTATAGGAGTGTGCAGAGCTGCTAGTCTGTGATGGTTGAAAAGTGCCTCCTATTTTCTGTTCTGAATGCTTCTTTATCTAATCTCCATTTGTGACCCCTGGTCCTTGTTTCTTTTTTCAGGTCCAAGAAGTCCCCTGGGTCGACATTGTCTATACCTTTTAGGATTTTGAATGTTTGAATCAGATCACCGCGTAGTCTTCTTTGTTTAAGACTGAATAGATTAAATTCTTTGAGCCTGTCTGCACGACATGCCTTTTAAAACCGGGATAATTCTGGTTGCTCTTCTTTGCACTCTTTCTAGAGCAGCAATATCCTTTTTTTGTAACGAGGTGACCAGAACTGAACACAATATTCTAGATGAGGTCTTACTAATGCATTGTAAAGTTTTAACATTACTTCCCTTGATTTAATTTCAACTCTTCTCAATATATCCTAGCATCTTGTTGGCCTTTTTTTTATATAGCTTCCCCACGTTGTCTAGATGAAGACATTTCTGAGCCAACATAAACTCCTAGGTCTTTTTCATAGTTCCTTCTTCAATTTCAGTATCTCCCATATTTATAATGCACATTGGGATCAGTATTAGGTCCTCTGCTATTCCTAATCTACATTAATGATTTAGATTCTGGTATAGTAAGCAAACTTGTTAAATTTGTAGACGACACAAAAATAGGAGGAGTGGCAAACACTGTTGCAGCAGCAAAGGTCATTCAAAATGATCTCGACAGCATTCAGAACTGGGCAGACACATGGCAAATGACATTTAATAGAGGAAAGTGGAAGGTACTGCACGCAGGCAATACATTTCTCCCCCCTTCCTTTCTATATTGGTTAATTGTGGGCTCTAGTTTTTATTTAACATCGCTGAGTCCCTTGTCCCTGTGGATTGCAACCACAATGTAGAAACATATAGAGAATGGATGGGAATGGGCAATAAACATCACTGCTGTTTCTCTTAAAGCGTGTTTATTTATTTCTAATACTGGACCCTGTCTTAATACTGTATCACATTCTGAATATGAATATAGCTGAGTTATTAATTGTAGGTAATATTTAGAATACCAGATACATATTTACCATTAAAAAGCAATCCATGTGATTTCTTTACCAGTCGTTCATTATTTTGTGTATCAGCCTCCACACAAAGCCGAGCGCAGTGCGGTATACTGTAATGATGCTGCAGTCAGTCTGCCCGGACTGCACCTGAACCATCTTAAAAACACGAAGCCTCCAATAAACTCATTTGTAAAAGTTAGTAAAGAATGGCGCTATATAATCTAAGGAAGCTGAATGTGAACTCCTAGCTGGAGCAACGAGAGAGGGAGAGAGGGGGCGGGGCAGAGAAGGAGGCGGAGACGCTGCTAGGCAACCGGCTCCTGAACATTCCACTCCGCTGAGCAGAGACCGTTAGGATTTAAAAATGCCAAAGTTCCGAGCGCCGTTAGTATGGGCTGCCAGAAATGAGGAGAAAATAAATACAGCTTTTTATAAATGTGTGCATTCAGATATCATTTAGAAATCTAGTTACAAGATTTAACAGTTAGCTAAATATTTAAATAAATCTTAAATCTCTTAACTAGATTTAACATTTTGCTAAATATTTAACTGGCAGCTAAATCTGGAGTTTGTATGCAAATGAGCTCCTCCCGCCTTCAACTTTCATGCGATTTGATTGACTCTTGTAATGTTGAAATTTGCATGTTTACCAATTAGCATAACATAAGTGCATAGCATAAGTGTGTGTGTGTGTGTGTGTGTGTGTGTGTGTGTGTCAGTACCTAACTGTATTATGTGTGTGTGGTGTGTGTGTGTGTGTGTGTGTGTGTGTGTGTGTGTGTGTGTGTGTATGGGTCAGTACCTGTGTGTGTGTGTGTGTGTGTGTGTCTGTCTGTGTGCCAGTACCTGTGTGTGCGTGTCTCAGTATCTGTGTGTGTGTGTGTGTATGTCTGTCAATACATGTGTGTGTGTGTCAGTACGTGTGTGTGTGTGCATGT
>CM072694.1:6465849-6480849 GCA_036884735.1 Huso huso | reverse complement strand
TAAATCTGAGTTTGTATGCAAATGAGTCCGCCCGCTTTGAGCTTTCACGCCGATTTGATTGGCTCTTGTAATGTTGAAATATGCATATCTACCTATTAGCAACACATAAGTGTGTGTGTTTGTCAGTACCTGTGTGTGTGTGTGTGTGTGTGTCAGTAGCTGTGTGTGTGTGTGTGTGTTCAGCCTTGTTGACCCCTGTGTGTGTGTGTGGTGTGTGTGTGTGTGTGTGTGTGTGGTTGTGTGTGAGTGTGTGTCTGTGTGTGTGTGTGTGTGTGCTCAGCCTTGCTGACCCCTGTGTGTGTGTGTGTGTGGTTGTGTGTGTGTGTGTGTGGTTGTGTGTGAGTGTGTGTGTGTGCTCAGCCTTGCTGACCCCTGTGTGTGTGTGTGTGTGTGTGTGTTCAGCCTTGTTAACCCTGTGTGTGTGTGTGTGTGTGTGTGTGCTCAGCCTTGCTGACCCCTGTGTGTGTGTGTGTTCAGCCTTGTTGACCCCTGTGTGTGTGTGTGCTCAGCCTTGCTGACCCCTGTATGTGTGTGTGTGTGTGTTTGTTCAGCCTTGTTAACACCTGTGTGTGTGTGTTCAGCCTTGCTGACCCCTGTGTGTGTGTGTGTGTGTGTTCTGCCTTGTTGACCCCTGTGTGTGTGTGTGTTCTGCCTTGCTGACCCTGTGTGTGTGTGTGTGTGTGTGTGTTCTGCCTTGTTGACCCCGTGTGTGTGTGTGTGTGTGTGTGTGTGTGTTCAGTCTTGTTGACCCCTGTGTGTGTATGTGTGTGTGTTCAGCCTTGTTGACCCCTGTGTGTGTGTGTTCAGCCTTGTTGACCCCTGTGTGTGTGTGTGTTCTGCCTTGTTGACCCCTGTGTGTGTGTGTGCTCAGCCTTGCTGACCCCTGTGTGTGTGTGTGTGTGTGTGTGTGTGTTCAGCCTTGCTGACCCCTGTGTGTGTGTGTGTGTTCTGCCTTGTTGACACCTGTGTGTGTGTGTGTGTGTGTGTGTATGTTCTGCCTTGTTGACCCCTGTGTGTGTGTGTGTGTGTGTGTGTTCAGCCTTGTTGACCCCTGTGTGTGTGTGTTCAGCCTTGTTGACCCCTGTGTGTGTGTGTTCAGCCTTGTTGACCCCTGTGTGTGTGTGTGTGTGTGTTCAGCCTTGCCCCTGACCCCTGTGTGTGTGTGTGTGTTCTGCCTTGTTGACACCTGTGTGTGTGTGTGTGTGTGTGTATGTTCTGCCTTGTTGACCCCTGTGTGTGTGTGTGTGTGTGTGTTTTCTGCCTTGTTGACTCCTGTGTGTGTGTGTTCAGCCTTGTTGACCCCTGTGTGTGTGTGTTCAGCCTTGTTGACCCCTGTGTGTGTGTGTGTGTGTGTGTGTTCTGCCTTGTTGACCCTGTGTGTGTGTGTGTTCAGTCTTGTTGACCCCTGTGTGTGTGCGTGTGTGTGTGTGTGTTCTGCCTTGCTGACCCCTGTGTGTGTGTGTGTGTTCAGCCTTGTTGTGTGTGTGTGTGTGTGCTCAGCCTTGCTGACCCCTGTGTGTGTGTGTTCAGCCTTGTTGACCCCTGTGTGTGTGTGTTCAGCCTTGTTGACCCCTGTGTGTGTGTGTGTTCAGCCTTGTTGACCCCTGTGTGTGTGTGTGTTCTGCCTTGTTGACCCCTGTGTGTGTGTGTGCTCAGCCTTGCTGACCCCTGTGTGTGTGTGTGTGTGTGTGTTCAGCCTTGTTGACCCCTGTGTGTGTGTGTTCTGCCTTGCTGACCCCTGTGTGTGTGTGTTCAGCCTTGTTGACCCCTGTGTGTGTGTGTTCAGCCTTGTTGACCCCTGTGTGTGTGTGAGTTCTGCCTTGTTGACCCCTGTGTGTGTGTGTGTGCTCAGCCTTGCTGACCCCTGTGTGTGTGTGTGTGTGTGTGTGTGTTCAGCCTTGCTGACCTGTGTGTGTGTGTGTTCTGCCTTGTTGACCCCTGTGTGTGTGTGTGTGTGTTCTTGCTGACCCCTGTGTGTGTGTGTGTGTGTTTTCAGCCTTATTGACACCTGTGTGTGTGTGTGTGTGTGTGTGTGTGTGTGTTCAGCCTTGTTGACACCTGTGTGTGTGTGTGTGTGTGTGTGTGTATGTTCTGCCTTGTTGACCCCTGTGTGTGTGTGTGTGTGTTCAGCCTTGTTGACCCCTGTGTGTGTGTGTGTGTGTGTGTGTATGTTCTGCCTTGTTGACCCCTGTGTGTGTGTGTGTGTGTTCTGCCTTGTTGACCCCTGTGTGTGTGTGTGTTCAGCCTTGTTGACCCCTTGTGTGTGTGTGTGTGTGTTCTGCCTTGCTGACCCCTGTGTGTGTGTGTTCAGCCTTGTTGACCCCTGTGTGTGTGTGTGTGTGTGTTCAGCCTTGTTGACCCCTGTGTGTGTGTGTTCAGCCTTGTTGACCCCTGTGTGTGTGTGTGTTCAGCCTTGTTGATTCCTGTGTGTGTGTGTTCAGTCTTGTTGACCCCTGTGTGTGTGTGTGTGTGTGTGTGTGTTCTGCCTTGCTGACCCCTGTGTGTGTATGTGTGTGTTCAGCCTTGTTGACCCCCCTGTGTGTGTGTGTGTTCTGCCTTGTTGACACCTGTGTGTGTGTGTGTGTGTGTGTGTTCAGCATTGTTGACCCCTGTGTGTGTGTGTGTTCAGCCTTGTTGACCCCTGTGTGTGTGTGTGTGTGTGTTCAGCCTTGTTGACCCCTGTGTGTGTGTGAGTGTGTTCAGCCTTGTTGACCCCTGTTTGTGTGTGTGTGTTCAGTCTTGTTGACCCCCTGTGTGTGTGTGTGTGTGTGTGTGTTCTGCCTTGTTGACCCCTGTGTGTGTGTGTGTGTGTGTGTGTGTGTGTGTGTGTTCAGCCTTGTTGACACCTGTGTGTGTGTGTGTGTGTTCAGCCTTGTTGACCCCTGTGTGTGTGTGTTCTGCCTTGCTGACCCCTGTGTGTGTGTGTTCAGCCTTGCTGACCCCTGTGTGTGTGTGTTCAGCCTTGTTGACCCCTGTGTGTGTGTGTGTGTGTGTTCAGCCTTGTTGACCCCTGTGTGTGTGTGTTCAGCCTTGTTGACCCCTGTGTGTGTGTGTGTGTGTGTGTGTTCTGCCTTGTTGATTCCTGTGTGTGTGTGTTCAGTCTTGTTGACCCCTGTGTGTGTGTGTGTGTGTGTTCTGCCTTGCTGACCCGTGTGTGTGTGTGTGTGTTCAGCCTTGTTGTCCCCTGTGTGTGTGTGTGTGTTCTGCCTTGTTGACACCTGTGTGTGTGTGTGTGTGTGTGTGTTCTGCCTTGTTGACACCTGTGTGTGTGTGTGTGTGTGTGTTCAGCATTGTTGACCCCTGTGTGTGTGTGTGTTCAGCCTTGTTGACCCCTGTGTGTGTGTGTGTGTGTGTGTGTTCAGCCTTGTTGACCCCTGTGTTTGTGTGTGTGTGTTCAGTCTTGTTGACCCTGTGTGTGTGCGTGTGTGTGTGTGTGTGTTCTGCCTTGTTGACCCCTGTGTGTGTGTGTGCTCAGCCTTGCTGACCCCTGTGTGTGTGTGTGTGTGTGTGTTCAGCCTTGTTGACCCCTGTGTGTGTGTTCAGCCTTGTTGATCCCTGTGTGTGTGTGTGTGTGTGTGTGTGTGTTCAGCCTTGTTGATCCCTGTGTGTGTGTGTGTGTTCAGCCTTGTTGATGTGTGTGTGTGTGTGTGTTCAGCCTTGTTGACCCCTGTGTGTGTGTGTGTGTGTGTGTTCTGCCTTGTTGACCCCTGTGTGTGTGTGTGTTCAGCCTTGTTGACCTGTGTGTGTGTGTGTGTGTGTGTGTGTGTGTGTGTGTGTGTGTGTGTGTGTGTTCTGCCTTGTTGACCCCTGTGTGTGTGTGTGTTCAGCCTTGTTGACCCCTGTGTGTGTGTGTGTGTGTGTGTGTGTGTGTGTGTGTGTGTGTGTGTGTGTGTTCAGCCTTGTTGATCCCTGTGTGTCTCTGTGTTTCAGGTTCCGGTGTTGGAAGCTGGGGGAGGATATCGATCTGATCGTTCGCTGTGAACACGACGGTGTGATGACCGGAGCCAACGGGGAAGTGTCCTTCATCAACGTCAAGACCCTCAACGAGTGGGACTCCAGGGTAGGGACCCCTTTCAATACCTTTAATCACAGCTTCAACACGAGGAAACCCCACACCACTGATACAGGGGAACCCCAGAGAGAGACCGCTTTCAATACCTTTAATCACAGCTTCAACCCGAGGAAATGTGGGGAAGCTATAAAAAAAGGCCAACGAGATGCTCGGATATATTGTGAGAAGTGTTGAATTTAAATCAAGGGAAGTAATGTGCAAAGAAGAGCAACCAGAATTATCCCGGGTTTAAAAGGCATGTCGTATGCAGACAGGCTAAAAGAATTTAATCTGTTCAGTCTTGAACAAAGAAAACTATGCGGCGATCTGATTCAAGCATTCAGAATTCTAAAAGGTATAGACAATGTCGACCCAGGGGACTTTTTCAACCTGAAAAAAGAAACAAGGACCAGGGGTCACAAATGGAGATTAGAAAAAGGGGCATTCAGAACAGAAAATAGGAGACACTTTTTTACACAGAGAATTGTGAGGGTCTGGAACCAACTCCCCAGTAATGTTGTTGAAGCTGACACCCTGGGATCCTTCAAGAAGCTGCTTGATGAGATTCTGGGATCAATAAGCTACTAACAACCAAACAAACAAGATAGGCTGAATGGGGAAACCTCTCATTTGGAAACTCTTATGTTCTGCCTCTGTTATGCTAAAGTTATTTAAAACTGGATAGGAACAGGTCGACATGTGGGGCATGTTGTCCGTGTCCTCCTTTGTAAAAACCTGTGAAAAGTAAACATTTAATATACTGCTATTTTTTTTTTTTCCTTCGTCTGTGATTTTGCCGTTTGTGTCTCTTATACATTTAACTCCTCTCTTGCTGTTATAATATTGGAAAAACGTTTTGGAATTGGTTTTAGCCCCCTTAGCAATGTTCATTTCTGTCTCTGTTGGCCTTTCTAACTTCCTTTTTGACTTGTGTTTGCAGTTCCAAACAGGAGGAGTGGCAAACACTGTTGCAGCAGCAAAGATCATTCAAAATGATCTCGACAGCATTCAGAACTGGGCAGACACATGGCAAATGACATTTAATAGAGAAAATGGAGGGTACTGCACGCAGGCAATACATTTCTCCCCTTCCTTTCTATATTGGTTAATTGTGGGCTCTAGTTTTTATTTGACATCGCTGAGTCCCTTGTCCCTGTGGATTGCAACCACAATGTAGAAACATCTAGAGAATGGATGGGAATGGGCAATAAACATCACTGCTGTTTCTCTTAAAGCATGTTTATTTATTTCTAATACTGGACCCTGTCTTAATACTGTATCACATTCTGAATATGAATATAGCTGAGTTATTAATTGTAGTTAATACTTAGAATACCAGATACACATTTAGCATTAAAAAGCAATCCATGTGATTTCTTTACCAGTCGTTCATTATTTTGTGTATCAGCCTCCACACAAAGCCGAAAAAAGTGCGGTATACTGTAATGATGCTGCAGTCAGTCTGCCCGGACTGCACCTGAACCATCTTAAAAACACGAAGCCTCCAATAAGCTCATTTGTAAAAGTTAGTAAAGAATGGCGCTATATAATCTAAGGAAGCTGAATGTGAACTCTAGCTGGAGCAACGAGAGAGGGAGAGGGGGGGGGCAGAGAAGGAGGGGAGACGCTGCTAGGCAACCGGCTCCTGAACATTCCACTCCGCTGAGCAGAGACCGTTAGGATTTAAAATGCCAAAGTTCCGAGCGCCGTTAGTATGGGCTGCCAGAAATGAGGGAAAATAAATACAGCTTTTTTATAAATGTGCATTCAGATATCATTTAGAAATCTAGTTACAACATTTAACAGTTAAATATTTAAATACATCTTAAATCTCTTTAGCTAGATTTAACATTTAGCTAAATATTTAAATAAATCTTAAATCTTAGCTAGATTTAACAGTTAGCTAAATATTTAAATAAATCTTAAATCACTTAACTAGATTTAACATTTAGTTAAATATTTAACTGGCAGCTAAAGTGCATAGCATAAGTGTACCTGTGCGTGTGTGTCTGTGTTAGTACCTGTGAGTGTGTGTGTGTGTGTGTGTGTGGTACCTGTGAGTGTGTGTGTCAGTACCTGTGTTTGCTTGTCCATACCTGTGTGTGCGTCAGTACCTTGTGTGTGTGTGTGTGTGTGTGTGACAGTACCTGTGTGTGTCACTATCTGTGTGTGTGTGTGTCTGTGTGTGTGTGTGTGTCTCAGTGTGTGTGTGTGTGTGTCAGTACCTGTGTGTGTGTGTGTCTCAGTGTGTGTCTGTTTGTCAGTACATGTGTGTGCGTGCGTGTCAGTATCTGTGTGTGTCTTTGTCAGTACCTGTGTGTGTGTAGGCACCTCTGTGTGTGTCTGTCAGTATCTGTGTGGGTCACTACCTGTGTGTGTGTGGGTGCGGGTCAGTGCCTCTGTGTGTGTGTGTGTGTTTCAGTACCTGTGTGTGTGTCAGAACCTGTGTGTGTGTCAGTACCTGTGTGTGTGTGTCACTACCTGTGTGTGTGTGTGTGCGGGTCACTACCGTGTGTGTGTGTGTGTGGGGGGGTCAGTACCTGTGTGTGTGTGTGTGTGTGTCACTACCTGTGTGTGTTTGTCAGTATCTGTGTGTGTTTGTCAGTACCTGTGTGTGTGTGTGTGTGTGTCAGTACCTGTGTGTGTGTGTGTGTGGGGGGAGGTCAGTACCTGTGTGTGTGTGTGTGTGTGTGGGGGGTCAGTACCTGTGTGTGTGTGTGTGTGTGTGTGTGTGTGTGCGTCAGTACCTGTGTGTGTGTGTGTGTGTGTGTGTGCGTGCGCATGCAAGCGCCAGTACCTGTGTGTCTCTAGGAGATATATTTTCTGTCTCAAGTCCCCTCCGCTCCGTTCATAACTGATGTAAAACTAAAACAACTCCTCAGAACTATTCATGACGAGGGACATGTTAATAAAAACATAAACCATGGCGATTGTGTTGATAAAGATATCGCAGGAATAAGTCCAGGCAGCCGAACGCCAGGGAAAGCGACGCGTTGTGTTTTAAACCTGTCAGCGAGCCCGGCTCTGAAGAACAACAAAACACAAAACAAGAGACGCACATCGAGGGCCTGTCAAATTTGAAAATTCATTTATTACATTTCTCTTCATAGAATCCTCTGTAAGGTTAACATACAACCAGTCAGATACAGAACAATAGATTTTGATAATTTACTCTAGTTATTGATTAAAAAAAAAAAAATTGTAATATTTGTAAAACTTCCATCCTTTCCACAAGTCTCAAAACACCTGAACCGTGCCGTCTGAAGATATCCCTGTGTCTCTATCAGATGAATCTATAACAGCACAGCAGCTCAAATTAAAATGTGCATCGCTGCCCGAACCCAGAGACTGTCTATCACATGTCTGCAAACCTCAAGCCTAGAGGCCGTCCCAAACTGCACAGAACCGCGGAAATCTGAAGAGAATCTGTAATCTGCAGAGGGAGCATCTTACCTGTTTAGTATTTGAATGATGAAATGGAAATCAAGTAAACATACTATCAAACTCTTTACAGGCGAAGCACTTCCAATGTAACATATCAGGCCTTTTTTGTCTGTAAAATCTTTATCGCTGTCAAACAAAAACAAGACTTCTCATTGGGTCACGTTTTCAAACCCTCAACTCCAGCCTTTATGAACTCCTACTTTAAAAGGAGACACAACGTCTGTCGATTTCACAAAACTAGAACCGAGCAGCTGAGTTCATGTATTCCAGGTCACTTTAGCGGTCCGTTTGTGATAATTCCGATGACAATGTCGCTGAGGAAGATGGCTCCGGAGGAGGAGCGCGAATCCCCAGGAATTCACTCCTCCACAGATTCGGACCGTCTCTACTCCAGACCGACTGGTTAATTGCAATCCCAAAACACCACTTCGAGAGACTTTAAAAACAAAGTGCTTGATTACTTTCCCATAAACTGATTTCCTCAATTTCAAAGATCGCAGGTTAACCAGGAACTTAATACTGTATCACATTCTGAATATGAATATAGCTGAGTCATTAATTGTAGATAATACTTGGAATACCAGATACACATTTAGCATTAAAAATCAATCCATGTGATTTCTTTACCAGTCGTTCATTATTTTTGTATCAGCCTCCACACAAAGCCGAGCGCAGTGCGGTATACTGTAATGATGCTCCAGTCAGTCTGCCCGGACTGCACCTGAACCATCTTAAAAAACACGAAGCCTCCAATAAGCTCATTTGTAAAAGTTAGTAAAGAATGGGCTATATAATCTAAGGAAGCTGAATGTGAACTCCTAGCTGGAGCAACGAGAGAGGGAGAGAGGGGGGGGGGCAGAGAAGGAGGCGGAGACGCTGCTAGGCAACCGCCCTGAACATTCCACTCCGCTGAGCAGAGACCGTTAGGATTTAAAAAATGCCAAAGTTCCGAGCCGTTAGTTAGTATGGGCTGCCAGAAATGAGGAGAAAATAAATACAGCTTTTTATAAATGTGTGCATTCAGATATCATTTAGAAATCTAGTTACAAGATTTAACAGTTAGCTAAATATTTAAATAAATCTTAAATCTCTTAACTAGATTTAACATTTAGCTAAATATTTAAATAAATCTTAAATCTCTTAACTAGATTTAACATTTGTGTGTGTGTCTGTGTCAGTACCTGTGTATTTTGTGTCTCAGTGTGTGACAGTACCTGTGTGTTTGTGTGTGTGTGTGTGTGTCTCAGTGTGTGTGTCTCGGTGTGTGTGTGTCTCAGTGTGTGTGTCAGCACCTGTGTGTGTGCGTGTCAGTACCTGTGTGTGTGTCAGTACGTCTGTGTGTGTGTGTGACAGTACCTGTGTGTGTGTGTGTGTCTCAGTGTGTGTGTCTCAGTGTGTGTGTGTCTCAGTGTGTGTGTGTGTTTGTCAGCACGTGTGTGCGTGCGTGTCAGTATCTGTGTGTGTGTGTGTGTGTTTGTCAGTACCGTGTCTGTGTCAGTACCTGTGTGTGTGACAGTACCTGTGTGTTTGTGTGTGTCTCGGTGTCAGTGTGTGTTTCTCGGTGTGTGTGTGTCAGCACCTGTGTGCGTGTGTGTGTGTGTCAGTACCTGTGTGTGTGACAGTACCTGTGTGTGTCTCAGTGTGTGTGTCTCGGTGTGTGTGTGTGTGTGTGTGCGTGTCAGTACCTGTGTGTGTGTCAGCACGTGTGTGTCAGTTCCTGTGTGTGTGTCACTACCTGTGTGTGTGTCTCAGGGTGTGTGTCTCAGTGTGTGTGTGTCTTAGTGTGTTTGTCAGCACACGTGTGTATAAACGTGCGTGTCAGAATCTGTGTGTGTGTGTGTGTGTGTGTGTTTGTGTCAGTACCTCTGTGTGTGTGTGTGTGTGTGTGTGTGCGTGTGTGTGTGTTTGTGTCAGTACCTGTGTGTGTGTCTCAGTGTGTGTGTGTGACAGTGCCTGTGTGTGTGTGTGTGTGTGTGTGTGTCAGTACCTGTGTGTGTGTGAATATTATAATATTATAACAGAATATTATAATACAGATAAGAGCAGTTATGAAAGTACCATAAAATCAATTCAAGTAAGAGCAAAATAATAAAGCACACAGTAAATTATAAGAGTGAATTCGACTAAGAGCAGCTAAACCTGATAGTAACTATTTGCTGATATGAGTCCAGTAAGAACACGTAGTAAGCATGATAAATGCATGAGAATGATTTCAAATAAGAGCAATTACAGAAAACGTTATTATTTATACACACAGTACTCTCCTGGCTATCCTGTAAATATTGTTTTTGCTGTATTTTAAGAATGTATCTGAAATGTCTATTTTTGCACAGGGGTTAAGGTTATTACGAGTCATTTCAAAGGGCAACTGAGCTGATAGATAGATAGATAGATAGATAGATAGATATGGATATAGATATATTAAAAAACAGTTCTAGTAAATGGCCACACGATGGCAGCATTGTATAAGGAATAGCGAGAGCTGCGTTCTGCCCGTCTCCATGACGACCAGGTTTACAGCACAGGAAGCCCCGCGACCCGATACCTCCCCATGTGAGTTTAATTATTTATTCTTAAAACCAATACTATTTTAATCCACAGCAGGGACTGATAAAACAGCCTTTGTACAGCAGTTGCCCTGGGTGTGCAGGTCAGGGGAGCTGTGTGGGTGCTGGAGGCGCTGCAGAGCAGATTTCACCGATCACACAAGGGAATATAAAGGATGCTGTGTTCAGAGCTGACTCTGCGATTTAGTGCGAGAGAGATTGAAACCACTGAAGCTGTTTAAAAAAAAAAAAAAAAGTAAAGAAAATGTACGTGGTCTTTAACTCGCTGTTTTTACAAACAAAATTCAAAAATGAAAGCGTGCGTTTATTTCCTACAAGCCCTTGTCTTTAACCACGGAGCACACAGCCTCTTACGGGGTTTGAAACCGCACATCACTTTGCGCGGATCCTTACTCATGTCTGTCCCACAGGAGTTCCCTGGCTGTAGTTTATGTGGCTGTTCTTTGATCTCATGCAGTGTTATACGAGTGTGCAGAGCTGCTAGTCTGTGATGGTTGAAAAGTGACTCCTATTTTCTGTTCTGAATGCTTCTTTATCTAATCTCCATTTGTGACCCCTGGTCCTTGTTTCTTTTTTCAGGTCCAAGAAGTCCCCTGGGTCGACATTGTCTATACCTTTTAGGATTTTGAATGTTTGAATCAGATCACCGTGTAGTCTTCTTTGTTTAAGACTGAATAGATTAAATTCTTTGAGCCTGTCTGCATACGACATGCCTTTTAAACCCGGGATAATTCTGGTTGCTCTTCTTTGCACTCTTTCTAGAGCAGCAATATCCTTTTTGTAACGAGGTGACCAGAACTGAACACAATATTCTAGATGAGGTCTTACTAATGCATTGTAAAGTTTTAACATTACTTCCCTTGATTTAATTTCAACTCTTCTCAATATATCCTAGCATCTTGTTGGCTTTTTTTTATATAGCTTCCCCACGTTGTCTAGATGAAGACATTTCTGAGCCAACATAAACCCTAGGTCTTTTTCATAGATTCCTTCTTCAATTTCAATATCTCCCATATTTATAATGCACATTGGGATCAGTATTAGGTCCTCTGCTATTCCTAATCTACATTAATGATTTAGATTCTGTATAGTAAGCAAACTTGTTAAATTTGTAGACGACACAAAAATAGGAGGAGTGGCAAACACTGTTGCAGCAGCAAAGGTCATTCAAAATGATCTCGACAGCATTCAGAACTGGGCAGACACATGGCAAAATGACATTTAATAGAGGAAAGTGGAAGGTGCTGCACGCAGGCAATACATTTCTCCCCTTCCTTTCTATATTGGTTAATTGTGGGCTCTAGTTTTTATTTAACATCTCTGAGTCCCTTGTCCCTGTGGGATTGCAAACCACAATGTAGAAACATATAGAGAATGGATGGGAATGGGCAACAAACATCACTGCTGTTTCTCTTAAAAGCGTGTTTATTTATTTCTAATACTGGACCCTGTCTTAATACTGTATCACATTCTGAATATGAATATAGCTGAGTTATTAATTGTAGGTAACATTAGAATACCAGATACATATTTACCATTAAAAAAGCAATCCATGTGATTTCTTTACCAGTCGTTCATTATTTTGTGTATCAGCCTCCACACAAAGCCGAGCGCAGTGCGGTATACTGTAATGATGCTGCAGTCGGTCTGCCCGGACTGCACCTGAACCATCTTAAAAACACGAAGCCCAATAAGCTCATTTGTAAAAGTTAGTAAAGAATGGCGCTATATAATCTAAGGAAGCTGAATGTGAACTCCTAGCTGGAGCAACGAGAGAGGGAGAGAGGGGGCGGGGCAGAGAAGGAGGGGAGACGCTGCTAGGCAACCGCCCTGAACATTCCACTCCGCTGAGCAGAGACCGTTAGGATTTAAAATGCGAAAGTTCCGAGCCCGTTAGTATGGGCTGCCAGAAATGAGGAGAAAATAAATACAGCTTTTTATAAATGTGCATTCAGATATCATTTAGAAATCTAGTTACAACATTTAACAGTTAGCTAAATATTTAAATAAATCTTAAATCTCTTAACTAGATTTAACATTTAGCTAAATATTTAAATAAATCTTAAATCTCTTTAGGTAGATTTAACATTTAGTTAAATATTTAAATGGTCGCTTAAATCTGGAGTTTGTATGCAAAATGACTCCCGCCCGTTTGAGCTTTCACGCGATTTGATTGGCTCTTGTAATGTTGAAACATGCATATCTACCTATTAGCAACACATAAGTGTGTGTGTGTTTGTCAGCACCTGTGTGTGTGTGTGTGTGTGTGTGTCAGTAGCTGTGTGTGTGTGTGTGTGCTCAGCATTGTTGACCCCCTGTGTGTGTGTGTGTGGTGTGTGTCTGTGTGTGTGTGTGTGTGTGTGTGTCTGTGTGTGTGTGTGGTTGTGTGTGTGTGTGTGTCTGTGTGTGTGTGTGTGTGTGCTCAGCCTTGCTGACCCCTGTGTGTGTGTGTGTGTGTGGTTGTGTGTCTGTGTGTGTGGTTGTGTGTGTGTGTGTGTGTGTGTGTGTGTGTGCTCAGCCTTGCTTGACCCCTGTGTGTGTATGTGTTCTGCCTGACCCTGTGTGTGTGTGTGTGTGTGTGTGTTCAGCCTTGTTGACCCCTGTGTGTGTGTGTGTGTGCTCAGCCTTGCTGACCCCTGTGTGTGTGTGTTCAGCCTTGTTGACCCCTGTGTGTGTGTGCTCAGCCTTGCTGACCCCTGTATGTGTGTGTGTGTGTTTGTTCAGCCTTGTTAACACCTGTGTGTGTGTGTTCAGCCTTGCTGACCCCTGTGTGTGTGTGTGTGTGTGTTCTGCCTTGTTGACCCCTGTGTGTGTGTGTTCAGCCTTGTTGACCCCTGTGTGTGTGTGTTCTGCCTTGCTGACCCCTGTGTGTGTGTGTGTGTGTGTGTGTGTGTTCTGCCTTGTTGACCCCCGTGTGTGTGTGTGTGTGTGTGTGTGTTCAGTCTTGTTGACCCCTGTGTGTGTGTGTGTGTTCAGCCTTGTTGACCCCTGTGTGTGTGTGTGTTCTGCCTTGTTGACCCCTGTGTGTGTGTGTGTGTGTGTGTGTGTGTTCTGCCTTGTTGACCCCCCTGTGTGTGTGTGCTCAGCCCCAGCAGGGACCCCTGTGTGTGTGTGTGCTCAGCCTTGCTGACCCCTGTGTGTGTGTGTGTGTGTGTTCAGCCTTGTTGGACCCCCTGTGTGTTCAGCCTTGTTGACCCTGTGTGTGTGTGTGTGTGCGTTGTTCAGCCTTGTTGACCCCTGTGTGTGTGTGTGTGCGTTTGTTCAGCCTTGTTGACCCCTGTGTGTGTTCAGCCTTGTTGACCCCTGTGTGTGTGTGTGTGTGTGTTCAGCCTTGTTGATCCCTGTGTGTGTGTGTGTGTGTGTGTGTGTGTGTGTGTGTGTGTGTGTTCAGCCTTGTTGACCCCTGTGTGTGTGTGTGTGTGTGTGTGTTCAGCCTTGTTGACCCCTGTGTGTGTCTCTGTGTTTCAGGTTCCGGTGTTTAGATTTAACATTTAGCTAAATAGTTAAATAAATCTTAAATTTCTTAGCTAGATTTAACATTTAGTTAAATATTTAAAGGCAGCAAACTGTGGAGTTTCTATGGAAATGAACGCTTGACGCGACGGATTGGCTCTTGTAATGTTGAAATTTGCATAGCATATCACTGTGTGTGTGTGTGTGTGTGTGTCAGTGTGTGTGTGTGTGTGTGTGTGTGTGTGTCAGTGTGTGTTTGTGTCTGTGTGTGTGTCTGTGTGTGTTTGTGTGTGTCAGTGTGTGTCTGTGTGTGTCAGTGTGTGTGTGTGTGTGTGTGTGTCATTGTGTGTCTGTCTGTCTTTGTGTGCGTGTGTGTCAGTGTGTGTGTCAGTGTGTGTGTGTGTGTGTCTGTCTGTCTTTGTGTGTGTGTGTGTCAGTGTGTGTGTGTGTGTGTCATTGTGTGTGTCTGTGTGTGTGTGTGTCAGTGTGTGTCTGTCTGTCTGTGTGTGCGTGTGTGTCAGTGTGAGTGTGTGTGTGTGTTCAGTGTGAGTGTGTGTGTGTGTGTGTGTGTGTGTGTCTGTGTGTGTGTGTGTGTGTGTCTGTCTGTCTGTGTGTGTGTCAGTGTGTGTGTGTGTGTGTGTCAGTGTGTGTGTCTGTCTGTCTGTGTGTGCGTGTGTGTCAGTGTGTGTGTGTGTCAGTGTGTGTCTGTCTGTCTGTGTGTGCGTGTGTGTCAGTGTGTGTGTGTGTGTCAGTTCCTCTGTGTGTGTGTGTGTGTGTGTCAGTACCTGTGTGTGTGTCAGTACCTGTGTGTGTGTGTGTCAGTACCTCTGTGTGTGTGTGTGTGTGTGTGTGTGTGTCAGTGTGTGTGTGTGTGTGTGTGTGTGTCACTGTGTGTCTGTGTGTGTGTCTGTGTGTGTCAGTGTGTGTGTCAGTGTGTGTGTGTCTGTGTGTGTGTGTGTGTCAGTGTGTGTGTGTGTCAGTGTCAGTGTGTGTGTTTGTGTGTGTCAGTGTGTGTGTGTGTGTGTGTGTGTGTGTGTGTCAGTGTGTGTGTGTGTGTGTGTCATTGTGTGTGTCTGTGTGTGTCAGTGTCAGTGTGTGTGTTTGTGTGTCAGTGTGTGTGTCTGTGTGTGTCAGTGTGTGTGTGTGTGTGTCAGTGTGTGTGTTTGTGTGTGTGTGTGTCTGTGTGTGTCAGTGTGTGTGTTTGTGTGTCAGTGTGTGTGTCTGTGTGTGTCAGTGTGTGTGTGTGTGTGTGTGTCATTGTGTGTGTCTGTGTGTTTGTCAGTGTGTGTCTGTCTGTCTTTGTGTGCGTTTGTGTCAGTGTGTGTGTCTGTGTGTGTGTCAGTGTGTGTCTGTCTGTCTTTGTGTGCGTGTGTGTCAGTGTGTGTGTCGGTGTGTGTGTCAGTGTGTGTCTGTCTGTCTTTGTGTGCGTGTGTCAGTGTGTGTGTGTGTGTGTGTCATTGTGTGTGTCTGTGTGTGTGTCAGTGT
>CM072694.1:6448349-6463349 GCA_036884735.1 Huso huso | reverse complement strand
TGGCAGGTGAATGTCCCATGCTGTGCTATTGACAGTGCTATGGCAGGTGAATCAGTCCCATGCTGTGCTATTGACAGTGCTATGGCAGGTGAATCAGTCCCATGCTGTGCTATTGACAGTGCTATAGCAGGTGAATCAGTCCCATGCTGTGCTATTGACAGTGCTATGGCAGGTGAATCAGTCCCATGCTGTGCTATTGACAGTGCTATGGCAGGTGAATCAGCCCCATGCTGTGCTATTGACAGTGCTATGGCAGGTGAATCAGCCCCATGCTGTGCTATTGACAGTGCTATGGCAGGTGAATCAGTCCCATGCTGTGCTATTGACAGTGCTATGGCAGGTGAATGTCCCATGCTGTGCTATTGACAGTGCTATGGCAGGTGAATCAGTCCCATGCTGTGCTATTGACAGTGCTATGGCAGGTGAATCAGTCCCATGCTGTGCTAGCAGGGAAGCAGTGTGGCTCTAGCGGAGCTGAGGAGGGACTGGGAGGGAAGCGCATCTGATTGAAAATGAAGCGAGACGGGGCTGGCAGTCTCTCCCCTGTTATTAACACGGCTCGCAAATTGAATTTCACGCTGGCTGACCGCAGTGCTCCTCTCTGCCTCTTAGTAACACCAGAGACAAGCGCCCATCTGCCTTGGCTTCACAGACACTTAGCCACAGAGATTATGAGAGAGGAGGGAGGGGAGAGAGAGGGGGAGGGGAGGGGGAGAGAGAGGGGAGGGGAGGTTCCTACTCTCCAGGAGTGACTCAGCCTGGAAGGAAGGATCAGAGAAAGAATGCAAGGTGTTTTTTTTAATTCTTAATTAATGTAACGATGTGCAGTTTTGTAACGGTGATGAGCCAGGCTCAGTCAGGTGACAAGTTGCACAAGGAGTTGTCTAGGCCACTGAACTTACTCAGAATCATGAACCGGTAAGAAAGTTTACCAACGAGAGGAGGCCCCATTCAGCCCATCTTGCTCGTTTGGTTGTTAGTAGCTTATTGATCCCAGAATCTCATCAAGCAGCTTCTTGAAGGATCCCAGGGTGTCAGCTTCAACAACATTACTGGGGAGTTGGTTCCAGACCCTCACAATTCTCTGTGTAAAAACTGCCTCCTATTTTCTGTTCTGAATGCCCCTTTATCTAATCTCCATTTGTGACCCCTGGTCCTTGTTTCTTTTTTCAAGTCAAAGAAGTCCCCCGGGTTGACATTGTCAATACCTTTTAGGATTTTGAATGCTTGAATCAGATCACCGCGTAGTCTTCTTTGTTCAAGAGTGAATAGATTCAATTCTTTGAGCCTGTCTGCATACCGACATGCCTTTTAAACCGGGATAATTCTTGGTTGCTCTTCTTTGCACTCTTTCTAGAGCAGCAATATCCTTTTTGTGACGAGGTGACCAGAACTGAACACAATAGTCTAGGTGAGGTCTTACTAATGCATTGTAAAGTTTTAACATTACTTCCCTTGATTTAAATTCAACACAATATATCCGAGCATCTTGTTGGCCTTTTTATAGCTTCCCACATTGTCTAGATGAAGACATTTCTGAGTCAACATAAACCCTAGGTCTTTTTCATAGATTCCTTCTTCAATTTCAGTATCTCCCATATGATATTTATAATGCACATTTTTATTGTCTGCATGCAATACTTTACACTTTCCTCTATTAAATGTCATTTGCCATGTGTCTGCCCAGTTCTGAATGCTGTCTAGATCATTTTGAATGACCTTTGCTGCTGCAACAGTGTTTGCCACTCCTCCTATTTTTGTGTCCTCTGCAAATTTAACGAGTTTGCTTACTATACCAGAATCTAAATCATTAATGTAGATTAGGAATAGCAGAGGACCTAATACTGATCCCTGTGGTACACCACTGGTTACCTCGCCCATTTCGAGGTTTCTCCTCTAATCAGTACTTTCTGTTTTCTACATGTTAACCACTCCCCAATCCATGTGCATGCATTTCCTTGAATCCCTACTATCATGTTCAGTTTGAGAATTAATCTTTTATGCGGGACTTTGTCAAAAGCTTTCTGAAATCTAAATAGACCATGTCGTATGCTTTTGCAGTTATCCATTTTCAATGTTGCATCCTCAAAAAAAGTCAAGTAGGTTAGTTAGACACGATCTCCCTTTTCCTAAAACCATGCTGACTGTCTCCCAGGATATTGTTACCATATAGGTAATTTTCCATTTTGGATCTTATTATAGTTTCCATAAGTTTATAATAGAAGTCAGGCTTATTGGTCTGTAGTTACCTGGTTCGGTTTTGTCTCCCTTTTTGTGGATCGGTATTACGTTTGCTATTTTCCAGTCTGTCGGTACAACCCCTGTGTCAAGAGACTGTTGCATGATCTTGGTTAGCGGTTTGTAAATAACTTCTTTCATTTCTTTGAGTACTATTGGGAGGATCTCATCCGGCCCGGGGGATTTGTTTATTTTAAGAGCTCCAAGTCCCTTTAACACTTCTGCCTCTGTTATGCTAAAGTTTTTTAAAATTGGATAGGAACGGGTTGACATGTGGGGCATGTTGTCCGTGTCCTCCTTTGTAAAAACCTGTGAAAAGTAATCATTTAATATACTCGCTATATTTTTTTCTTCGTCTGTGATTTTGCCGTTTGTGTCTCTTAGACATTTAACCTCCTCTCTTACTGTTATTCTATTGGAAAAACATTTTGGAATTGGTTTTAGCCCCCTTAGCAATGTTCATTTCTGTCTCTCTCTTGGCCTTTCTAACTTCCTTTTTGACTTGTGTTTGCAGTTCCAAACAGGAGGAGTGGCAAACACTGTTGCAGCAGCAAAGGTCATTCAAAATGATCTCGACAGCATTCAGAACTGGGCAGACACATGGCAAATGACATTTAATAGAGGAAAGTGGAAGGTACTGCACGCAGGCAATACATTTCTCCCCCCTTCCTTTCTATATTGGTTAATTGTGGGCTCTAGTTTTTTATTTAACATCGCTGAGTCCCTTGTCCCTGTGGATTGCAACCACAATGTAGAAACATCTAGAGAATGGATGGGAATGGGCAATAAACATCACTGCTGTTTCTCTTAAAGCGTGTTTATTTATTTCTAATACTAGACCCTATCTTAATACTGTATCACATTCTGAATATGAATATAGCTGAGTTATTAATTGTAGATAATACTTGGAATACCAGATACACATTTAGCATTAAAAGCAATCCATGTGATTTCTTTACCAGTCGTTCATTATTTTGTGTATCAGCCTCCACACAAAGCCGAGCGAAGTGCGGTATACTGTAATGATGCTCCAGTCAGTCTGCCCGGACTGCACCTGAACCATCTTAAAAACACAAGCCTCAATAAGCTCATTTGTAAAAGTTAGTAAAGAATGGCGCTATATAATCTAAGGAAGCTGAATGTGAACTCCTAGCTGGAGCAACGAGAGAGGAGAGAGGGGCGGGCAGAGAAGGAGGGGAGACGCTGCTAGGCAACCGGCTCCTGAACATTCCACCCGCTGAGCAGAGACCGTTAGGATTTAAAATGCGAAAGTTCCGAGCGCCGTTAGTATGGGCTGCCAGAAATGAGGAGAAAATAAATACAGCTTTTTATAAATGTGTGCATTCAGATATCATTTAGAAATCTAGTTACAAGATTTAACAGTTAGCTAAATATTTAAATAAATCTTAAATCTCTTAGCTAGATTTAACAGTTAGCTAAATATTTAAATACATCTTAAATCTCTTAACTAGATTTAACATTTAGCTAAATATTTAAATAAATCTTAAATCTCTTAACTAGATTTAACATTTGTGTGTGTGTCTGTGTCAGTACCTGTGTGTGTGTGTGTGTGTGTGTGTGTGTGTGTTAGTACCTGTGTGTGTCAGTTCCTGTGTGTCTCAGTGTGTGTGTGTCTCAGTGTGTGTGTTTGTTTGTCAATGCGTGTGTGTGTGTGTCAGTAGCTGTGTGTGCGTGTCAGCAACCTGTGTGTGTCAAACGTGTGTGTCACTATCTGTGTGTGTGTCTCTCAGTGTGTGTCTCAGTGTGTGTCTCAGTGTGTGTGTGTCTTAGTGTGTTTGTCAGTACGTGTGTGTGTGTGTGTGTGTGTGTGTGTGTGTGTGTGTCAGTACCTGTGTGTGTGTGTGTGTCAGTACCTGTGTGTTTGTGTGTGTGTCTCAGTGTGTGTGTCTCGGTGTGTGTGTGTGTGTGTGTCAGTACCTGTGTGTGTGGGACACTACCTGTGTGTTTGTGTGTGTGTCTCAGTGTGTATGTCTCGGTGTGTGTGTGTGTGTGTCAGTGTGTGTGTCAGCACCTGTGTGTGCGTGTCAGTACCTGTGTGTGTGTGACAGCACGTGTGAGTGTGTGTCTCAGTGTGTGTGTGTGCGTGTTAGTACCTGTGTGTGTCAGTTCCTGTGTGTGTGTTAGTGTGTGTATCAGTGTGTGTGTCACAATCTGTGTGCGTGTGTGTCTCAGTGTGTGTGTGTGTCTCAGTGTGTGTGTCTTAGTGTGTGTGTCTGTGTGTGTGTTTGTCAGTACGTGTGTGTGCGTGCGTGTCAGTATCTGTGTGTGTGTGTGTGTTTGTCAGTACCTGTGTGTGTGTGTGTCAGTAGCTGTGTGTGCGTGTCAGTACCTGTGTGTGTGTCAGTACGTGTGTGTGTCAGTTCCTGTGTGTGTGTCACTATCTGTGTGTGTCACTATCTGTATGTGTGTCTCTCAGTGTGTGTGTCTCAGTGTGTGTGTCTTAGTGTGTTTGTCATGCGTGTGGCGTCGTGTCAGAATCTGTGTGTGTGTGTGTGTCAGTACCTGTGTGTGTGTGTGTGTGTGTGTGTGTGTCAGTACCTGTGTGTGTGTGTGTGTCAATACCTGTGTGTGTGTGTGGGGGTCAGTACCTTTGTACCTGTGTGTGTGTGTGTGTTTGTCAGTACCTGTGTGTGTGCATGTCAGTACTTGTGTGTATGTGTGTGTGTCAGTACCTGTGTGTGTGTGCTGGTCATTACCCTCTATGTGTGTTAGCACCTGTGAGTGTGTGTGTCTGTGTGTGTTTCGGTGTGTGTGTGTGTCTCAGTGTGTGTGTTTGTGTCGGTGTGTGTGTGTGTGTCGCAGTCTCAGTGTGTGTGTCTCAGTGTGTGTGTGTCTCAGTGTGTGTCTCAGTGTGTGTGTGTGTGTCTCAGTGTGTGTGTGTGTGTGTCTCAGTGTGTGTGTCTCAGTGTGTGTGTCTCAGTGTGTGTGTGTGTGTCTCAGTGTGTGTGTCTCAGTGTGTGTGTGTGTGTGTCTCAAGTGTGTGTGTGGTTGTGTGTGTGTGTGTGTGTGTGTGTGTGTGTGTGTGTGTCTCAGTGTGTCTCAGTGTGTGTTTTTGTCTCAGTCACTTCAAGTCATACAAAGAGCATTTCAAGTGGAGCGATAAAGTGGAGCGAAGCGATCAAAAAAAGGCGCCAAGTTAGAAGCAAGAATTGTGTGAATCTTGGGCCCCAGCACCTTTCCAAGTGTGCCTATTTGCTTGATGCTTGACAAGATTGGCTTAATTGCTTCTCCTAACTTGGGCTTTTGTGTTTGATATCACCCCTTTAAACGGCTGTTACGTTTTTTCTAACTTGTTTTTTTACATTGACAATGTTTTTGTCGTGGGATTGAGAGGAGTTATTTAAACGTGTTTGAAACGACCGAGAGTCTCTATACAGCTCCAAGAGTTTAGCTGTTTTCACCATGTTGCAGCGGCAAAACTAAATCACTTAGAATTACCATCTGTACCAAAAGCCTGAAACACTCTTACATCAAATGTGATAAAAAATATATATATATACACAGTACATGTATATCATCCTCATCCTCATCCTCATCATCCTCCTCATCCTCATCAGTTCAATCAGGGTGGCTGTTTCCAGACTTGACCCTTGACCGTTGTGTAGCAATCATATTTATTTCTTACAGACTTCCTTATCCAGACTCTGTTATCCAGGGTGACTTGCAATTGTTACAAGTTCTCTCAGTACAAAGTATCACATTAAAAAATATCATAATACAGATATGAAAATATAAAATCAATTCAAGTAAGAGCAAAATAATAAAGCACACAGTAAACTATAAACAAGAGCAACCGACTAAAAGCAGAACGGCTCTCGCTATTCCTTATCCAATGCTGCCATCGTGTGGCCATTTATTAGAACTGTTGGTTTATTAAATTATTATTTTTTTTTTATCAGAGTACAGCTCAGTGACAAGCGGTTGCTGGTGCCCTCTGCTGTTTACAATGGGTAGTACAGAAGGTGAAATTCACAATGACATTGTTACTGTTATTATTATGTATTTTTAGCAGACATCCAGGGCTGCTTACAATTGTTACAAATGATCACAGTACAAAGTATCACATTATAAAATATCACATTACAGAATATCATAATACAGATAAGAGCAGATATGAAAGTACCATAAAATCAATTCAAGTAAGAGCAAAATAATAAAGCACACAGTAAATTATAAGAGTTTAATTCGACTAAGAGCAGCTAAACCTGATAGTAACTATTTGCTGATATGAGTCTAGTAAGAACAGGCAGTAAGCATGATAAATACATGAGAATGATTTCAAATAAGAGCAATTACAGAAAACGTTATTATTTATACACACAGTACTCTCCTGGCTATCCTGTAAATATTGTTTTTGCTGTATTTTAAGAATGTATCTGAAATCACTATTTTTTGCACAGGGGTTAAGGTGAATACAAGTCATTTCAAAAAGGCAACTGAGCTGAGATAGATAGATAGATAGATAAGAACAAACAGTTCTAGTAAATGTCCACACGATGGCAGCATTGTATAAGGAATAGCGAGAGCTGTGTTCAGCCTGTCTCCATAAGAAAGTTTACAAAACGAGAGAAGCCCTATTCAGTCCATCTTGCTCGTTTGGTTGTTAGTTGCTTATTGATGCCAGAATCTCATCAAGCAGCTTCTTGAAGGATCCCAGGGTGTCAGCTTCAACAACATTACTGGGGAGTTGGTTCCAGACCCTCACAATTCTCTGTGTAAAAGTGCCTCCTATTTTCTGTTCTGAATGCCCTTTATCTAATCTCCATTTGTGACCCTGGTCCTTGTTTCTTTTCTCAGGTTGAAAAGTCCCTGGTCGACATTGTCAATACCTTTTAAGATTTTGAATGTTTGAATCAGATTACCACGTAATCTTCTTTGTTCAAGACTGAATAGATTCAATTATTTTAGCCTGTCTGCGTACCACATGCCTTTTAAAACCCGGGATAATTCTGGTTGCTCTTCTTTGCACTCTTTCTAGAGCAGCAATATTTTTGTAACGAGGTGACCAGAACTGAACACAATATTCTAGGTGAGGTCTTACTAATGCATTGTAAAGTTTTAACATTACTTCCCTTGATTTAAATTCAACACTTCTCACAATATATCCCAGCATCTTATTGGCCTTTTTCATAGCTTACCCACATTGTCTAGATGAAGACATTTCTGAGTCAACATAAACTCCTAGGTCTTTTCATAGATTCCTTCTTCAATTTCAGTATCTCATATATGATATTTATAATGCACATTGGAATCAGTATTAGGTCCTCTGCTATTCCTAATCTACATTAATGATTTAGATTCTGGTATAGTAAGCAAACTTGTTAAATTTGTAGACTACACAAAATAGTAGTGGCAAAACACTGTTGCAGCAGCAAAGGTCATTCAAAATGATCTAGACAGCATTCAGAACTGGGCAGACACATGGCAAATGACATTTAATAGAGGAAAGTGGAAGGTACTGCACGCAGGCAATACATTTCTCCCCCCTTCCTTTCTATATTGGTTAATTGTGGGCTCTAGTTTTTTTATTTAACATCGCTGAGTCCCTTATCCCTGTGGATTGCAAAACCACAATGTAGAAACATCTAGAGAATGGATGGGAATGGGCAATAAACATCACTGCTGTTTCTCTTAAAGCGTGTTTATTTATTTCTAATACTGGACCCTGTCTTAATACTGTATCACATTCTGAATATGAATATAGCTGAGTTATTAATTGTAGGTAATACTTAGAATACCAGATACACATTTAGCATTAAAAAGCAATCCATGTGATTTCTTTACCAGTCGTTGATTATTTTGTATCAGCCTCCACACAAAGCCGAAAGCGCGGTGCGGTATACTGTAATGATGTCCAGTCAGTCTGCCCGGACTGCACCTGAACCATCTTAAAAACATGAAGCCTCCAATAAGCTCATTTGTAAAACTTAGTAAAGAATGGCGCTATATAATCTAAGGAAGCTGAATGTGAACCCTAGCTGGAGCAATGAGAGAGGGAGAGAGGGGGGGCAGAGAAGGAGGCGGAGACGCTGTTAGGCAACCGGCCCTGAACATTCCACTCCGCTGAGCAGAGACCGTTAGGATTTAAAATGCGAAAGTTCCGAAGGCCAAGTTAGTATGGGCTGACAGACATGAGGAGAAAATAAACAGCTTTTTTATAAATGTGTGCATTCAGATATCATTTAGAAATCTAGTTAAGATTTAACAGTTAAATATTTAAATAAATCCGAAATCTCTTAACTAGATTTGACATTTAGTTAAATATTTAACTGGTCGCTAAATCTGAATATTTAACAATTAGCATAACATAATTGTACCTGTGTGTGTGTGTGTGTGTCTCAGTGTGTGTGTGTGTCTCAGTGTGTCTCAGTGTGTGTGTGTGTCTCAGTGTGTGTTTCTCAGTGTATGTGTGTGTGTTTGTGTCTCAGTCCGTGAGTGTGTGTGTCTCAGTGTGTGTGTCTCAGTGTGTGTGTGTCTCTCAGTGTGTGTGTGTGTCTCAGTGTGTTTGTCTCAGTGTGTGTGTGTCTCAGTGTGTGTGTCTCAGTGTGTGTTTGTGTCTCAGTGTGTTTGTATCTCAGTGCGTGACTGTGTGTGTCTCAGTGTGTGAGTTTCTCAATGTGTGTGTCTCTGTGCGTGTTTGTCTCAGTGTGTGTCTGTCTCAGTGTGTGTCTCAGTGTGTTTGTGTCTCAGTATATGTGTGTGTGTTTGTGTCTCAGTGCGTGAGTGTGTGTCTCTGTGTGTGTGTGTGTGTGTGTGTTTCTCACTGAGTGTTTCAGTGTGTGTCTGTGTGTGTCTCAGTTTGTGTGTGTCTGTGTCTCAGTGTGTGTGTGTTTCAGTGTGTTTGTCTCAGTGTGTTTGTCTCACTGTGTGTGTCTCGGTGTGTGTGTGTGTGTGTGTGTGTGTGTGATTGTGTGACTGGACACACACACGCACAAGGATCACAGAGAAGTTTGGTGCCAAACCAATTTTTTTTTTAAGAACAATAATAAACAAAAAGCTAATTGAACAAAATATCAAACAATTTGAGGAAAGAAAAGTGGAAACCAAAAATAACTATTTCTAGTCACCTAATCACAGGTACTGACTCCAATAACTGAGTCCAACCACAGAGCTGCAAAACTGCCCTCTGATCTGCACAAAAAAGACGATCCTGACTGAACAAAACTAACAGCCTTTATACCCTTCCAGCCCTCCCCTCCCCAGAATAAACCATTCTGCAGGTGGGTATATAGAAAGAAACCAGCAAACAGTTATCAATAATAAATAAAGTATTCAAAAAGAAACAAATCAATGAATATATATAATATATATATATATAACTAAACATTAATCTAACATGTGCATTAAAACTATGTTTTAAAACAAGCAGAGGGAAACGTACTGAAAATCAGCTGTCCCCTTTCAATATCTTCTACAGGTACTGCCCTGACTACAGGAAGTCAGCACTCAGGAAGTCAATAAAAAAGCTTCTCACCAACATGGCTGCTTCCCCACTTCCTGTCAAGATGGAGGACCCCACCACCACACCCAACTCAGGTTACCTGAACCATTGCATATCAGTTTATCTCAACAATAGTACTGCAATACATTGTTCTGAAGTGTGCTCCTTTCCAAACCAGCTCTCTAAACCGTACTCTTCATTAACCTTTCTTTTGTTGTTCAGGACACCCAACCACAGGCCTCCAGTCCCCATACAACAGGGAAGTGAATTTTGTTTTATTCTTTTCTTACTAGACACAAGGATCAGCAACACCATACAAAACAGTTTAAAAAACATTTGCAGTAAATGTCCAGATACATACTGAGACAATGTGAGGTCTCCTCCCTCACTCCTCCTCCTCCTCCTCCTCCCTCATCATCATCATCTTCCTCATCAGGTCAATCAGGCTTGGCTGTTTCCAGACTTGACCCTTGACCGTTGTGACTTGAGACTTGACATAAATATATATATTAGAACAAACAGTTCTAGTAAATGTCCACACGGTGGCAGCATTGTATAAGGAATAAGAACATAAGAAAGTTTACCAACGAGAGGAGGTCCCATTCAGCCCATCTTGCTCGTTTGGTTGTTAGTAGCTTATTGATCCCAGAATCTCATCAAGCAGCTTGAAGGATCCCAGGATGTCAGCTTCAACAACATTACTGGGGAGTTGGTCCCAGACCCCTCACAATTCTCTGTGTAAAAAGTGACTCCTATTTTTTTCTGTTCTGAATGCCCCTTTATCTAATCTCCATTTGTGACCCTGGTCCTTGTTTTTTTTTCAGGTTGAAAAAGTCCCCTGGGTTGACATTGTCAATACCTTTTAGGATTTTGAATGTTTGAATCAGATCGCCACAGATTCTTCTTTGTTCAAGACTGAACATATTCAATTCTTTTGAGCCTGTCTGCATACCGACACATGCCTTTTAAACCCAGGATAATTCTGGTTGCTCTTCTTTGCACTCTTTCTAGAGCAGCAATATCCTTTTTTGTAACGAGGTGACCAGAACTGAACACAATATTGTAGTGAGGTCTTACTAATGCATTGTAAAGTTTTAACATTACTTCCTTGATTTAAATTCAACACTTTCACAATATATCCAGCATCTTGTTGGCCTTTATGTAGCTTTCCCACATTGTTCAGATGAAGACATTTCTGAGTCAACATAAACTCCTAAGTCTTTTCATAGATTCCTTCTTCAATTTCAGTATCTCCCATATGATATTTATAATGCATTTTTATTGCCTGCGTGCAGTACTTTACACTTTCCTCTATTAAATGTCATTTGCCATGTGTCTGCCCAGTTCTGAATGCTGTCTCAGATCATTTTGAATGACCTTGCTGCTGCAACAGTGATTGCCACTCCTCCTGTTTGGAACTGCAAACACAAGTCAAAAAGGAAGATCTCATTCAAAATGATCTCGACAGCATTCAGAACTGGGCAGACACATGGCAAATGACATTTAATAGAGGAAAGGAAGAAAGCAAAAGTGTGCAGGCAATACATTTCCCCTTCCTTTCTATATTGGTTAATTGTGTGCTCTAGTTTTTATTTAACATCGCTGGAGTCCCTTGTCCCTGTGGGATTGCAACCACAATGTAGAAACATCAGAGAATGGATGGAATGGGCAATAAACATCACTGCTGTTTCTCTTAAAGCGTGTTTATTTATTTCAAAAACTGGACCCTGTCTTAATACTGTATCACATTCTGAATATGAATATAGTTGAGTTATTAATTGTAGATAATACTTAGAATACCAGATACACATTTAGCATTAAAAAGCAATCCATGTGATTTTCTTTACCAGTCGCTCATTATTTTGTGTATCAGCCTCCACACAAAGCCGAGCGAAAAGTGCGATATCTGTAATGATGCTCCAGTCAGTCCGCCCGGACTGCACCTGAACCATCTTAAAACACGAAGCTCCAATAAGCTCATTGTAAAAAGTTAGGTAAAGAATGGCGCTTATATAATCTAAGGAAGCTGAATGAAACTCCTAGCTGGAGCAACGAGAGAGGGAGAGAGGGGCGGGCAGAGAAGGAGGCGGAGACGCCAGGCAACCGCTCCTGAACATTCCAGCACTGAGCAGAGACCGTTAGGATTTAAAATGCCAAAGTTCCGAGCGCCGTTAGTATGGGCTGCCAGAAATGAGGAGAAAATAAATACAGCTTTTAGAAATGTGTGCATTCAGATATCATTTAGAAATCTAGCTACAAGAGATTTAACAGTTAGCTAAAAATATTTAAATAAATCTTAAATCTCTTAGCTAGATTTAACATTTAGTTAAATATTTAAATACATCTTCAATCTCTTAAGTAGATTTAGCATTTAAAGGTGCGTGTGTCAGTACCTGTGTGTGTTCTTGTGTCTCAGTGTGGTCTCAGTGTGTGTGTGTCTCAGTGTGTCTCAGTGTGTGTGTCAGCCCTGAGTGTGCGCTGTCTCAGTGTGTGTCTCAGTGTGTTTGTGTCTCAGTCACTTCAAGTCATACAAAGAGCATTTCAAGTGGAGCGATAAAGTGGAGCTGCTAAGCGATCAAAAAAGTTAGTTAGAATTGTGTGAATCTTTGGGCCCCAGCACCTTTCCAAGTGTGCCCTATTTGCTTGATGCTTGACAAGATTGGCCTGATTGCTTCTCCTAACTTGGTTTTTTGTGTTTGATGTCACCCCTTTAAACGGGTTGTTTTTTTAACTTGTTTTATTTACATTGACAATGTTTTTGTCGTGGGATTGAGAGGAGTTAGGAAAATGTGTTTGAAAAGACCGAGAGTCTCTATACAGCTCCAAGAGTTTAGCTGTTTTCACTATGTTGCAGCGCAAAACTAAATCACTTAGAATTACCATCTGTACCAAAAGTATGAAACACTCTTACATCAAATATGATAAAAAAAATATATATAAAGTACATGTATATCATCCTCCTCCTCATCCTCATCATCCTCCTCATCCTCATCAGTTCAATCAGGGTGGCTGTTTCCAGACTTGACCTTGACCGTTGTGTAGCAGTCGATTTATTTCTTACAGACTTCTTATCCAGACTCTGTTATCCAGGGTGACTTGCAATTGTTATGTTATCTCAGTACAAAAGTATCACATTAAATATCATAATACAGATATTAAAATATAAAATCAATTCAAGTAAGAGCAAAATAATAAAGCACACAGTAAACTATAAACAAGAGCAAATCCGACTAAAAGCAGAATGCAGCTCTCGCTATTCCTTATCCAATGCTGCCATCGTGTGGCCATCTAGTAGAACTGTTGGTTAATTAAAATTATTATTTTTTTTATTATCAGAGCACAGCTCAGTGACAAGCGGTTGCTGGTGCCCTCTGCTGTTTACAATGGGTAGTACAGTTAGTGAAATTCACAATGACATTGTTACTGTTATTATTATTTATTTCTTAGCAGACATCCAGGGCTGCTTACAATTGTTACAAATTATCACAGTACAATGTATCACATTCTAAAACATCACATTACAGAATATCATAATACAGATAAGAGCAGATATGAAAGAACCATAAAATCAATTCAAGTAAGAGCAAAATAATAAAGCACACAGTAAATTATAAGAGCGAATTCGACTAAGAGCAGCTAAATCTGATAGTAACTATTTGCTGATATGAGTCCCTTAGGAACAGGCAGTAATCATGATAAATACATGAGAATGATTTCAAATAAGAGCAATTACAGAAAACGTTATTTATACACACAGTACTCTCCTGGCTATCCTATAAATATTGTTTTTGCTGTATTTTAAGAATGTATCTGAAATGTCTATTTTTGCACAGGGATTAAGGTTATCCGAGTCATTTCAAAGGGCAACTGAGCTGATAGATAGATAAACAAACAGTTCTAGTAAATGACCACACGATGGCAGCATTGGATAAGGAATATCGTGAACTGCGTTCTGCCCGTCTCCATGAAGTCCAGGTTTACAGCACAGGAAGTGCCCGTGACCTGACACCTCTCCATGCGAGTTTAATTATTTATTCTTAAAACCAATACTATTTTAATCCACAGCAGGGACTGATAAAACAGCCTTTGTACAGCAGTTGCCCTGCGGTGTGCAGGTCAGGGGAGCTGTGTGGGTGCTGGGCGCTGCAGAGCAGATTTCCACCTGATCACACAAGGGAATATAAAGGATGCCGTGTTCAGAGCTGACTCTGTGATTTAGTGCGTGGAGATTGAAACCACTGAAGCTGTTTAAAAAAAAAAAAAAAAGTAAAGAAAATGTACGTGGTCTTTAACTCACTGTTTTTTACAAACAAAAAATTCAAAAATGAAAGCGTGTGTGCCGCTTATTTCCCTACAAGCCCTTGTCTTTAACCCCTGGGAGCACACAGACTTTTACGGGGGTTTGAAACCGCACATCACTTTGCGCGGATCTCACTCATGTCTGTCCCACAGGAGTTCCCTGGCTGTAGTTTATGTGGTTGTTCTTGATCTCATGCAGTGTTACAGCAGTGTGCAGAGCTGCTAGTCTGTGATGGTTTTTTTTCAGGTCCAAGAAGTCCCCTGGTTGACATTGTCTATACCTTTTAGGATTTTGAATGTTTGAATCAGATCGCCGCGTAGTCTTCTTTGTTCAAGACTGAACAGATTCAATTTTTAGCCTGTCTGCATACGACATGCCTTTAAACCCGGGATAATTTGGTTGCTCTTCTTTGCACCTTTCTAGAGCAGCAATATCCTTTTGTAACGAGGTGACCAGAACTGAACACAATATTCTAGGTGAGGTCTTACTAATGCATTGTAGACTTTTAACATGACTTCCCTTGATTTAAATTCAACACTTCACAATATATCCGAGAAACATCTTGTTGGCCTCTTTTTTATAGCTTCCCCCACGTTGTCTCAATGAAGACATTTCTTGAGTCAACATAAACTCCTAGGTCTTTTTCATAGATTCCTTCTTCAATTTCATTATCTCCAGTATGATATTTATAATGCACATTTTTATTGCCTGCATGCAATACTTTACACTTTCCTCATTAAATTAAATTTGCCATGTGTCTGCCCAGTTCTGAATGTTGCCCACATCATTTTGAATGACCTTGTTGTTGCAACAGTGTTTGCCACTCCTCCTATTTTTTGTGTCGCCTGCAAATTTATTCAGTTTGCTTACTATATCAGAGTCTAAATCATTAATGTAGATTAGGAATCAGCAGAGTGACCCATTACATTGATCCCTGTGGTACACCACCGGTTACCTCGCTCCATTTTGAGGTTTCTCCTCTAATCACTACTTTCTGTTT
>CM072694.1:6413770-6447849 GCA_036884735.1 Huso huso | reverse complement strand
GCACTTTGTTTTAAAGGAAGTCTCGGAAGTAGTGTTTTGGGATTATTATTATTATTTTTGTTCTTGAACCCCTTTATCCAGAACAACTTACAATTGTTACAAGATATCACATTTTTTATATACCATTCCCCATTTATACAGTTGGGTTTTTTTTACTGGAGCAATCTAGGTAAGTACCTTGCTCAAGGGTACAGCAGCAGTGTCCCCACCTGAGTTGAACCCACGACCCTCGGTCAAGGTCAGAGCCCTGACCCTTTTCTCCACACCACCGCTGGGATTGCAATTAACCAATGCGGTCTGGAGTAGAGGCGGTCCCGAATCTGTGGAGGTGAATTCCTGAAATTCACACTCCTCCAGAGAGCATCATCTTCCTCAGCGACATCGTCATGCCAATTATCTCACAAGCGGACCGCTAAGTGACCTGGAATACATGAACTCAACTGCTGGTTCTAGTTTTGTGAAATCGACAAACGTTGTGTCTCCTTTTAAGTAGGGAGTTCATAAAGGCTGGAGTTGAGGGTTTGAAAGCGTGACAATGAGGAAGTCTGGTTTTTGTTTGACAGCGTATAAAATTTTACTGACAAAAAGGCCTGATATGTTACATTGGAAGTGCTTCGCCTGTAAAGTTTGATAGTATGTTTATGATTTCCATTTTATCATTCAAATAATAAACAGGTTAGATGCTCCCTCTGCAGATTACAGATTCTCTTCAATTTCCTTGGTTCTGTGCAGTTTGGGGGCCTCTAAGCTTGAGGTTTACAGACATGTGATAGACCAGTCTCTGGGTTCCGGGCAGCGATGCACATTTTTAATTTGAGCTGCTGTGCTGTTATAGATTCATCTGATAGAGACACAGGGATATCTTCAGGCGGCCGCGGTTCCAGGTGTTTTGAGACTTGTGGAAAGGATGGAAGTTTTACAAATATTACTAATTTTTTTTTTTTTTAATCAATAACTAGAGTAAATTATCAAAATCTATTGTTCTGTATCTGACTGGTTGTACGTTAACCTTACAGAGGATTCTATGAAGAAATGTAATAAATGAATTTTTTCAAATTTGACAGGCCCTCGATGTCGTCTCTTGTTTTGTGTTTTGTTGTTCTTCAGAGCGGGCTTCGCTGACAGAAAACAGGTCGCTTTCCCTGGCGTTCGGCTGCCTGGACTTATTCCTGGATATCTTTATCAACACAATCGCCATGGTTTTTTATGTTTTTGATAACATGTCCCCTCGTCATGAATAGTTCTGAGGAGTTGTTTTAGTTTTCCATCAGTTATGAACGGAGGTGCGGGAGGGACTTGAGACAAAAAATATATCTCCCAGAGACACACAGGTACTGGCCCCCAACACACACACACACACACACACACACACACAGGTACACAGACACACACAGGTACTGGCGCCGCACACACACACACACACACAGGTACTGACCCCACAGTGGTATCACAAACACACAGATGCTGACACACAGGTACACACACAGGTACACAGACACACACACAGGCATGACCCCCCAGATACTGACAAACACACAGATACTGACAAACACACACACACACACAGGTGACCCACACACACACACAGGTGCAGTGACACAAACACACACACACACACAGGTACTGGCACAAACACACACACACACACCCACACCACACACACAGGTGACTCACACAGGTACTGACAGACACACACAGAGATGACATGACACACAAGACACACACAGATACTGGACGCACTATCATGCTGACAAACAGACACACACAGGTTCTGACACACAAACACACAGGTACTGTCACAGGTACCACACACACACAAATGTTAAATCTACTTAACAGGTTTAAGCCTTATTTAAATATTTAAGCTAACTGTTAAATCCTAGCTAAGACACACACGATTTAAGATTTGTTTAAATATTTAACTAAATGTTAAATCTAGTTAAGAGATTTAAGATTTATTTAAATATTAGCTAAATGTTAAATCTAGCTAAGATTTAAAGATTTATTTAAATATTTACCCAACTGTTAAATCTTGTAACTAGATTTCTAAATGATATCTGAATACACACATTTATAAAAAGCTGTATTTATTTTCTCCTCATTTCTGGCAGCCCATACTAACGGCGCTCGGAACTTTGGCATTTTAAATCTAACGGTCTCTGCTCAGGCGGAATGGAATGTTCAGGAGCCCGGTTGCCTAGCAGCGTCTCCGCCTCCTTCTGCCCGCCCCTCTCCCCCTCTCGTTGCTCCAGCTAGGAGTTCATTCAGCTTCCTTAGATTATATAGCGCCATTCTTTACTAACTTTTACAAATGAGCTTATTGGAGGTGTTTTAAGATGGTTCAGGTGCAGTCGGGCAGACTGACTGCAGCATCATTACAGTATACCGCACTGCGCTCGCTTTGTGTGGAGGCTGATACACAAATAATGAGCGACTGGTAAAGAAATCACATGGATTGCTTTTAATGGTAAATGTGTATCTGGTATTCTAAGTATTACCTACAATTAATAACTCTACTATATTCATATTCAGAATGTGATACAGTATTAAGACAGGGTCCAGTATTAGAAATAAATAAACAGCTTTAAGAGAAACAGCAGTGATGTTTATTGCCCATTCCCATCCATTCTCTACATGTTTCTACATTGTGGTTGCAATCCACAGGGACAAGGGACTCAGTGATGTTAAATAAAAAAACTAGAGCCCACAATTAACCAATATAGAAAGGAAGGGGGGGGAAAATGTATTGCCTGCGTGCAGTACCTTCCACTTTCCTCTATTAAATGTCATTTACCATGTGTCTGCCCAGTTCTGAATGCTGTCAAGATCATTTTGAATGACCTTTGCTGCTGCAACAGTGTTTTACAACTCCTCCCTATTTTTGTGTAGTCTGCAAATTTAACAAGTTTGCTTACTATACCAGAATCTAAATCATTAATGTAGATTAGGAATAGCAGAGGACCTAATTCTGATCCCAATGTGCATTATAAATATGGAGATACTGAAATTGAAGAAGGAATCTATATGAAAAAAGACCTAGGGAGTTTATGTTGACTCAGAAATGTCTTCATCTAGACAACGTGGGGAAGCTATAAAAAAAAGGCCAACAAGATGCTCGGATATATTGTGAAAGTGTTGAATTTAAATCAAGGGGAATAATGTTAAAAACTTTACAATGCATTAGTAAGACCTCATCTAGAATATTGTGTTTCAGTTCTGGTCACCTCGTTACAAAAAAAGGATATTGCTGCTCTAGAAAGAGTGCAAGAAGAGCAACAAGAATTATCCCGGGTTTTTAAAAGGCATGTCGTATGCAGACAGGCTAAAAAAGAATTGAATCTGTTCAGTCTTGAACAAAGAAGACTACTGTGGCGATCTGATTCAAACATTCAAAATCTAAAGGTATAGACAATGTCGACCCAGGGGACTTCTTTGACTTGAAAAAAGAAAAAAGGACCAGGGGTCATAAATGGAGATTAGATAAAGGGGCATTCAGAACAGAAAATAGGAGGCACTTTTTTTTACACAGAGAATTGTCAGGGTCTGGAACCAACTCCCCAGTAATGTTGTTGAAGCTGACACCCTGGGATCCTTCAAGAAGCAGCTTGATGAGATTCTGGGATCAATAAGCTACTAACAACCAAACGAGCAAGATGGGCTGAATAGGGCCTCCTTTCGTTGGTAAACTTTCTTATGTTCTTATGTTCTTATTCCTTATACAATGCTGCCACCGTGTGGACATTTACTAGAACTGTTTGTTCTAATATATCTATTTATGTCAAGTCTCAAGTCACAACGGTCAAGGGTCAAGTCTGAAACAGCCAAGCCTGATTGACGTGATGAGGAAGATAAGGATGATGATGAGGAGGAGGAGGGAGTGTGAGGGAGGAGACTCTCACATTGTCTCAGTATGTATCTGGACATTTACTGCAAATGTTTTAATCTGTTTTGTATGGTGTTGCTGATCCTTGTTTCTAGTAAGGAAAATAATAAAACAAAATTCACTTCCCTGTTGTTTGGGGGACTGGAGGCCTGTGGTTGGGAGTGTCCTGAAAAACAAAAAGAAAGGTTAATGAAGAGTGCGGTTTAGAGAGCTGGTTTGGAAAAGGTGCACACTTCCAGAACAATGTATTGCAGTACTATTGTTGAGATAAACTGATATACAATGGTTCAGGTAACCTGAGTTGGGTGTGGTGGTGAGGTCCTCCATCTTGACAGGAAGTGGGGGAAGCAGCCATGTTGGTGAGGGAAGCTTTTATTGACTTCCCTGAGTACTGACTTCCTGTAGTCAGGGCAGTACCTGTAGAAGATATTGAAAGGGGGACAGCTGATTTTAAGTACATTTCCCTCTGCTTGTTTTAAAAGCATAGTTTTAATGCATGTGTTAGTTAATGTTTATATATATATACACAGTACTGTGCAAAAGATTTAGGCAGGTGTGAAAAAATGCTGTAAAAGTAAGAATGCTTTCAAAATAGACATGTTAATAGATTATATTTATCAATTAACTAAATGCAAAGTGAGTGAACAGAAGAAAAATCTAAATCAAATCCATATTTGGTGTGACCACCCTTTGCCTTCAAAACAGCATCAATTCTTCTAGGTACACTTGCACAAAGTCAGGGATTTTGTAGGCATATAGTCAGGTGTATGATTAAACAATTATACCAAACAGGTGCTAATGATCATCAATTCAATATGTAGGTTGAAACACCATCATTAACTGAAACAGAAACAGCTGTGTAGGAGGAATAAAACTGCGTGAGGAACAGCCAAACTCAGCTAACAAGGTGAGGTTGCTGAAGACAGTTACTGTCAAAAAGTCATACACCATGGCAAGACTGAGCACAGCAACAAGATACAAAGTAGTTATACTGCATCAGCAAGGTCTCTCCCAGGCAGAAATTTCAAGGCAGACAGGGGTTTCAGATGTGCTGTCCAAGCTCTTTTGAAGAAGCACAAAGAAACGAGACGCGTTGAGGACCCGTGAAGCGCAGTGGTCGGCCAAGGAAACTTACTGCAGCAGATGAAAGACACATCATGCTTACTTCCCTTCACAATCGAAAGATGTCCAGCAGTGCCATCAGCTCAGGGTTGGCAGAAAACAGTGGGACCCTGGTACACCCATCTACTGTCCGGAGAAGTCTGGTCAAAGTGGCCTTCATTGTTTGATTCATGCCAAAGCTGCCCGATTCCAGCCTTGCTGAAGCACCCCAGATCATCACCGATCCTCCACCACATTTCAGGAAGTGGGAAGCAGCCATGTTGGTGAGGAAGCTTTTATTGACTTCCTGAGTACTGACTTCCTGTACTCAGGGCAGTACATGTAGAAGATATTGAAAGGGGGACAGCTGATTTTAAGTATGTTTCCCTCTGCTTGTTTTAAAAGCATAGTTTTAATGCGTGTTAGATTAATGTTTATATATATTCATTGATTTGTTTCTTTTTGAATACTTTATTTATTCTTGATAACTGTTTGCTGGTTTGTTTCTATATACCCACCTGCAGAATGGTTTATTCTGGGGGGGAGGTCTGGAAGGGTATAAAGGCTGTTAGTTTTGTTCAGTCAGGATCGTCTTTTGTGCAGATCAGAGGGCAGTTTGCAGCTCTGTGGTTGGACTCAGTTATTGGAGTCAGTACCTGTGATTAGGTGACTAGAAATAGTTCTTTTTGGTTTCCACTTTTTCTTTCCTCAAATTGTTTGATATTTTGTTCAAGTAGCTTTTTGTTTATTATTATTCTTAAATAAAAATAATTGGTTTGGCACCAAACTTCTCTGTGATCCTTGTGCGCGTGTACACACACACACACACACACACCGAGACACACACAGTGAGACAAACACACTGAAACACACACACACACCGAGACACACACACACACTGAGACACACATGCACTGAGACACACACACACACACACACACACTGAGACACACACACACTGAGATACAAAACACACTGAGACACACACACTGGACACAACACACACACACACACACACACACACACACACTGAGACACACACACTGAGACACACACTTAGACAAACACACTGAGACACACACACACACACTGAGACACACACACACAGGTACAATTATGTTATGCTAATTGTTAAATATTCAGATTTACACACCAGTTAAATATTTAACTAAATTTTAAATCTAGCTAAGAGATTTAAGATTTATTTAAATATTTAGCTAAATGTTAAATCTAGTTAAGAGATTTAAGATTTATTTAAATATTTAGCTATCAGTGATCTCACACACATCAGTGATCTCACACACCTCAGTGACCTCACACACATCAGTGATCTCACACACATCAGTGATCTCACACACCTCAGTGACCTCACACACATCAGTGATCTCACACACCTCAGTGATCTCACACACCTCAGTGACCTCACACACATCAGTGATCTCACACACATCAGTGATCTCACACACCTCAGTGACCTCACACACCTCAGTGACCTCACACACACCTCAGTGATCTCACACACATCAGTGATCTCACACACACATCAGTGACCTCACACACCTCAGTGATCTCACACACCTCTCAGTGACCTCACACATCAGTGATCTCACACACATCAGTGATCTCACACACCTCAGTGACCTCTCAGTGACCTCACACACCTCAGTTCACACATCAGTGATCTCGCACACTTCAGTGATCTCACACCTCCTCAGTGACCTCACACACATCAGTGATCTCACACATCAGTGACCTCACACACATCAGTGATCTCACACACAGGTCTCAGCTGTTGGTGTTCTGAGCTGACATCAGTGTAGATGTTATTTTCTGAGCTGAGCTTTCATGGCATCGGAGATCTTGTTTTTTTTTGAGCTGGCATGGCACAGAGATGTTATTTTCTAAGCAAATAAATGACTTCATACAGCACAGATATACAGCTGGCTTATGTAATTTCCTTGCCCAAATTTGGTCTTATTTCCCTAGCATGATCCATGGTGTGAGACAAATCATATTAAAAGTTAACATTAAACATTAAAAGAGTTTCTTCTTCACTTTACCAATGTCAGCAGAAACCCAGATAACAAGAAGTTCCATTTAAGAACAATGATATGGGTTTTGCTCAATTCTCACAGGCAAAAAGCGCTATACTCATGCATCACAAGGCTGAACGACAAGACTGGTGATTGCAAACTACTGATGTGCACCAGCCATGTACAGCTTGATGTTAAGAGTTCATTAACCCTGCGTTGATTCAGAGCTTACACAGGAAAATCACACAATGTTTACAGTTTCAATGATTTCTCACTTCCTTCAACATTTAAATGGGAAGCATAAGTAACAGATTGTATAATGAAAAGGAACAAAGGCTGATGAAATAATAAGAGCTCATGCCATTTAACTGGAACAGTGTGTACCCTGCCCCACACGCGGTGCGTGCTTATCAGAAAAAAACTGCGTGTTCCAATTGTATAGTGTGTTATTATGAGTTCCGTGACACTTACCTGAAGTTATAGCATGTCACTTTTAACAAAAGTAAGGGATTTTAAACCAGTTTGAATTGGTTTGATTATGGTTTGTACACAGGCTCAAAACAGCTTATTAAGCAGAAACAAAGTTTTGATCATCCCTCCGAGGTCACAGCTGCACTCTGAGTTATGAAAAGCCAGTCACTCCCACATGGGTGTATTTGAGGTCACATGACAAGCTAAACAGCTACAAGGTCAGGGAAGCAAGAGTTTTAAAATCCTTACACAGTACTTGAATTTGGTGTTATGTTTGCATCCTATGGTTACATAATATATATATATATATATTTTATTTTTTAATTGTTTATTTACAGATTACCAGATACTCATTTTTAATTCATCAATAAAAACACCCTGAACTGCAGCGTTGACACTAACGCTTTGTTTTAATTAGGGAAGATGTCCAGGAAACACTGTCTAGTGTCTTTAGACCTCCATCCAATTTACCTTTTGCCGCTAAGGTTTTAGAGAAGGTGGGAGCTGGCCAATGCAATATATTTCTGGGTGATAACCAAGAAAATGGGTAATTGTATGTAAAATAATGTGATATCTGTATAATGGAAATAATGTATAATGTGATATCTTATAACAATTGTAAGTCGCCCTGGATAAGGGCGTCTGCTAAGAAATAAATAAATAAATAATAATAATAATAATAATAATAATAATAATAATAAAGAACTTAAAGTTTCAATCAGGCTTTAGATCTGGTGACAGTACAGAGACTGCCCTAGTCAAAGTGCTGAATGATTTACTAATGAGCGCAGACTCCAGTCACATATCCATTCTGGTTCTGTTAGATCTAAGTGCAGCATTTGATACTATTGATCATGCTAGTTTAACTGATCACCTTGAAAGTTGGATAGGGCTTTCAGGAACTGTTTTAGACTGGCTTAGGTCATATCTTACGGACAGGTAGAATTTTGTTTCAATATCAGACTCTGTATCACAATTATCCACTATCTCCTGTGGTGACCTCAGGGCTCCATTCTTGGCCCCTCACTATTCTCCTTATACATGCTACCATTGGGCATGATTATCTGTAAACACCATGTACATCTTCACTGTGATGCTGATGACACACAACTTTACATCTCTGTGAAACCTGGGGATATATCGGTTGTCTCCACCCTAATTGCATGTCTGTCGGAGGTGGAAAGCTGGATGTCCCAACATTTTTTGCAGTTAAATTCAGGTAAGACTGAAGTTGGAGCAGAAATTGGAGTTGGTAAATTCTATAAAAACTAATTTAGGTAAATATAATTCAAATATAAATTCCAAAGCCAGAAACCTGGGATTTGTAATTGATTCTGATTTATGATTTGAGGGTCATATTCACAATACCACTAAAGTGTCCTTTTATTATTTATGTAACATTGCCAAGATTAGGTCTTTTTTACATTGCCTGATGCTGAGAAGCTAATTCATGTGTCTGTGCTGTGTCTGTACTGTGTGTGTGTCAGTGTGTCTGTGCTGTGTGTCTGTACTGTATGTGTCAGTGTGTCTGTGCTGTGTGTCTGTACTGTATGTGTGTCAGTGTGTCTGTGCTGTGTGTCTGTACTGTATGTGTGTCAGTGTGTCTGTGCTGTGTGTCTGTACTGTATGTGTGTCAGTGTGTCTGTGCTGTGTGTCTGTACTGTATGTGTGTCAGTGTGTCTGTGCTGTGTGTCTGTACTGTATGTGTGTCAGTGTGTCTGTGCTGTGTGTCTGTACTGTATGTGTGTCAGTGTGTCTGTGCTGTGTGTCTGTACTGTATGTGTGTCAGTGTGTCTGTGCTGTGTGTCTGTACTGTATGTGTGTCAGTGTGTCTGTGCTGTGTGTCTGTACTGTATGTGTGTCAGTGTGTCTGTGCTGTGTGTCTGTACTGTGTGTGTGTCAGTGTGTCTGTGCTGTGTGTCTGTACTGTATGTGTGTCAGTGTGTCTGTGCTGTGTCTGTCTGTATTTTGTGTTTGTGTCAATGTGTGTACTGTGTCTGCTGTGTCTGTACTGTATGTGTGTCAGTGTGTCTGTGCTGTGTCTGTACTGTATGTGTCAGTGTGTCTGTGCTGTGTGTCTGTACTGTATGTGTGTCAGTGTGTCTGTGCTGTGTGTCTGTACTGTATGTGGTCAGTGTGTCTGTGCTGTGTGTCTGTACTGTATGTGGTCAGTGTGTCTGTGCTGTGTGTCTGTACTGTATGTGGTCAGTGTGTCTGTGCTGTGTATCTGTACTGTATGTGTCAGTGTGTCTGTGCTGTGTCTGTACTATGTATGTGGTCAGTGTGTCTGTGCTGTGTATCTGTACTGTATGTGGTCAGTGTGTCTGTGCTGTGTCTGTACTGTATGTGTGTTGTTGGTGTGTCTGTGCTGTGTGTCTGTACTGTATGTGGTTCAGTGTGTCTGTGCTGTGTGTCTGTACTGTATTTGTGTCAATGTGTCTGTGCTGTGTGTCTGTACTGTATGTGTGTCAGTGTGTCTGTGCTGTGTGTCTGTACTGTATGTGTGTCAGTGTCTGTGCTGTGTATCTGTACTGTATGTGTGTCAGTGTGTCTGTGCTGTGTGTCTGTACTGTATGTGGTCAGTGTGTCTGTGCTGTGTGTCTGTACTGTATGTGTGTCAGTAATGTCTGTGCTGTATTGTGTCTGTACTATTCATGTGCATACTGTATGTGGTCAGTGTGTCTGTGCTGTGTGTCTGTACTGTATGTGTGTCAGTGTGTCTGTGTGTGTCTGTGTTGTATGTGGTCAGTGTGTCTGTGCTGTGTGTCTGTACTGTACACACACACAGTGTGTCTGTGCTGTGTGTCTGTACTGTATGTGTGTCAGTGAGTCTGTGCTGTGTGTCTGTACTGTATGTGTGTCTGTGCTGTGTGTCTGTACGTGTGTCAGTGTGTCAGTGCTGTGTGTCTGTGCTGTGTGTCTGTACTGTATGTGTGTCAGTGTGTCTGTACTGTATGTGTGTCAGTGTGTCTGTGCTGTGTGTCTGTACTGTGTGTGTGTCAGTGTGTCTGTGCTGTGTGTCTGTACTGTATGTGTCAGTGTGTCTGTGCTGTGTGTCTGTACTGTGTGTGTCAGTGTGTCTGTGCTGTGTGTCTGTACTGTATGTGTCAGTGTGTCTGTGCTGTATGTGTGTCAGCGTGTCTGTGCTGTGTGTCTGTACTGTGTGTGTCAGTGTGTCTGTGCTGTGTGTCTGTACTGTGTGTGTGTCTGTGTCTGTGCTGTGTGTCTGTGCTGTGTGTCTGTCAGTGTGTCTGTGCTGTGTAACTGTACTGTATGTGTGTCAGTGTGTCTGTGCTGTGTGTCTCTGTATGTGTGTCAGTGTGTCTGTGCTGTGTGTCTGTGGTATATGTCAGTGTGTCTGTGCTGTGTGTCTGTACTGTATGTGTGTCAGTGTGTCTGTGCTGTGTGTCTGTACTGTGTGTGTTCAGTGTGTCTGTGCTGTGTGTCTGTGCTGTATGTGTGTCAGTGTGTCTGTGCTGTGTGTCTGTACTGTGTGTGTCAGTGTCACTGTGTGTCTGTTGCTGTGTGTGTGTCAGTGTGTGTGCTGTGTGTCTGTGCTGTGTGTCTGTACTGTGTCATATGTGTGTCAGTGTCTGTGCTGTGTCTGTACTGTGTGTGTGTCAGTGTGTCTGTGTGTAAAAATACTGTGAACATGGTACAGTGTGTGTCTGTGTGTCTGTGCTGTGTGTGTCTGTGTTGTCTGTGCTGTGTATCTGTATTCCCATGGTGTGTCTGTTGTTATCTGTACTGTATGTTGTTAACATGTGGTCTGTGCTGTGTGTCTGTACTGTATGTGTGTCAGTGTGTCTGTGCTGTGTGTCTGTATGTATGTGTCAGTGTGTCTGTGCTTTGTGTGTCTATAGAAAGTACTGTATTTGTGTCAGTGTGTCTGTGCTGTGTCTGTGTTGTGTATGTGTACTGTATGTGTGTGTCAGTGTGTCTGTGTGTCTGTGTGTCTGTTTCATGTGTCTGTACTGTATGTCTGTCATTGTGTCTGTGCTGTGTGTCTCTACTATCTATGTGTGTCAGTGTGTCTGTGCTGTGTGTCTGTACTGTATGTGTGTCAGTGTGTCTGTTGTTTGTAATCTGTACTGTATGTGTCAGTGTGTCTGTGCTGTGTGTCTTTTATGTGTGTCTGTGTGTCTGTATGTGTCTGTCATTGTGTGTGTGCTGTGTCTGTGAGGTGCAGTATGTGTGTCAGTGTGTCTGTGCTGTGTGTCTGTGCTGTGTGTGTGTCAGTGTGTCTGTGCTGTGTGTCTGTACTGTATGTGTGTCAGTGTGTCTGTGTTGTGTGTCTGTACTGTATGTGTGTCAGTGTGTCTGTGCTGTGTGTCTGTGCTGTGTGTCTGTACTGTATGTGGTCAGTGTGTCTGTGCTGTGTCTGTACTGTATGTGTGTCAGTGTGTCTGTGCTGTGTGTCTGTACTGTGTGTGTCAGTGTGTCTGTGTTGTGTATCTGTACTATATATGTGTCAGTGTGTCTGTGCTGTGTGTCTGTGTCTGTCTGTTTGTATGTATGTGTGTCTGTGCTGTGTGTGTGTCTGTACTGTATGTGTGTCAGTGTGTCTGTGCTGTGTGTCTGTGCTGTGTGTCTGTACGGTATGTGTGTCAGTGTATGGCAAAAATAAATCTGTTAAGGGAGAGGTTTCATCTGGGTTCTTAAATACCTCGATTGGAAGGTAAAGTTTGGAGAACTTTCATTTAGAATTCTGTAAAGAACCAAAAAAGTCCTGTGTAGGGGACAAGCCAAAGAACTATAAAAAGTTCTGAGAGGAACTGATTGTTCTTAGAGTGACATTTGAAGTACATAGTAGTCATGCAGTGTAGTAGCCCATTTATTAAACAGCTGCAATGCTTGTCAGTGTCGGGGCATTACAGCACTCTTTTGTTTAACTTTTGTCAACTTTTCAAATACGACCGGTTTCAAATCATCAGTGCTGCTATTTATTCTTAATAATGCCGTGGAACTCTCACAATGCTGTATTTAAATTAGTAGTATTGCGGCTCTCTTCATCAACATTTATTTTATTTTTTATACTTTGTGAATTGTTGTAATGAGAAAGCAGACTGCTCTTTCTTTGCACTGTGACTAAGCCAGTTTAGTACATCTACCCCTTAGAGCAATTTAGTTTTTGCATCTCTGCCTCAGGTCTGTTCAACTTTGGCAACCAAATGAGTCCTTCAGTGAGTCTGTGCTGCTGTCTGAGCAAATTAAGGGAGGCCACGTGAACCGGTCAGAGAAAAAATATCAATCCATGAGATGTGAGATGGTTTTATTGCAATATTGTGCTGGTGCTTTGTACATTATCTAATCTTTTTTTCCTGCAGTGCGTTAGTTTATCTGATTGTCCAGCTGTAGAAAAGCTAGCTCTTCTATTAGTACCAAAGTAGATTCAGCCATTTAATTTACTAAAAATGCAATGAGCTCTTCACACCCTTCCCCCTCCCTTGATAGTGTTGTTTGATGTAGCACCGGTTGATTAGTTGGGGGCAGAGGAACAATTAGCAGTTCAGAAGTTTTTTTTTTGTTTGTCCTAGCACAAAACACAAATAAATACAGTGCATAAGCAACTTGTTGGTTGTTACACTCTTCGAGTTATATTAAAAGGTATTTTTCAAAGGTGACCCCATCCCACAAATTATTTTTGAAGCAAATATAAGTAACATACTAAGGGTATATTTTCTTTGGTTTACTTCTATTATATACTTATTTTGTGAAACATTTTAGTAAATTATACAGCTGTATTTATCCTCCTCTAACCTACTTGAGTCCTCACAATGGCTAACAGCAGTGCAAAAGCACCTGCACCACTTTCACTGAAATTAAATTTACACTATATATTTATTTTGATTAACAATAATAAAATCAAACATAAATAGTTTATTTTTACCATTATATATTTTTTATAATTATCTCAGCGTTTTATTCTCGCCAGGGAATCTGTCTCGAAATACGTTTAAAAACTTCATTCTGTGTTTGCATTTAATGAACCAAGTAGTCTTGAGTAGCGTCAATTAAAAAAAAAAAAAGTAGATATTGTCTTAGGAACACACCACATTCTAATTATTACTTCATTTAAAATAAATTAATAAAAATATCTCACATATCGATAGTCAATGGATTGATATTTGTTTCTGACCGGTTCACGTGGCCTCCCTTAATTTGCTCAGACAGCAGCACAGACTCACTGAAGGACTCATTTGGTTGCCAAAGTTGAACAGACCTGAGGCAGAGATGCAAAAAACTAAATTGCTCTAAGGGGTAGATGTACTAAACTGGCTTAGTGCAGTGCAAAGAAAGCATAGTCTGCTTTCTCATTACAACAATTCACAAAATATAAAAATAAAATAAATGTTGATGAAGAGAGCATAATACTACTAATTTAAATACAGCATTGTGAGAGTTCCACGGCATTATTAAGAATAAATAGCAGCACTGATGATTTGAAACCGGTCGTATTTGAAAAGTTGACAAAAAGTTAAACAAAAGAGTGCTGTAATGCCCCGACACTGACAAGCATTGCAGCTGTTTAATAAATGGGCTACTACACTGTATGACTACTATGTACTTCAAATGTCACTCTAAGAACAATCAGTTCCTCTCAGAACTTTTTATAGTTCTTTGGCTTGTCTCTACACAGGACTTTTTTTTGGTTCTTTACAGAATTCAAAATGAAAGTTCTCCAAACTTTACCTTCCAATCGAGGTATTTAAGAACCCAGATGAAACCTCTCCTTAACAGATTTATTTTTTGCCATACACTGACACACATTTGATACAGACACACAATCACAGACACACAGCAGGTACAGAGACATTAACAGACATTGTGAGGACTCAAGTAGGTTTTACAGCTGTACACACTAAAATGTTACAGACACACAATACCACTATAATACAGCACAAACACACCAGAACAGACACCCAGACACACTACAGTTATGGTATAACACACAGCAATAACACACTGTGGGGTCACCTTTTACACAGCACACAGACACATAATTTGTACTGAGACACAGCACACTGACACCAGCACATAAATGTGTGTTTTGTCAGCACAGACAACTGAAAAACTTAACAGACACACAGTTCCCGCACACTGACACACACACATAGACAACACAGCACAGACACACTGACACACATACAGTACAGACACACAGCACAGACACACTGACCACATAATTTAACTTGGTACACAGACACAAGACACTATTTGACCACAGACAATAGCACAGACACACACATACAGTAAAGACACAGCACAGACACACTGACACACAAAGTACACAGATACACACAGCACAGACACACACAAGGATTTACCATACACATCTCATGACACACATACAGTACAGACACACAGCACAGACACACTGACACACACACAGCACAGACACACAGCACAGACACACTGACACACATACAGTACAGACACAGCACAGGACACACTGACACACATACAGTACAGACACACAAAACAGACACACTGACACACATACAGGGTAGACACACAGCACAGACACACACAACATACAGACACACAGCACAGACACACTGACACACATACAGTACACACACAGCTGGTACACTAGACAAAATAAGTTGATGACACACAGCACACACTAACAGTACAGACACACAGCACACACTGACACACACTGGACACACTGACACAAATAGTACAGACACACAGCACAGACACACTGACACACATGTACAGACACACCAAGCAAAGACAACAAACACACACACAGTACACACAGCACAGACACTGACACACACAGTACAGACACACAGCACAGACACACACATGCACACACGTACAGTACACACCGATGTCACACTGACACACAGACAATACAGAACAGACACAGAGACACTGACACACACACAGCACAGACACACAGCACAGACACAGACACACAGCACAGACACACAGCACAGACACACCGACACACATACAGTACAGACACACAGCACAGACACACAAGCACACACACAGCGCAGACACACACACACTGACACACACCAGACACATACAGACACTGACACACATACACACACAGCACAGACACACACACAGTACAGACACACACACACACACACACACATACAGACACACAGCTGGACACACTGACACACATCCAGTACACACACACAGCACAGACACACACTGACACACATACAGTACAGACACAGCACAGACACACACACACACACATACAGTACACACAGCACAGACACACAGACACACATACAGTACAGACACACAGCACAGACACACTGACACACACACAGTACAGACACAGCACAGACACACTGACACATACAGTACAGACACAGCACAGACACACTGACACACATACACAGTACAGACACACAGCACAGACACACTGACCACATACAGTACAGACACACAGCAAGGACACACTGACACACATACAGTACAGACACACAGCACAGACACACACACACAGACAGTACAGACACACAGACACACACTGACACACATACAGTACACAGCACAGCATACACAGCATGACACACATACAGTACAGACACACTGACACACACACACATTACAGTACAGACACACAGCACAGACACACTGACACACATACAGACACACAGACACACAGACACACAGCACAGACACACAGCACAGACACACTGACACACATACAGTACAGAGCACACAGCATCTACAGACACACTGACACACACACAGACACACACACACAGACACAGACACTGACACATCGGACAGACACACAGCACAGACACACTGACACATACAGTACAGACACAGCACAGCACAGACACACTGACCACACAGTACAGCACAGACACACTGATACACACAGCACAGACACACTGACACACATACAGCACAGACACACAGCACAGACACACTGACACACATACAGCACAGACACAGCACAGACACACTGACACACATACAGTACAGACACACAGCACAGACACACTGACACATACAGCACAGACACACAGCACAGACACACTGACACACACACAGTACAGACACACAGCACAGACACACTGACACACATACAGTACAGACACACAGCACAGACACACAGCACAGACACACTGACACACATACAGTACAGACACACAGCACAGACACACTGACACACACAGTACAGACACACAGCACAGACACACACACACATGACAGACACACAGCACAGACACACTGACACACAGTACAGACACACAGCACAGACACACTGACACACACACAGTACAGACACACAGCACAGACACACTGACCACATAAAGTACAGATACACAGCACAGACACACTGACACACATACAGTACAGACACACAGCACAGACACACTGACACACAAACAGTACAGACACACAGCACAGACACACTGACACACATACAGTACAGACACACAGCACAGACACACAGCACAGACACACTGACACAAATACAGTACAGACACACAGCACAGACACACTGACACACACACAGTACAGACACACAGCACAGACACACTGACACACATACAGTACAGACACACAGCACAGACACACTGACACACACAGTACAGACACACAGCACAGACACACTGACACACATACAGTACAGACACACAGCACAGACACACACTGACACACATACAGTACAGATACACAGCACAGACACACTGACACACACACAGCACAGACACACAGCACAGACACACACACACACAGTACAGACACACAGCACAGACACAGACACACATACAGTACAGACACACAGCACACAGACACACAGCACAGACACACTGACACACATACAATACAGACACAGGCACACTGACACACACAGTACAGACACAGTACAGACACTGACACACATACACACAGCACAGACACACAGCACAGACACACTGACACACATACAGTACAGACACACAGCACAGACACACATACAGTACAGACACACAGCACAGACACACTGACACACATACAGTACAGACACACAGCACAGACACACACACAGACACACAGACACACATACAGTACAGACACACAGCACAGACACACTGACACACACACAGTACAGACACACACAGACCACACAGCACAGACACTGACACACAGCACAGGACACACACAGTACAGACACACTGACACACATACAGTACAGACACACAGCACAGACACTGACCACATACAGTACAGACACACAGCACAGACACACTGACACACATACAGTACAGACACACAGCACAGACACACTGACCACATACAGTACAGACACACAGCACAGACACACTGACACACATACAGTACAGACACACAGACACACTGACCACATACAGTACAGACACACAGCACAGACACACTGACACACATACAGTACAGATAGACAGCACAGACACACACACAGTACAGACACACAGCACAGACACACTGACACACATACAGTACAGACACACAGCACAGACACACTGACACACATACAGTACAGACACACAGCACAGACACACTGAACCACATACAGTACAGACACACAGCACAGACACACTGACCACATACAGTACAGACACACAGCACAGACACACTGACCACATACAGTACAGATACACAGCACAGACACACTGACCACATACACACAGTACAGACACACAGCACAGACACACTGACACACACAGTACAGACACAGCACAGACACACTGACACACATACAGTACAGATACACAGCACAGACACACAGACACACATACAGTACAGACACACACACAGACACACACAGACACACACATACAGTACAGACACGCAGCACAGACACACATTGACACAAATACAGTACAGACACACAGCACAGACACACTGACACACATACAGTACAGACACACAGCACAGACACACTGACACACATACAGTACAGACACACAGCACAGACACACTGACACACATACAGTACAGACACACAGCACAGACACACTGACACACATACAGTACAGACACACAGCACAGCACACTGACACACATACAGTACAGACACACAGCACAGACACACTGACACACATACAGTACAGACACACAGCACAGACACACTGACACACATACAGTACAGACACAGCACAGACACACTGACACACATACAGTACAGACACACAGCACAGACACACTGACACACATACAGTACAGACACACAGCACAGACACACTGACACACATACAGTACAGACACACAGCACAGACACACTGACACACACACAGTACAGACACACAGCACAGACACATGAATTAGCTTCTCAGCATCAGGCAATGATAAAAAGACCTAATCTTGGCAATGTTACATAAATAATAAAAGGACACTTTAGTGGTATTGTGAATATGACCCTCAAATCATAAATCAGAATCAATTACAAATCCCAGGTTTCTGGCTTTGGAATTTATATTTGAATTATATTTACCTAAATTAGTTTTTATAGAATTTACCAACTCCAATTTCTGCTCCAACTTCAGTCTTACCTGAATTTAACTGCAAAAAAATGTTGGGACATCCAGCTTTCCACCTCCGACAGACATGCAATTAGGGTGGAGACAACCGATATATCCCCAGGTTTCACAGAGATGTAAAGTTGTGTGTCATCAGCATCACAGTGAAGATGTACATGGTGTTTACAGATAATCATGCCCAATGGTAGCATGTATAAGGAGAATAGTGAGGGGCCAAGAATGGAGCCCTGAGGTCACCACAGGAGATAGTGGATAATTGTGATACAGAGTCTGATATTGAAACAAAATTCTACCTGTCCGTAAGATATGACCTAAGCCAGTCTAAAACAGTTCCTGAAAGCCCTATCCAACTTTCAAGGTGATCAGTTAAACTAGCATGATCAATAGTATCAGATGCTGCACTTGGATCTAACAGAACCAGAATGGATATGTGACTGGAGTCTGCGCTCATTAGTAAATCATTCAGCACTTTGACTAGGGCAGTCTCTGTACTGTCACCAGATCTAAAGCCTGATTGAAACTTTAAGTTCTTTATTATTATTATTATTATTATTATTATTATTATTTTTATTTATTTATTTCTTTCTAGACGCCCTTATCAGGGCGACTTACAATTGTTATAAGATATCACATTATACATTATTTCACATTATACAGATATCACATTATTTTACATACAATTACCCATTTTCTTGGTTATCACCCAGAAATATATTGCATTGGCCAGCTCCCACCTTCTCTAAAACCTTAGCGGCAAAAGGTAAATTGGATGGAGGTCTAAAGACACTAGACAGTGTTTCCTGGACATCTTCCCTAATTAAAACAAAGCGTTAGTGTCAACGCTGCAGTTCAGGGTGTTTTTATTGATGAATTAAAAATGAGTATCTGGTAATCTGTAAATAAACAATTAAAAAATAAAAAATATATATATATATGTTACCATAGGATGCAAACATAACACCAAATTCAAGTACTGTGTAAGGATTTTAAAACTCTTGCTTCCCTGACCTTGTAGCTGTTTAGCTTGTCATGTGACCTCAAATACACCCATGTGGGAGTGACTGGCTTTTCATAACTCAGAGTGCAGCTGTGACCTCGGAGGGATGATCAAAACTTTGTTTCTGCTTAATAAGCTGTTTTGAGCCTGTGTACAAACCATAATCAAACCAATTCAAACTGGTTTAAAATCCCTTACTTTTGTTAAAAGTGACATGCTATAACTTCAGGTAAGTGTCACGGAACTCATAATAACACACTATACAATTGGAACAAGCAGTTTTTTTTCTGATAAGCACGCACCGCGTGTGTGGGGCAGGGTACACACTGTTCCAGTTAAATGGCATGAGCTCTTATTATTTCATCAGCCTTTGTTCCTTTTCATTATACAATCTGTTACTTATGCTTCCCATTTAAATGTTGAAGGAAGTGAGAAATCATTGAAACTGTAAACATTGTGTGATTTTCCTGTGTAAGCTCTGAATCAACGCAGGGTTAATGAACTCTTAACATCAAGCTGTACATGGCTGGTGCACATCAGTAGTTTGCAATCACCAGTCTTGTCGTTCAGCCTTGTGATGCATGAGTATAGCGCTTTGCTGCCTGTGAGAATTGAGCAAAACTCATATCATTGTTCTTAAATGGAACTTCTTGTTATCTGGGTTTCTGCTGACATTGGTAAAGTGAAGAAGAAACTCTTTTAATGTTTAATGTTAACTTTTAATATGATTTGTCTCACACCATGGATCATGCTAGGGAAATAAGACCAAATTTGGGCAAGGAAATTACATAAGCTAGCTGTATATCTGTGCTGTATGAAGTCATTTATTTGCTTAGAAAATAACATCTCTGTGCCATGCCAGCTCAAAAAAAAAACAAGATCTCCGATCCATCCGATGCTCATGAAATAACATCAGCTGATGTCAGCTCAAAACCAACAGCTAACATCTACACTGATGCCAGCTCAGAACACCAACAGCTGAGACACTGATGTGTGAGGTCACTGATGTGTGTGAGATCACTGATGTGTGTGAGATCACTGATGTGTCAAATATTTAAATGAGGTCACTGGTGTGTGACTCAGATTTGAACATTTGTGTGAGATCAATATTTGAATCAATGTGTGAATCACTTAGCTAGATTTAACATTTAGATCAATGATTAAATAAATCTTAAAGGTCACTGAGGTGTGTGAGGTCTTGTGTGAATCACTTGTGTGTGAGAACTGATTTAACTGAGGTGTGTGAGATCACTGAATATTTGAACAATTGTGTGGTCAACATAATTGAGATCACTGATGTGTGTGAGATCACTGATGTGTGTGGAGTGTGTGTGTGAGATCACTGATGTGTGTGTTATTTAAATAAATCTTAAATCTCTCTTAACTAGATTTAACATTTGTCTAAATATTTAAATAAATCTTAAATCTCTTAGCTAGATTTAAAATTTAGTTAAATATTTAACTGGCAGCTAAATCTGAATGTTTAACAATTAGCATAACATAATTGTGTGTGTGTCTCAGTGTGTGTGTGTGTCTCAGTGTGTTTGTCTAAGTGTGTGTCTCAGTGTGTGTGTCTCAGTGTGTGTGTGTTTGTCTCAGTGTGTGTGTTTGTCTCAGTGTGTGTGTCTCAGTGTGTTTGTATCTCAGTGTGTGTGTGTGTGTCTCAGTGTGTGTGTGTGTGTGTGTGTGTCTCAGTGTGTGTGTGTGTCTCTCAGTGTGTGTGTGTCTCAGTGTGTGTGTGTGTGTTTCAGTGTGTTTGTCTCACTGTGTGTTTCTCGGTGTGTGTGTGTGTGTGTGTGTGTGTGTACAAGGATCACAGAGAAGTTTGGTGCCAAACCAATTATTTTTATTTAAGAATAATAATAAACAAAAAGCTAATTGAACAAAATATCAAACAATTTGAGGAAAGAAAAAGTGGAAACCAAAAATAACTATTTCTAGTCACCTAATCACAGGTACTGACTCCAATAACTGAGTCCAACCACAGAGCTGCAAAACTGCCCTCTGATCTGCACAAAAAGACGATCCTGACTGAACAAAACTAACAGCCTTTATACCCTTCCAGACCTCCCCTCCCCAGAATAAACCATTCTGCAGGTGGGTATATAGAAACAAACCAGCAAACAGTTATCAAGAATAAATAAAGTATTCAAAAAGAAAAATCAAAATATATATGAATATATATAAACATTAATCTAACATATATATTAAAACTATGCTTTAAAACAAGCAAACAGGCAGGGAAACATACTTAAAATCAGCTGTCCCCCTTTCAATATCTTCTACATGTACTGCCCTGAGTACAGGAAGTCAGTACTCAGGGAAGTCAATAAAAGCTTCCCTCACCAACATGGCTGCTTCCCCACTTCCTGAAATGTGGTGGAGGATCGGTGATGATCTGGGGGTGCTTCAGCAAGGCTGGAATCGGGCAGCTTTGGCATGAATCAAACAATGAAGGCCACTTCTGACCAGACTTCTCCGGACAGTAGATGGGTGTACCAGGGTCCCACTGTTTTCTGCCAATTCTGAGCTGATGGCACTGCTGGACATCTTTCGATTGTGAAGGGAAGTAAGCATGATGTGTCTTTCATCTGCTGCAGTAAGTTTCCTTGGCCGACCACTGCGTCTACGGTCCTCAACGTTGCCCGTTTCTTTGTGCTTCTTCAAAAGAGCTTGGACAGCACATCTGGAAACCCCTGTCTGCCTTGAAATTTCTGCCTGGGAGAGACCTTGCTGATGCAGTATAACTACCTTGTATCTTGTTGCTGTGCTCAGTCTTGCCATGGTGTATGACTTTTGACAGTAAACTGTCTTCAGCAACCTCACCTTGTTAGCTGAGTTTGGCTGTTCCTCACCCAGTTTTATTCCTCCTACACAGCTGTTTCTGTTTCAGTTAATGATGGTGTTTCAACCTACATATTGAATTGATGATCATTAGCACCTGTTTGGTATAATTGTTTAATCATACACCTGACTATATGCCTACAAAATCCCTGACTTTGTGCAAGTGTACCTAGAAGAATTGATGCTGTTTTGAAGGCAAAGGGTGGTCACACCAAATATGGATTTGATTTAGATTTTTCTTCTGTTCACTCACTTTGCATTTAGTTAATTGATAAATATAATCTATTAACATGTCTATTTTTGAAAGCATTCTTACTTTACAGCATTTTTTCACACCTGCCTAAATCTTTTATATATAGTACTGTATATATATATATAAACATTAATATATAAAACATAACACATGCATTAAAACTATGCTTTAAAACAAGCAGAGGGAAATGTACTTAAAATCAGCTGTCCCCCCCCTTCAATATCTTCTACAGGTACTGCCCTGACTACAGGAAGTCAGTACTCAGGAAGTCAATAAAAGCTTCCCTCACCAACATGGCTGCTTCCCCACTTCCTGTCAAGATGGAGGACCTCACCACCACACCCAACTCAGGTTACCTGAACCATTGTATATCAGTTTATCTCAACAATAGTACTGCAATACATTGTTCTGGAAGTGTGCACCTTTCCAAACCAGCTCTCTAAACCGCACTCTTCATTAACCTTTCTTTTGTTTTTCAGGACACTCCCAACCACAGGCCTCCAGTCCCCGTACAACAGGGAAGTGAATTTTGTTTTTATTATTTTCCTTACTAGAAACAAGGATCAGCAACACCATACAAAAACAGATTAAAACATTTGCAGTAAATGTCCAGATACATACTGAGACAATGTGAGAGTCTCCTCCCTCACACTCCTCCTCCTCCTCATCATCATCCTTATCTTCCTCATCACGTCAATCAGGCTTGGCTGTTTCCAGACTTGACCCTTGACCGTTGTGACTTGAGACTTGACATAAATAGATATATTAGAACAAACAGTTCTAGTAAATGTCCACACGGTGGCAGCATTGTATAAGGAATAAGAACATAAGAACATAAGAAAGTTTACCAACGAAAGGAGGCCCCATTCAGCCCATCTTGCTCGTTTGGTTGTTAGTAGCTTATTGATCCCAGAATCTCATCAAGCTGCTTCTTGAAGGATCCCAGGGTGTCAGCTTCAACAACATTACTGGGGAGTTGGTTCCAGACCCTGACAATTCTCTGTGTAAAAAAGTGCCTCCTATTTTCTGTTCTGAATGCCCCTTTATCTAATCTCCATTTATGACCCCTGGTCCTTTTTTCTTTTTCAAGTCAAAGAAGTCCCTGGGTCGACATTGTCTATACCTTTTAGGATTTTGAATGTTTGAATCAGATCGCTTTATGTTTTGTCTTCTTTGTTCAAGACTGAACAGATTCAATTCTTTTAGCCTGTCTGCATACGACATGCCTTTTTAAACCAGGATAATTCTGGTTGCTCTTCTTTGCACTCTTTCTAGAGCAGCAATATCCTTTTGTAACGAGGTGACCAGAACTGAACACAATATTCTAGATGAGGTCTTACTAATGCATTGTAAAGTTTTAACATTACTTCCCTTGATTTAAATTCAACACTTCTCACAATATATCCGAGCATCTTGTTGGCCTTTTTTATAGCTTCCCCACGTTGTCTAGATGAAGACATTTCTGAGTCAACATAAACTCCTGTGTCTTTTTCATAGATTCCTTCTTCAATTTCAGTATCTCCCATATTTATAATGCACATTGGGATCAGAATTAGGTCCTCTGCTATTCCTAATCTACATTAATGATTTAGATTCTGGTATAGTAAGCAAACTTGTTAAATTTGCAGACGACACAAAAATAGGAGGAGTTGCAAACACTGTTGCAGCAGCAAAGGTCATTCAAAATGATCTTGACAGCATTCAGAACTGGGCAGACACATGGTAAATGACATTTAATAGAGGAAAGTGGAAGGTACTGCACGCAGGCAATACATTTCTCCCCCCTTCCTTTCTATATTGGTTAATTGTGGGCTCTAGTTTTTTATTTAACATCACTGAGTCCCTTGTCCCTGTGGATTGCAACCACAATGTAGAAACATGTAGAGAATGGATGGGAATGGGCAATAAACATCACTGCTGTTTCTCTTAAAGCGTGTTTATTTATTTCTAATACTGGACCCTGTCTTAATACTGTATCACATTCTGAATATGAATATAGTAGAGTTATTAATTGTAGGTAATACTTAGAATACCAGATACACATTTAGCATTAAAAAAAAATCCATGTGATTTCTTTACCAGTCGTTCATTATTTTGTGTATCAGCCTCCACACAAAGCCGTGCGAAAATTTCGTATACTGTAATGATGCTCCAGTCAGTCTGCCCGGACTGCACCGGAACCATCTTAAAAACACGAAGCCTCCAATAAGCTCATTTGTAAAAAAGTTAGTAAAGAATGGCTATATAATCTAAGGAAGCTGAATGTGAACTCCTAGCTGGAGCAACGAGAGAGGGAGAGAGGGGCGGGGCAGAGAAGGAGGCGGAGGCGCTGCTAGGCAACCGCTCCTGAACATTCCATTCCGCTGAGCAGAGACCGTTAGGATTTAAAATGCCAAAGTTCGAGCGCCCGTTAGTATGGGCTGCCAGAAATGAGGAGAAAATAAATACAGCTTTTTATAAATGTGTGCATTCAGATATCATTTAGAAATCTAGTTACAAGATTTAACAGTTGGGTAAATATTTAAATAAATCTTAAATCTTAGCTAGATTTAACATTTAGCTAAATATTTAAATAAATCTTAAATCTCTTAACTAGATTTAACATTTAGCTAAATATTTAAATAAATCTTAAATCTTTAGCTAGATTTAACAGTTAGCTAAATATTTAAATAAATCTTAAATCTCTTAAGTAGATTTAACATTTGTGTGTGCGTGTGACAGTACCTGTGTGTTTGTGTGTCAGAACCTTGTCTGTGTGTGTGTCAGAACCTGTGTGTGTGTGTGTGTCACTATCTCTGTGTGTGTGTGCGTGTCAGGCACCTGTGTGTGTGTGTGTGTGTGTGTGTGTGTGTTTGTGTCAGTGTGTGTGTGTGTGTGTGTGTGTTTGTGTCAGTGCCCTGTGTGTGTGTGTGTGTGTGTGTGTGTCGTGTCAGTACCTGTGTGTGTGTCTGTCAGTACCTGTGTGTTTGTGTGGGGGGTCAGTGCCTGTGTGTGTGTTTGTGTCTGTACCTGTGTGTGTGTGTGGGGGGGGGTCAGTACCTGTGTGTGTGTGTGTGTGTGTGCGTCAGTACCTGTGTGTGTGTGTGTGTGTGTGTGTGTGTGCGTGCGCATCCATGTGCGTCAGTACCTGTGTGTCTCTGGGAGATATATTTTTTGTCTCAAGTCCTCCCCGGCCCGTTCATAACTGATGGAAAACTAAACAACTCCTCAGAACTATTCATGACGAGGACATGTTAATAAAAACATAAACCATGGCGATTGTGTTGATAAAGATATCGCAGGAATAAGTCCAGGCAGCCTGAACGCCAGGGAAAAGCGACCTTGTGTTTTAAACCTGTCAGCGAGCCCGGCTCTGAAGAACAACAAAACACAAAAACAAGAGACGCACATCGAGGGCCTGTCAAATTTGAAAATTCATTTATTACATTTCTCTTCATAGAATCCTCTGTAAGGTTAACGTACAACCAGTCAGATACAGAACAATAGATTTTGATAATTTACTCTAGTTATTGATTAAAAAAAAAAAAAAAAAATTAGTAATATTTGTAAAACTTCCATCCTTTCCACAAGTCTCAAAACACCTGAACCGTGCCGTCTGAAGATATCCCTGTGTCTCTATCAGATGAATCTATAACAGCACAGCAGCTCAAATTAAAATGTGCATCGCTGCCCGAACCCAGAGACTGTCTATCACATGTCTGCAAACCTCAAAACCTAGAGGCCGTCCCAAACTGCACAGAACCGCTGAAATCTGAAGAGAATCTGTAATCTGCAGAGGGAGCATCTAACCTGTTTATTATTTGAATGATAAAATGGAAATCAAGTAAACATACTATCAAACTCTTTACAATGTTCACTTCCAATGTAACATATCAGGCCTTTTTGTCAGTAAAATCTTTATACGCTGTCAAACAAAAACCAGACTTCTCATTGGGTCACGTTTTCAAACCCTCAACTCCAGCCTTTATGAACTCCTACTTCTTAAAGGGAGACACAACGTCTGTCGATTTCACAAAACTAGAACCGAGCAGCTGAGTTCATGTATTCCAGGTCACTTTAGCGGTCCGTTTGTGATAATTCCGATGACGATGTTTATTTGAGGAAGATGGCGAGTCCCTGGAGTGTGAATTCCCAGGAATTCACCCTCCACAGATTGGATGGATCTCTACCCAGACCGATTGGTTAATTGCAATCCCAGCGGTGGTGTGGAGTAGTGGTCAGGGCTCTGGACTCTTGACCGGAGGTCGTGGGTTCAATCCCAGGTGGGGACACTGCTGCTGTACCCTTGAGCAAGGTACTTTACCTAGATTGCTCCAGTAAAACCCAACTGTATAAATGGGGAATGGTATGTAAAAATAATGTGATATCTTGTAACAATTGTAAGTTGCCCTGGATAAGGGGGTCTGCTAAGAAATAAATAATAATAATAATCCCAAAACACTACTTCCGAGAGACTTCCTTAAAAACAAAGTGCTTGATTACTTTCCCATAAACTGATTTCCTCGTCAATTTCAAAGATCTTGGGTTAACCAGGAACTTAATACTCTATCACATTCTGAATATGAATATAGCTGAGTTATTAATTGTAGATAATACTTATAATACCAGATACACATTTACCATTAAAAGCAATCCATGTGATTTCTTTACCAGTCGTTCATTATTTTGTGTATCAGCCTCCACACAAAGCCGAAAGCGCAGTGCGGTATACTGTAATGATGCTGCAGTCAGTCTGCCCGGACTGCACCTGAACCATCTTAAAAACACGAAGCCTCCAATAAGCTCATTTGTAAAAGTTAGTAAAGAATGGCGCTATATAATCTAAGGAAGCTGAATGTGAACTCCTAGCTGGAGCAACGAGAGAGGGAGAGAGGGGGGGGCAGAGAAGGAGGGGAGACGCTGCTGGGGCAACCGGCTCCTGAACATTCCATTCCGCTGAGCAGAGACCGTTAGGATTTAAAAATGCCAAAGTTCCGAGCGCCGTTAGTATGGGCTGCCAGAAATGAGGAGAAAATAAATACAGCTTTTTATAAATGTGTGCATTCAGATATCATTTAGAAATCTAGTTACAAGATTTAACAGTTGGGTAAATATTTAAATAAATCTTAAATCTTAGCTAGATTTAACATTTAGCTAAATATTTAAATAAATCTTAAATCTCTTAACTAGATTTAACATTTAGCTAAATATTTAAATAAATCTTAAATCTCTTAGCTAGATTTAACAGTTAGCTAAATATTTAAATAAATCTTAAATCTCTTAAGTAGATTTAACATTTGTGTGTGCGTGTGACAGTACCTGTGTGTTTGTGTGTCAGAACCTGTGTGTGTGCGTGTCAGTACCTGTGTGTGTGTGTGTCACTATCTCTGTGTGTGTGTGCGTGTCAGTACCTGTGTGTGTGTGTGTGTCACTATCTGTGTGTGTCTCAGTGTATGTGTGTTTGTGTCAGTACCTGTGTGTGTGTGTGTGTGTGTGTGTGTGTGTGTCAGTACCTGTGTGTGTGTGTGTTTTGTGTCAGTACCTGTGTGTGTGTGTGCGTGTCAGTACCTGTGTGTGTGTCTGTCAGTACCTGTGTGTTTGTGTGGGGGGGGTCAGTGCCTGTGTGTGTGTTTGTGTCTGTACCTGTGTGTGTGTGTGTGTGGGGGGGGGGGGTCAGTACCTGTGTGTGTGTGTGTGCGTCGTCAGTACCTGTGTGTGTGTGTGTGTGTGTGTGCGTGCGCAGTGCGCTGCGCGTCAGTACCTGTGTGTCTCTCTGGGAGATATATTTTTTGTCTCAAGTCCCTCCCCGCTCCGTTCATAACTGATGGAAAACTAAAACAACTCCTCAGAACTATTCATGACGAGGGACATGTTAATAAAACATAAACCATGGCGATTGTGTTGATAAAGATATCGCAGGAATAAGTCCAGGCAGCCGAACGCCAGGAAAGCGACCTGTCAGCAAGCCGGCTCTGAAGAACAACAAAACACAAAACAAGAGACGCACATCGAGGGCCTGTCAAATTTGAAAATTCATTTATTACATTTCTCTTCATAGAATCCTCTGTAAGGTTAACGTACAACCAGTCAGATACAGAACAATAGATTTTGATAATTTACTCTAGTTATTGATTAAAAAAAAAAAAAAATTAGTAATATTTGTAAAACTTCCATCCTTTCCACAAGTCTCAAAACACCTGAACCGTGCCGTCTGAAGATATCCCTGTGTCTCTATCAGATGAATCTATAACAGCACAGCAGCTCAAATTAAAATGTGCATCGCTGCCCGAACCCAGAGACTGTCTATCACATGTCTGCAAACCTCAAGCCTAGAGGCCGTCCCAAACTGCACAGAACCGCGAAATCTGAAGAGAATCTGTAATCTGCAGAGGGAGCATCTAACCTGTTTATTATTTGAATGATAAAAATGGAAATCAAGTAAACATACTATCAAACTCTTTACAGGCGAAGCACTTCCAATGTAACATATCAGGCCTTTTGTCAGTAAAATCTTTATACGCTGTCAAACAAAAACCAGACTTCTCATTGGGTCACGTTTTCAAACCCTCAACTCCAGCCTTTATGAACTCCTACTTCTTAAAGGAGACACAACGTCTGTCGATTTCACAAAACTAGAACCGAGCAGCTGAGTTCATGTATTCCAGGTCACTTTAGCGGTCCGTTTGTGATCATTCCGATGACGATGTCGCTGAGGAAGATGGCGGCTCCCTGGAGGAGTGTGTGAATTCCAGGAATTCACTCCTCCACAGATTCGACCGTCTCTACTCCAGACCGATTGGTTAATTGCAATCCCAGCGGTGGTGTGGAGTAGTGGTCAGGGCTCTGGACTCTTGACCGAGGGTCGGGGTTCAATCCCAGGTGGGGACACTGCTGCTGTACCCTTGAGCAAGGTACTTTACCTAGATTGCTCCAGTAAAAACCCAACTGTATAAATGGGGAATGGTATGTAAAAATAATGTGATATCTTGTAACAATTGTAAGTTGCCCTGGATAAGGGGTCTGCTAAAATAAATAATAATAATAATCCCAAACACTACTTCCGAGAGACTTCCTTAAAAACAAAGTGCTTGATTACTTTCCCATAAACTGATTTCCTCGTCAATTTCAAAGATCACAGGTTAACCAGGAACTTAATACTGTATCACATTCTGAATATGAATATAGCTGAGTTATTAATTGTAGATAATACTTAGAATACCAGATACACATTTAGCATTATAAAGCAATCCATGTGATTTCTTTACCAGTCGTTCATTATTTTATGTATCAGCCTCCACACAAAGCCGAGCGCAGTGCGGTATACTGTAATGATGCTCCAGTCAGTCTGCCCGGACTGCACCTGAACCATCTTAAAAACACGAAGCCTCCAATAAGCTCATTTGTAAAAGTTAGTAAAGAATGGCGCTATATAATCTAAGGAAGCTGAATGTGAACTCCTAGCTGGAGCAACGAGAGGGAGAGAGGGGCGGGCAGAGAAGGAGGCGGAGACGCTGCTAGGCAACCGGCTCCTGAACATTCCACTCCGCTGAGCAGAGACCGTTAGGATTTAAAAATGCCAAAGTTCCGAGCGCCGTTAGTATGGGCTGCCAGAAATGAGGAGAAAATAAATACAGCTTTTTATAAATGTGTGCATTCAGATATCATTTAGAAATCTAGTTACAACATTTAACAGTTAGCTAAATATTTAAATAAATCTTAAATCTCTTAACTATATTCAAGATTTAGCTAAATAGTTCAATAAATCTTAAATCTCTTAGCTAGATTTAACAGTTAGGTAAATATTTAAATAAATCTTAAATCTCTTAACTAGATTTAACAGTTAGCTAAATATTTAAATAAATCTTAAATCACTTAACTAGATTTAACATTTAGTTAAATATTTAACTGGCAGCTAAAGTGCATAGCATAAGTGTACCTGTGCGTGTGTGTCTGTGTTAGTACCTGTGAGTGTGTGTGTGTGTGTGTGTGTGTAAGTACCTGTGAGTGTGTGTGTCAGTACCTGTGTTTGCTTGTCCATACCTGTGTGTGCGTGTGTACCTGTGTGTGTGTATGTGTGTCAGTACCTGTGTGTGTCAGTACCTGTGCGTGTCAGTACCTGTGTGTGTCAGTGTGTGTATCAGTGTGTGTGTCACAATCTGTGTGTGTGTGTGTCTCAGTGTGTGTGTGTTTGTCAGTACGTGTGTGTGTGTGTCAGTAGCTGTGTGTGCGTGTCAGTACCTGTGTGTGTGTCAGTACGTGTGTGTGTCACTATCTGTGTGTGTGTCTCAGTGTGTGTGTCTCAGTGTCTGTGTGTCTTAGTGTGTTTGTCAGTACATGTGTGTGCGTGTGTGTCAGTACCTGTGTGTGTGTGTGTTTGTGTGTCAGTACCTGTGTGTGTGTGTCAGTACCTGTGTGTGTGACAGTACCTGTGTGTTTGTGTGTGTGTGTCTCAGTGTGTGTGTCTCGGTGTGTGTGTCAGTGTGTGTGTGTCAGCACCTGTGTGTGTGCGTGTCAGTACCTGTGTGTGTGTGTGTGTGTCTCAGTGTGTGTGTGTGTGTGTTAGTACCTGTGTGTGTCAGTTCTTGTGTGTGTGTTAGTGTGTGTATCAGTGTGTGTGTTACAATCTGTGTGCGTGTGTGTCTCAGTGTGTGTGTGTGTCTCAGTGTGTGTGTCTTAGTGTGTGTCTGTGTGTGTGTTTGTCAGTACGTGTGTTTGTGTGTGTCAGTAGCTGTGTGTGTCTGTCAGTTCCTGTGTGTGTGTCAGTTCCTGTGTGTGTGTCACTATCTGTGTGTGTGTCACTATCTGTGTGTGTGTCTCTCAGGGTGTGTGTCTCATGTGTGTGTGTCTTAGTGTGTTTGTCAGCACGCAGGTGTGTGCGTGTCAGAATCTGTGTGTTTGTTTGCACCTGTGTGTGTCAGCTCTGTGTGTGTGTGTGTCAGTACCTGTGTGTGTGTGTGTGTGTCAGTACCTGTGTGTGTGTGTGTGTGTGTTTGTGTCAGTACCTGTGTGTGTGTGTCAGTACCTGTGTGTGTGTGTGTTTGTGTCAGTACCTGTGTGTGTGTGTCAGTACCTGTGTGTGTGTGTCAGTACCTGTGTGTTTGTGTGTGTGTCTCAGTGTGTGTGTCTCGGTGTGTGTGTGTGTGTCAGAATCTGTGTGTGTGTGTCAGTACCTGTGTGTGTGGCAGCCGTGTGTGTGTCAGTTCCTGTGTGTGTCACTATCTGTGTGTGTCTCTCAGTGTGTGTGTCTCAGTGTGTGTCTTAGTGTGTTTGTCAGCCTGTGTGTGACGTGTGTGTGTGTGTGTGTGTGTGTGTGTGTGTGTGTCAGTACCTGTGTGTGTGTGTGTGTGTGTGTGTCTGTCAATACCTGTGTGTGTGTGTGTGTGTTTGTCAGTACCTGTGTGTGTGCATGTCAGTACTTGTGTGTGTGTGTGTGTGTCAGTACCTGTGTGTGTGTGCTGGTCATTACCTCTGTATGTGTGTTAGCACCTGTGAGTGTGTGTGTGTCTCTCAGTGTGTGTGTGTGTCTCCAGTGTGTGTGTGTGTGTGTTTGTCTCAGTGTGTGTGTGTCTCAGTCACTTCAAGTCATACAAAGAGCATTTCAAGTGGAGCGATAAAGTGAATCAGAAGCAATCAAAAAAAAGGCGCCAAGTTAGAAGCAAGAATTGTGAATCTTGGGCCCCAGCACCTTCCAAGTGTGCCTATTTGCTTGATGCTTGACAAGATTGGCCTGATTGCTTCTCCCTAACTTGGGCTTTTTTTAATGTTTGATATCACCCTTTTAAACGGCTGTTGCATTTTTCTAACTTGTTTTTTTTACATTGACAATGTTTTTGTCGTGGGATTGAGAGGAGTTAGAAAACGTGTTTGAAACGACCCAGAGTCTCTATACAGCTCCAAGAGTTTAGCTGTTTTCACCATGTTGCAGCGCAAAACTAAATCACTTAGAATTACCATCTGTACCAAAAGACTGAAACACTCTCACATCAAATGTGATAAAAAAATATATATATACACAGTACATGTATATCATCCTCCTCCTCATCCTCACCATCCTCCTCATCCTCATCAGTTCAATCAGGTTGCTGTTTCCAGACTTGACCCTTGACCGTTGTGTAGCAGTCGTATTTATTTCTTACAGACTTCCTTATCCAGACTCCGTTATCCAGGGTGATTTGCAATTGTTACAAGTTCTCTCAGTACAAAGTATCACATTAAAAAATATCATAATACAGATATGAAAATATAAAATCAATTCAAGTATGAGCAAAATAATAAAGCACACAGTAAACTATAAACAAGAGCAAATTCGACTAAAAGCAGAACGCAGCTCTCGCTATTCCTTATCCAATGCTGCCATCGTGTGGCCATTTAGTAGAACTCTTGGTAAATTAAAATTATTTTTTTATTATCAGAGCACAGCTCAGTGACAAGCGGTTGCCTCTTGCCCTCTGCTGTTTACAATGGGTAGTACAGGTAGTGAAATTCACAATGACATTGTTACTGTTATTATTATTTATTTCTTAGCAGACATCCAGGGCTGCTTACAATTGTTACAAATGATCACAGTACAAAGTATCACATTATAAAACATCACATTACAGAATATCATAATACAGATAAGAGCAGATATGAAAGTACCATAAAATCAATTCAAGTAAGAGCAAAATAATAAAGCACACAGTAAATTATAAGAGTGAATTAACTAAGAGCAGCTAAACCTGATAGTAACTATTTGCTGATATGAGTCCAGTAAGAACAGGCAGTAAGCATGATAAATGCATGAGAATGATTTCAAATAAGAGCAATTACAGAAACGTTATTATTTATACACAGAGTACTCTCCTGGCTATCCTGTAAATATTGTTTTGCTGTATTTTAAGAATGTATCTGAAATGTCTATTTTTGCACAGTGGTTAAGGTTATTACGAGTCATTTCAAAAGGGCAACTGAGCTGATAGATAGATAGATAGATAGATAGATTAGAACAAACAGTTCTAGTAAATGGCCACACGATGGCAGCATT
>CM072694.1:6388770-6408770 GCA_036884735.1 Huso huso | reverse complement strand
TAAGCTCATTTGTAAAAGTTAGTAAAGAATGGCTGTCATAATCTAAGGAAGCTGAATGTGAACTCCTAGCTGGAGCAACGAGAGAGGGAGAGAGGGGCGGGGCAGAGAAGGAGGCGGAGACGCTGCTAGGCAACCGGCTCCTGAACATTCCACCGCTGAGCAGAGACCGTTAGGATTTAAAAATGCCAAAGTTCCGAGCGCCGTTAGTATGGGCTGCCAGAAATGAGGAGAAAATAAATACAGCTTTTTTATAAATGTGTGTGTTCAGATATCATTTAGAAATCTAGTTACAAGATTTAACAGTTAGCTAAATATTTAAATAAATCTTAAATCTCTTAAGTAGATTTAACATTTGTGTGTGCGTGTGACAGTACCTGTGTGTTTGTGTGTCAGAACCTGTGTGTGTTTGTGTGTGTGTGTGTCAGTACCTGTGTGTGTGTGTGTTTGTGTCAGTACCTGTGTGTGTGTGTGTGTGTCAGTACCTGTGTGTGTGTCTGTCAGTACCTGTGTGTGTGTTTGTGTCTGTACCTGTGTGTGTGTGTGTGTGGGGGGGGGGTACCTGTGTGTGTGGGGGGGGTCAGTGCCTGTGTGTGTGTGTGTGCGCGCGTGCGTGCGTCAGTACCTGTGTGTGTGTGTGTGTGTGTGTGTGTGTGTGTGCATGCGTGCGTCAGTACCTGTGTGTCTCTATGAGATATATTTTTTGTCTCAAGTCCCCTCCCGCGCTCCGTTCATAACTGATGGAAAACTAAAACAACTCCTCAGAACTATTCATGACGAGGGACATGTTAATAAAAACATAAACCATGGCGACTGTGTTGATAAAGATATCGCAGGAATAAGTCCAGGCAGCCGAACGCCAGGAAAGCGACCTGTCAGCAAAACCACGGCTCTGAAGAACAACAAAACACAAAACAAGAGACGCACATCGAGGGCCTGTCAAATTTGAAAATTCATTTATTACATTTCTCTTCATAGAATCCTCTGTAAGGTTAACGTATACAACCAGTCAGATACAGAACAATAGATTTTGATAATTTACTCTAGTTATTGATTAAAAAAAAAAAAAAAAAAAAAATTAGTAATATTTGTAAAACTTCCATCCTTTCCACAAGTCTCAAAACACCTGAACCGTGCCGTCTGAAGATATCCCTGTGTCTCTATCAGATGAATCTATAACAGCACAGCAGCTCAAATTAAAATGTGCATCGCTGCCCGAACCCAGAGACTGTCTATCACATGTCTGCAAACCTCAAGCCTAGAGGCCGTCCCAAACTGCACAGAACCGCGGAAATCTGAAGAGAATCTGTAATCTGCAGAGGGAGCATCTAACCTGTTTATTATTTGAATGATAAAAATGGAAATCAAGTAAACATACTATCAAACTCTTTACAGGCGAAGCACTTCCAATGTAACATATCAGGCCTTTTTGTCAGTAAAATCTTTATACGCTGTCAAACAAAAACCAGACTTCTCATTGGGTCACGTTTTCAAACCCTCAACTCCAGCCTTTATGAACTCCTACTTAAAAGGAGACACAACGCCTGTCGATTTCACAAAACTAGAACCGAGCAGCTGAGTTCATGTATTCCAGGTCACTTTAGCGGTCCGTTTGTGATAATTCCGATGACGATGTCGCTGAGGAAGATGGCGGCTCCCTGGAGGAGTGTGAATTCCCAGGAATTCACTCCTCCACAGATTCGGACCGTCTCTACCCAGACCGATTGGTTAATTGCAATCCCAGCGGTGGTGTGGAGTAGTGGTCAGGGCTCTGGACTCTTGACCGGAGGGTCGTGGGTTCAATCCCAGGTGGGGGACACTGCTGCTGTACCCTTGAGCAAGGTACTTTACCTAGATTGCTCCAGTAAAAACCCAACTGTATAAATGGGGAATGGTATGTAAAAATAATGTGATATCTTGTAACAATTGTAAGTTGCCCTGGATAAGGGGGTCTGCTAAGAAATAAATAATAATAATAATCCCAAAACACTACTTCCGAGAGACTTCCTTAAAAACAAAGTGCTTGATTACTTTCCCATAAACTGATTTCCTCGTCAATTTCAAAGATCGCAGGTTAACCAGGAACTTAATACTCTATCACATTCTGAATATGAATATAGCTGAGTTATTAATTGTAGATAATACTTATAATACCAGATACACATTTACCATTAAAAAGCAATCCATGTGATTTCTTTACCAGTCGTTCATTATTTTGTGTATCAGCCTCCACACAAAGCCGAGCGCAGTGCGGTATACTGTAATGATGCTGCAGTCAGTCTGCCCGGACTGCACCTGAACCATCTTAAAAACACGAAGCCTCCAATAAGCTCATTTGTAAAAGTTAGTAAAGAATGGCGCTATATAATCTAAGGAAGCTGAATGTGAACTCCTAGCTGGAGCAACGAGAGAGGGAGAGAGGGGGCGGGGCAGAGAAGGAGGCGGAGACGCTGCTAGGCAACCGGCTCCTGAACATTCCACTCCGCTGAGCAGAGACCGTTAGGATTTAAAAATGCCAAAGTTCCGAGCGCCGTTAGTATGGGCTGCCAGAAATGAGGAGAAAATAAATACAGCTTTTTATAAATGTGTGCATTCAGATATCATTTAGAAATCTAGTTACAACATTTAACAGTTAGCTAAATATTTAAAAATCTTAAATATTTTAACATTTACAATATTTAAATAAATCTTAAATCTCTTAGGTAGATTTAACATTTAGTTAAATATTTAAATGGCCGCTAAATCTGGAGTTTGTATGCAAATGAGCTCCGCCCGCTTTGAGCTTTCACGCGATTTGATTGGCTCTTGTAATGTTGAAATATGCATATCTACCTATTAGCAACACATAAGTGTGTGTGTGTTTGTCAGTACCTGTGTGTGTGTGTGTGTGTGTGTCAGTAGCTGTGTGTGTGTGTGTGTGTGCTTCAGCCTTGTTGACCCCTGTGTGTGTGTGTGTGTGGTTGTGTGTCTGTGAGTGTGTGTGTGGTTGTGTGTGAGTGTGTGTCTGTGTGTGTGTGTGTGTGCTCAGCCTTGCTGACCCCTGTGTGTGTGTGTGTGTGTTGTGTGTGTCTGTGTGTGTGGGTTGTGTGTGAGTGTGTGTGTGCTCAGCCTTGCTGACCCCTGTGTGTGTGTGTGTGTGTGTGTGTGTTCAGCCTTGTTGACCCCTGTGTGTGTGTGTGTGTGTGTGTGTGCTCAGCCTTGCTGACCCCTGTGTGTGTGTGTTCAGCCTTGTTGACCCCTGTGTGTGTGTGTGCTCAGCCTTGCTGACCCCTGTATGTGTGTGTGTGTGTGTTTGTTCAGCCTTGTTAACACCTGTGTGTGTGTGTTCAGCCTTGCTGACCCCTGTGTGTGTGTGTGTGTGTGTTCTGCCTTGTTGACCCCTGTGTGTGTGTGTGTTCTGCCTTGCTGACCCCTGTGTGTGTGTGTGTGTGTGTTTCTGCCTTGTTGACCCCCGTGTGTGTGTGTGTGTGTGTGTGTGTGTTCAGTCTTGTTGACCCCTGTGTGTGTATGTGTGTGTGTTCAGCCTTGTTGACCCCTGTGTGTGTGTGTTTCAGCCTTGTTGACCCCTGTGTGTGTGTGTGTGTTTCTGCCTTGTTGACCCCTGGTGTGTGTGCTCAGCCTTGCTGACCCTGTGTGTGTGTGTGTGTGTGTGTGTGTGTGTTCAGCCTTGCTGACCCCTGTGTGTGTGTGTGTGTGTTTCTGCCTTGTTGACACCTGTGTGTGTGTGTGTGTGTGTGTTATGTTCTGCCTTGTTGACCCCTGTGTGTGTGTGTGTGTGTGTGTGTGTTCAGCCTTGTTGACCCCTGTGTGTGTGTGTTCAGCCTTGTTGACCCCTGTGTGTGTGTGTTCAGCCTTGTTGACCCCTGTGTGTGTGTGTGTGTGTGTTCAGCCTTGCTGACCCCTGTGTGTGTGTGTGTGTTCTGCCTTGTTGACACCTGTGTGTGTGTGTGTGTGTGTATGTTCTGCCTTGTTGACCCCTGTGTGTGTGTGTGTGTGTGTGTTTTCTGCCTTGTTGACTCCTGTGTGTGTGTGTTCAGCCTTGTTGACCCCTGTGTGTGTGTGTTCAGCCTTGTTGACCCCTGTGTGTGTGTGTGTGTGTGTGTGTTCTGCCTTGTTGACTCCTGTGTGTGTGTGTTCAGTCTTGTTGACCCCTGTGTGTGTGTGTGTGTGTGTGTGTGTTCTGCCTTGCTGACCCCTGTGTGTGTATGTGTGTGTTCAGCCTTGTTGACCCCTGTGTGTGTGTGTGTGCAGCCTTGCTGACCCCTGTGTGTGTGTGTTCAGCCTTGTTGACCCCTGTGTGTGTGTGTTCAGCCTTGTTGACCCCTGTGTGTGTGTGTTCAGCCTTGTTGACCCCTGTGTGTGTGTGTGTTCTGCCTTGTTGACCCCTGTGTGTGTGTGTGTGCTCAGCCTTGCTGACCCCTGTGTGTGTGTGTGTGTGTGTTCAGCCTTGTTGACCCCTGTGTGTGTGTTCTGCCTTGCTGACCCCTGTGTGTGTGTGTTCAGCCTTGTTGACCCCTGTGTGTGTGTGTTCAGCCTTGTTGACCCCTGTGTGTGTGTGAGTTCTGCCTTGTTGACCCCTGTGTGTGTGTGCTCAGCCTTGCTGACCCCTGTGTGTGTGTGTGTGTGTGTGTGTGTGTGTTTCAGCCTTGCTGACCCCTGTGTGTGTGTGTGTGTTCTGCCTTGTTGACCCCTGTGTGTGTGTGTGTGTTCTGACTTGCTGACCCCTGTGTGTGTGTGTGTGTGTTTTCAGCCTTATTGACACCTGTGTGTGTGTGTGTGTGTGTGTGTGTGTGTGTGTTCAGCCTTGTTGACACCTGTGTGTGTGTGTGTGTGTGTGTGTATGTTCTGCCTTGTTGACCCCTGTGTGTGTGTGTGTGTGTTCAGCCTTGTTGACCCCTGTGTGTGTGTGTGTGTGTGTGTATGTTCTGCCTTGTTGACCCCTGTGTGTGTGTGTGTGTGTTCTGCCTTGTTGACCCCTGTGTGTGTGTGTGCTCAGCCTTGCTGACCCCTTTGTGTGTGTGTGTGTGTGTTCTGCCTTGCTGACCCCTGTGTGTGTGTTCAGCCTTGTTGACCCCTGTGTGTGTGTGTGTGTGTTGTTCAGCCTTGTTGACCCCTGTGTGTGTGTGTTCAGCCTTGTTGACCCCTGTGTGTGTGTGTTCAGCCTTGTTGATTCCTGTGTGTGTGTGTTCAGTCTTGTTGACCCCTGTGTGTGTGCGTGTGTGTGTGTGTGTGTTCTGCCTTGCTGACCCCTGTGTGTGTGTGTGTGTGTTCAGCCTTGTTGACCCCTGTGTGTGTGTGTGTGTGTTCTGCCTTGTTGACACCTGTGTGTGTGTGTGTGTGTGTGTGTGTGTTCAGCATTGTTGACCCCTGTGTGTGTGTGTGTGTTCAGCCTTGTTGACCCCTGTGTGTGTGTGTGTGTGTGTGTTCAGCCTTGTTGACCCCTGTGTGTGTGAGTGTGTTCAGCCTTGTTGACCCCTGTGTTTGTGTGTGTGTGTTCAGTCTTGTTGACCCCTGTGTGTGTGCGTGTGTGTGTGTGTGTGTTCTGCCTTGTTGACCCCTGTGTGTATGTGTGTGTGTGTGTGTGTGTGTGTGTGTTTCAGCCTTGTTGACACCTGTGTGTGTGTGTGTGTGTTCAGCCTTGTTGACCCCTGTGTGTGTGTGTTCTGCCTTGCTGACCCCTGTGTGTGTGTGTTCAGCCTTGCTGACCCCTGTGTGTGTGTGTGTTCAGCCTTGTTGACCCCTGTGTGTGTGTGTGTGTGTGTTCAGCCTTGTTGACCCCTGTGTGTGTGTGTTCAGCCTTGTTGACCCCTGTGTGTGTGTGTGTGTGTGTGTGTGTGTTCTGCCTTGTTGATTCCTGTGTGTGTGTGTTCAGTCTTGTTGACCCCTGTGTGTGTGTGTGTGTGTGTGTTCTGCCTTGCTGACCCCTGTGTGTGTATGTGTGTGTTCAGCCTTGTTGTCCCCTGTGTGTGTGTGTGTGTGTGTTCTGCCTTGTTGACACCTGTGTGTGTGTGTGTGTGTGTGTGTGTTCTGCCTTGTTGACACCTGTGTGTGTGTGTGTGTGTGTGTTCAGCATTGTTGACCCCTGTGTGTGTGTGTGTTCAGCCTTGTTGACCCCTGTGTGTGTGTGTGTGTGTGTGTGTTCAGCCTTGTTGACCCCTGTGTTTGTGTGTGTGTGTTCAGTCTTGTTGACCCCTGTGTGTGTGCGTGTGTGTGTGTGTGTGTTCTGCCTTGTTGACCCCTGTGTGTGTGTGTGCTCAGCCTTGCTGACCCCTGTGTGTGTGTGTGTGTGTGTTCAGCCTTGTTGACCCCTGTGTGTGTGTTCAGCCTTGTTGATCCCTGTGTGTGTGTGTGTGTGTGTGTGTGTTCAGCCTTGTTGATCCCTGTGTGTGTGTGTGTGTTCAGCCTTGTTGATCCCTGTGTGTGTGTGTGTTCAGCCTTGTTGACCCCTGTGTGTGTGTGTGTGTGTGTGTCTGCCTTGTTGACCCCTGTGTGTGTGTGTGTGTTCAGCCTTGACCCCTGTGTGTGTGTGTGTGTGTGTGTGTGTGTGTGTGTGTGTGTGTGTGTGTGTGTGTGTGTTGTTGCTTGTTGTCCCCTGTGTGTGTGTGTGTTCAGCCTTGTGTGTGTGTGTGTGTGTGTGTGTGTGTGTGTGTGTGTGTGTGTGTGTGTGTGTGTGTGTGTTCAGCCTTGTTGATCCCTGTGTGTCTCTGTGTTTCAGGTTCCGGTGTTGGAAGCTGGGGGAGGATATCGATCTGATCGTTCGCTGTGAACACGACGGTGTGATGACCGGAGCCAACAGGGAAGTGTCCTTCATCAACGTCAAGACCCTCAACGAGTGGGACTCCAGGGTAGGGACCCTTTCAATTCCTTTAATCACAGCTTCAACACGAGGAAACCCCACACCACTGATACAGGGGAACCCCAGAGAGAGACCGCTTTCAATACCTTTAATCACAGCTTCAACCCGAGGAAATGTGGGGAAGCTATAAAAAAGGCCAACGAGATGCTCGGATATATTGTGAGAAGTGTTGAATTTAAATCAAGGGAAGTAATGTGCAAAGAAGAGCAACCAGAATTATCCCGGGTTTAAAAGGCATGTCGTATGCAGACAGGCTAAAAGAATTTAATCTGTTCAGTCTTGAACAAAGAAAACTATGCGGCGATCTGATTCAAGCATTCAGAATTCTAAAAGGTATAGACAATGTCGACCCAGGGACTTTTTTTTCAACCTGAAAAAAACCAAGGACCAGGGGTCACAAAATGGAGATTAGAAAAAGGGGCATTCAGAACAGAAAATAGGAGACACTTTTTACACAGAGAATTGTGAGGGTCTGGAACCAACTCCCCAGTAATGTTGTTGAAGCTGACACCCTGGGATCCTTCAAGAAGCTGCTTGATGAGATTCTGGGATCAATAAGCTACTAACAACCAAACAAACAAGATAGGCTGAATGGGGAAACCTCTCATTTGGAAACTCTTATGTTCTGCCTCTGTTATGCTAAAGTTATTTAAAACTGGATAGGAACAGGTCGACATGTGGGGCATGTTGTCCGTGTCCTCCTTTTGTAAAAAACCTGTGAAAAGTAATCATTTAATATACTCGCTATTTTTTTTCCTTCGTCTGTGATTTTGCCGTTTGTGTCTCTTATACATTTAACCTCCTCTCTTGCTGTTATAATATTGGAAAAACGTTTTGGAATTGGTTTTAGCCCCCTTAGCAATGTTCATTTCTGTCTCTCTGTTGGCCTTTCTAACTTCCTTTTTGACTTGTGTTTGCAGTTCCAAACAGGAGGAGTGGCAAACACTGTTGCAGCAGCAAAGGTCATTCAAAATGATCTCGACAGCATTCAGAACTGGGCAGACACATGGCAAATGACATTTAATAGAGAAAAATGGAGGGTACTGCACGCAGGCAATACATTTCTCCCCCCTTCCTTTCTATATTGGTTAATTGTGGGCTCTAGTTTTTTATTTGACATCGCTGAGTCCCTTGTCCCTGTGGATTGCAACCACAATGTAGAAACATCTAGAGAATGGATGGGAATGGGCAATAAACATCACTGCTGTTTCTCTTAAAGCATGTTTATTTATTTCTAATACTGGACCCTGTCTTAATACTGTATCACATTCTGAATATGAATATAGCTGAGTTATTAATTGTAGTTAATACTTAGAATACCAGATACACATTTAGCATTAAAAAGCAATCCATGTGATTTCTTTACCAGTCGTTCATTATTTTGTGTATCAGCCTCCACACAAAGCCGAGCGCAGTGCGGTATACTGTAATGATGCTGCAGTCAGTCTGCCCGGACTGCACCTGAACCATCTTAAAAACACGAAGCCTCCAATAAGCTCATTTGTAAAAGTTAGTAAAGAATGGCGCTATATAATCTAAGGAAGCTGAATGTGAACTCCTAGCTGGAGCAACGAGAGAGGGAGAGAGGGGGCGGGGCAGAGAAGGAGGCGGAGACGCTGCTAGGCAACCGGCTCCTGAACATTCCACTCCGCTGAGCAGAGACCGTTAGGATTTAAAAATGCCAAAGTTCCGAGCGCCGTTAGTATGGGCTGCCAGAAATGAGGAGAAAATAAATACAGCTTTTTATAAATGTGTGCATTCAGATATCATTTAGAAATCTAGTTACAACATTTAACAGTTAAATATTTAAATAAATCTTAAATCTCTTAGCTAGATTTAACAGTTAGCTAAATATTTAAATAAATCTTAAATCACTTAACTAGATTTAACATTTAGTTAAATATTTAACTGGCAGCTAAAGTGCATAGCATAAGTGTACCCAATAGTGTGTCTGTGTTAGTACCTGTGAGTGTGTGTGTGTGTGTGTGTGTGTGTGTCAGTACCTGTGTGTGTGTGTCAGTACCTGTGTGTGTGTGTGTCTCAGTGTGTGTCTGTTTGTCAGTACATGTGTGTGCGTGCGTGTCAGTATCTGTGTGTGTCTTTGTCAGTACCTGTGTGTGTGCGTGTAAGTACCTCTGTGTGTGTCTGTCAGTATCTGTGTGGGTCACTACCTGTGTGTGTGTGGGTGCGGGTCAGTGCCTCTGTGTGTGTGTGTGTGTTTCAGTACCTGTGTGTGTGTCAGAACCTGTGTGTGTGTCAGTACCTGTGTGTGTGTGTCACTACCTGTGTGTGTGTGTGTGGGTCACTACCCGTGTGTGTGTGTGGGGGGGGTCAGTACCTGTGTGTGTGTGTGTGTGTGTGTGTCACTACCTGTGTGTGTTTGTCAGTATCTGTGTGTGTTTGTCAGTACCTGTGTGTGTGTGTGTGTGGGGGAGGTCAGTACCTGTGTGTGTGTGTGTGTGTGTGGGGGGGGGGGGTCCAGTGTGTGTGTGTGTGTGTGTGTGTGTGCGTGCGCATGCGCGTCAGTACCTGTGTGTCTCTAGGAGATATATTTTTGTCTCAAGTCCCCTCCCGCGCTCCGTTCATAACTGATGTAAAACTAAAACAACTCCTCAGAACTATTCATGACGAGGGACATGTTAATAAAAACATAAACCATGGCGATTGTGTTGATAAAGATATCGCAGGAATAAGTCCAGGCAGCCGAACGCCAGGGAAAGCGACGCGTTGTGTTTTAAACCTGTCAGCGAGCCCGGCTCTGAAGAACAACAAAACACAAAACAAGAGACGCACATCGAGGGCCTGTCAAATTTGAAAATTCATTTATTACATTTCTCTTCATAGAATCCTCTGTAAGGTTAACATACAACCAGTCAGATACAGAACAATAGATTTTGATAATTTACTCTAGTTATTGATTAAAAAAAAAAAAAAATAGTAATATTTGTAAAACTTCCATCCTTTCCACAAGTCTCAAAACACCTGAACCGTGCCGTCTGAAGATATCCCTGTGTCTCTATCAGATGAATCTATAACAGCACAGCAGCTCAAATTAAAATGTGCATCGCTGCCCGAACCCAGAGACTGTCTATCACATGTCTGCAAACCTCAAGCCTAGAGGCCGTCCCAAACTGCACAGAACCGCGGAAATCTGAAGAGAATCTGTAATCTGCAGAGGAGCATCTTTACCTGTTTAGTATTTGAATGATGAAATGGAAATCAAGTAAACATACTATCAAACTCTTTACAGGCGAAGCACTTCCAATGTAACATATCAGGCCTTTTTGTCAGTAAAATCTTTATACGCTGTCAAACAAAAACAAGACTTCTCATTGGGTCACGTTTTCAAACCCTCAACTCCAGCCTTTATGAACTCCTACTTCTTAAAAGGAGACACAACGTCTGTCGATTTCACAAAACTAGAACCGAGCAGCTGAGTTCATGTATTCCAGGTCACTTTAGCGGTCCGTTTGTGATAATTCCGATGACGATGTCGCTGAGGAAGATGGCGGCTCCCTGGAGGAGTGCGAATTCCCAGGAATTCACTCCTCCACAGATTCGGACCGTCTCTACTCCAGACCGACTGGTTAATTGCAATCCCAAAACACCACTTCCGAGAGACTTCCTTAAAAACAAAGTGCTTGATTACTTTCCCATAAACTGATTTCCTCGTCAATTTCAAAGATCGCAGGTTAACCAGGAACTTAATACTCTATCACATTCTGAATATGAATATAGCTGAGTCATTAATTGTAGATAATACTTAGAATACCAGATACACATTTAGCATTAAAAATCAATCCATGTGATTTCTTTACCAGTCGTTCATTATTTTGTGTATCAGCCTCCACACAAAGCCGAGCGCAGTGCGGTATACTGTAATGATGCTGCAGTCAGTCTGCCCGGACTGCACCTGAACCATCTTAAAAACACGAAGCCTCCAATAAGCTCATTTGTAAAAGTTAGTAAAGAATGGCGCTATATAATCTAAGGAAGCTGAATGTGAACTCCTAGCTGGAGCAACGAGAGAGGGAGAGGGGCGGGCAGAGAAGGAGGCGGAGACGCCTGCTAGGCAACCGGCTCCTGAACATTCCACTCCGCTGAGCAGAGACCGTTAGGATTTAAAAATGCCAAAGTTCCGAGCGCCGTTAGTATGGGCTGCCAGAAATGAGGAGAAAATAAATACAGCTTTTTATAAATGTGTGCATTCAGATATCATTTAGAAATCTAGTTACAAGATTTAACAGTTAGCTAAATATTTAAATACATCTTAAATCTCTCAACTAGATTTAACATTTAGCTAAATATTTAAATAAATCTTAAATCTCTTAACTAGATTTAACATTTGTGTGTGTGTCTGTGTCAGTACCTGTGTATTTGTGTGTCTCAGTGTGTGACAGTACCTGTGTGTTTGTGTGTGTGTGTGTGTGTGTCTCAGTGTGTGTGTCAGCACCTGTGTGTGTGCGTGTCAGTACCTGTGTGTGTGTCAGTACGTCTGTGTGTGTGTGTGACAGTACCTGTGTGTGTGTGTGTGTCTCAGTGTGTGTCTCAGTGTGTGTGTGTGTCTCAGTGTGTGTGTGTTTGTCAGTACGTGTGTGTGCGTGCGTGTCAGTATCTGTGTGTGTGTGTGTGTTTGTCAGTACCCGTGTCTGTGTCAGTACCTGTGTGTGTGACAGTACCTGTGTGTTTGTGTGTCTCGGTGTCAGTGTGTGTTTCTCGGTGTGTGTGTGTCAGCACCTGTGTGCGTGTGTGTGTGTGTGTCAGTACCTGTGTGTGTGACAGTACCTGTGTGTGTCTCAGTGTGTGTGTCTCGGTGTGTGTGTGTGTGTGTGTGTGTGCGTGTCAGTACCTGTGTGTGTGTCAGTACGTGTGTGTGTCAGTTCCTGTGTGTGTGTCACTACCTGTGTGTGTGTCTCTCAGGGTGTGTGTCTCAGTGTGTGTGTGTCTTAGTGTGTTTGTCAGTACGTGTGTGTGCGTGCGTGTCAGAATCTGTGTGTGTGTGTGTGTGTGTGTGTGTGTGTTTGTGTCAGTACCTCTGTGTGTGTGTGTGTGTGTGTGTGTGTGTGTGTGTGTTGTGTCAGTACCTGTGTGTGTGTCTCAGTGTGTGTGTGTGTGACAGTGCCTGTGTGTGTGTGTGTGTGTGTGTGTGTCAGTACCTGTGTGTGTGTGAATATTATAATATTATAACAGAATATTATAATACAGATAAGAGCAGTTATGAAAGTACCATAAAATCAATTCAAGTAAGAGCAAAATAATAAAGCACACAGTAAATTATAAGAGTGAATTCGACTAAGAGCAGCTAAACCTGATAGTAACTATTTGCTGATATGAGTCCAGTAAGAACACGTAGTAAGCATGATAAATGCATGAGAATGATTTCAAATAAGAGCAATTACAGAAAACGTTATTATTTATACACACAGTACTCCCTGGCTATCCTGTAAATATTGTTTTTGCTGTATTTTAGAATGTATCTGAAATGTCTATTTTTGCACAGGGTTAAGGTTATTACGAGTCATTTCAAAGGGCAACTGAGCTGATAGATAGATAGATAGATAGATAGATATGGATATAGATATATTAAAAAACAGTTCTAGTAAATGGCCACACGATGGCAGCATTGTATAAGGAATAGCGAGAGCTGCGTTCTGCCCGTCTCCATGACGACCAGGTTTACAGCACAGGAAGCCCCGCGACCCGATACCTCCCCATGTGAGTTTAATTATTTATTCTTAAAACCAATACTATTTTAATCCACAGCAGGGACTGATAAAACAGCCTTTGTACAGCAGTTGCCCTGGCGTGTGCAGGTCAGGGAGCTGTGTGGGTGCTGGAGTGCGCTGCAGAGCAGATTTCCACTCGATCACACAAGGGAATATAAAGAATGCCGTGTTCAGAGCTGACTCTGCGATTTAGTGCGAGGAGAGATTGAAACCACTGAAGCTGTTTAAAAAAAAAAAAAGTAAAGAAAATGTACGTGGTCTTTAACTCGCTGTTTTTACAAACAAAATTCAAAAATGAAAGCGTGCGTGCCGCTTATTTCCCTACAAGCCCTTGTCTTTAACCACGGAGCACACAGCCTCTTACGGGGGTTTGAAACCGCACATCACTTTGCGCGGATCCTTACTCATGTCTGTCCCACAGGAGTTCCCTGGCTGTAGTTTATGTGGCTGTTCTTTGATCTCATGCAGTGTTATACGAGTGTGCAGAGCTGCTAGTCTGTGATGGTTGAAAAGTGACTCCTATTTTCTGTTCTGAATGCTTCTTTATCTAATCTCCATTTGTGACCCTGGTCCTTGTTTCTTTTTTCAGGTCCAAGAAGTCCCCCTGGGTCGACATTGTCTATACCTTTTAGGATTTTGAATGTTTGAATCAGATCACCGTGTAGTCTTCTTTGTTTAAGACTGAATAGATTAAATTCTTTGAGCCTGTCTGCATACGACATGCCTTTTAAACCCGGGATAATTCTGGTTGCTCTTCTTTGCACTCTTTCTAGAGCAGCAATATCCTTTTTGTAACGAGGTGACCAGAACTGAACACAATATTCTAGATGAGGTCTTACTAATGCATTGTAAAGTTTTAACATTACTTCCCTTGATTTAATTTCAACTCTTCTCAATATATCCTAGCATCTTGTTGGCCTTTTTTTTATATAGCTTCCCCACGTTGTCTAGATGAAGACATTTCTGAGCCAACATAAACTCCTAGGTCTTTTTCATAGATTCCTTCTTCAATTTCAATATCTCCCATATTTATAATGCACATTGGGATCAGTATTAGGTCCTCTGCTATTCCTAATCTACATTAATGATTTAGATTCTGGTATAGTAAGCAAACTTGTTAAATTTGTAGACGACACAAAAATAGGAGGAGTGGCAAACACTGTTGCAGCAGCAAAGGTCATTCAAAATGATCTCGACAGCATTCAGAACTGGGCAGACACATGGCAAATGACATTTAATAGAGGAAAGTGGAAGGTGCTGCACGCAGGCAATACATTTCTCCCCCTTCCTTTCTATATTGGTTAATTGTGGGCTCTAGTTTTTTTATTTAACATCTCTGAGTCCCTTGTCCCTGTGGATTGCAACCACAATGTAGAAACATCTAGAGAATGGATGTGAATGGGCAATAAACATCACTGCTGTTTCTCTTAAAGCGTGTTTATTTATTTCTAATACTGGACCCTGTCTTAATACTGTATCACATTCTGAATATGAATATAGCTGAGTTATTAATTGTAGGTAATACTTAGAATACCAGATACATATTTACCATTAAAAAAAGCAATCCATGTGATTTCTTTACCAGTCGTTCATTATTTTGTGTATCAGCCTCCACAAAAGCCGAGCGCAGTGCGGGTATACTGTAATGATGCTGCAGTCGGTCTGCCCGGACTGCACCTGAACCATCTTAAAAACACGAAGCCTCCAATAAGCTCATTTGTAAAGTTAGTAAAGAATGGCGCTATATAATCTAAGGAAGCTGAATGTGAACTCCTAGCTGGAGCAACGAGAGGGGAGAGGGGCGGGGCAGAGAAGGAGGCGGAGACGCTGCTAGGCAACCGGCTCCTGAACATTCCACTCCGCTGAGCAGAGACCGTTAGGATTTAAAATGCCAAAGTTCGAAGCGCCGTTAGTATGGGCTGCCAGAAATGAGGAGAAAATAAATACAACTTTTTATAAATGTGTGCATTCAGATATCATTTAGAAATCTAGTTACAAGATTTAACAGTTAGCTAAATATTTAAATAAACCTTAAATCTCTTAGCTAGATTTAACAGTTAGCTAAATATTTTAAAAAATCTTAAATCTCTTAATTAGATTTAACAGTTAGCTAAATATTTAAATACATCTTAAATCTCTTAGCTAGATTTAACATTTAGCTAAATATTTAAATAAATCTTAAATCTCTTAGGTAGATTTAACATTTAGTTAAATATTTAAATGGCCGCTAAATCTGGAGTTTGTATGCAAATGAGCTCCGCCCGCTTTGAGCTTTCACGCGATTTGATTGGCTCTTGTAATGTTGAAATATGCATATCTACCTATTAGCAACACATAAGTGTGTGTGTGTTTGTCAGTACCTGTGTGTGTGTGTGTGTGTGTGTGTCAGTAGCTGTGTGTGTGTGTGTGTGCGTTCAGCATTGTTGACCCCTGTGTGTGTGTGTGTGGTTGTGTGTCTGTGTGTGTGTGTGTGTGGTTGTGTGTCTGTGTGTGTGTGTGTGGTTGTGTGTGAGTGTGTCTGTGTGTGTGTGTGTGTGTGTGCTCAGCCTTGCTGACCCCTGTGTGTGTGTGTGTGTGGTTGTGTGTCTGTGTGTGTGTGGTTGTGTGTGAGTGTGTGTCTGTGTGTGTGTGTGTGTGCTCAGCCTTGCTGACCCCTGTGTGTGTATGTGTTCTGCCTTGTTGACCCCTGTGTGTGTGTGTGTGTGTGTGTTCAGCCTTGTTGACCCCTGTGTGTGTGTGTGTGTGTGCTCAGCCTTGCTGACCCCTGTGTGTGTGTGTGTTCAGCCTTGTTGACCCCTGTGTGTGTGTGTGTGCTCAGCCTTGCTGACCCCTGTATGTGTGTGTGTGTGTTTGTTCAGCCTTGTTAACACCTGTGTGTGTGTGTTCAGCCTTGCTGACCCCTGTGTGTGTGTTCTGCCTTGTTGACCCCTGTGTGTGTGTTCAGCCTTGTTGACCCCTGTGTGTGTGTGTGTGTGTGTGCTCTGCCTTGCTGACCCCTGTGTGTGTGTGTGTGTGTGTTGTTCTGCCTTGTTGACCCCGTGTGTGTGTGTGTGTGTGTGTGTTCAGTCTTGTTGACCCCTGTGTGTGTGTGTGTGTGTGTCAGCCTTGTTGACCCCTGTGTGTGTGTGTGTTCTGCCTTGTTGACCCCTGTGTGTGTGTGTTCTGCCTTGTTGACCCCTGTGTGTGTGTGCTCAGCCTTGCTGACCCCTGTGTGTGTGTGTGTGTGTGTGTGTGTTCAGCCTTGCTGACCCCTGTGTGTGTGTGTGTGTTCTGCCTTGTTGACCCCTGTGTGTGTGTGTGTGTGTGTGTGTGTTCTGACTTGCTGACCCCTGTGTGTGTGTGTGTGTGTTTTCAGCATTATTGACACCTGTGTGTGTGTGTGTGTGTGTGTGTGTGTGTGTGTTCAGCCTTGTTGACACCTGTGTGTGTGTGTGTGTGTGTGTGTTCTGCCTTGTTGACCCCTGTGTGTGTGTGTGTGTGTGTGTTCAGCCTTGTTGACCCCTGTGTGTGTGTGTGTTCAGCCTTGTTGACCCCTGTGTGTGTGTGTGTGTGTGTTCTGCCTTGTTGACTCCTGTGTGTGTGTGTTCAGCCTTGTTGACCCCTGTGTGTGTGTGTGTGTTCAGCCTTGTTGATCCCTGTGTGTGTGTGTGTGTGTGTGTGTGTTCAGCCTTGTTGACCCCTGTGTGTGTGTGTGTGTGTGTGTGTGTGTTCAGCCTTGTTGACCCCTGTGTGTGTGTGTGTGTGTTCAGCCTTGTTGACCCCTGTGTGTGTGTGTGTGTGTGTGTGTTCAGCCTTGTTGACCCCCCCTGTGTGTGTGTGTGTGTGTGTGTGTGTTCAGCCTTGTTGACCCCTGTGTGTGTGTGTGTGTGTGTTCAGCCTTGTTGACCCCTCTGTGTGTGTGTGTGTGTGTGTGTTCTGCCTTGTTGACCCCTGTGTGTGTGTGTTCAGTCTTGTTGACCCCTGTGTGTGTGTGTGTGTGTGTGTGTGTTTCTGCCTTGCTGACCCCTGTGTGTGTGTGTGTGTGTTCAGCCTTGTTGACCCCTGTGTGTGTGTGTGTGTCAGCCTTGCTGACCCCTGTGTGTGTGTGTTCAGCCTTGTTGACCCCTGTGTGTGTGTGTTCAGCCTTGTTGACCCCTGTGTGTGTGTGTTCAGCCTTGTTGACCCCTGTGTGTGTGTGTGTTCTGCCTTGTTGACCCCTGTGTGTGTGTGTGCTCAGCCTTGCTGACCCCTGTGTGTGTGTGTGTTTCAGCCTTGTTGACCCCTGTGTGTGTGTGTTCTGCCTTGCTGACCCCTGTGTGTGTGTTCAGCCTTGTTGACCCCTGTGTGTGTGTTCAGCCTTGTTGACCCCTGTGTGTGTGTGTGTTCTGCCTTGTTGACCCCTGTGTGTGTGTGTGTGTCAGCCTTGCTGACCCCTGTGTGTGTGTGTGTGTGTGTGTGTGTGTGTGTCAGCCTTGCTGACCCCTGTGTGTGTGTGTGTGTTCTGCCTTGTTGACCCCTGTGTGTGTGTGTGTTCTGACTTGCTGACCCCTGTGTGTGTGTGTGTGTGTGTTTTCAGCCTTATTGACACCTGTGTGTGTGTGTGTGTGTGTGTGTGTGTTTCAGCCTTGTTGACACCTGTGTGTGTGTGTGTGTGTGTGTGTGTATGTTCTGCCTTGTTGACCCCTGTGTTTGTGTGTGTGTGTGTTCAGCCTTGTTGACCCCTGTGTGTGTTCTGCCTTGCTGACCCCTGTGTGTGTGTGTTCAGCCTTGCTGACCCCTGTGTGTGTGTTCAGCCTTGTTGACCCCTGTGTGTGTGTGTGTGTGTGTTCTGCCTTGTTGATTCCTGTGTGTGTGTGTTCAGTCTTGTTGACCCCTGTGTGTGTGCGTGTGTGTGTGTGTGTTCTGCCTTGCTGACCCCTGTGTGTATGTGTGTGTTCAGCCTTGTTGACCCCTGTGTGTGTGTGTGTGTGTTCTGCCTTGTTGACACCTGTGTGTGTGTGTGTGTGTGTGTGTGTGTTCTGCCTTGTTGACACCTGTGTGTGTGTGTGTGTGTGTGTGTTCAGCATTGTTGACCCCTGTGTGTGTGTGTGTTTCAGCCTTGTTGACCCCTGTGTGTGTGTGTGTGTGTGTGTTCAGCCTTGTTGACCCCTGTGTGTGTGTGTGTGTGTGTTCAGCCTTGTTGACCCCTGTGTTTGTGTGTGTGTGTTCAGTCTTGTTGACCCCTGTGTGTGTGCGTGTGTGTGTGTGTGTTCTGCCTTGTTGACCCCTGTGTGTGTGTGTGTGCTCAGCCTTGCTGACCCCTGTGTGTGTGTGTGTGTGTGTTCAGCCTTGTTGACCCCTGTGTGTGTTCAGCCTTGTTGACCCCTGTGTGTGTGTGTGTGCGTTTGTTCAGCCTTGTTGACCCCTGTGTGTGTGTGTGTGCGTTTGTTCAGCCTTGTTGACCCCTGTGTGTGTTCAGCCTTGTTGACCCCCTGTGTGTGTGTGTGTGTGTTTCAGCCTTGTTGACCCCTGTGTGTGTGTGTGTGTGTGTTCAGCCTTGTTGACCCCTGTGTGTGTGTGTGTGTGTTCAGCCTTGTTGACCCCTGTGTTTGTGTGTGTGTGTTCAGTCTTGTTGACCCCTGTGTGTGTGTGTGTGTGTGTGTGTGTGTTCTGCCTTGTTGACCCCTGTGTGTGTGTGTGCTCAGCCTTGCTGACCCCTGTGTGTGTGTGTGTGTGTTCAGCCTTGTTGACCCCTGTGTGTGTGTTCAGCCTTGTTGACCCCTGTGTGTGTGTGTGCGTTTGTTCAGCCTTGTTGACCCCTGTGTGTGTGTGTGTGCGTTTGTTCAGCCTTGTTGACCCCTGTGTGTGTTCAGCCTTGTTGACCCCTGTGTGTGTGTGTGTGTGTGTGTTCAGCCTTGTTGATCCCTGTGTGTGTGTGTGTGTGTGTGTGTGTGTGTGTGTGTGTGTGTGTGTGTGTTCAGCCTTGTTGACCCCTGTGTGTGTGTGTGTGTGTGTGTCAGCCTTGTTGACCCCTGTGTGTGTCTCTGTGTTTCAGGTTCCGGTGTTGGAAGCTGGGGGAGGATATCGATCTGATCGTTCGCTGTGAACACGATGGTGTGATGACCGGAGCCAACGGGGAAGTGTCCTTCATCAACGTCAAGACCCTCAACGAGTGGGACTCCAGGGTAGGGACCCCTTTCAATACCTTTAATCACAGCTTCAACACGAGGAAACCCCACACCACTGATACAGGGGAACCCCAGAAAGAGACAGCTTTCAATACCTTTAATCACAGCTTCAACCCGAGGAAACCCCACACCACTGATTCAGGGGAACCCCAGAGAGAGACCGCTTTCAATACCTTTAATCACAGCTTCAACACGAGGAAACCCCACACCACTGATACAGGGGAACCCCAGAGAGAGACCGCTTTCAATACCTTTAATCACAGCTTCAACCAGAGGAAACCCCACACCACTGATACAGGGGAACCCCAGAGAGAGACCGATTCAATGCCTTTTAAATCTTCAACAGAGGAAACCCCACACACTGATACAGGGGAACCCCTGAAAGAGACAGCTTTCAATACCTTTAATCACAGCTTCAACCAGGGGTCACCACTGATACAGGGAACCCCAGAAGACCGACTCAATTCAGAACAATCAGCTTCAAATAGGAAACCCCACACCACTGATACAGGGATCCCCAGGGTCTGGAGACCAACTTTCAATAATGTTAATCACAGCTTCAACCAGGGAAACCCACACCACTGATGGGAACCCCAGAGAGAGACCGCTAAATACCTTTTAATCAAGCTTCAACACGAGGAAACCCCACACCACTGATACAGGGGATCCCAGAGAGACCGCTTTCAATACCTTTAATCACAGCTTCAACCAGAGGAAACCCCACACCACTGATACAGGGGAACCCCAGAGAGAGACAGCTTTCAATACCTTTAATCACAGCTTCAACATGAGGAAATGGGGGAAGCTATAAAAAGGCCAACGAGATGCTTTTTTATATTGTGAAAAGTGTTGAATTTAAATCAAGGGAAGTAATGTGCAAAGAAGAGCAACCAGAATTATCCCGGGTTTAAAAGGCATGTCGTGTGCAGACAGGCTAAAAGAATTGAATCTGTTCAGTCTTGAACAAAGAAGACTACTTCTGGCGATCTGATTCAAGCATTCAAAATCCTAAAAGGTATTGACAATGTCGAAACAGGGCAAACACTGTTGCAGCAGCAAGGTCATTCAAAATGATCTCGACAGCATTCAGAACTGGACAGACACATGGCAAATGACATTTAATAGAGGAAAGTGGAAGGTGCTGCACGCAGGCAATACATTTCTCCCCCTTCCTTTCTATATTGGTTAATTGTGTGCTCTAGTTTTTATTTAACATCGCTGAGTCCCTTGACCCTGTGGATTGCAACCACAATGTAGAAACATATAGAGAATGGA
>CM072694.1:6348770-6383770 GCA_036884735.1 Huso huso | reverse complement strand
ATCTGCCTTGGCTTCACAGACACTTAGCCACAGAGATTATGAGAGAGGAGGGGAGGGGAGAGAGAGGGAGAGGGGAGGGGGAGAGAGAGGGAGGGAGGTTCCTACTCCAGGAGTGACTCAGCCTGGAAGGAAGGATCAGAGAAAGAATGCAAGGTGTTTTTTAATTTTAATTAATGTAACGATGTGCAGTTTTGTAACGGTGATGAGCCAGGCTCAGTCAGGTGACAAGTTGCACAAGGAGTTGTCTAGGCCACTGAACTTACTCAGAATCATGAACCGGTAAGAAAGTTTACCAACGAGGGAGGCCCATTCAGCCCATCTTGCTCGTTTGGTTGTTAGTAGCTTATTGATCCCAGAATCTCATCAAGCAGCTTGAAGGATCCCAGGGTGTCAGCTTCAACAACATTACTGGGGAGTTGGTTCCAGACCTCACAATTCTCTGTGTAAAAAACTGCCTCCTATTTTCTGTTCTGAATGCCCCTTTATCTAATCTCCATTTGTGACCCCTGGTCCTTGTTTCTTTTTCAAGTCAAAGAAGTCCCCCGGGTTGACATTGTCAATACCTTTTTAGGATTTTGAATGCTTGAATCAGATCACCGCGTAGTCTTCTTTGTTCAAGAGTGAATAGATTCAATTCTTTGAGCCTGTCTGCATACGACATGCCTTTTAAACCCGGGATAATTCTGGTTGCTCTTCTTTGCACTCTTTCTAGAGCAGCAATATCCTTTTTGTGACGAGGTGACCAGAACTGAACACAATAGTCTAGGTGAGGTCTTACTAATGCATTGTAAAGTTTTAACATTACTTCCCTTGATTTAAATTCAACACAATATATCCGAGCATCTTGTTGGCCTTTTTTATAGCTTCCCCACATTGTCTAGATGAAGACATTTCTGAGTCAACATAAACTCCTAGGTCTTTTTCATAGATTCCTTCTTCAATTTCACTCTCTCCCATATGATATTTATAATGCACATTTTTATTGTCTGCATGCAATACTTTACACTTTCCTCTATTAAATGTCATTTGCCATGTGTCTGCCCAGTTCTGAATGCTGTCTAGATCATTTTGAATGACCTTTGCTGCTGCAACAGTGTTTGCCACTCCTCCTATTTTTGTGTCCTCTGCAAATTTAACGAGTTTGCTTACTATACCAGAATCTAAATCATTAATGTAGATTAGGAATAGCAGAGGACCTAATACTGATCCCTGTGGTACACCACTGGTTACCTCGCCCATTTCGAGGTTTCTCCTCTAATCAGTACTTTCTGTTTTCTACATGTTAACCACTCCCCAATCCATGTGCATGCATTTCCTTGAATCCCTACTGCGTTCAGTTTGAGAATTAATCTTTTATGCGGGACTTTGTCAAAAGCTTTCTGGAAATCTAAATAGACCATGTCGTATGCTTTGCAGTTATCCATTTTCAATGTTGCATCCTCAAAAAGTCAAGTAGGTTGAGTTAGACACGATCTCCCTTTCCTAAAACCATGCTGACTGTCTCCCAGGATATTGTTACCATATAGGTAATTTTCCATTTTGGATCTTATTATAGTTTCCATAAGTTTACATATAATAGAAGTCAGGCTTATTGGTCTGTAGTTACCTGGTTCGGTTTGTCTCCCTTTTGGATCGGTATTACGTTTGCTATTTTCCAGTCTGTCGGTACAACCCCTGTGTCAAGAGACTGTTGCATGATCTTGGTTAGCGGTTTGTAAATAACTTCTTTCATTTCTTTGAGTACTATTGGGAGGATCTCATCCGGCCTGGGGATTTGTTTATTTTAAGAGCTCCAAGTCCCTTTAACACTTCTGCCTCTGTTATGCTAAAGTTTTTAAATTGATAGGAACAGGTCGACATGTGGGGCATGTTGTCCGTGTCCTCCTTTGTAAAAACCTGTGAAAAGTAATCATTTAATATACTCGCTATATTTTTTTCCTTCGTCTGTGATTTTGCCGTTTGTGTCTCTTAGACATTTAACCTCCTCTTTACTGTTATTCTATTGGAAAAACATTTTGGAATTGGTTTTAGCCCCCCTTAGCAATGTTCATTTCTGTCTCTCTCTGGCCTTTCTAACTTCCTTTTTGACTTGTGTTTGCAGTTCCAAACAGGAGGAGTGGCAAACACTGTTGCAGCAGCAAAGGTCATTCAAAATGATCTCGACAGCATTCAGAACTGGGCAGACACATGGCAAATGACATTTAATAGAGGAAAGTGGAAGGTACTGCACGCAGGCAATACATTCTCCCCTTCCTTTCTATATTGGTTAATTGTGGGCTCTAGTTTTTATTTGACATCGCTGAGTCCCTTGTCCCTGTGGATTGCAACCACAATGTAGAAACATATAGAGAATGGATGGAATGGGCAATAAACATCACTGCTGTTTCTCTTAAAGCGTGTTTATTTATTTCTAATACTGTATCACATTCTGAATATGAATATAGCTGAGTTATTAATTGTAGATAATACTTGGAATACCAGATACACATTTAGCATTAAAAAGCAATCCATGTGATTTCTTTACCAGTCGTTCATTATTTTGTGTATCAGCCTCCACACAAAGCCGAGCGCAGTGCGGTATACTGTAATGATGCTGCAGTCAGTCTGCCCGGACTGCACCTGAACCATCTTAAAAACACGAAGCCTCCAATAAGCTCATTTGTAAAAGTTAGTAAAGAATGGCGCTATATAATCTAAGGAAGCTGAATGTGAACTCCTAGCTGGAGCAACGAGAGGGAGAGAGGGGGGGCAGAGAAGGAGGCGGAGACGCTGCTGGGCAACCTGCCCTGAACATTCCACTCCGCTGAGCAGAGACCGTTAGGATTTAAAAATGCCAAAGTTCCGAAAGCGCCGTTAGTATGGGCTGCCAGAAATGAGGAGAAAATAAATACAGCTTTTTATAAATGTGTGCATTCAGATATCATTTAGAAATCTAGTTACAAGATTTAACAGTTAGCTAAATATTTAAATAAATCTTAAATCTCTTAGCTAGATTTAACAGTTAGCTAAATATTTAAATACATCTTAAATCTCTCTTAACTAGATTTAACATTTAGCTAAATATTTAAATAAATCTTAAATCTCTTAACTAGATTTAACATTTGTGTGTGTGTCTGTGTCAGTACCTGTGTGTGTGTGTCTCAGTGTGTGTGTGTGTGTGTGTTAGTACCTGTGTGTGTCAGTTCCTGTGTGTCTCAGTGTGTGTGTGTCTCAGTGTGTGTGTGTTTGTCAGTACGTGTGTGTGTGTGTGTCAGTAGCTGTGTGTGCGTGTCAGTACCTGTGTGTGTCAGTACGTGTGTGTGTCAGTTCCTGTGTGTGTGTCACTATCTGTGTGTGTGTCTCAGTGTGTGTGTCTCAGTGTGTGTGTCTCAGTGTGTGTGTGTCTTAGTGTGTTTGTCAGTACGTGTGTGTGCGTGTTTGTCAGTACCTGTGTGTGTGTGTGTGTGTGTGTCAGTACCTGTGTGTGTGTGTGTGTCAGTACCTGTGTGTTTGTGTGTGTGTCTCAGTGTGTGTGTCTCGGTGTGTGTGTGTGTGTGTCAGTACCTGTGTGTGTGGGACACTACCTGTGTGTTTGTGTGTGTGTCTCAGTGTGTATGTCTCGGTGTGTGTGTGTGTGTGTCAGTGTGTGTGTGTCAGCACCTGTGTGTGCGTGTCAGTACCTGTGTGTGTGTGACAGTACGTGTGTGAGTGTGTGTCTCAGTGTGTGTGTGCGTGTTAGTACCTGTGTGTGTCAGTTCCTGTGTGTGTGTTAGTGTGTGTATCAGTGTGTGTGTCACAATCTGTGTGCGTGTGTGTCTCAGTGTGTGTGTGTCTCAGTGTGTGTGTCTTAGTGTGTGTGTCTGTGTGTGTGTTTGTCAGTACGTGTGTGTGCGTGCGTGTCAGTATCTGTGTGTGTGTGTGTGTGTTTGTCAGTACCTGTGTGTGTGTGTCAGTAGCTGTGTGTGCGTGTCAGTACCTGTGTGTGTGTCAGTACGTGTGTGTGTCAGTTCCTGTGTGTGTGTCACTATCTGTGTGTGTGTCACTATCTGTATGTGTGTCTCTCAGTGTGTGTGTCTCAGTGTGTGTGTCTTAGTGTGTTTGTCAGTACGTGTGTGTGCGTGCGTGTCAGAATCTGTGTGTGTGTGTGTGTGTCAGTACCTGTGTGTGTGTGTGTGTGTGTGTGTGTGTGTGTCAGTGTGTGTGTGTGTGTGTCAATGTGTGTGTGTGTGGGGGTCAGTACCTTTGTACCTGTGTGTGTGTGTGTGTTTGTCAGTACCTGTGTGTGTGCATGTCAGTACTTGTGTGTATGTGTGTGTGTGTCAGTACCTGTGTGTGTGTGCTGGTCATTACCTCTGTATGTGTGTTAGCACCTGTGAGTGTGTGTGTCTCTGTGTGTGTTTCTCGGTGTGTGTGTGTCTCGGTGTGTGTGTGTTTGTGTCTCGGTGTGTGTGTGTGTGTCGCAGTCTCAGTGTGTGTGTCTCAGTGTGTGTGTCTCAGTGTGTGTGTCTCAGTGTGTGTGTCTCAGTGTGTGTGTGTGTGTGTGTGTCTCAGTGTGTGTGTCTCAGTGTGTGTCTCTGTGTGTGTGTGTGTGTGTGTGTCTCAGTGTGTGTGTGTGTGTGTGTCTCAAGTGTGTGTGTGTCTTGGTGTGTGTGTGTGTGTGTGTGTGTGTGTGTGTGTGTGTGTGTCTCAGTGTGTCTCAGTGTGTGTTTTTGTCTCAGTCACTTCAAGTCATACAAAGAGCATTTCAAGTGGGCGATAAAGTGGAGCAAAGCGATCAAAAAAGAAGCGCCAAGTTAGAAGCAAGAATTGTGTGAATCTTGGGCCCCAGCACCTTTCAAGTGTGCCTATTTGTGATGCTTGACAAGATTGGCTTAATTGCTTCTCCTAACTTGGGCTTTTTGTGTTTGATATCACCCCTTTAAACGGGTGTTGCGTTTTTTCTAACTTGTTTTTTACATTGACAATGTTTTTTTACCGTGGGATTGAGAGGAGTTATTTAAACGTGTTTGAAACGACCGAGAGTCTCTATACAGCTCAAGAGTTTAGCTGTTTTCACCATGTTGCAGCGGCAAAACTAAATCACTTAGAATTACCATCTGTACCAAAAGCCTGAAACACTCTTACATCAAATGTGATAAAAAATATATATATATATACAGTACATGTATATCATCCTCATCCTCATCCTCATCATGCTCCTCATCCTCATCAGTTCAATCAGGGTGGCTGTTTCCAGACTTGACCCTTGACCGTTGTGTAGCAGTCATATTTATTTCTTACAGACTTCCTTATCCAGACTCTGTTATCCAGGGTGACTTGCAATTGTTACAAGTTCTCTCAGTACAAAGTATCACATTAAAAAATATCATAATACAGATATGAAAATATAAAATCAATTCAAGTAAGAGCAAAATAATAAAGCACACAGTAAACTATAAACAAGAGCAAATCCGACTAAAAGCAGAACGCAGCTCTCGCTATTCCTTATCCAATGCTGCCATCGTGTGGCCATTTATTAGAACTGTTGGTTTATTAAATTATTATTTTTTTTATTATCAGAGCACAGCTCAGTGACAAGCGGTTGCTGGTGCCCTCTGCTGTTTTTACAATGGGTAGTACAGGTAGTGAAATTCACAATGACATTGTTACTGTTATTATTTTTATTTCTTAGCAGACATCCAGGGCTGCTTACAATTGTTACAAATGATCACAGTACAAAGTATCACATTATAAAATATCACATTACAGAATATCATAATACAGATAAGAGCAGATATGAAAGTACCATAAAATCAATTCAAGTAAGAGCAAAATAATAAAGCACACAGTAAATTATAAGAGCGAATTCGACTAAGAGCAGCTAAACCTGATAGTAACTATTTGCTGATATGAGTCTAGTAAGAACAGGCAGTAAGCATGATAAATACATGAGAATGATTTCAAATAAGAGCAATTACAGAAAACGTTATTATTTATACACACAGTACTCTCCTGGCTATCCTGTAAATATTGTTTTTGCTGTATTTTAAGAATGTATCTGAAATCACTATTTTTGCACAGGGGTTAAGGTGAATACAAGTCATTTCAAAAGGCAACTGAGCTGAGATAGATAGATAGATAGATAAGAACAAACAGTTCTAGTAAATGTCCACACGATGGCAGCATTGTATAAGGAATAGCGAGAGCTGTGTTCAGCCTGTCTCCATAAGAAAGTTTACAAACGAGAGGAAGCCCTATTCAGTCCATCTTGCTCGTTTGGTTGTTAGTTGCTTATTGATGCCAGAATCTCATCAAGCAGCTTCTTGAAGGATCCCAGGGTGTCAGCTTCAACAACATTACTGGGGAGTTGGTTCCAGACCCTCACAATTCTCTGTGTAAAAAAGTGCCTCCTATTTTCTGTTCTGAATGCCCCTTTATCTAATCTCCATTTGTGACCCCTGGTCCTTGTTTCTTTTCTCAGGTTGAAAAAGTCCCCTGGGTCGACATTGTCAATACCTTTTAAGATTTTGAATGCTTGAATCAGATTACCACGTAATCTTCTTTGTTCAAGACTGAATAGATTCAATTATTTTAGCCTGTCTGCGTACGACATGCCTTTTAAACCCGGGATAATTCTGGTTGCTCTTCTTTGCACTCTTTCTAGAGCAGCAATATTTTTGTAACGAGGTGACCAGAACTGAACACAATATTCTAGGTGAGGTCTTACTAATGCATTGTAAAGTTTTAACATTACTTCCCTTGATTTAAATTCAACACTTCTCACAATATATCCGAGCATCTTATTGGCCTTTTTTCATAGCTTACCCACATTGTCTAGATGAAGACATTTCTGAGTCAACATAAACTCCTAGGTCTTTTTCATAGATTCCTTCTTCAATTTCAGTATCTCCCATATGATATTTGTAATGCACATTGGAATCAGTATTAGGTCCTCTGCTATTCCTAATCTACATTAATGATTTAGATTCTGGTATAGTAAGCAAACTTGTTAAATTTGTAGACGACACAAAAATAGTAGTGGCAAACACTGTTGCAGCAGCAAAGGTCATTCAAAATGATCTCGACAGCATTCAGAACTGGGCAGACACATGGCAAATGACATTTAATAGAGGAAAGTGGAAGGTACTGCACGCAGGCAATACATTTCTCCCCCCTTCCTTTCTATATTGGTTAATTGTGGGCTCTAGTCTTTTATTTAACATCGCTGAGTCCCTTGTCCCTGTGGATTGTAACAACAATGTAGAAACATCTAGAGAATGGATGGGAATGGGCAATAAACATCACTGCTGTTTCTCTTAAAGCGTGTTTATTTATTTCTAATACTGGACCCTGTCTTAATACTGTATCACATTCTGAATATGAATATAGCTGAGTTATTAATTGTAGGTAATACTTAGAATACCAGATACACATTTAGCATTAAAAAGCAATCCATGTGATTTCTTTACCAGTCGTTGATTATTTTGTGTATCAGCCTCCACACAAAGCCGAGCGCAGTGCGGTATACTGTAATGATGCTCCAGTCAGTCTGCCCGGACTGCACCTGAACCATCTTAAAAACATGAAGCCTCCAATAAGCTCATTTGTAAAACTTAGTAAAGAATGGCGCTATATAATCTAAGGAAGCTGAATGTGAACTCCTAGCTGGAGCAACGAGAGGGGGAGAGGGGCGGGGCAGAGAAGGAGGGGAGACGCTGCTAGGCAACCGGCTCCTGAACATTCCACTCCGCTGAGCAGAGACCGTTAGGGATTTAAAATGCCAAAGTTCCGAGCGCCGTTAGTATGGGCTGCCAGAAATGAGGAGAAAATAAATACAGCTTTTTATAAATGTGTGCATTCAGATATCATTTAGAAATCTAGTTACAAGATTTAACAGTTAGCAAAATATTTAAATAAATCTTAAATCTCTCTTAACTAGATTTAACATTTAGCTAAATATTTAAATAAATCTTAAATCTCTTAACTAGATTTAACATTTGTTGTTGTGTCTGTGTGTTGGATATGTGTATGTGTGTGTCTAAGTGTGTGTGTGTGTGTCTCAGTGTGTGTCAGTGTGTGTGTGTGTGTGTGTGTGTGTCTGTGTCAGCACCTGTGTGTGTGTGTGTCAGTACGTCTGTGTGTGTGTGTGACAGTACCTGTGTGTGTGTGTGTGTGTGTGTCTCAAGGTGTGTGTTTCTCATTGTGTGTAAATCAGTACCTTGTGTGTGTCAGTTCCTATGTGTGTGTCAGTGTGTGTGTCACAGTCTGTGTGTGTGTGTCTCAGTGTATGTGTGTGTCTCAGTGTGTGTGTCTTAGTGTGTGTGTCTCGGTGTGTGTGTGTCTCAGTGTGTGTGTTTGTCAGAATGCCCCTTTATCTAATCTCAATTTGTCACCCCTTGTGTTGTGTGTGTGTTTGGTCAAAGAAGTCCCCTGTGTGTGTCTAGTACCTGTGTGTGTGTGTGTGAATCAGATCACCTGTGTGTGTCTTCGTTTGTGTGTGAACAGTTCAATTGTGTGTGTGTGTCAGTACCTGTGTGTGTGTGTAATTCTGGTGTGTGTGTGTTTCTACCTGTGTGCAATGTGTGTGTGTCTCAGGTGTGTGTGTGTGTGTCACTATCTTCTGTGTGTGTGTGTCACTATCTGTGTGTGTGTCATTATCTGTGTTTGTGTGTCACTATCTGTGTGTGTGTCTCAGTGTGTGTGTGTTTTAGTGTGTTTGTCAGATGAAGACATGTGTGAGTCAACAGAATCTGTGTGTGTGTTTATCAGTACCTGTGTCAATTTCAGTATCTCCCATATGTGTTTGTGTGTGTACCTGTGTGTGTGTGTGTGTGTGTGTGTTTGTGTCAGTACCTGTGTGTGTGTGTGTGTGCATGCGCGCTGTCTAGATCATTTTGAATGTTCTCTGGGAGATATATTTTTTGTCTCAAGTCCCCTTTTTGTGTCCGCTCATAAATGATAAAAAGTAAAACAACTATACAGAACTATTCATTAATGTAGGGACATGTTAATAAAAAACATAAACCATGGCGATTGTGTTGATAAAGATATCTCCTCTAATAAGTCCAGGCAGCATGAACGCCATTCCCCTAATCCATGTGCATGCATTGTGTTTGAAACCTGTCAGCGAGCCCGGTTTGAAGAACAACAAAACACAAAACAAGAGACTTTCTCGAAATCTAAATAAATTTGAAAATTCATTTAATTACATTTCTCTTCATAGAATCCTCTGTAGGTTAACATACAACCAGTCATATACAGAACAAAAGATTTTGATAATTTACTAGTTATTGATTAAAAAAAAAAAAATTGTAATATTTGTAAAACTATTATCCTTTCCACAAGTCTCAAAACACCTGAACCCAGGCTTACTGGTCTGAAGATATCCTGTGTTTCTATCAGATGAATCTATAACAGCACAGCAGCTCAATTTCCAGTCTGTGCAACCCTGTGTCAAGAACCTGTTGCACTGTCTATCACATGTCTGCAAACCTCAATTTCTTTGAGTACCGTCCCAAACTGCACAGAACCGGGAAAATTTGAAGAAGAATCTGTAATCTGCAGAGGGAGCATCTTACCTGTTTAGTATTTGAATGATAAAAACAAATCAAGTAAACATACTCTCAAACTCTTTACAAAACCTGTGAAAAGTAATTCAATTAACATATCAGGCCTTTTTTTTCAGTAAAATCTTTTTACGCTTGTCAAACAAAACAAGACTTCTCATTGGTCAACGTTTTCAAACCCTCAACTCCAGCCTTTATGAACTCCTACTTCTTAAAAGGAGACACAACGTCTGTCGATTTCACAAAACTAGAACCGAACAGCTGAGTTCATGTATTCCAGGTCAAAGCGGTCCGTTTGTGATAATTCCGATGGCGATGTGGCAAAGGAAGAATAGCGGCTCCTGGAGGAGTGCGAATTCCCAGGAATTCCTCCTCCACAGATTCAGACCGCTTATTTAACACCAGACCGACTGGTTAATTGCAATCCCAAAACACCACTTCCGAGAGACTTCCTTAAAACAAAGTGAATGATTACTTTCCCATAAACTGCTTTTCTCTTCAATTTTAAAGATCGCAGGTTAACCAGGAACTTAATACTATCACATTCTGAATATGAATATAGCTGAGTTATTAATTGTAGGTAATACTTAGAATACCAGATACACATTTAGCATTAAAAGCAATCCATGTGATTTCTTTACCAGTCGCTCATTATTTTGTGTATCAGCCTCCACACAAAGCCGAGCGCAGTGCGGTATACTGTAATGATGCTCCAGTCAGTCTGCCCGGACTGCACCTGAACCATCTTAAAAACACGAAGCCTCCAATAAGCTCATTTGTAAAAGTTAGTAAAGAATGGCGCTATATAATCTAAGGAAGCTGAATGTGAACTCCTAGCTGGAGCAACGAGAGAGGGAGAGAGGGGGCGGGGCAGAGAAGGAGGCGGAGACGCTGCTAGGCAACCGGCTCCTGAACATTCCACTCCGCTGAGCAGAGACCGTTAGGATTTAAAAATGCGAAAGTTCCGAGCGCCGTTAGTATGGGCTGCCAGAAATGAGGAGAAAATAAATACAGCTTTTTATAAATGTGTGCATTCAGATATCATTTAGAAATCTAGTTACAAGATTTAACAGTTAAATATTTAAATAAATCTGAAATCTCTTAACTAGATTTGACATTTAGTTAAATATTTAACTGGCCGCTAAATCTGAATATTTAACAATTAGCATAACATAATTGTACCTGTGTGTGTGTGTGTGTGTCTCAGTGTGTGTGTGTGTCTCAGTGTGTGTCTCAGTGTGTGTGTGTGTCTCAGTGTGTGTGTTTCTCAGTGTATGTGTGTGTGTTTGTGTCTCAGTCCGTGAGTGTGTGTGTCTCAGTGTGTGTGTCTCAGTGTGTGTGTGTCAGTGTGTGTGTGTGTCTCAGTGTGTTTGTCTCAGTGTGTGTGTGTCTCAGTGTGTGTGTGTGTCTCAGTGTGTTTGTATCTCAGTGTGTGTGTCTCAGTGTGTGAGTTTCTGTGTGTGTGTCTCTGTGCGTGTTTGTCTCAGTGTGTGTCTGTCTCAGTGTGTGTCTCAGTGTGTTTGTGTCTCAGTGTATGTGTGTGTGTTTGTGTCTCAGTGCGTGAGTGTGTGTGTCTCAGTGTGTGTGTGTGTGTGTGTGTGTGTTTCTCACTGAGTGTTTCAGTGTGTGTCTGTGTGTGTCTCAGTTTGTGATCGTCTGTGTCTCAGTGTGTGTGTGTTTCAGTGTGTTTGTCTCAGTGTGTTTGTCTCACTGTGTGTGTCTCGGTGTGTGTGTGTGTGTGTGTGTGTGTGATTGTGTGACTGACACACACACACACGCGCACAAGGATCACAGAGAAGTTTGGTGCCAAACCAATTATTTTTTTTTAAGAACAATAATAAACAAAAAGCTAATTGAACAAAATATCAAACAATTTGAGGAAAGAAAAAGTGGAAACCAAAAATAACTATTTATAGTCACCTAATCACAGGTACTGACTCCAATAACTGAGTCCAACCACAGAGCTGCAAAACTGCCCTCTGATCTGCACAAAAAGACGATCCTGACTGAACAAAACTAACAGCCTTTATACCCTTCCAGCCTCCCCCCCCCAGAATAAACCATTCTGCAGGTGGGTATATAGAAAGAAACCAGCAAACAGTTATCAATAATAAATAAAGTATTCAAAAGAAACAAATCAATGAATATATATATATATATATATATATATATAAACATTAATCTAACATTAATGCATTAAAACTATGCTTTAAAACAAGCAGAGGGAAACGTACTGAAAATCAGCTGTCCCCCTTTCAATATCTTCTACAGGTACTGCCCTGACTACAGGAAGTCAGTACTCAGGAAGTCAATAAAAGCTTCTCTCACCAACATGGCTGCTTCCCCACTTCCTGTCAAGATGGAGGACCTCACCACCACACCCAACTCAGGTTACCTGAACCATTGCATATCAGTTTATCTCAACAATAGTACTGCAATACATTGTTCTGGAAGTGTCCTTTTCCAAACCAACTCTCTAAACCGTACTCTTCATTAACCTTTCTTTTGTTGTTCAGGACACTCCCAACCACAGGCCTCCAGTCCCCGTACAACAGGGAAGTGAATTTTGTTTTATTCTTTTCCTTACTAGACACAAGGATCAGCAACACCATACAAAAACAGTTTAAAAACATTTGCAGTAAATGTCCAGATACATACTGAGACAATGTGAGGGTCTCCTCCTCACACTCCTCCTCCTCCTCCTCCTCCATCATCATCATCATCATCATTCCTCATCAGGTCAATCATCATCATCATCATGTTTCATCATCATCCTTACCCTTGGTCAATCATCCGGCTGTTTCCAGACTTGAGACTTGACATAAATATATATATTTAGAACAAACAGTTCTAGTAAATGTCCACACGGTGGCAGTTTGTATAAGGAATAAGAACATAAGAAAGTTTACCAACGAGAGGAGGCCCATTCAGCCCATCTTGCTCGTTTGGTTGTTAGTAGCTTATTGATCCCAGAATCTCATCAAGCAGCTTCTAGAAGGATCCCAGGATGTCAGCTTCAACAACATTACTGGGGAGTTGGTTCCAGACCCTCATAATTCTCTGTGTAAAAAGTGCCTCCTATTTTCTGTTCTGAATGCCCCTTTTCTAATCTCTATGTTTGTTGCCCCCAGGCAACTTGTTTTTTTTTGGACCTCAAGTCCCCCCCTTTAATTTTTTAGGATTTTGAATGTTTATATCATATCACCTGACATGTTCTGTGTCCAGACTGAATTGATTCTGAAGCCTGTCTGGCCTTTTGTGCAGACAGGGTGGAGGTGACCAGAACTGAACAAAGCCGCTAGGTGAGGTCTGCTAATGCAGTGTAAAGATTTAATCATTTTTTCCATGTTTAAATTGAAATAACTTTATATAAAAAAATATATGAGCATCTTGTTGGCCTTTTTATAAGTATGTTTGATTGTTTAAATGACTTATTTTTTTTATTTATATACTAAAACTCCTAGGTTTTTTTTCATTGCCTCAGGGCAACATTGTGCAGATCTCCCATATTTTATTTATAATGTATCATTTTATTGCCTGGAGATGTGCTCGGATGCATAATTATGACCATTCAATGTTTTTTATTTTACTATCTACTGATACTTCTGAAATGGACACAAGAACATTTTGAATGACCTTTGCTGAAGGAACAGTGTTTGAGCACTCCTCCTCATTTTGTGTCATCAGTGAATTTAAGGAGTTTGACAATGAGGACAATGAGAATGATTAATGAGGATGAAGATGTAGCAGAGGACCTGATGTTCCTGATCCTGTGGTGGAGAACCACTGGTTAATGCATATTTTGAGGTTTCTCCCAGAATGGCAGTACTTTCAAGATTTCTACATGATAACCCCTCCCCCTCCAGTACTGCATGCATTTTTCTCTGAAGACATTCTGGAAGTCAGTTTGAGAATTAAATCTTTATGCGGGACTTTGTCAAAAGCAAGCTGGAAATCTAAAAGAATAAAGTTCCTGTCGTATTGTGGTTATCCATGTCAATGTTTGCATTACCAAAAGCACCCGCAGGTTTTGTTACAAACGATCCCTTCCCAAAACCATGCTGACTGTCTGATACTGAATATTGGGAGGCCATATAAAAATTTTCCATTTCAGAACTTATTAAGAGATCCAGGAGTTTAATGATGATCCACTCCAAAGATCAGGCACTGGTCTCATCTTACCTGGTTCTGACGTTTGTCCCCCTTTGGTGGATGGCTATTGATGAGCAGATGGTTCCAGTCAAGGGAAGAAATAGATTGTGTCAATAGACTGCCATCAAAACCAAAGTTAGCGGGCTTGTAAATACTTTTTCATTTTGGCTGGTACTATTGGGAGGATGTCATCCGCCCAACTTAGAAATCCTAGTCCTTCTTGTACAACCCCTGAGCTAAAGCAGATTAAAATGGGAGCAAGTGGCAACGTTGTCCTCCTCCTGGCCCAACCTATACCCAAATATATTTGCTATTTTTTTCTTCGACAACTGGTTTTTGCCATTTGTGTCTCTTGTTTAACACTGGCTCAGCAGTTATAATATTGCAAAAACATTTGGAATTTTTTTTTCAACAGACTACCAGGGTCAATTTGTCTGTCTGTTGCTGAGCTAACTTCTTTTGAAGGACGTGGATCTTTTGAACAGGAGATGGCCACTGTTGGAGAAACCACCTTGATCTCGACAGCGTTGAACTGGGCAGACGATAACCAAAGTGACCCTTCTGAGGAAATTACACTGGAGCCACCCAGTCACCCCCCTTCCTTTCTATATTGACAGGTGGGATCTAGTTTGTTCATTTGATCACTGAGTCCCCTTGCCCTGCTGATTGTGAAAATGTAGAAACAATAGAGGGTGGGGTGGATCTGCTTGACATCACTGATTGCACTGTAAAGCGGAACAAATTTCAAATCAAAGACCCTGTCTTAATACTGTTCACTTCCTGAATATGAATATAGCTGAATAATTAATTGTAGGTAATAGAGATGTGATACTCATTTAGCATTAAAAAGGGAACAAATGATTTGTTTACCTTCAAGTCATTATTTTGTGTATCAGCCTATGCAAAAAGCCGAAAGAGTCTGGGCATTCTGAAATATGAATCCCAGTTCCACAATTGCACCTGGTGATCTAAAACAGAAGCCTCAATAGGACCCATTTGTAGAAATTCCAGAATCCCTGATATATAATGGATGCCACAGCCCACTGAATATTTATATGGCTGAAAAGAAGGGAGATGAGGGGTACCAGAGAAGGAGGCGGACACCAAAAGCCAAGTGCAACCGGCATGTGATGTCCCCTCTGTTTCACATCGACCAGCAAGATTTAAAATGCCTGAGGTTCCACACAGAATGGGAAATCAGAAATGAGGAAAAAATAAATACAGCTGATTCAAATGTGTGCCCACAGAAACACACATTCAGACAAGATTTAACACACAGCTAAATATTTAAATACATCTAAACATCCCCTCTCCACACACACACACACACACAACACAAATCTTAAATCTCAAGACAGTCATTTGGATGTTGGTTAAATGTTTAACTGAAATGTAAAAACATTTATAAGTGTACCTGTTAGTTGTAATTAGCAGTAGTTTGTTTATTTGATTGTTTGATGTTTTGTGTTTGTGTTCTAATTGTGATTGGTTGGAACCATTTGAGGTTGATGTTTGTCAAAATAAAACTTTTCTAATACATATATTGCTTATTTCCCTCCCACTTATCATATGTACTATGTAAAACCTTGGTGTTTCAACCCTCAGAACTATTGTTGCCCTGAGGACATGTTACCAAAATCTGGTGGCGGGGGTGTTGATAAATTTTAAGTCCAGGCAGGATATATTATCAGGAAAGCCAAGCTCCCAAAAATTTAAACCTGTCAAGCCCCCCCCAAAAACAAAAAACACAAAACAAGAGGGCTAATCTCCATTTCAAATTTGAAAATTCATTTCCTTGTTTCTTTCAGGTTGAAAAAAGTCCCTGTAAGGACATTGTCAATACCTTTTAGATTTTGAATGTTTTGAATAATTTACTCTGTTATTGAAAAAAAAAAAAAAATTGTTCAATTTGAAAACATTCATTCTTTCCACGAGTCTGCAAAATGCCTGAAACCCAGGATAATTCTGAAGATATCCTTGTGTCTTTCTATCAGATGAATATCCTTTTTGTAGCACAGCAGCTCAAATTAAATGAACACAATATTGTACCCAGTGACTGTCTATCAATGCATTGTAAACCTTTTAACATTAGGCCCCTTGAACTAAATTCAACACTTCTCAAATATATCCGAGAATCTTGTTGGCTGCAGAGGGAGCATCCCACATTGTTTAGTATTTGAATGATAAAAATGGAAATCAAGTAAACTCCTATCAAACTCTTTTTCATAGATTCCTTCTTCAATGTCACATCTCCCAGGCCTATTTGTAATGCAAATTTTTATTGCCTGTCAAACAAAAATTAAATGTCATTTTTCTCATTGGGTCTGCCCAGTTCAAACCCTCAACTCCAGCCTTTATGAACTCCTGCTTAAAAGGAGACACAACCTGTTTGAACTCACAAAACAAGAAAAAAAGCAGCTGATTCAAAATATTCCAGGTCACTTTCAGGTCCGTTTGTGATAATTCCGATGACGATGTAATAGAGGAAGATGGAAAATTAACTCCTGGAGGAGTGCGAATTCCCTTTCTATTCCTCCTCCACAGATTGCTCCGTTTTTTACCCAGACCGACTGGTTAATTGTCCCTGGATTGCACCACTTCCGAGAGACTTCTAAAACAAAGTGGATTGATTATGGGCCATAAACTGATTTCTCGTCAATTTCTTAAGATCGTGGTTAATTAGGAACCTTAATACTGTATCACATTCTGAATATGAATATAGCTGAGTTATTAATTGTACATAATACTTATAATACCAGATACACATTTAGCATTAAAAAGCAATCCATGTGGTTTCTTTACCAGTCGTTCATTATTTTGTGTATCAGCCTCCACACAAAGCCGAGCGCAGTGCGGTATACTGTAATGATGCTCCAGTCAGTCTGCCCGGACTGCACCTGAACCATCTTAAAAACACGAAGCCTCCAATAAGCTCATTTGTAAAAGTTAGTAAAGAATGGCGCTATATAATCTAAGGAAGCTGAATGTGAACTCCTAGCTGGAGCAACGAGAGAGGGAGAGAGGGGGCGGGGCAGAGAAGGAGGGGGAGACGCTGCTAGGCAACCGGCTCCTGAACATTCCACTCCGCTGAGCAGAGACCGTTAGGATTTAAAAATGCCAAAGTTCGAAAGCCCGTTAGTATGGGCTGCCAGAAATGAGGAGAAAATAAATACAGCTTTTTATAAATGTGTGCATTCAGATATCATTTAGAAATCTAGTTACAAGATTTAACAGTTAGCTAAATATTTAAATACATCTTTAATTTAACATTAGCTATATTTAAATACATTTAGTTAAATATTTAACTGGCCGCTTAAATCTGAATATATAAATAATTAGGATAACATAATTGTACCTGTGTGTGTGTGTCTCAGTGTATGTGTGTGTCTCAGTGTGTTTGTCTCAGTGTGTGTGTTTGTCTCAGTGTGTGTGTGTCTCAGTGTGTGTGTCTCAGTGTATGTGTGTGTGTCTCAGTGTGTTTGTCTCAGTGTGTGTGTTTGTCTCAGTGTGTGTGTCTCAGTGTGTTTGTCTCAGTGTGTGTGTGTGTCTCAGTGTGTTTGTATCTCAGTGCGTGAGTGTGTGTTTCTCTCAGTGTGTGTGTGTCTCAGTGTGTGTCTCAGTGTGTGTGTGTCTCTGTGTGTGTCTCAGTGTGTGTGTTTCTCAGTGTGTTTGTGTCTCAGTGTATGTGTGTGTGTTTGTGTCTCAGTGTATGTGTCAGTGTGTGTGTGTCTCAGTGTGTGTGTCTCAGTGTGTGTGTGTGTGTCTCAGTGTGTGTGTGTGTGTCTCAGTGTGTGTCTTAGTGTGTGTGTTTGTCTCAGTGTGTTTGTCTCAGTGTGTGTGTGTCTGTCTCAGTGTGTGTGTCTCAGTGTGTTTGTGTCTCAGTGTGTGTGTGTGTGTCTCAGTGTGTGAGTGTGTGTGTCTCAGTGTGTTTGTCTCAGTGTGTGTGTGTGTCTCAGTGTGTGTCTCAGTGTGTGTGTGTGTCTCACTGTGTGAGTGTTTCAGTGTGTGTGTCTGTGTCTCAGTGTGTGTGTGTCTCACTGTGTGTGTCTCAGTGTGTTTGTCTCAGTGTGTGTGTGTGTCTCAGTGTGTGTGTCTCACTGTGTGTGTCTCGGTGTGTGTGTGTGTGACTGACACACACGCATCACACGCCAAAGGATCACAGAGAAGTTTGCTGCCAAACCAATTATTTTTTATTTAAGAACAATAATAAACAAAAAGCTAATTGAACAAAATATCAAACTATTTGAGGAAAGAAAAAGTAGTAACCAAAAATAACTATTTATAGTCACCTAATCACAGGTACTGACTCCAATAACTGAGTCCAACCACAGAGCTGCAAAACTGCCCTCTGATCTACACAAAAGACGATCCTGACTGAACAAAAAACTAACAGCCTTTATACCCTTCCAGACCTCCCCCTCCCCCAGAATAAACCATTCTGCAGGTGGGTATATAGAAACAAACCAGCAAACAGTTATCAAGAATAAATAAAGTATTCAAAAAGAAACAAATCAATGAATATATATATATATATAAACATTAATCTAACACATGCATTAAAACTATGCTTTAAAACAAGCAGAGGGAACCATACTTAAAATCAGCTGTCCCCCCTTTCAATATCTTCTACAGGTACTGCCCTGACTACAGGAAGTCAGTACTCAGGGAAGTCAATAAAAGCTTCCCTCACCAACATGGCTGCTTCCCCACTTCCTGTCAAGATGGAGGACCTCACCACCACACCCAACTCAGGTTACCTGAACCATTGCATATCAGTTTATCTCAACAATAGTACTGCAATACATTGTTCTGGAAGTGTGCTCCTTTCCAAACCAGCTCTCTAAACCGTACTCTTCATTAACCTTTCTTTTGTTTTTCAGGACACTCCCAACCACAGGCCTCCAGTCCCGCGAACAGGGAAGTGAATTTGTTTTTATTATTTTCCTTACTAGACACAAGGATCAGCAACACCATACAAAAGCAGATTAAAAACATTTGCAGTAAATGTCCAGATACATACTGAGACAATGTGAGGGTCTCCTCCCTCACACTCCTCCTCCTCCTCATCCTCATCCTCATCATCATCCTTATCTTCCTCATCACGTCAGTCAGGCTTGGCTGTTTCCAGACTTGACCCTTGACCGTTGTGACTTGAGACTTGACATAAATATATATATATTAGAACAAACAGTTCTAGTAAATGTCCACACGGTGGCAGCATTGTATAAGAATAAGAACATAAGAACATAAGAAAGTTTCCAAACAAGAGGAGGCCCCATTCGCCCATCTTGCTTCTTTTGGTTGTTAGTAGCTTATTGATCCCAGAATCTCATCAAGCAGCTTTTTTCAAGGATCCCAGGGTGTCAGCTTCAACAACATTACTGGGGAGTTGGTTCCAGACCCTCACAATTCTCTGTGTAAAAAAAAGTGCCTCCTATTTTCTGTTCTGAATGCCCTTTATCTAATCTCCATTTGTGACCCCTGGTCTTGTTTTTTCAGGTCCCCTGGGTCGACATTGTCAATACCTTTTAGGATTTAGAATGCTTGAATCAGATCGTTAGCAGTCTCTTCTTTGTTCAAGACTGAACAGATTCAATTCTTTGAGCCTGTCTGCATACGACATGCCTTTTAAACCCGGGATAATTCTGGTTGCTCTTCTTTGCACTCTTTCTAGAGCAGCAATATCCTTTTTGTAACGAGGTGACCAGAACTGAACACAATATTCTAGGTGAGGTCTTACTAATGCATTGTAAAGTTTTAACATTACTTCCCAGGATTTAATTTCAACACTTCTCACAATATATCCGAGCATCTTGTTGGGCTTTTGTATAGCTTCCCCACATTGTCTAGATGAAGACATTTCTGAGTCAACATAAACTCCTAGGTCTTTTTCATAGATTCCTTCTTCAATTTTAGTATCTCCCATGTGATATTTATAATGCACATTCTTATTGCTCTGCGGCAGTACTTTTACACTTTTCTCTATTAAATGTCATTTGCCATGTGTCTGCCAGGTTCTGAATGCTGTCTAGATCATTTTGAATGACCTTTGCTGCTGCAACAGTGTTTGCCACTCCTCCTATTTTTGTGTCCTCTGCAAATTTAACGAGTTTGCTTACTATACCAGAATCTAAATCATTAATGTAGATTAGGAATAGCAGAGGACCTAATACTGATCCCTGTGGTACACCACTGGTTACCTCACTCCATTTTGAGGTTTCTCCTCTAATCAGTACTTTCTGTTTTCTACATGTTAACCACTCCCTAATCCTTGTGCATGCATTTCCTTGAATCCCTACTGCGCTCAGTTTGAGAATTAATCTTTTATGCGGGACTTTCTCAAAAGCTTTCTGAAATCTAAATAGACCATGTCGTGATGCTTTGCAGTTATCCATTTTCAATGTTGCATCCTCAAAAAAGTCAAGCAGGTTAGTTAGACACGATCTCCCTTTCCTAAAACCATGCTGACTGGCTCCCAGGATATTGTTACCATATAGGTAACTTTCCATTTTGGATCTTATTATAGATCCATAAGTTTACATATAATAGAAGTCAGGCTTATTGGTCTGTAATTACCTGGTTCGGTTTGTCTCCCTTTTGTGGATCGGTACACGTTTGCTATTTTCCAGTCTGTCGGTACAACCCCTGTGTCAAGAGACTGTTGCATGATCTTGGTTAGCGGTTTGTAACAACTTCTTTCATTTCTTTGAGTACTATTGGGAGGATCTCATCCAGCCCAGGGATTTGTTTATTTTAAGAGCTCCTAGACCCTTTAATACTTCTGCCTCTGTTATGCTAAAGTTATTTAAAATTGATAGGAACAGGTCGACATGTGGGGCATGTTGTCCGTGTCCTCCTTTTGTAAAAAAAATCTGTGTAAAGTAATCATTTAATATATTTGCTATTTTTTTTTTCTTCATCTATGATTTTGCCGTTTGTGTCTCTTAGACATTTAACCTCCTCTTTGAATGTTTTCTTGCTGTTATAATATTGGAAAACGTTTTGGAATTGGTTTTAGCCCCTTAGCAATGTTCATTTCTGTCTCTCTGTTGGCCTTTCTAACTTCCTTTTTGACTTGTGTTTGCAGTTCCAAACAGGAGGAGTGGCAAACACTGTTGCAGCAGCAAAGGTCATTCAAAATGATCTCGACAGCATTCAGAACTGGGCAGACACATGGCAAATGACATTTAATAGAGGAAAGTGGAAGGTGCTGCACGCAGGCAATAAATTTCTCCCCTTCCTTTCTATATTGGTTAATTGTGGGCTCCAGTTTTTCATTTAACATCGCTGAGTCCCTGTGGATTGCAACCACAATGTAGAAACATCTAGAGAATGGATGGGAATGGGCAATAAACATCACTGCTGTTTCTCTTAAAGCGTGTTTATTTATTTCTAATACTGGACCCTGTCTTAATACTGTATCACATTCTGAATATGAATATAGCTGAGTTATTAATTGTAGGTAATACTTAGAATACCAGATACATATTTAGCATTAAAAAGCAATCCATGTGATTTTTTAATAGTCGTTCATTATTTTGTGTATCAGCCTCCACACAAAGCCGAGCGCAGTGCGGTATACTGTAATGATGCTGCAGTCAGTCTGCCCGGACTGCACCTGAACCATCTTAAAAACACGAAGCCTCCAATAAGCTCATTTGTAAAAGTTAGTAAAGAATGGCGCTATATAATCTAAGGAAGCTGAATGTGAACTCCTAGCTGGAGCAACGAGAGAGGGAGAGAGGGGGGCAGAGAAGGAGGGGGGAGACGCTGCTAGGCAACCGGCTCCTGAACATTCCACTCCGAGCAGAGACCGTTAGGATTTAAAAAATGCCAAAGTTCCGAGCGCCGTTAGTATGGGCTGCCAGAAATGAGGAGAAAATAAATACAGCTTTTTATAAATGTATGCATTCAGATATCATTTAGAAATCTAGTTACAAGATTTAACAGTTAGCTAAATATTTAAATAAATTTTAAATCTCTCAACTAGACTTAACATTTTGCTAAATATTTAACTGGCAGCTAAATCTGGAGTTTGTATGCAAATGAGCTCCACCCGCTTTGAACTTTCACGTGATTTGAATGGCTCTTGTAATGTTGAAATTTGCATATTTACCAATTAGCTTAACATAAGTGCATGGCATAAGTGTGTGTGTGTCAGTACCTGTGTGTGTGTCTGTATCTGTGTGGGTCAGTGTGTGTTTGTCTCAGTCACTTCAAGTCATACAAGGAGCATTTCAAGTGGAGCGATAAAGTGGAGCGAAGCGATCAAAAAAAGGCGCCAAGTTAGAAGCAAGAATTGTGTGAATCTTGGGCCCCAGCACCTTTCCAAGTGTGCCTATTTGCTTGATGCTTGACAAGATTGGCCTAATTGCTTCTCCTAACTTGGGCTTTTGTGTTTGATATCACCACTTTAAACGGCTGTTGCGTTTTTCGAACGTGTTTTTTACATTGACAATGTTTTTGTCGTGGGATTGAGAGGAGTTAGAAAAACGTGTTTGAAACGACCGAGAGTCTCTATACAGCTCCAAGAGTTTAGCTGTTTTCACCATGTTGCAGCGGCAAAACTAAATCACTTAGAATTACCATCTGTACCAAAAGTCTGAAACACTCTTACATCAAATGTGATAAATATATATATATATATATATATATATATACAGTACATGTATATCATCCTCCTCCTCATCCTCATCATGCTCCTCATCCTCATCAGTTCAATCAGGGTGGCTGTTTCCAGACTTGACCCTTGACCGTTGTGTAGCAGTCATATTTATTTCTTAGCAGACTTCCTTATCCAGACTCCGTTATCCAGGGTGACTTGCAATTGTTACAAGTTCTCTCAGTACAAAGTAACACATTAAAAAATATTATGATACAGATACGAAAGTATCAATTCAAGTAAGAGCAAAATAATAAAGCACACAGTAAATTATAAACAAGAGCAAATCCGACTAAAAGCAGAACGCAGCTTATCCAATGCTGCCATCGTGTGGCCATTGTTTAGAACTGTTGGTTTATTATTATTATTTTTTATTGAGCACAGCTCAGTGACAAGCGGTTGCTTGTGCCCTCTGCTGTTTACAATGGGTAGTACAGGTAATGAAATTCACAATGACATTGTTACTGTTATTATTATTTATTTCTTAGCAGACATCCAGGGCTGCTTACAATTGATCACAGTACAAAGTATCACATTATAAAACATCACATTACAGAATATCATAATACAGATAAGAGCAGTTATGAAAGTACCATAAAATCAATTCAAGTAAGAGCAAAATAATAAAGCACACAGTAAATTATAAGAGTGAATTCGACTAAGAGCAGCTAAACCTGATAGTAACTATTTGCTGATATGAGTCCAGTAGGAACAGGCAGTAAGCATGATAAATGCATGAGAATGATTTCAAATAAGAGCAATTACACAAAACTGTATTATTTATACACACAGTACTCTCCTGGCTATCCTGTAAATATTGTTTTTGCTGTATTTTAAGAATGTATCTGAAATGTCTATTTTTGCACAGAGGTTAAGGTTATTACGAGTCATTTCAAAGAGCAACTGAGCTGATAGATAGATATGGATATAGATATATTAGAACAAACAGTTCTAGTAAATGGCCACACGATGGCAGCATTGTATAAGGAATAGCGAGAGCTGCGTTCTGCCCATCTCCATGACGACCAGGTTTACAGCACAGGAAGCCCCGCGACCCGACACCTCCCCATGTGAGTTTAATTATTTATTCTTAAAACCAATACTATTTTAATCCACAGCAGGGACTGATAAAACAGCCTTTGTACAGCAGTTGCCCTGCGGTGTGCAGGTCAGGGAGCTGTGTGGGTGATGGAGTGCGCGGCAGAGCAGATTTCCACTCGATCACACAAGGGAATATAAAGAATGCCGTGTTCAGAGCTGACTCTGCGATTTAGTGCGTGGAGAGATTGAAACCATTGAAGCTGTTTTAAAAAAAAAAAGTAAAGAAAATGTACGTGGTCTTTAACTCGCTGTTTTTTTACAAACAAAAATTCAAAAATGAAAGCTTGCATGCCGCTTATTTCCCTACAAGCCCTTGTCTTTAACCACGGGAGCACACAGACTCTTACGGGGGTTTGAAACCGCACATCACTTTGTGCGGATCCTTACTCATGTCTGTCCCACAGGAGTTCCCTGGCTGTAGTTTATGTGGCTGTTCTTTGATCTCATGCAGTGTTATAGGAGTGTGCAGAGCTGCTAGTCTGTGATGGTTGAAAAGTGCCTCCTATTTTCTGTTCCGAATGCCCATTTATTTAATCTCCATCTGTGACCCCTGGTTTCTTTTTTCAGGTCCAAGAAGTCCCCTGGGTCGACATTGTCAATACCTTTTAGGATTTTGAATGTTTGAATCAGATAGCCGCATAGTCTTCTTTGTTCAAGACTGAATAGATTCAATTCTTTTAGCCTGTCTGCATACGACATGCCTTTTAAACCCGGGATAATTCTGCTCGCTCTGCTTTGCACTCTTTCTAGAGCAGCAATATCCTTTTTGTAACGAGGTGACCAGAACTGAACACAATATTCTAGATGTGGTCATGCTAATGCATTGTAAAGTTTTAACATTACTTCCCTTGATTTAATTTCAAAACTTTTCATAATATATCAGAGCATCTTGTTGGCCTTTTTTTTTTATAGCTTTCCCACATTGTCTAGATGAAGACATTTCTGAGCCAACATAAACTCCTAGATCTTTATCATAGATTCCTTCTTCAATTTCAGTATCTCCCATATGATATTTATAATGCACATTGGGATAAGTATTAGGTCCTCTGCTATTCCTAATCTACATTAATGATTTAGATTCTGGTATAGTAAGCAAACTTGTTAAATTTGTAGACGACACAAAAATAGGAGGAGTGGCAAACACTGTTGCAGCAGCAAAGGTCATTCAAAATGATCTAGACAGCATTCAGAACTGGGCAGACACATGGCAAATGACATTTAATAGAGGAAAGTGGAAGGTACTGCACGCAGGCAATACATTTCTCCCCCCTTCCTTTCTATATTGGTTAATTGTGGGCTCTAGTTTTTTTATTTAACATCACTGAGTCCCTTGTCCCTGTGGATTGCAACCACAATGTAGAAACATATAGAGAATGGATGGGAATGGTCAATAAACATCATTGCTGTTTCTCTTAAAGCGTGTTTATTTATTTCTAATACTGGACCCTGTCTTAATACTGTATCACATTCTGAATATGAATATAGCTGAGTTATTAATTGTAGCTAATACTTAGAATACCAGATACACATTTACCATTAAAAAGTAATCTATGTGATTTCTTTAGCAGTCGTTCATTATTTTGTGTATCAGCCTCCACACAAAGCCGAGCGCAGTGCGGTATACTGTAATGATGCTGCAGTCAGTCTGCCCGGACTGCACCTGAACCATCTTAAAAACACGAAGCCTCCAATAAGCTCATTTGTAAAAGTTAGTAAAGAATGGCGCTATATAATCTAAGGAAGTTGAATGTGAACTCCTAGCTGGAGCAACGAGAGAGGGAGAGAGGGGGGGCAGAGAAGGAGGGGAGACGCTGCTGGGCAACCGCTCCTGAACATTCCACTCCGCTGAGCAGAGACCGTTAGGATTTAAAATGCGAAAGTTCCGAGCCCGTTAGTATGGGCTGCCAGAAATGAGGAGAAATAAATACAGCTTTTATAAATGTGTGCATTCAGATATCATTTATAAATCTAGTTACAAGATTTAACAGTTAGCTAAATATTTAAATAAATCTTAAATCTCTTAGCTAGATTGAACATTTAGCTAAATATTTAAATAAATCTTAAATCTCTTAGGTAGATTTAACATTTAGTTAAATATTTAAATGGCCGCTAAATCTGGAGTTTGTATGCAAATGAGCTCCGCCCGCTTTGATCTTTCACGCGATTTGATTGGCTCTTGTAATGTTGAAATATGCATATCTACCAATTAGCAACACATAAGTGTGTGTGTGTGTGTCAGTACCTGTGTGTGTGTTCAGCCTTGCTGACCCCTCTGTGTGTGTGTGTGTGTGTGTGTGTGCTCAGCCTTGTTGATCCCTGTGTGTGTGTGTGTGTGTGTGTGTGTGTGTGTGTGTTCAGCCTTGTTGATCCGTGTGTGTGTGTGTGTGTGTTCAGCCTTGCTGACCCCTGTGTGTGTGTGTGTGTGTGCTCAGCCTTGCTGACCCCTGTGTGTGTGTGCTCAGCCTTGCTGACCCCGTGTGTGTGTGCTCAGCCTTGCTGACCCCTGTGTGTGTGTGTGTGCTCAGCCTTGCTGACCCCTGTGTGTGTGTGTGTGTGTGTTCAGCCTTGTTGACCCCTGTGTGTGTGTGTGTTCAGCCTTGTTGATCCCTGTGTGTGTGTGTGTGTGTGTTCTGCCTTGCTGACCCCTGTGTGTGTGTGTGTGTGTGTTCAGCCTTGTTGATCCCTGTGTGTGTGTGTGTGTGTGTTGTGTGTGTGCTCAGCCTTGCTGACCCCTGTGTGTGTGTGCTCAGCCTTGCTGACCCCTGTGTGTGTTCAGCCTTGTTGACCCCTGTGTGTGTGTGTGCTCAGCCTTGTTGATCCCTGTGTGTGTGTGTGTGTGTGTGTCTGCCTTGTTGAACCCTGTGTGTGTGTTCAGCCTTGTTGATCCGTGTGTGTGTGTGTGTGTGTGTTCAGCCTTGCTGACCCCTGTGTGTGTGTTCTGCCTTGTTGACCCCTGTGTGTGTGTGTGTGTGTGTGTGTGTGTGTGTGCTCAGCCTTGCTGACCCCTGTGTGTGTGTGTGTGTGCTCAGCCTTGCTGACCCCGTGTGTGTGTGCTCAGCCTTGCTGACCCCTGTGTGTGTGTGTGTGCTCAGCCTTGCTGACCCCTGTGTGTGTGTGTGTGTTCAGCCTTGTTGACCCCTGTGTGTGTGTGTGTTCAGCCTTGTTGATCCCTGTGTGTGTGTGTGTGTGTGTCAGCCTTGTTGATCCCTGTGTGTGTGTGTGTGTGTGTGTTCAGCCTTGTTGATCCCTGTGTGTGTGTGTGTGTGTGTTCAGCCTTGTTGATCCCTGTGTGTGTTGTGTGTGTGCTCAGCCTTGCTGACCCCTGTGTGTGTGTGCTCAGCCTTGCTGACCCCTGTGTGTGTTCAGCCTTGTTGACCCCTGTGTGTGTGTGTGTGCTCAGCCTTGTTGATCCCTGTGTGTGTGTGTGTGTGTGTGTTCTGCCTTGTTGAACCCTGTGTGTGTGTGTGTTCAGCCTTGTTAATCCGTGTGTGTGTGTGTGTGTGTGTGTGTTCAGCCTTGCTGACCCCTGTGTGTGTGTTCTGCCTTGTTGACCCCTGTGTGTGTGTGTGTGTGTGTGTGTGTGTGTGTGCTCAGCCTTGCTGACCTTGTGTGTGTGTGCTCAGCCTTGCTGACCCCTGTGTGTGTGTGTGCTCAGCCTTGCTGAGCCCTGTGTGTGTGTGTGTGTGTGTGTGTGTGTGTGTGTTCAGCCTTGTTGACCCCTGTGTGTGTGTGTGTTCAGCCTTTTTGATCCCTGTGTGTGTGTGTGTGTGTTCAGCCTTGTTGACCCCTGTGTGTGTGTGTGTGTTCTGCCTTGTTGACCCCTGTGTGTGTGTGCTCAGCCTTGCTGACCCCTGTGTGTGTGTGTGTTCAGCCTTGTTGACCCCTGTGTGTGTGTGTGTTCAGCCTTGTTGACCCCTGTGTGTGTGTGTGTGTTCTGCTTTGTTGACCCCAGTGTGTGTGTGTGTGTGTGTGTTCTGCCTTGTTGACCCCTGTGTGTGTGTGAGTTGTGTGTGTGCTCAGCCTTGCTGACCCCTGTGTGTGTGTGTTCAGCCTTGTTGACCCCTGTGTGTGTGTGTGTGTGTTCTGCCTTGTTGACCCCTGTGTGTGTGTGTTCAGCCTTGTTGATCCCTGTGTGTGTGTGTGTGTGTTCAGCCTTGTTGATCCCTGTGTGTGTTCTGCCTTGTTGATCCCTGTGTGTGTGTGTGTGTGTGTTCAGCCTTGCTGACCCCTGTGTGTGTGTGTATGTGTGTGTTCAGCCTTGTTGATCCCTGTGTGTGTATGTGTGTTCAGCCTTGTTGATCCCTGTGTGTGTGTGTTCAGCCTTGTTGATCCCTGTGTGTGTGTTGTGTGTTCAGCCTTGTTGATCCCTGTGTGTGTGTGTGTGGGTTCAGCCTTGTTGACCACTGTGTGTGTGTGTGTGTGTGTGTTCAGCCTTGTTGATCCCTGTGTGTGTGTGTGTGTGTGTGTTTAGCCTTGTTGATCCCTGTGTGTGTGTGTGTGTTCAGCCTTGTTGATCCCTGTGTGTGTGTGTGTGTGTGTTCAGCCTTGCTGACCCCTGTGTGTGTGTGTTCTGCCTTGTTGACCCCTGTGTGTGTGTGTGTTCTGCCTTGTTGACCCCTGTGTGTCTGTGTGTGTGTTGTGTGTGTGCTCAGCCTGGCTGACCCCTGTGTGTGTGTGTGTGTGTTCAGCCTTGTTGATCCCTGTGTGTGTGTGTTCTGCCTTGTTGACCCCTGTGTGTGTGTGTGTTCAGTCTTGTTGACCCCAGTGTGTGTGTGTGTGTGTGTGTGTGTGTTTAGCCTTGTTGATCCCTCTGTGTGTGTGTGTGTGTTCAGCCTTGCTGACCCCTGTGTGTGTGTTCAGCCTTGTTGACCCCTGTGTGTGTTCAGCCTTGTTGACCCCTGTGTGTGTGTATGTGTGTGTTCAGCCTTGTTGATCCCTGTGTGTGTGTTCAGCCTTGTTGACCCCTGTGTGTGTGTGTGTGTGTGCTCAGCCTTGCTGACCCCTGTGTGTGTGTGTGTGTGTGTTCAGCCTTGTTGACCCCTGTGTGTGTGTGTGTGTGTGTGTGTGTGTGTGTTCAGCCTTGTTGATCCCTGTGTGTGTGTGTGTGTTCAGCCTTGCTGACCCCTGTGTGTGTGTGTGTGTGTGTTCAGCCTTGTTGACCCCTCTGTGTGTGTGTGTGTGTGTGTGTTCAGCCTTGTTGATCCCTGTGTGTGTGTGTGTTCAGCCTTGTTGACCCCTGTGTGTGTGTGTGTGTGTGTGTGTGTGTTCAGCCTTGTTGATCCCTGTGTGTGTGTGTGTTCAGCCTTGTTGATCCCTGTGTGTGTGTGTATGTGTTTGTTCAGTCTTCCTGACCCCTGTGTGTGTTCAGCCTTGATGACCCCTGTGTGTGTGTGTGTTCAGCCTTGTTGACCCCTGTGTGTGTGTGTGTGTGTGTGTGTGCGCTCAGCCTTGTTGAGCCTTGCTGCCCCCTGTGTGTGTGTGTGTGCTAAGCCTTGTTGACCCCTGTGTGTGTGTGTGTGTGTGCTCAGCCTTGTTGACCCCTGTGTGTGTGTGTGTGTGTGTGTGTTCAGCCTTGTTGACCCCTGTGTGTTTGTGAGTGTGGTCTGCCTTGTTGACCCCTGTCTGTGTGTGTGCTCAGCCTTGTTGACCCCTGTGTGTGTGTGTGTGTGTGTGTTCAGCCTTGTTGACCCCTGTGTGTGTGTGTGTTTAGCCTTGTAGACCCCTGTGTGTGTGTTTGTGTGTGTGTTCAGCCTTGTTGACCCCTGTGTGTGTGCGTGTGTGTTCTGCCTTGTTGACCCCTGTGTGTGTGTGTGTGTGTGTTCAGCCTTGTTGATCCCTGTGTGTGTGTGTGTGTGTGTGTGTGTGTTTAGCCTTGCTGACCCCTGTGTCTCTCTCTGTTTCAGGTACCAGCGTTGGAAGCTGGGGGAGGATATCGATCTGATCGTTCGCTGTGAACACGACAGTGTGATGACCGGAGCCAACGGGGAAGTGTCCTTCATCAACGTCAAGACCCTCAACGAGTGGGACTCCAGGGTAGGGACCCCTTTCAATACCTTTAATCACAGCTTCAACCCGAGGAAACCCCACACCACTGATACAGGGGAACCCCAGAGAGAGACCGCTTTCAATACCTTTAATCACAGCTTCAACACGAGGAAACCCCACACCACTGATACAGGGGAACCCCAGACAGAGACCGCTTTCAATACCTTTAATCACAGCTTCAACACGAGGAAACCCCACACCACTGATACAGGGGAACCCCAGACAGAGACCGCTTTCAATACCTTTAATCACAGCTTCAACACGAGGAAACCCCACACCACTGATACAGGGGAACCCCAGACAGAGACCGCTTTCAATACCTTTAATCACAGCAACACGAGGAAATGTGGGGAAGCAATAAAAAAGGCCAACGAGATGCTCGGATATATTGTGAGAAGTGTTGAATTTAAATCAAGGGAAGTAATGTGCAAAGAAGAGCAACCAGAATTATCCCGGGTTTAAAAGGCATGTCGTATGCAGACAGGCTCAAAGAATTTAATCTGTTCAGTCTTGAACAAAGAAGACTACGCGGCGATCTGATTCAAGCATTCAAAATCCTAAAAGGTATTGACAATGTTGACCCAGGGGACTTTTTCAACCTGAAAAAAGAAACAAGGACCAGGGGTCACAAATGGAGATTAGAAAAAGGGGCATTCAGAACAGAAAATAGGAGGCACTTTTTTACACAGAGAATTGTGAAGGTCTGGAACCAACTCCCCAGCAATGTTGTTGAAGCTGACACCCTGGGATCCTTCAAGAAGCTGCTTGATGAGATTCACGGATCAGTAAGCTACTAACAACCAAACGAGCAAGATGGGCTGAATGGGGAAACCTCTCATTTGGAAACTTTCTTATGTTCTGCCTCTGTTATGCTAAAGTTATTTAAAACTGGATAGGAACAAATCGACATGTGAGGCATGTTGTCCGTGTCCTCCTTTGTGAAAAGTAATCATTTAATATACTCGCTATTTTTTTTCTTCGTCTGTGATTTTGCCGTTTGTGTCTCTTAGACATTTAACCTCCTCTCTTACTGTTATAATATTGGAAAAACGTTTTGGAATTGGTTTTAGCCCCCTTAGCAATGTTCATTTCTGTCTCTCTGTTGGCCTTTCTAACTTCCTTTTTGACTTGTGTTTGCAGCTCCAAACAGGAGGAGTGGCAAACGCTGTTGCAGCAGCAAAGGTCATTCAAAATGATCTCGACAGCATTCAGAACTGGGCAGACACATGGCAAATGACATTTAATAGAGGAAAGTGGAGGGTACTGCACGCAGGCAATACATTTCTCCCCCCTTCCTTTCTATATTGGTTAATTGTGGTTAATTCTAGTTTTTTATTTAACATCGCTGAGTCCCTTGTCCCTCTGGATTGCAACCACAATGTAGAAACATATAGAGAATGGATGGGAATGGTCAATAAACATCACTGCTGTTTCTCTTAAAGCGTGTTTATTTATTTCTAATACTGGACCCTGTCTTAATACTGTATTACATTCTGAATATGAATATAGCTGAGTTATTAATTGTAGGTAATACTTAGAATACCAGATACACATTTAGCATTAAAAAGCAATCCATGTGATTTCTTTACCAGTCGCTTCATTATTTTGTGTATCAGCCTCCACACAAAGCCGAGCGCAGTGCGGTATACTGTAATGATGCTGCACTCAGTCTGCCCGGACTGCACCTGAACCATCTTAAAAACACGAAGCCTCCAATAAGATCATTTGTAAAAGTTAGTAAAGAATGGCGCTATATAATCTAAGGAAGCTGAATGTGAACTCCTAGCTGGAGCAACGAGAGAGGAGAGAGGGGCGGGCAGAGAAGGAGGGGAGACGCTGCTAGGCAACCGGCTCCTGAACATTCCACTCCGCTGAGCAGAGACCGTTAGGATTTAAAAATGCGAAAGTTCCGAGCAGCGTCAGGCGCTTCGTTTAATTAACACACCGTTGCTGACATTTTGATTTTGAAGTAACCATATTTTAAATACTCAGATAGCACTGTATTAAAAAGTACCAGCTTTGACCAACTAAAAGCTATGACCAGCAATTATAAGCGAGATTTAATAGAATAGTGTACAATACGTAATAGCAATAATAAAACAAAACAACCACAACAAAAACGTAACACGCGCTACGCGGAGTTTTTTTTAGACAAATGTGCGCCTAAGAAAAAAAAAAAAAAAAAAAAAAAAAAACTTGACGCGCACTTAAATTTAGGGACACACACAGAAAAATAATAATAATAATAATAATAATAATCATGTTTTGCTTAAATGTATTGTTGAATGTCTACAGATCTTTTTGTTCCTTCTTTCTTACATAACACGTGTGCAGTTTAATTCTTTTGCATCAACAAAATTAAAATGGTTAACGTTTTATTTATTTATTTATTTATTTATTTTAGCTGCCTGCTCGCATGTTCCTCAGAAGGCGCTGCTTGCTGTTCATGGCAGCGCGCTGAGCTGCCTCTCCGCACACTGCGTGTCGTTTTGAAGCGCTGTGTTTAAGATATTTTCATGTTTGAACTCCTGGCTCCCTGTTAAAATGCAGTCTGGTCTGCCATCAGTTCCCCTGCATCCTGATAAAACAGGCACAACATGGATTTTTTTTAACATTGTCAAACTGAAGCCAGGGGGAATCTTTTAGCTACTGTTGGTTGAACTTGTATTTTACACGACTGTGAACACGCTGCAACTAACGATAGGTTGCGGATGCAACCCCGGTTCCCTGAAAGAGAAAATAACCATCAAGGTATGGGACATTGCCGTCAGGCAGTAGGGATTGGCTGAGCTTTATGTCAAAGCTGCCGATAGGCCTCCTCGCGCAGCTGCGTGTAAGCCCGCCCCTTGGGAGCTTACTATACGCAGCCGCCGGAGAGTCACTTCCTCTTTTTTTGCCCTTCAGGCCGTGAAGGCCTCCAGAGCGACCTCGCGGCGATGGTTATTTTCTTTTCAGGGAACCGGGTTGCATCCGCAACCTATCGCCCCTTTCAAGTCGAAAATAACCATCAAGGTATGGGAACAGTGTACCCAAGCCGTCGCGAGGGAGGATTCTCGGCAGTAGGACAGACTTACGTCATAAACGCAACTGCGTGAGGGCAGTACATCTAGGCATATGCGGAGCTGCGCCTCAGCGCCTATGCTCGCAATGACACCTGTCCCAAGGTGGAATAGTCACACCATTGTACCTACTCTAGACGTCCGCAACCTGAGGCGTCATAGAGTGCAACACAGATGCTCCAAATGACGGAGCAGAGGATTCCAGCACATTTAGCCTGTAAAACCTCATGAAAGTATGCGGCGAGCTCCAACTGGCTGCCGCAAAATATCAGACACCGCACCCCTCGAAAGAGGGCCCAGGATGTCGCCATACCCCTGGTAGAATGCGCCTTCAACTGCCCTGGTGGAGGAAGGCCTGCAGATTCATACGCTAATTTAATAGCATCCACTATCCAGTGGGAAAGGCGCTGTTTAGACAGCGGCTGACCCAAAGATCTAGAACCATGGCATATGAACAACTGTTCTGTCTGCCTCACAGTCCTTGTGCGGTCAATATAACACCTCAATGCCCTCACAGGGCAGAGCATGTGTAACCGCTCTTCCTCTGGGGAAGAAAAAAGGAGGAGGATGGAACGCCATCAACTCGACTGACTGGTTCATGTGGAACGGGATATAACCTTTGGTAAAAAAAGGTCGATTAGGCTTATGGAGACCTTAGAACCGTCTCCTGCAAAACGAACAAGAAGGATGCACTGACAGTGCATGTAACTCGCTCACGCTGCTTTGCTGATACCACAGCCAGCAAAACGCAGTCTTAATAGATATGAGCTTCATATCCACGCTGTGGAGAGGCTCAAACGGCGCTTTGGCAAGGGCTTCCAGCACCACATCAAGGCTCCACGACGGTAAACTGGTCGTTCTTGAGGCCGCAAGCGCCTTGCGCCTTTCAGAAACTGAGATGCCAAAAATGGCAACCAGGTGATAACCCGTCAATGCGTGACGTGGGTGTCCGAAATAGCGCCAAATACACTTTAAGTGTAGAGGGAGACTTACCCTCGCCTAACAGCTTCTGCAGAAACTGTAATATCACTGCCATAGGGCAGGAGACCGGGTCATGGCCCTCAGCCAGACACCAACTCTGAAATAATTGCCACTTATACGTATATTGCGACCGAAAGTGGAGGGCGCCCGACTTTGAATGGTCGATATAACCACGCCGAAAAGCCCTAAGGCTGACAGGCGCCCCCTGCCAGGGGCCAAGCCCATAGCTGCATGAGCTTGGGGTTCGATGCCATAGCCCTCCTGGGCTTGGGACAACAGGTCCGCCGGGCAGAGGGAGCTCCCTCGGGCTGCAGCAACAACTGCACCAGACTCGGGAACCAAATCCTCCGAGGCCACCGAGGAGCGATCAGAATCACTGTCGCTGTTTCACCCTGACCTTCCCAAGAAGGCGGGAGCATCAAATCGGGAAATGCGTGACAGGAGCCCTGGCGCCATTCGTGAGCCAGTGCATCGACTCCTAGGGGCTGTCGAGGTCCTTCACCGAGAACCATAGGGGGCAGTGCGTGGTCTCTCGCGGGCGAAGAGATCGACTTGCGCTGTGCCGAACCAGTCCCAAATGCGCCTACCACCCGAGGGGTGAAGACGCCATTCGCCGCAAAGAGGACCTCCTCTGACAGGAGATCCGCTGCGCATTGACCCTGCCCGGCAGATGAACTGCACGCAGAGAGGCTAACCGCGGTTGAGCCCAGAGCAACAGCCGCGTTACCATCCGGTGAAGACCTGGGGACCGCAATCCACCCTGGCGATTGATATACGCCACTACTGTGGTGTTGTCCGACCGCACTAACACGCGCTTGTCTAGAAGCACTGGCAAGAAGTGCCGAAGGGCGGGTCCACTGCTCTGAGTTCCAGAGCGTTGATGGGGCTGACCTCCAGGGTCCTGACCACACCCACGGGTCCCTGTCCCGTTCCAGACTGCTCCCCAACCTTGGTTGGAAGCGTCGGTTGTGATAACTTCCCTTCGAAGATGGGACCCAGCGCCACGCCCTGGCGGATGTTCGACTGAACTCTCCACCAGCGTAATGCTTCCCAGCAGGTTCGGGATACCCTCAACCTGCGTGCTTGTCTCTCCCGCTGGTGCAACGCGAAGGCATTGAACCAGGCCTGCAGAGGTCTCTGGTGTAGTAAGCCCAAAGGAAGGGCTTGCAGGCGGCAGCCATCAACCCCAGCATGCGCTGACAGAGCTCCATGCTGACTGTTTCTCTCAACCTGAATAGGGAGAGACACCGCTCTAATGAGGCAACTCTTTGTGTCGATAGGGTCGCCCCATGGACACTGAGTCCAGGTGCAGACCCAAAACTCGGCCTGTTGGTTGGGCACGAGGCGGCTCTTGTCTGGATTGACCTTCAGACCTAGCCGCTGAAGATGGTCTGTAACCATCACTGTGTGCTGTGCCAACTGCTCCTTTGATCATGCGCGCAGACGAGCCAGTCGTCCAGATAGTTCAGCAGTCGA
>CM072694.1:6323937-6342301 GCA_036884735.1 Huso huso | reverse complement strand
TATAAACTGATATAGAGACAGGCTGCTGGACTGTGCATATAAACTGATATAGAGGACAGGCTGCTGGACTGTGGACTGTGCATATAAACTGATATAAACTGGATATAGAAGAGACAGGCTGCTGGACTGTGCATAGAAACTGATATAGAGACAGGCTGCTGGACTGTGCATAGAAACTGATATATGCTGGACTGACAGGCTGCTGGACTGTGCATATAAACTGATATAGAGACAGGCTGCTGGACTGTGCATATAAACTGATATAGAAGAGACAGACTGCTGGACTGTGTATAGAAACAGACTGATATAGAGACAGGCTGGACTGGACTGTGCATATAAACTGATATAGAGACAGGCTGCTGGACTGTGCATATAAACTGATATAGAGACAGGCTGCTGGACTGTGTATATAAACTGATATAGAGACAGGCTGCTGGACTGTGCATATAAACTGATATAGAGACAGGCTGCTGGACTGTGCATAGAAACTGATATAGAGACAGGCTGCTGGACTGTGCATAGAAACTGGACTGTGCATATAGAAGAGACAGGCTGCTGGACTGGACTGTATATAAACTGATATAGAGACAGGCTGCTGGACTGTGCATATAAACTGATATAGAAGAGACAGACTGCTGGACTGTGCATATAAACTGATATAGAAGAGACAGACTGCTGGACTGTGTATAGAAACTGATATAGAGACAGGCTGCTGGACTGTGCATATAAACTGATATAGAGACAGGCTGCTGGACTGTGCATATAAACTGATATAGAATAGACAGGCTGCTGGACTGTGCATATAAACTGATATAGAGACAGACTGCTGGACTGTGCATGCATAGAAACTGCTGGATGTGCTAGAAGATATAGACAGGCTGCTGGACTGTGCATATAAACTGATATAGAGACAGACTGCTGGACTTTGCATATAAACTGATCTAGAAGAGACAGGCTGCTGGACTGTGCATATAAACTGATATAGAGACAGGCTGCTGGACTGTGTATAGAAACTGTGCATATAGAGACAGACTGCAGGCTGGACTGTGCATAAAACTGATATAGAAGAGACAGACTGCTGGACTGTGTATAGAAACTGATATAGAGACAGGCTGCTGGACTGTGCATATAAACTGATATAGAGACAGGCTGCTGGACTGTGCATATAAACTGATATAGAAGAGACAGACTGCTGGACTGTGCATATAAACTGCTATAGAGACAGGCTGCTGGACTGTGCATAGAAACTGATATAGAAGAGACAGACTGCTGGACTGTGCATATAAACTGCTATAGAGACAGGCTGCTGGACTGTGCATAGAAACTGATATAGAGACAGGCTGCTGGACTGTGCATAGAAACTGATATAGAAGACAGACTGCTGGACTGTGCATATAAACTGATATAGAAGAGACACGCTGCTGACTGTGCATAGAAGATACCTCTTTTGCCCTTCTTAAACTGATTCCTCTCCATCTATAGAAGAGACAGGCTCTGCTGTTTCTTCTGTGCATCTCTTTCAGTCTCCTCCATTCCTCTTTTTGGACTGTTTCTTCTCCATCTCTTTCAGCCTCTCCTCTGCCTCTCCCTTCTGTTTCTTCTCCATCTCTTTCAGCCTCTCCTCTGCCTCTCTCTTCTGTTTCTTTTCCATCTCTTTCAGCCTCTCCTCTGCCTCTCCCTTCTGTTTATTTTCCATCTTTTTCAGCCTCTCCTCTGCCTCTCTCTTCTGTTTCTTTTCCATCTCTTTCAGCCTCTCCTCTGCCTCTCTCTTCTGTTTCTTTTTCCATCTCTTTCAGCCTCCTCTGCCTCTCTCTTCTGTTTCTTCTCCATCTCTTTCAGCCTCTCCTCTGCCTCTCCTTCTGTTTCTTCTCCATCTTTTTCAGCCTCTCCTCTGCCTCTCCCTTCTGTTTCTTTTCCATCTCTTTCAGCCTCTCCTCTGCCTCTCTCTTCTGTTTCTTCTCCATCTCTTTCAGCCTCTCCTCTGCCTCTCCCTTCTGTTTCTTCTCCATCTTTTTCAGCATCTCCTCTGCCTCTCTCTTCTGTTTCTTCTCCATCTTTTCAGCCTCTCCTCTGCCTCTCTCTTCTGTTTCTCCTCCATCTCTCTCCTCTGTTTCTCCTCCATCTCTCTCTTTTGCTCCTCCTCCATCTCTCTCTTTTGCTCCTCCTCCTGGTCATCCCCACTGTTGATAGAATCACACACTGATATCAATACTCCTCCTCATAAATAATCATTTTTTCTGTACATGATTGAAGTGATGTCTCCTTGTTCACTCTCTGTCTCTGTCCATCTCACCTGCCTCAGTGAGCCTCATTTCTCCTTTGGACACACTTTCAATAATACTGCTGCTGCTAAACTTGCTGCTGCACTGGAGTCTCATCAGCAGCAGAGTGTTTAATAGTAAACTGGAGCAGAAATCAGAGAGGATTCTGTACAGACATGTCCAGTGGAATTAACTCATAACTGTTGCTTGGAGTCAGTCCATATTCTGGACTCTTCCTCTGTTGAGAGAATCAGACTCATATCAATAACCATCATTAATAATCATTTTGATTTTTTAATAGACAATTTTTTCAATCTTGGTTCTTGGTATGGTGGTGGAAAAAAAATATGTAAAAAAAAAATCATTGAAACAACATGCTTTCATAACAGTGACAGAACAATGCCAACATGGCGCTGCAGTGTCGTGGAAGCGAGGTCTGGACCAAAAGCTGGACCAGGCAAAGAAATCAGGAATAGATTTACCCGGAATTTGCCATATCAGGTAGTTCCTCTTCACCGTTCGTTTTTTCCAAATCTCTTATTCTTCAGCTTTCCTTCCTCTGCAACACAATTTCAAAACGTCAATTCTTAAATCACATAAGTAACTCTACAGCCATTAGCTGGCCACATATACAATAAATATTATAACCCACTTATCCCGAAACATTAAAAGCAATGCAATACGATAGAACTATGGAAACTAGTGGATTTGTTCTGATTTATAAGGTGGCTTCAGTCCAAAGCTGTGTGTGCACCTTTTCAAGAGATGCTTCCCTTGGGATTTTTTCATTTATTTATTTTTATTGTCTTCCTATAAACAACTTGCTGGAAATTGTATTTTTCCATAAAGTGAAGATTTTGTTTGAACAGAAAGACACTTTTGCGTGAGTACACTTTAAATACAATAGTATTAGCTTGGTGCTGGCATCAACTCCAAAGGCTTCACCTTTGGTGATATTCAGCTCAGCCCAATACTTTGGACACTGACTGAACTAGTCTTCAGACCTACTGTTATCTTTGAAAGGGGGGGACGTGTGACCATATGTGAACTGTTGATTTAGGTATTAATCTTGCCATACTCTGACCATTGAGATGATGAGTCTCACAGACTTTCCTCCTTATTGTTTACGTCTGGATCTTTGCCAGATGTTATCCGTGTGTGAGATGTTTATTTTCTACGTTTTATGACCACATTGAACTTGAGAGGTAACTGGACCTCCTTCAAGGTCAACATAATGTGTTGTCCTTAATTCCACTCAGTAACATGTAAAAAAACAAAACACATTATGGGTTGTTTTGAATACATTTGTTCTAAGAGTGTATTGTTTTAGTTGCAGCCCGAGCCCTGAGGCACTGCCCTTTCAGGTTCTTGTTGCAAAGCAAATCTAGAGGTATGACACAGGCCCAGTTTTTGGGATGGAACTGCATAACAGTCTCGCAGTCTATGACATCAGACGAGTGGGAAAGCTTGCAGGCATTTTAACATTGCGATCAGAGAGAGAGAGAGAGAGAGAGAGAGAGAGAGAGAGAGAGAGAGAGATTGCTGTACTAATATCACAAACTATGGGTTATTACTTTATATGAATTGTCATGTTATGCACGAATGTAAGAATTGGCTTTCTGTGGTGGTGTACTTTTTTCTTTCAAATAGCATATATCTATAATCATTTGTACAATATATTTTAATAGCAAATGTATAGCTTCCACACTATTACAGTTCTGTTACAGGATACATTCGTTTATCTCTAATGTAATCACAGGTTTACATATAGACTGCCCCTGTTTTCATTTACGGCCGCTTTGCTTTTCAGATAATGTCCCAAATTCAGGGCCGCTTTGCATTTTCAAATTCAGCCCAGTTTTTGGGACTCAGCTGACAGCCAAGTTTCTAAGTCATGCATGCACAGTTTACCATAAACTGGATCGTGAATTCATTTAAGAGTAGCCCTTAGTACATGAATTAAAGTTAATGTATTTTTTACTCTCCCCAGAAAACATTATTTTTTATGAAGAAACAGAAATAAAATGTAAATGTTAAAAAAAAAACATTTCTTTATTACAATGAAGAAACTACATTGCACTGAAATAGATACATGAAAATTTTCCTTTACCATTTTTGAGAAGGAACACGGTATTCTCATTTTTTATGTAATGTACATCAATATATTGTAGCGTTCGGGTTCATTTTTTGGGACAGAAATGAGACTGCAACCGTGAGTAAATGAAGGCCGTTTATTTTTACAATAATTAAATAATCACAAAATAAAATCATAAAGTGAAGGAAAGGGGACTGGGAGTCGAAAATGAAAATAAATGATTGTAGTAGTTTATATTTTACCCTACCCTTCCCAGTCTTTTCCCTGCACTCCCTTATCCCCCCTTCCCCCCCTCTTTTTTACAAACCTGCACTCCAATTCAAATGAAGTTTATAAGTGGTTGTGTTCCTCAAATACACAATAAAAACTGATATTTATAGGGTGTACAGTTATACAGCGATGCACTGGTTTCGGCCATCTAAGGACAGGTACTGCATGGGAACCAAATATGCTAGACACTCAAGCTTCTCGATTCATTATCTGCATGTCCCACAGATACTCTGTAGCAATTTCCAGCCTCCCAGACCATTTACAGCTTAGCTGACACCCTCTTGTAGTTGCCCGTTTCTGCATATAAAGCAATACACTGCAGTATAGTGGTTTGCATCCGTCTAAGGCAAGCTAGACACTTGTGTTCTGGATTTATTATCTGCATGTCCTAAAGGTACTCTGTACCAAGTTGCTAAGTGGTTGCATTCCTCAAATTTGCACTACAAAGTGATATTTTAAAGAATAAGGTATATAGTGGTTTTTGTTGCCTCCGCTCGTGCATGCAACACTTTCGATGCAAAACTATGCTCCGATACACCCAGGTTGATACTGTGATCACAAAACACTTTGAATGGACTTAATTGGTGCTTTTGTTGCATAAATACACTACAAAATGTGCATGTTTCAGGTCTTATATATAATGAACATTTTTTATATGTATTTTGCCATAGGAAATTGAGGTCGGGGGGTGGTCTCTTATTGCACCCATATCTCCACGACCCCTGGGCCTACAAACTCGGAAGTACTCTCTTTAGATACACAACAGTCTTAGCTAAAGAAAATTGGTTCCTTTGGGTTCCTACAACCCCCGACTGCCATTTGGCGGACCTAAATATGACATGTTTACTTTCCACCAAATCCGCCATTTTTTAATGGGATTTCCCATTAATGGGATTCCCCATAAGTCCACAAATCCTGGGCCAACGAACCCAGGAGTACTCTTTGCCATAGGGAGGGGGGTGGTTTCTTATCGTACCCATATCTCCACGACCCCTGGGCCAACTAACTCTGCATGCACAAGAGTCTTAGCAAAAGAAATACATCGGCCACGTTTGTACCAAAGGTGTTTTATAATGGGATTTCCCAAAGACATTTTTCAGGGTGCTATATCTTGGGTTCCAGGGGTTCCTGAGACGTGAAAATCGGTACGGGGGTCCATGTGTCCCCAGCTGGAAAGGACTCCAATTTAGACTTTTTTTTGCCAACCTGGAGCTCAAAAGCTATTGGAAATCTAACCTTGACACCCCATCATGCTGAAAATGTGAAAATGTGATGACAATGGAGCATTGAAAGCAGGTGGCTCTTTGTGAAAGAGGTCCCCCAGACATGACCTTAGGAAGTTCAACCCGGGATCTAGGCCCCGGGGTCATGGGAGAAGGGTCTTTTTTGGACATTTTTGATGGGGCGTATCTCTGGTTCTATGGGGGTTAGGGACTTGATTTTTTTTTTGCGGTGGGACCCCACGGTTCTAGGTGCCAGGACGGTTCGGCAAGTTAATTTTTTCATTAATTTTTTTAACTCGAGTTTTTGGGTAAACACACGCTGTTTTAGGAGGTGGTTTGGGGTGCTCCCGAGTCTAGAATTTGAATGGTCTTTGAATGGTGGTTTATACGTGCTCGGGTTCGAGAAATATGCCTGAAAATGTGTTTTTCAACCCTGCCATAGAATGGGGCTGAACACCCGAAAATATTTTTTTGCAAATAATTGCTACGAAACTGGGCGTGTTACATTCAGGCTGGTCCTCTGAGTCTAGAACCATTTGAATGGTGGTTTTAGGTGCTTCTTTTCCATAAATATGCACTAAAAGTGATGGTTTTAAGCAGAAGGCGATAGTGTGATTTGTGCAACCTAAGGAAAGCAGAACTGGAACTACAAACTGCTATTTTTACATATAGGGTGATATGAAAAAAGCAATTTTTCAGGCCTATTTCTGGAACCGTGGCACGTAGACGTAGTGTTTTGTGATCAGAGAAGCAGCCTGAGTTTGCATGCCCATTCAGCGCAATCCTTCACAAAAACGTTTTTTGTGTGTATGTCACTTTAAATAAACAAAGGCGCACGCAGTTCTGCGCTGCACATGCGTAGAGGCTCGAACGTGGGCTCTATGGATAGGTAAGACCAGTGAGCACCTAAAGAGATCAGTGGTTGCAGGATTATGGGTCAAATAAGAGCCCACCCACCTCCCATGCAGGTCTATGGCAAAACACAAATATTAAAGTTGAAAATTCCATGTTTTTAAGCATATCTCTGGAACCATGGCACGTAGACGCTCCATTTAAAGAGTGTTGGCATCGCAAGAACAGCACCAGTGTACCCAATAGGTGCTTAATTGGTCCAATTAAGTAATTTAGCGTACAAAACAAACCAGGAGGGACACCAGCCCTCCAACACCAGGATTGGAGACCCCTGCTAGCAGATTCATTGCTCCATATCACTAGATTAATACTGCACCCTTTTTAATTCAAACACTTAATGAATCCCCCCATTGTTTGTTGCTAATTCTGCATTTCTTATGTGCTTCTCCAGGCAGAAAGTATGCATTTTATGAAACAAGCGGTGTGTAGTGTAGTGACATCATCATCCTTACAGTGAGAGTAAAGCGATCATTTTATGAAACAAGCGGTATGTAGTGTAGTGACTACATCATCCTTACTGTGAGTGTAAAGCGATCAGTTTTGTTCAAGGAATGTATAGCTAGAAACATGTTTCAGCTCGTTTCATCATTGTCACATATCCGTGATGTAATTAAGAAATTGAGTTGGTTTAACAATGTTAATTACAGCTTTAAAGGCAGGTAGAGAGTAGCAAGCCTCATTATAAACAACCTGTCTTGCATTTTGTGTTTACCCACAGCTGAGTTTGAGATAAGAACGTGCTAAATAAAAACTTGCTGTGCCCTCTACCAGCATCCCAAAGCGGGCACTGATAAGCAATGGAATGGAAATGGAAGGTTCTGAAACTCCAGGCGCAATTAGAGAGCTGCTTATGCTGCCAGCATACCACATTTCAGGGTCTTCAAACACTTTTAACTCCCAAAATTATTGTACCCCTAGTTTTAAAAAGCTCTTTATTTAAATGAAAGATAATACCTTGGATTTATATAGCACCTTTCATCGCATAGGATACCAAAGCTCTTTACACGTGTCAGCTGTTTACTTTGCCAGCACACTGACACAACAGTTAAAGTGGGAGAAGTGAGGAATTGCTTAGCCAATTCAACTACCGGAGGAAATTTAGGTAAGCCAGATTGTAAGTGTCTGAATTGGAATTTAGCTGTTATATTTGCATAGTCCAACTGTTTAAACATTATCCATAGCCTACAGTTTAAACTATCTGTAATAGATAAGGAATATTTTACCAGTACAATACACCACACACCACACATCACACACAAACACACTGACACACACATACACCACACACACACACACACACACAATGTTAGTAATATTCTGTCATTATTATCATCCTGCAAATATTTTTTACTATAAACCACTTTACCTGGTCCGGTATCTCTCTCTCTCTCTCTCTGTCCGTGTGCGACCGCGTTCTTCTTCTTCTTCTGTGTTGGTGCTGTGTGAAACAGGAAGTATTTTTGATAAAAACTTTATTGGAGAGGAAACAGGGTGTTTCTTTCCCATCTGAAAGTATTCAATTTCATCATTGCTTATTTTTCCAGTGCTGTATTGAATCGCACTCACACGCACACACGTGTTTATAAGTAGCATAAAAAAAAACACTACATTATTATTTATTATTATTATTATTATTATTATTATTATTATTATTATTTATTTCTTAGCAGACGCCCTTATCCAGGGCGACTTACAATCGTAAGCAAATACATTTCAAGTGTTACAATACAAGTAATAATACAATAAGAGCAAGATAAATACAATGACTTTTGTTCAAGCAAAGTACAAGTGTGACAAAATACAATTCAATAATACAGCAGATAACAGTGTCAGTGATAGTTACATCAGGATATGATTAAATACAAAATACTACAGATTAAACACTTGGCAGATTACAGTATTCTGAAGTACAGGATTAAATGCAGTAAAATAGGGGGCAGATAAGAGCAAATAAAGTGCATTTAAGGAAGGGTGATAGTGTCCCAGGATAAAAACAGAGGAGTTCTACAGGTGCTGTCTGAAGAGGTGAGTCTTAAGGAGGCGCCGGAATGTGGTCAGGGACTGGGCAGTCCTGACATCTGTAGGAAGGTCATTCCACCACTGTGGAGCAAGGGTGGAGAAGGAGCGGGCTCTGGAGGCAGGGGAGCGTAGAGGAGGTAGAGCCAGTCTTCTAGTGCAGGCGGAGCGGAGAGGTCGAGTGGGGGTGTAGGGAGAGATGAGGGTCTGGAGGTAGCTGGGTGCAGTCTGGTCAAGGCATCTGTAGGCTAGTACAAGAGTCTTTAACTGGATGCGTGCAGTGATCGGGAGCCAGTGGAGTGAGCGGAGTAGTGGAGTAGCGTGGGAGAAGCGAGGCAGAGAGAACACCAGGCGGGCAGCGGAGTTCTGGATGAGCTGGAGGCGGACAGTGGCGGACGAGGGAGGCCAGCCAGGAGGGAGTTGCAGTAGTCTAGGCGGGTGAGTACCAAGGCCTGGACCAGGAGCTGGGTGGCGTAGAATCGGCAAGTGCGTGCCAGAGTGGAGATGTGCTGGGAATAAGAGAGGCAGGGGTCCAGGGTGATTCCGAGGTTCTTAGCAGAGGAAGATGGAGAGAGTGTGGTAGATTCCAGAGAACAGAGATAGAGAGATCAGAGGAGGGGGAGGAGGAGAGATAGAAAAGGAGGTCAGATTTAGAGAGGTTGAGTTTGAGGTGATGCGAGTGCATCCAGGAGGAAATAGCAGACAGACAGGTAGAGATACGGGAGGAGATGGTGGAGTCAGAGGTGAATTTGTATTAAATATTATACAATTTTATACAGTTATACAATTTTCTTCGTCGTATGGCTGCAGAAGCAGTTATAATTCAATGTCAAGATTAGCAATCCATTCAACAGCTTCAGGTGAGGCAGTGTGAATGGTTGTGATGCCACCAGAAATGGATCTCCCAGGGCAGGAGTTCAGTATGTGGGTGATGGTCTGACTTGGGTGGCCACAGTCACTATTTGAGATGTTCCTCATGTTCCACTTGTGAAGTAAGTGGCCACATCTTCCCTGGCATGTCCTAAGGTGGTTGAGGGTTGTCCAGGTTTTCCATGGAAGGCTGAAGCCTCGGACTACACTGCTTGTGTCAGTTACCAGGTTGCAGTTGGTGATAAGAGGTACACCATGGAGAGGTGGGGCTGTCATCAGTTTGTAGAGTGTGCAGTGTATTCCAGTAGGGGCTGCGGGATTTCAAACGAGCGCGTGGGTTTTTTTTGAGGTCCCGTGTTATTGGGAGTGCTTCGTTGGCTGACAGCCAGTGGTGTTCTTTGAGGAGGATGCTTTTCCTACGAACATCAGGAGGTTCAATGCAGGCTAGCACAGGAAACCACGTGAGCTGTGTTGTCACGTGTACACACACCATGATACAATACGTATCACGATATACAAGCCAGGATATGATACGTATCACGATACACAAGCCACGATACAATACGTATCACGATACACAAGCCACAATACGATACGTATCACGATATACAAGCCATGATACAATCGTGTCACGATACACAAGCCATGATACAATCGTATCCTGCGATGCACAAGCCATGATACGATACTTATCACGATACACAAGCCACGATAAGATACGTATCACGTACACAACCATGATATGATGCGTATCACGATACACAAGCCATGATATGATACGTATCACGATACACAAGCCACGATAAGATACGCGATCACGATACAAGCCATGATACAATACGTATCACGATACACAAGCCATGATACATACGTATCATACACAAGCCATGATATACCGATCATGATAATACACAAGCCATGATACAATACGTATCACGATACACAAGCCAGGATATGATACGTATCACGATACACAAGCCATGATACAATACGTATCACGATACACAAGCCATGATATGATACGTATCACGATACATAAATACGTGCCACGATACAAGCCATCACAATATCACGATACATAAGCCAGGATATGATGATAATGTATCACGATACACAAGCCACGATACAATAATTTATCACGATACACAAAGCCATGATATGATCACGTATCCCGCGATACACAAGCCATGATACAATACGTATCACGATACACAAGCCAGGATGATATGATACGTATCCGCGATACACAAGCCACGATAAGAATTCATTATCGATACACAAGCCATGATATGATACGTATCATCACAATACACAACCACGATACGATACGTGTCACGATATATACAAGCCATGGACAAGATATCCGCGATACACAAGCCATGATATGATATCGTGATCACGTATCGCGATACACAAGCCAGGATATGATCATTATCACGATACACAAACCATGATATGATACGACACGATACACAAGCCATGATATGATATTATCCGCGATACACAAGCCATGATACAATACATTATCACGATACAAAAGCCATGATATGATGCGTATCACGATACACAAGCCGGGATACAATACGTATCACGATACACAAACCATGGATATGATGTCGTTATCACGATACACAAAGCCATGATAGATACGATCACGATCACGATACACAAAGCCAGGATATGATACGTTATCACGATACACAAGCCATGATACAATACATTTTTCCACACGATACACAAGCCATGATACAATACGTATCACGATACACAAGCCATGATAAGATACGTATCACGATACACAAGCCATGATAAATACGTATCACGATACACAAGCCATGATACAATACGTATCACGATACACAAGCATGATGATAATATCGTTTCACGATACACAAACCATGATATGATCATATCACGATACACAAGCCATGATACATCATTATCATCATACACAAGCCATGATATGATACGTATCACGATACACAAGCCATGATACAATACGTATCACGATACACAAGCCATGATATGATACGTATCACGATACACAAGCCATGATAAGATACGTATCACGATACACAAGCCATGATACGATACGTATCACGATACACAAGCCATGATATGATGCATATCCGATACACAAAAGCCATGATACGATGCGTGAATCCGCGATACACAAGCCATGATGACGATCGTGTATCACGATACAAGCCGCGATACGATGGTATCCGCGATACAAAGCCAGGATAATATGCATCATCCGATACACAAGCCACGATAAGATACGTATCACGATACACAAGCCATGATAAGATACGTATCACGATACACAAGCCAGGATATGATACGTATCACGATACACAAGCCATGATACGATACGTATCACGATACACAAGCCACGATACGATACGTATCACGATACACAAGCCAAGATAAGATAAGTATCACGATACAAAGCCAGGATAAGATACTTATCACGATGCACAAGCCATGATATGATGCGTGTCACGGCACAAGCCATGATGCGATAATGTCATCACGATACACAAGCCAGGGATATGATGCGTGTCACGTGCAAGCCACAATATGATGCGTGATACAATATGCATCATGACGTATCACGATACACAAGCCATGATATGATACGTTATCACGATACACAAGCCATGATACGATACGTTATCCGCGATACACAAAGCCATGATGCGATCGCTTCATCACAAGCCGCACAAGCCATCAATGGATAAACAAGCCATGATATGATCATCCGCGATACACAAGCCAGGATAAGATACGTATCACGATACACAAGCCATGATATGATACGTATCACGATACACAAGCCATGATAAGATACGTATCACGATACACAAGCCATGATATGATACGTATCACGATACACAAGCCATGATAAGATAATCACGATCACCATGATACACAAACCATGATATGATACGTATCACGATACACAAGCCATGATACGATAATTATCCGCGATACACAAGCCATGATATGATGCGTATCCCGCGATACACAAAAAATTGATACGATCATTATCACGATACACAAGCCAGGATATGATACGATCCGCACAAGCCATGATTTCAATCATTATCACGATACACAAGCCATGATACAATGCATTTCGATACAAAAGCCATGATACGATCAATCCGCGATACAAAAGCCATGATAAGATCATTATCCGCGATGCACAAGCCATGATATGATAATTATCACGATACACAAGCCATGATATGATATATCACGATACACAAACCATGATACAATGCGATCATTACACAAATACGGATCGCGATCGTGACCACGATATAAAGTTAGGATAAGATACGTATGCGATACACAAGCCATGATAAGATACGTATCCGCGATACACAAGCCATGATAAGATAAGTATCACGATACACAAGCCATGATATGATATCATCACGATACACAAGCCAGGATATGATACGCACGATACACAAGCCCCATATGAATCACGTATCACTATACACAAGCCATGATATGATAATGTTTTCACGATGCAAGCCATATACGATAATGATCAATGATATACAAAGCCAGGATAAAGATACGACAAGCCACGATACACAAGCCGCCATAAAGATCGTATCCATATACAAGCCATGATAAGATACGTATCACGCGATACACAAAGCCATGATACGATAATGCATCACGATACACAAAAGCCAGGATATGATACGTATCACGATACACAAGCCATGATACGATCGTATCCATATACAAGCCATGATATGATACGTATCCGCATTACACAAGCCAGGATAAGATGTCGTATCCGATACACAAGCCATGATAAGATACGTATCACGATACACAAACCATGATACAATGCGTTTCACGATACACAAGCCATGATCGATACGTTATCACATGCACAATGCCATGATATGATACGCCATCACGATACACAAAGCCGGGATAAAGATGCGTATCACGATACGTCAAGCCATGATATGATGCGTGTCACGATACACAAGCCAGGATAAGATGCGTTATCACGATACACAAGCCATGATACGATACGTTTTCACGATATACAAGCCACATTATGATCATTATCACGTACACAAACCATGATACAATGCGTATCACGATACAAAAACCAGGATATGATCGTGTCACGATACATAATAGGATATGATGACGTATCCGCGATACACAAGCCATGATATGATGCATTGTCACGATACACAAGCCATGATACAATATACGCCGCGATACACAAGCCATGATGGCGATACGTAAGCACGATTGACAAGCCATGATGCGATCACACGATCAAGCCACGATACATAAACCAGGATATGATAATTATCCACGATACACAAGCCCGCGATAATGATACGCCGATCCACGATACACAAGCCATGATATGATACGTATCACGATACACAATCCATGATACAATAATGTTTCACGATACACAAGCCATGATATGATCCCACGATACACAAACCATGATACAATCCGTATCATGATACAAAGCCAGATATACGATGCGGTATCACGATACACACAAACCATTATACGATAACACGCCCGATCAATGCGATACACAAAGCCACGATACAATACGTATCACGATACACAAGCCATGATACAATACGTATCACGATACACAAGCCATGATACAATACGTATCACGATACACAAGCCATGATACAATACGTATCACGATACACAAGCCATGATGTCAATGACAAGCCATTCAATGATACACAAAAACCATGATACAATACGTATCACGATACACAAGCATGATGTCATGATATGATAATGATCAATACGATCACATACACAAGCCATGATATGTAACGACATCAACCATACACAAGCCATGATATGATAATGCATCACGATACACAAGCCATGATACAATACGTATCACGATACAAACCCGCGATACAATACGATCACGATTACACAAGCCATGATAAGATACGCATCACGATACGCAAGCCATGATACAACATTATCACGATACACAAGCCATGATATGATCGTGTCACATATACAAGCCGCTGATACAACGCATCACGATACGCAAGCCATGATACAATACGTATCACGATACACAAGCCATGATAACACATGTATCACGATACAAGCCATGATAAGATACGTATCCGCGATACGCAAGCCATGATATACAATACGTATCCACGATAACAAAGCCATGTGATATGATACGTATCGCGATACACAACCATGATAAGATACGTATCACGATACACAAGCCATGATACACGTATCACATACAAGCCATGATACACACGTATCACGATACACAAGCCATGATACAATACGTATCACGATACACAAACCATGATATGATAATTATCCACGATACAAACCACGATATGATCGTATCGACGATACACAAGCCATGATAGAATCGTATCCGCGATACACAATGATGATAAGATACGTATCGCATACACAAGCCATGATACAATAATCACGTATCCATGATACACACAGCCATGATATGATATCCGATACACAAGCCAGGATAGATCGTACACGACCACACATTTCACATACATAAGATACGTATCACGATACACAAGCCATGATACAATACGTTTCACGATACACAAACCAAGATGCGTCAGACAAGCCGGGATCACGATACACAAGCCATGATATGATAATCACGATACACAAGCCAGGATACAATACTTCGTGTCACGATACACAAGCCATGATAAGATACGTATCCGATACACAAAGCCATGATACAATAATTTCCGCGATACACAAGCCATGATACACGTATCACGATGATAAACCACCATGATATGATCGTTTCCGACACAAGCCATGATACAGATCGTACACGATACACAAGCCATGATATGATATTATCACGATACACAAGCCATGATATGATCATTTCACGTGCACAAACCCGATACAATAGATCACGATACACAAGCCATGATAAGATACGTATCACGATACACAAGCCATGATACAATACGTTTCACGATACACAAGCCATGATACGATACGTTTCACGATACACAAGCCACGATAAGATACGTATCACGATACACAAGCCATGATATGATACGTATCACGATACACAAGCCATGATACAATACGTATCACGATACACAACCATGATACAATCGTGCATCACGATACACAAACCAGGATGAGGTGGTAATGGACGATACACACATAGCCAATTTTGACACGACACGCATGACACATGATACCACGCGCTGATACAAAGCCAAGGATAAAGATCAATCCGATACACAAGCCATGATATGATCGTATCGCGATACAAACCATGATACAATACGTATCACGATACACAACCATGATACAATACGTTTCGATACACAAGCCATGATACAATACGTTTCACGATACACAAACCATGATACAATACGTATCACGATACATACCACAAACCATCCGATATGATACGTTTTCACGATACACAAGCCATGATACAATCGTTTCAACGATACACAAGCCAATGATATGATGATGCACGTATCACGATACACAAACCATGATACAATACGTTTCACGATACACAAGCCATGATACATATACGTTTCACGATACACAAACCATGATATGATGATATCACGATACACAAACCATGATATGATGCGTATCACGATACACAAACCCATGATACAATGCGTTATCGATACACAAGCCAGGATAATGATAACATTGTCACGCGATACACAAGCCATGATATGATAATGTATCCACGATACACAAACCCGATACGATATGATAATGTTTCATTCACAAGCCAGGAAGCCGATCGATGACGTCATTATCACGATAATCCGCGATGCAAGCCATGATATGATCGCACATCGTAATCATCGTGTCCATACACAAGCCATGATATGATACGTATCCATGATACACAAGCCAGGATACACGTACCACGATACACAATGATGCCATGATACAATAAGTTTCACGATACACAAGCCATGATAAGATGCGTTTCACGATACACAAGCCACGATATGATACGTATCACGATACACAAGCCATGATATGATCGTTTTCACGATACACAAATCGTATCACGATACAAAGCCATGATATCGTGTCAATGATACACAACCATGATACAATGCGTTTCACGATACACAAGCCATGATACAACACGTTTCACGTTTCCGCCATTAACATGATACCACGATACACGCCATCATACAATACACATCCACGATACACAAGCCGGGATACGATACGTTTCATCACGATACACAAGCCATGATATGATCGTTTCACGATACACAAACCATGATATGATAATCGTATCACGATACACAAGCCATGATACGATGCGTATCACGATACACAATACCAAACCGGGATATGAATACGTATCACGATACACAAGCCATGATACAATACGTTTCACGATACACAAGCCATGATACAATACGTTTCACGATACACAAGCCATGATACAATACGTATCACGATACACAAGCCATGATACAATCGACATCGATACACAAAGCCAGGATATGATCATGATCACGATACACAAGCCATGATATGATACGATATCAATGATACACAACCCATGATACAATACGTTTCACCATACACAAGCCATGATACAATACGCATCACACGATACACAAGCCATGATAAGATAATGTTTCACGATACACAAGCCAGGATACAATGCGTATCACGATACACACAAGCCATGATAAGATACGTATCACTACAAAACCATGATATGATCGTTTCCCATGTACAAGCCACGATATGATGTTTCCCGATACACAAGCCATGATATGATCGTATCCGCGTGCACAAGCCAGGATAAGATACGCATCACGCGATACACAAACCATGATGATCGTATCCATTATCCGCGATAAAATCACAAACCCCCGCGATACAATGCGTTTCACGTACACAAGCCATGATAAGATCATTATCCGATACACAAGCCATACGTATCCGATGCATGATATGATACGCGATACACAAACCAGGGATATGATACGTATCAGGATACAAGCCATGATACAATCGTTTCCCGGATACACAAGCCATGATGCGATACAAAGTTTATACACAAACGCGTGCAATACGTTTCCCGCGATACACAAACCCGCGATATGATGCGGTATCGCTATTACAAGCCATGATATGATAATGATCACGATAGCACCATGACCCATGATATGATGCGTATCCGCGATACACAAGCCATGATATGATAAATGATCACGATACACAAGCCATGATACAATGCGATCACGATACAAAAGCCAGGATAAGATACGCATCCGATACACAAGCCATGATATGATACGTGATCACGATACACAAAGCCACGATGACCCATGCATCACAATACACACAAGCCATGATATGATACGTATCACGATACACAAGCCATGATATGATACGTATCACGATACACAAGCCATGATATGATACGTATCACGATACACAAGCCACGATAAGATACGTATCACGATACACAAGCCATGATACGATACGTATCACGATACACAAGCCATGATACAATACGTATCACGATACACAAGCCATGATATGGATATCAAACGAATACAAGCCATGATAGATCGTATCCGATACACAAGCCATGATACGATATTGCCACGATACAAGCCATGATATGATACGTA
>CM072694.1:6135198-6323437 GCA_036884735.1 Huso huso | reverse complement strand
TTTATATTACTGCGCCCCAACAGTACTTTGGTAAGCTATTTGGGTCTAGTTGTTGTCCCGGTCTGTACAAGTGTATTCATTCAGGAGAAGCAACACAAGTGAAGGTGAATAAGTAGCCTACAGAATGTGTTGCATTGCGAAAAGCGTTTATTTAAAACAGCGACGAGACATCTCTCAGTTTCATTAATGACACCAGTATTCTATCTGAGTGGCGTTAGCTTGCAGCCCTTCAAAGTTACAAACGTCAAATTTGCAATGCTTCAATGTATCCAGTAGGTGGCACCAAAACACTGTTCAGCTTTACATTGTACAGCTGAGAATGCACTACAGTCGATAATGTACATTCCTCATGAATTAGTTCAGTAAAAATGGCTGGACCTAGATATTTCAAACAGCATTACTGATATTTTTTGTGATACAATACACACACATAAAAACAATGTGCTCCACAATATAAAGCATTCTTTAATTCTTAGTTTAAACTGCTGCATAGTAAAGTGAATGTGCACAAACATTTATGTTTAGTGTTTAAGTCTTCTAATAATTAGATTATTATGTTTAACCCATTTATCTTTTAATCATACCTTCAATCTTCTACTGTGCTACTAATGGGAAAATGTAAAAAAAAATGATGGATGATCGAAACAAAATCTTTGTTGTTTTGTGAAGCGTAATTAACTCTCATCAAAAAAATGTAACTAAGAATCTTCCTGTTTCTTTCCTCTGTAAATCACCTCCTCACCCAGTTCATTGCTCTGTGTGATACCAAACATGCCCTCAATCATCTTTAGATGACGGGATCTGCTCTGCTCCTTAGAAAATAATTAAACAAAGATCTGTTATAAAGCTGTGGTATAATGAAAACAATTCATGTGAAAATCTGAGGGTAACATTGAAACAGGGGTTTCCTCTAACTATTCTCCTGCTGAATGCAAACCTACAAGTGTAATTGTTCTGTGTGTCTCTGCTCTGGGGGCTCTTGCCACCCCTCCTCAAAAAGCTCAGCCACTGTGAGAGCCTCACCCCTCTGAGGGGGCCCTGCAAACACTCACTTCAATCAAGCCTGAAGCTGCCTGCCTCGTGCATCATTGCAGGCAGCCTCCAAAGAGACGTCACAGACTGGCTGGGCAGTGAGACATGGTTCCAGTGGCAGGAGTGGGGGAGCTCACAGGTAGCTCACATTACCACTGCTCATGCTATCCCAGCTCTCTGGTTCAAAACCTACAGTGATGCAAACCCAGCGGCTTCATGGCACCAAAATAAAAGTGTAAATATAAACTGAACGTTTATTTTTTAGTATCAAGGCCTTTGCATAATGAGGAAGTTTCAATGTTGTGATGGCCTTTGTTTAACTGTCCTGCAAGTACTTCCCTCTCAATGTCAAGATGACTTGTGTCTGTCAGCACAAGCACAGCAGTGATGCTCTTTTCAAGCTCTTCTATCTGGCCCTACCCCTGTTCATTCTTTAACATTTATTATTAAATGGGTAGAAACAATTGGGGAAAATACTAGATTCTCTAGCCATTGGATATCTGGTGATAACACAACAGTCGATAACAAAACCACTCGACCCAGTCAGCATGACAGCAATCCCTGAGTAGTAAAAGACACACACAGCGTCTGTCACTTTTCTAAGCCCCGCCTTGCAGTTGATTTATGACCATAAGCCCGCCCTTTCACATCTTTTGATTGATTTATGACCATAAGCCCCGCCCCTATTGGTTGATTTATGACCTTAAGCCCGCCCCTTTCCACGCCTCTGGTGATTTATGACCCATAAGCTCCTCCCCTTTTCCCACACTTTTGTTGATTTATGACCCTTAAGCACCTCCCCTTTTTTCACGCTTTGATTGATTATGACCCTTAAGCCCCCCTTTTTTGATTGATTGATTTATGATCCTTAAGCCTCCCCTTTTCCCACACGTTGATTGATTTATGATCCTTAAGCCCCTCCCCTTTCCCACACTTTGAGTGATTTATGGCTCTAAAGCCTCGCCCCCTTTTCCCCGCTTTGGTGATTTATGACCCGTCCTTTTGCGGACATCCGTCTAAAATAACCCTCCTAAGAATGGCATCTGTTGTACCCTTATCTTATAGACTATTACAAAAGAAAAGACAGAAAGAAAGAAAAAAGAAGAAAGCAAGTTGTATTGTAAAGCATTGTTTTTTGACTATGTTTGAGACCCTCCGTAACAATAACCGGAGTTATTACCATACAGAGAGTCCATAAACATGAAAATAGTCTCATAATCAGTATATCATACATATTATACTGAAAATTAACCCATAATAGCAAGTCTCAATCGCTGGGCCCTACATTTTCGGTTGGATTTCAGGCCGTCGTGAGTAGCTAATGTCAATTCCATAATAAACATGTATCCATCTAATGGTTGATTTAATATTACAACATGTTCTAAAAAACGATTTAAAGTTGTTTTTGAATACAATAAAGGTTACTTTGAGCTGCATTGTAAAGGATTTAGGGTATTTTAGAACCTACCCATAATGCCCCTGTGTTGAATACTGGTTTCTATTAACATTACAGAGAACTCTAAAAACGATTTAAAATGTATTTTAGACATTGATAAATGTTACCACTACGTTCTTTGTCTTATTGTTGCTTCATTTTAAGACCATACAAGACGTGGTTAGGTATAAGAATAATATTTTTCTGTTAAAAAAAAATGTATCAATGCTGCTGTATTAAGCATGCAGCCTACTGCCATCTGCTGGTTGAATTAAACTGAAATCTTAGCGGCCTAAATTAAAGAAGGCCTATAAGATGAGGCGTGAACCTACTCCCACTTTATTACTTCCTTCTAATTTATTTTACAGTAAACAGGTCTACTGTATTTGATTTTGCTAGGCAACAGCATATATACAAGACCGTGCTTCCTTTTGTTTTCTTCAAAATCGCACTTGAGTACCAAAAATAACCCAGCCAAAAGCGAAAAAAAAAGTTAGTTTTATTTTCTAAATAAAAAAAAAAACATTTTTATTGTTTTATAATTTATTCCTAAAATATTCCGTGTACAAAATGTGTTTTTTCGGAGGGGTGGGCTTCTCCAGCGTGCAGCCGTCATAGAGGATACATATGGGCTTGCCTCCATATGTATGGGATAGATGACTTAAAAATAAAGAAAGAAAGAATGAATACAAGTAACATTCACTAAACTATACTGAAAGATCGCCTTTTAAAAACAAATGAACATCAACTGAAAACAAACACAAAATAAAAAAACACAAAACATTCGTTACCTATGGCGTTTCAAAGAGTCCTCCAATTGAAAGTGTACACCCGTTACTGAGCGAACAAGTGGAGATACCTAGGGTGTGCGTGGAGGTTCAAAAAAAAAAAAAAGTAACATCGTTGTCATGGGTCAGAAACAGCCCGGGGTTTGTTAGGGATCTTAACATATAAATTAAGCAAAGGTGTTTATGGCGGCTGCTTTACAAAGACAGGGACGTCCTCAATAGTTCAAAGCTGCTTTGACCCTATTCAACTGTTCTGGACTTGTTTTTGAGGCTGCCTGTCCGAGCGCCACAGACGTGTCAAACATAAACAGAAGAGCCGATACAAGGAATCTATTAACCCTAAAATAAAATTACTGCGTATATATGGGTACTGCTTCTTTGTATGTTTTCGCATGGCTTCTAAATATATTATTCTTTGGTGGTTGTATTCTTTAGAATGTAAAACAGCTAGTTTAGAGATATGCTGACTGTGGTGTTATGTTTAACAGGAAGCTTTCTGTTTAAAACAACTAGTTTAGATATATGCTGATTTTCTTTATACACCCTGGTGAAGGTTGAAATGATTTCCTTTGTAAGGGTATTTTGTATCCTCTTTATGCAATATGCTTTGTTGTTCTCATTCATACTGTTTGTAAATTCCCAGTCATTCTACAAGTTAATGTATGCTTGGTTTAATCTTTCTTCTTTTATAACATATCTATTATAATTTGACAGCAAAAAATCTTAATCTAACAGAAAAAAAATTCCAAAATAAATGAGGCCCAAATAACTTATGTAGAAATTTTTTCTATCCACGTATGAAAAAATACCACAAGGTGTTTGATAAGATTTCAGGTATTTTAAGTATGTCATTTGTTTCAAGATCTAAAATGAATATGTTAAAATAATGCAAATACTTAGTTAAATACAGTAAAATCTTAAACATTATAACATACGGGCCATATCATTTAAGTTAGATCGTATTAAGTGTATCATAAAAAACAACCATATCACATTTGCAGCTGCCTATCCGCCCAGTAAAATCAAAACACAGTACTAAAAACATGTTTTTTTTTGTTTTTTTTACATAATGTCCGACCATTTGTGATTGTAAAACAATTTCTGACCTCCATTCAATCCAATTCAGATAGCGTCCATAGTTTATGCTGCTTACATCTGAACTAAAATATTTGTAACAAACGTTACTGTCTACAATTATAGACTATAATTGAACAGCAGACATGTATTTGTTGTTGTGTATTTATTAATTTCATCGCTTTGTAAATGTTTTTTCATCTTAACTAAAATAATTGTAATTATTAAAATTGAATTTACACACGACCAAACAGCCAACCCGAAAGATTTTCATTTATTTTTGTTTTGAACTTTAATTTGAAAATAATTAGAGAACCTGTATACAGTAGATAGAAAAGACCCCGTAATATCAGCCAATATCCTTGTGTAGGAACAGTCCATACATTACCCTTGAGCAAGGTACTTTATCAGGTTGCTCCAGTAAAACCCAACTGTATAAATGGGTAGTGTATGTAAAAAATAATGTGATATCTTGTAACAATTGGAAGTCGTCCTGGATAAAGGGCGTCTGCTAAAATAAATAATAAAAAAATAAATAATTACACAGTGAACAGCCCACCCCAAGTCTACCTCCCTGAAAAAGAACAGGCTCAATAGACTTTTCACAGTTAGATAAGGTTCTTTTTCAGTGTAATAGTTTAAAATATTACATATTGATTAGAAATTTTATGTAAGATGTATTCTTCTGAAGGATAGTAGTTAAGACTCTTATTTAAGAAAAATCTCTTTACTAAATAAAAACAGGTTTTTATGCTTTTCTTCTCTAAGACTGCTTCTTTCTTCTAGGCCAAAGACAGGGTCTATTCACCATATTCCCATAACTCTGCTGCTTTCTCTATAATTTCTTACTGGTCCTGAGAAATCCCAAAATATATTCAGTTTTTAACAGGAAAAAGATGCCCTTATACAATCACATTATTAAGCCAAAAGAATGTAGTGGTCAAATTTTTAGCTTCAAAAGTAGCATTAATTAGATGTCTTTGCTTACAATTGTGTCGCCCTGGATAAGGTGTCTGCTAATAAATAAAATAATAATAATAATAATAATAATAATAATAATTAGGTTCTCTGTAATGTTAATAGAAACCAGTATGCAAATACAGGTGCATTATGGGGAAGCTCCTAAAAAACCCTAAAACCTTTACAATTCAGCCTGTGCTAACCTTTATTGGGTTCAAAAACAACTTTAAATTGTTTTAGAATATATTGTAATATTAAAATCAACCATTACATAGAACCATGTGTATGGACACAGTTACCTACCACAAAATCCCACAAAAATGTAGCCCCCCCAGCACATTTGATGGATGCTGTTGTAGTTATTACTCATTGTAATATGTGTATAAACACACACTGATGAAAACTCTTCCACATGTTGAGGACTTTCTGTTTGTTAATAACCTTGGTTATTATTTACAGAGGGTCTCAAACATAGTAAAAAAAAAAACATTATAATGTAACTTGTGTTTTATATTTTTTTTACTAGTTCTGAGAAACACCCCAAGTTTAACCATAAAATACATACTCCCTACACAAAAAAAAAAAAAATTACAGCCTGGATTGATTCTTTCAGAGATGTCTACCCATTTTGAATACAGTACACAGAACGATCAATTAGACGTAACCTTGTTACCAGCGTCTATTTTACAGCCTGCGGATGTAGGAGAGTTGAAAACCTCGATAAGACACTTATTCATATTAAAACATTAGTTTTTCGCTTTCAAACATGCTTTTTACAATATTTATTTTGAAAATAATTAGAAACCGATGCTAGTATATTAAAAATGGAGCTAGAGACAGGAGTCTGCGGTGGCTGTTCCTCCTGCATTTTATACAGTTTAACAGAAAAAGGCGATTCTTAGTCCTAAACCGTGGGTATGGTCTTAAAATAACCACATTAAGACAAAGAACGTAGTGTGTAAAATCTATCAACGTCTAAAATACCTTTAAATCGTTTTTAGGTATGTTACATATCAGGTCGTAGCCACTGCAATATAAATTCAACCATCAGATGGCTGTAGGCGGCATGCTTAATCCTGCAACATTTATACAGTTTTTAACAGAAAATATTATTCTTATACCTAACCCACGTCTTGTATGGTCTTAAAATAATCACATTAAGACAAAAGCGTATTAGTAACATCTATCAGCGTCTAAAATAACAGGGTTTTTAAAAAAAAAAAAAAAAAATACTGTTAACTGAAGGAGCATAAAACCCTTACAGTGATTGATTCTTTCAAAGAGATGTCTACCGCGTTTCCATACAGTACCACAGAGCGATAAATTAGACGCCCAGCCGTTGCAGCGTCTTTTACAGTCTGCGGATGTAGGAGAGTTGAAGCAGGCTACAGACAGGAGTCTGCGGCATGTAATCCTGCAGCATTGATACAGTTTTTTAACAGAAAAATATTATTCTTGTGCTGCCTAATCCGTCTTGTATGGTCTTAAAACAAGCACAATAAGACAAAAAAGCGTAGTGGTAAAATCTATCAACGTCTAAAATACCTTTTAAATCATTTTTAAAAGGGCGTTACACATAACCAGGTCGTAGCCACTGCAATATTCAATTCAACCAGCAGATGGCAGTAGGCGGCATGCTTATCGACAGCATTGATACATTTTTTTTAACAGAAAAATATTATTCTTATACTAACCACGTCGTGTATGGTTTAAAATAACCACATTAAGTCAAATAATATTGTGGTAACATCTATCAATGTCTAAAAATACATTTTAAATCGTTTTTTGAAGTACGTTACACATATCCAGTCACAGCCACTGCAATATTCAATTCAACCAGCAGATGGCGGTAGGCGGTATGGCTAATCCTACCTCGTTTATACAGTTTAACAGAAAAGCGATTCTTAGTCCTGAACACGTGGTGTATGGTTTTAAAATAACCACATGAAGTCAAATATTGTGGTAACATTTATCAATATCTAAAAATACATTTAAATCGTTTTTAGAGTTCTCTGTAATGTTAATAGAAACCAGTATGCAAATACAGGGGCATTATGGGTAGGTTCCTAAAATACCTAAATCCTTTACAATGCAGCCTGTGCTAACCTTTGTGTATTCAAAAACAACTTTAAATCATTTTTTAGAACATGTTGTAATATTAAAATCAACCATTAGATGGATACATGTTTATTATGGAATTGACACAGCTACCTACGACCTGGAAATCCAACGAAATGTAGGGCCCAGTGCATTTGAGTCTTGTTATTATGGGTTAATTTTTAGTGTAATATGTGTATAATATACTGATTATGAGACTCTTTTCTATGTTTATGGACTCTCTGTATGGTAATAACTGCTGATTATTGTTATGGAGGGTCTCAAACATAAGTAATAAAATATTTTGGGGCTCTCTGTATGTTAATCTCTTGGTTATTGTTGGAGGATCTCAAACATACTAAAAAGTGTTTAGAATCTCTGTATGGTAACCCCTGGTTATTATTCACGGAGGGTCTCAAACATAGTCAAAACAATGCTACTACAATACAACTTTCTTTGTTTCTGTCTTTTCTTTGTAATAGTCTATAAAATAAAGGGTATAACAGACGCCATTTTGGGAGGGCTATTTTTTGGGATGTCCGGTAGAAAAGGCGGGTCATAAATCACTCAAAAGCGTGGGAAAAGGGGTGAGGCTTTAGAGCCATAAATGACTCAAAGTGTGGGAAAAGGGGCAGGCTTTAGAGCCATAAATCACTCAAAGCGTGGGAAAAGGGGAGGGCTTAGGGTCATAAATCAATCAAAGCGTGGGAAAAGGGGAGGGCTTAAGGGTCGCCAATCAATCAAGCGTGGGGGAAAAGGGGAGGGCTTAAGGGTCATAAATCACTCAGAGGCATGGAAAGGCGGGTTTAAGGTCATAAATCACCCATAAGGGCGGGGCTTAGGGTCATAAATCAATCAAAGGTGTGAGCAGGGCGGGGCTTAGGGTCATAAATCAATCGAAATGGCGGGGCTTAGAAAAGTGACAGGCGCTGTCGTGCCTTTACTACTAATGCTTTCTTCTTGATTATTTCAATGCTTGCTTCTTGATTATTTCAATGCTTCATGATTATTTCAATGCTTTTTTATTGATTATTTTAATGCTTTCTTCTTGATTATTTCAATGCTTTCTTATTGATTATTTGCAAATCCAAATCGAATGTAAAACAGTAGGCTATTATGACATGTATTCCTAAATTGTGTTTCAAAGTGTCAATTGTCTGCTTTTTATCAAGATTTTATATATATATATATATATATATATATATATATATATATATATATATATGTTGTATGTAACCTCTCTATCGTCAGCTTGTTTGCCCATAAAACATAGACAGACACAGGATTTGAATGTTTTAAAAGCGCTACAACTATTTTAATAATCACAAAAACAAAACAAACAAAATGAAACAAAACAAAAGCCTCACTCAAACGTAGAGCCTCACTAAACACATATGCAGGTACCTGTCTAGCATGCAGGACAGCTAAAACACCTGACATATAACTCCAACACAAAACACGGTTTACCCAAATACACTACAGTAGTGATGGGTACAAAGCCTCACCAGCCATTCGTCTCGGACCATTAGAAAAACAGTGTTGTGCATCAAAGGTTCAATTGGTTCATGAAGCAATACATCACGTGACACAAACCTCAACAGGTCTGCGGATCCTCTGAAGCTGCAGGCGCTCGAATGTTCAGTCACGCCGCTCACAAGTAAAAATCTTGCTGGCATCGTGGGTGCACTATCGAAACGTTTTGATGGTGTATTTCAAAGACCCCTCACAAACCACTAATACAACGCTTTACTTCAAATACTTCAAATCAGAGGTCCGGGTTACATCCGCCAAGTCATATATATAATATGCATTTTTAAATAAAAATATATGGATGTATTTGAACAAATCTTTGCATTCAAGTATGTTTTACTGAAATGTAATAAAATAAACATTATTATTATGTTATGTTTCTATATTTTATACACTTTAAAAACACTTTTAAAAAAATGTCAATAGGCTTTAATTGTCTTGGTTCGTTTCAAGTATATATATATATATATATATATTTAAAATGAGCGTTGTATTGAAAATAATTAATTAATTAAATCAATGTAGGCATACAACGTGGGAAAAAATACATTTTCCTAAAGTTGTACCGAGTGATCTGTAAAATAAGATTGAAGAGGTTGGCAGTTAGGATGTTTCTATGGTTACGCTGCTATGGTCTGCCCTATTTGCAGATATTGTTTTTTAACACGCTTTGAGGACTGTGGCAATGTGCCCCGCCCTGTGTGCATATTATGTGTTGTATGTTAGTGTTATTGTGTTAATGTTGGTGTATAGTCATTGGTACCAGGATATAAATGGTGTGTGCATACAGTATTTAAATTATAATTATTATTTAGGTGCAGGATTGCACTATCACTTCACGTGCATTTAAAGTATAATATGTGAGCACGGGGTTGCACGTAATTCATTCACGTGCTGGGATTCAAGTGAATAATTAATTAGTAATTGAATCCCAGCACAACAGTATATAGAACACGTAGCACTCAGTCGGGGTTGGGTGTTCGGTGAGTAGTGAGCAAGGAGAGAGAAGGAGAAATAAGTTAAAGTTAGTTTTAATATCAATTGCTATACGTGCTGGTAGGACCAACGATATATATTTATTTAAAACTCACGTGTTTGTTGTGTGTCTGTCTGTCTGTGTCTGTTTACTGTATAGTCCGTTTGTTTGTCTCTTTTATTTTGGCGTGAAGTGCCCGTGTCCTGTGTTTTTAATATGTTTACAACCTTTTTATTTTCTGTTCTGTTTATTAAATGCTGGTAAGCATTAAACTCAACTCCACCAAACTCTAAGTCTGTCTGTTTATTTCCTGCTTCTGGTCTAGCGCCCCCCTCCGGCCGTCTTTGTGACAGGACCTAAAAAATTCAGCACTCTTTAGTGAACAATTGCATATCAAACACACTCCTCGTGGTATTTTGATGTAATGTGCATACATTTCCATCCATTAACATCATTAATTATATTTAAATGACCAGAACACTTTTCTGTGCATTGTTTGCCACACGTGAGGTTACTTTTACTGGTAAGTGAATACAGCGGGTGTACAAAGCATGAGGTAAGGCTTACTGCCTGGTAAACACGTTACCGCTGTGTAGTGCATGAGGTTCATAGACTTGGAACATATTATACAACATTGCTACACACTCACACACACACACACAAAAAAAATATATATATATATATATATATATATATATATATATATATATATATATATATATATATATATATATATACACATCTATAACAAAAACCTTAAAAACAATTTGAAAAATGCAACAGCCGTTTTAAAGGGTGATATGAAGCATAAAAAGCCCAAGTTAGGAGAAGCAATTGGGGCAACCTTGTCAAGCATCAAGCAAATAGGCACACTTGGAAGGTGCTGGGGCCCAAGATTCACACAAGTGTTGCTTCTAACTTGGCTTCTTTTTAAATAGATTGTATTTGTAAAAAAGAGTAATCAAATATTAATTGCAAAAAAAAAAAAAGAAAGTTTTACATCATAGGTTTTTGAAAATTCAAAGTTTACAAAATATGAAGCGGTGAAATAAGTGCAGGCGTTATAGAAATATAGATATATAAACTTGGAGTAAAACTGAAAATAAGCGAATAACAATATATAATGACAATTAATACTTGAATACAATGGATACAATTTGCATATCATTCAAACCCATAAACTTACAAAAGTCCCATTTAAAATTGTTGTGACATTTATCAAATCAGGTATTTCATTAAACATACGGCTTCATTGTCTATTACTAGCTGCTTGAGCTGCATTGATATAATAATAATCTGTATTTTCTACTGCGCCTTTCATGAAGAATACCCCAAAGCATTTAACAAGAAAAAGACAGATAAAACAATAACAAGTTGTAGGTGCATATAATATAAACAATAAAACAGAACAGCAGTAAAACAAGTCCCAGAATAAAGTTTGAGTATATAAAAGTGAGTTTTCAGTTTAGAAACACTGAGCGAGTTGAAACGCATCTGATTAACATCAGCAGATTGTTTCCACTCTTTCAGAAAGCGCTCGACCAAACACAGGCACTGCATTTCCCATGATCCTTTTTAACAGGAAGTGATGTAGAGTGTCCGGGTGGCAGAATTCCATAAGCTAGTTGCAGTGTGGCAATTGTGAAGCTGGTGTTTTTTTGTTTCTAAATCATTAAAATTGAGTTCAGAAAGCAAAATGACAGAAAAAGTAAAAAAAAGAACTGGTGGTAACCAAAGATATTTCATTTTCATGTTTGGGTTTATAGTAGCCCTTTAAAGGCCTCGATATGCGTATGGATACAGCACTTTACAAATGAAAATGGAAAAACGTGGCGATCCGATATAACCTTAACAGAAAGGCTGTAATTGCTCTATCTGAGGAAGGAGAAAAAACGATTTAATAAATGATATGTATTGAACTAAATAAAAGAAGTGTACAGTATATATTAATTCCCAAAGTGCATCATGTGGTGGTAGTTTCTGGAATTTTGCACCGGTAAACTGAAGGAGGTTTTATTAAAGCTGGGGGTTTCTTCTAATAGCGGTAGCATCATAGTGCATTTATTTTAGTTATTGGTTAACTTCTGATAATGTCACAACTCTGTTTATTGTCGCTGTTTTTACAGTCCCTTTAAAAGTGATATTGGGGTTTCGAATGTAGTTACATTTGATATTTTATTTGAAAATATATCAACTATCAAATAGTTGATGTATAATTAAATATTTTTCACAAAGTGAATTATTTGAAAATATTTAAATATTTTTTTTTAGGAAAGTAAATTCAAATTGAAATATTTAAGTACAGGTATAAGTATTTATAGCTGAAAGAAACATTCAACTGTTTTCAGGTTTGTAACTGGTGGTTATTGATGAGGTTTTCTTTGAAGTAGAATGCTAAATAAATAAATATAAACACATTCATTTCAATCACTTCAAAATTGGCGTCTGACTTTAACCAATGAGGTAAAGAGCTCAACAGTGAGGGAGTTTGATCACTGAATGAATGAATTCCCTTTTGTGAGCTGCTCTGTTAATGGCAGCAGGTGGAATAACTATTTACATATTTTAAATATTTTTCAAATATTTACTTTCCACAACAGATATTTAACTATCTTCAAATAATATTAACTGTGTGCTTTAAAAAAAAAAGTTTAAATAGTTAATTTCCATGAGTCTGATATCAATGCTCTTCTCTCTCCTCTCCTCTATCCTCTCCTTTCTCCTCTCCTCTTGCCTCTCTCTTCCTCTCCTCTCCCTCTCCCTCTCTTCCTCTCCTCTCCTCTCCCCTCTCTTTCTCCTCTCCCTCTCCCTCTCTCTCTTCCTCTTCTCTCCTCCCCTCTCTTCCTCTCCTCTATCATCTCCCTCTATCCTCTCTCTTCCTCTCCTCCCTCTCCTCTCCCCTCCTTCCCTCTCTCCCCTCTTCAGTAGTCTCCCTCCTCTCCTCTCTCCTCTTCCCTCTCATCTCCCTCTCTCCTCTCCCCTCCCCCTCTCCTCTCTCTTTCTCTCATCTCCCTCTCTCCTCTCCTCTCTCTTCCTCTCATCTCCCTCTCTCCTCTCTCTTACTCTCATCTCACTATCTCCTCTCTTCCTCTCATCTCCCTCTCTCCTCTCCCCTCCTCTCCCCTCTTCAATACTCTCCCTTCTCTTTCCTCTCCTCATCTCTCTTCCTCTCATCTCCCTCTCTGCTATCCCCTCCTCTCTCCTCTTCAATACTCTCCCTTCTCTCCTCTCCTCTCCTCTCTCTTCCTCTCATCTTCCTCTCTACTCTCCCCTCTTCAGCCCTCTCCTTCCCCTCCCCTATTCTCCCCTCCTCCCATCTCTCTCATCTCCCTCTCTCCTCTCCCCTCCTCTCCCCTCTTCCATCTCTCCTCCCCTCCCTCCTCCCATCTCTCATCTCTCCCATCTCCCCTCTTCTCCTCCTCCCTCCTTCCCCCCTATCCTCCTCTCCTTTTCACTTTCTTACAAAGTACAAAATATTTCACACAGATGATGAAGGACAGAGAGAAAGATGCCCAGGCATAGGAAAGTCTCGAATAGTCCTCCTGTTTGTTCTTTAAAAACTGATGCGTGGTCGAGGGCAACACTCCCGATGACCAAAACCTGTCTACGAGAAGAGGGGAAGAGGGAGAAGATTCAATTAAACAACGTTACTTCCACAGGTAGCCTGTGTGTGACTCATGAGCCAGCAGTTGGAATATTCCATCTCTCCCTCTCTTTCCTTATGCTCCCTCCCGTCTCCCTTTTCTCCCTCTCTTCTTCCCTCTCCTCCCCCCTCTCCCTCCTTCCTCTCCTCTACCCCTCTCCCTGCCCTACCACCCTCTCCCTCTTCCCTCCCTCTTGTGTGTAACTCACAGACAATCCAGTTGTAATATCCTTCTCTCCTCCTTCTCCTTCCCTCCTCTCCCCCCATCCTCCTCCCTGCCCTGCCACCCTCTAAATCCCTCCCTCTCTCCCTCCCTCTTGTGTGTGTAACTCACAGGCCATCAGTTGTAATATCCTCTCTCCCTCCCTCTCCTTTAACACCCTCTCCTCCCTCCCCTCCTGCCTGGCCCTTCTCAATCCCCTCTCTCTCTCCCTCTTGTGTGTAACTCACAGGCCATGAGTTGGAACATCCCAGCCAAGATGCACCTGTGATCCTTGCGCAGACAGCAGAGTCAGGAAGACAATGAGACTCAGAGCACTGAATATAACAGCGAGCAGAGCTGGGATTGACCACCACTTTTCATGTTCTCGCGAGAAATCCTTGAAAATCCTGGAAAAAAAAAAATTGTCATGGAAAGTCATGGCCAAAAAATTGAAAAAAGTTAAATCTGTCAGTCTTCCAGTATGCTGATTTCTCTAAGTCTGGTTTAAGTGTGCAGTTCAGACCTACTTTATTCTTATGGAAACTGCATTGATTGACACTGAAGAAGACTCACTGAGAAAGACTTCAAGTGGCACTGAATTGACACTGAAGACTCACTGAGAAAAGACTTCAAGTGGCGTTAGTTGACACTGAAGAAGACTCACTGAGAAAGACTTCAAGTGGCGTTGAATTGACACTGAAGAAGACTCACTGAAAAGACTTCAAGTGGCATTGACACTGAAGACTCACTGAAGACTTCAAGTGTCATTGAGAATGACACTAGAATGACTTCTAGTGGCATTGAATTGAATTGACAGAAGACTCACTGAGAAAGACTTCTAGTGAAACTGCATTGAATTGCCACTGAAGAAGACTCGCTGAGAAAATGACTTCTAGTGGAACTGCATTGATGAATTGACACTGAAGACTCACTGAGAAAGACTTCTAGTAGAAACTGCATTGAATTGACACTGAAGAAGTCTCACTGAGAAAGACTTCTAGTGGAAATTGCATTGAATTGACACAGAAGAAGACTCACTGAGAAAGACTTAGTAGAAACTGCATTGGATTGACACTGAAGAAGACTCAGTGAGAAAGACTTCTAGTGGAAACTGCATTGAATTGACACTAAGTCCCAAATGCTGCTCTGTCTGTCTGCTGGATTGGTTTAGTTTCAGAACAGTGCTTGCTCTTACTTTGAAAATGGAGATCAGCAGTAGAATTATTGAGCCGATGTATAGGAGTGGAACCAGGAAAACAACAAGGACAGCAACAGGGAAGACCAATGAAACAGCAACCAGAGAGCCACCGGGAGAGCCACAGGTAGAATACGGGAGGGAAACAGACAGGAATACCGGGAGGCAACAGTCAGGAATACCGGAGGCCATTGGAAGAAACACGAGACATCACCCGGAGACAGCGGCGGAACATCGACGGAGACAGCGATGGAGACATCGACAGGGACAGGAACAGGGACAGCGACAGGAACAACAACAGGAACAGCAACAGGAACAGCAACAGCAACATGGACATGGAGAACTACAGAGAGAGAGAGACAGAGAGAGAGAGAGAGTTGAGAGAATCACATACTCATATCAATAATCCTCATTAAAGACATTTGGCTGTTCATTAGAAACACACCCTCCCCTGACAAGCCGCTGGACTGTGCATATAAACTGATATAGAAGAGACAGGCTGCTGGACTGTGCATAGAAACTGATATAGAAGAGACAGACTGCTGGACTGTGCATATAAACTGATATAGAGACAGGCTGCTGGACTGTGCATATAAACTGATATAGAAGAGACAGGCTGCTGGACTGTGCATATAAACTGATATAGAGACAGGCTGCTGGACTGTGTATAGAAACTGATATAGAAGAGACAGGCTGCTGGACTGTGCATATAAACTGATATAGAGACAGGCTGCTGGACTGTGCATATAAACTGATATAGAGACAGGCTGCTGGACTGTGCATATAAACTGATATAGAGACAGACTGCTGGACTGTGCATATAAACTGATATAGAGACAGGCTGCTGGACTGTGCATATAAACTGATATAGAGACAGGCTGCTGGACTGTGCATAGAAACTGATATAGAGACAGGCTGCTGGACTGTGCATAGAAACTGATATAGAAGAGACAGACTGCTGGACTGTGCATAGAAACTGATATAGAAGAGACAGGCTGATGGACTGTGCATAGAAACTGATATAGAGACAGACTGCTGGACTGTGCATATAAACTGATATAGAAGAGACAGGCTGCTGGACTGTGCATATAAACTGATATAGAAGAGACACGCTGCTGGACTGTGCATAGAAACTGATATAGAGACAGGCTGCTGGACTGTGCATATAAACTGATATAGAGACAGACTGCTGGACTGTGCATAGAAACTGATATAGAGACAGGCTGCTGGACTGTGCATAGAAACTGATATAGAAGAGACAGACTGCTGGACTGTGCATAGAAACTGATATAGAGACAGGCTGCTGGACTGTGCATATAAACTGATATAGAGACAGGCTGCTGGACTGTGCATATAAACTGATATAGAGACAGGCTGCTGGACTGTGCATATAAACTGATATAGAAGAGACAGGCTGCTGGACTGTGCATAGAAACTGATATAGAAGAGATATTGGCTGCTGGACTGTGCATAGAAACTGATATGAGAGACAGGCTGCTGGACTGTGCATATAAACTGATATAGAAGAGACAGGCTGCTGGACTGTGCATAAAACTGATATAGAAGAGACACGCTGCTGGACTGTGCATAGAAACTGATATAGAGACAGGCTGCTGGACTGTGCATATAAACTGATATAGAGACAGGCTGCTGGACTGTGCATATAAACCGGATATAGAGACAGGCTGCTGGACTGTGCATATAAACTGATATGAGACAGACTGCTGGACTGTGCATATAAGCTGATATAGAAGACAGGCTGCTGGACTGTGCATATAAACTGATATAGAAGAGACAGGCTGCTGGACTGTGCATAGAAACTGATATAGAGACAGGCTGCTGGACTGTGCATATAAACTGATATAGAAGAGACAGGCTGCTGGACTGTGCATAGAAACTGATATAGAAGAGACAGGCTGCTGGACTGTGCATAGAAACTGATATAGAAGAGACAGGCTGCTGGACTGTGCATATAAACTGATATAGAGACAGGCTGGACTGTGCATATAAACTGATATAGAAGAGACAGACTGCTGGACTGTGCAGAAAACTGATATAGAAGAGACAGGCTGCTGGACTGTGCATAGAAACTGATATAGAAGAGACAGGCTGCTGGACTGTGCATATAAACTGATATAGAGACAGGCTGCTGGACTGTGCATAGAAACTGATATAGAGACAGGCTGCTGGACTGTGCATATAAACTGATATAGAGACAGGCTGCTGGACTGTGCATAGAAACTGATATAGAGACAGACTGCTGGACTGTGCATATAAACTGATATAGAGACAGGCTGCTGGACTGTGCATATAAACTGATATAGAGACAGGCTGCTGGACTGTGCATAGAAACTGATATAGAAGAGACAGACTGCTGGACTGTGCATATAAACTGATATAGAAGAGACAGACTGCTGGACTGTGCATAGAAACTGATATAGAAGAGACACGCTGCTGGACTGTGCATATAAACTGATATAGAGACAGACTGCTGGACTGTGCATAGAAACTGATATAGAAGAGACAGACTGCTGGACTGTGCATAGAAACTGATATGAAGAGACAGACTGCTGGACTGTGTATAGAAACTGATATAGAAGAGACAGACTGCTGGACTGTGCATATAAACTGACAATGATACAGAGACAGGCTGCTGGACTGTGCATATAAACTGATATAGAAGAGACAGACTGCTGGACTGTGCATAGAAACTGATATAGAGACAGACTGCTGGACTGTGCATATATACTGATATAGAGACAGGCTGCTGGACTGTGCATAGAAACTGATATAGAGACAGGCTGCTGGACTGTGCATATAAACTGATATAGAGACAGGCTGCTGGACTTTGCATATAAACTGATAGAGACAGGCTGCTGGACTGTGCATATAAACTGCTATAGAAGAGACAGACTGCTGGACTGTGCATATAAACTGATATAGAAGAGACAGACTGCTGGACTGTGCATAGAAACTGATATAGAAGAGACACGCTGCTGGACTGTGCATATAAACTGATATAGAGACAGACTGCTGACTGTGCATAGAAACTGATATAGAAGAGACAGACTGCTGGACTGTGCATAAAACCGATATAGAAGAGACAATGCTGCTGGACTGTGCATAAACTGATATAGAGACAGGCTGCTGGACTGTGCATATAAACTGATATAGAAGAGACAGGCTGCTGGACTGTGCATAGAAACTGATATAGAGACAGGCTGCTGGACTGTGCATAGAAACTGATATAGAAGACAGACTGCTGGACTGTGCATATAAACTGATATAGAGACAGACTGCTGGACTGTGCATAGAAACTGATATAGAGACAGGCTGCTGGACTGTGCATATAAACTGATATAGAGACAGGCTGCTGGACTTTGCATATAAACTGATATAGAGACAGGCTGCTGGACTGCATATAAACTGATATAGAGACAGGCTGCTGGACTGTGCATAGAAACTGATATAGAAGCTACAGACTGCTGGACTGTGCACAGAAACTGATATAGAAGAGACAGACTGCTGGACTGTGCATAGAAACTGATATAGAAGAGACACGCTGCTGGACTGTGCATATAAACTGATATAGAGACAGACTGCTGGACTGTGCATAGAAACTGATATAGAGACAGGCTGCTGGACTGTGCATATAAACTGATATAGAGACAGGCTGCTGGACTGTGCATATAAACTGATATAGAGACAGGCTGCTGGACTGTGCATAGAAACTGATATAGAGACAGACTGCTGGACTGTGCATATAAACTGATATAGAGACAGGCTGCTGGACTGTGCATAGAAACTGATATAGAAGAGACAGACTGCTGGACTGTGCATAGAAACTGATATAGAAGAGACAGACTGCTGGACTGTGCATATAAACTGATATAGAAGAGACAGACTGCTGGACTGTGCATATAAACTGATATAGAGACAGACTGCTGGACTGTGCGCAAAACTGATATAGAGACAGGCTGCTGGACTGTGCATATAAACTGATATAGAAGAGACAGACTGCTGGACTGTGCATATAAACTGATATAGAGACAGGCTGCTGGACTGTGCATATAAACTGATATAGAGACAGGCTGCTGGACTGTGCATAGAAACTGATATAGAAGAGACAGACTGCTGGACTGTGCATATAAACTGATATAGAGACAGACTGCTGGACTGTGCATATAAACTGATATAGAGACAGGCTGCTGGACTGTGCATATAAACTGATATAGAGACAGGCTGCTGGACTGTGCATAGAAACTGATATAGAAGAGACAGACTGCTGGACTGTGCATATAAACTGATATAGAAGAGACACGCTGCTGGACTGTGCATAGAAGATACCTCTTTTTGCCCTTCTTCTGATTCCTCTCCATCTCTTTCTGCTGTTTCTTCTCCATCTCTTTCAGTCTCTCCTCCATTCCTCTCTTTTGTTTCTTCTCCATCTCTTTCAGCCTCTCCTCTGCCTCTCCCTTCTGTTTCTTCTCCATCTCTTTCAGCCTCTCCTCTGCCTCTCTCTTCTGTTTCTTTTTCATCTCTTTCAGCCTCTCCTCTGCCTCTCCCTTCTGTTTATTTTCCATCTTTTTCAGCCTCTCCTCTGCCTCTCTCTTCTGTTTCTTTTCCAACTCTTTCAGCCTCTCCTCTGCCTCTCTCTTGTTTTTTTCCATCTCTTTCATCCTCTCCTCCTCTCTCTTCTGTTTCTTCTCCATCTCTTTCAGCCTCTCCTCTGCCTCTCCCTTCTGTTTCTTCTCCATCTTTTTCAGCCTCTCCTCTGCCTCTCCCTTCTGTTTCTTTTCCATCTCTTTCAGCCTCTCCTCTGCCTCTCTCTTCTGTTTCTTCTCCATCTCTTTCAGCCTCTCCTCTGCCTCTCCCTTCTGTTTCTTCTCCATCTTTTTCAGCATCTCCTCTGCCTCTCTCTTCTGTTTCTTCTCCATCTCTTTCAGCCTCTCCTCTGCCTCTCTCTTCTGTTTCTCCTCCATCTCTCTCCTCTGTTTCTCCTCCATCTCTCTCTTTTGCTCCTCCTCCATCTCTCTCTTTTGCTCCTCCTCCTGGTCATCCCCACTGTTGATAGAATCACACACTGATATCAATACTCCTCCTCATAAATAATCATTTTTTTCTGTACATGATTGAAGTGATGTCTCCTTGTTCACTCTCTGTCTCTGTCCATCTCTACCTGCCTCAGTGAGCCTCATTTCTCCTTTGGACACACTTTCAATAATACTGCTGCTGCTAAACTTGCTGCTGCACTGGAGTCTCATCAGCAGCAGAGTGTTTAATAGTAAACTGGAGCAGAAATCAGAGAGGATTCTGTACAGACATGTCCAGTGGAATTAACTCATAACTGTTGCTTGGAGTCAGTCCATATTCTGGACTCTTCCTCTGTTGAGAGAATCAGACTCATATCAATAATCATCATTAATAATCATTTTGATTTTTTAATAGACATTTTTTTCAATCTTGGTTCTTGGTATGGTGGTGGAAAAAAAATATGTAAAAAAAAAATCATTGAAACAACATGCTTTCATAACAGTGACAGAACAATGCCAACATGGCGCTGCAGTGTCGTGGAAGCGAGGTCTGGACCAAAAGCTGGACCAGGCAAAGAAATCAGGAATAGATTTACCCGGAATTTGCCATATCAGGTAGTTCCTCTTCACCGTTCGTTTTTTCCAAATCTCTTATTCTTCAGCTTTCCTTCCTCTGCAACACAATTTCAAAACGTCAATTCTTAAATCACATAAGTAACTCTACAGCCATTAGCTGGCCACATATACAATAAATATTATAACCCACTGTGATCAGGTGCAGTGGTGCAGTAAATAAATCCAGTCCACACAATCCTTTTCTCCCAAAACAGTCTGTGGACTTTAATAATAATAAAAATAATAACAACAAACACAAAATAAGTCCACCCCTTTACCAGCGATGGTATTGGGGGGATTACCGCACAACTTTTCTAAAAAATAAACAAAAAGCGGGACTTTGTCCGTCCCCTCGCTCTCTGTGCGGCGCAGTGCTCTCGCTCAGAGCGTGGTGCCGTGGTGGTGCTGTGCTGTGCTGTGCTGTGCAGTGCAGGGCGTGCTCTTTATAAATCGCCGGTCCGCGGCTCACTCCTCCCTCTGCAACACAAAACACCACGTAATCCAAACTCATAAAAACAATACAGGCTCGCCCGTTTGCATTTCATTCTCAGCGCAAGGGGAGGTTTGACATAGCTGCTTCCCTTTGTACCCAGCAAACTCCTCCTGCAGCCAACGTCGCCATGATTTCTCAATAGAGGGCTGCCCGCGGCTGACTGCAATGGAATCGTCCTGAGTACTTGCAGCTACAGCCCCTCTAATATGGTCACCTTCCGGTTTCCACCTACCACCGGGTGGCAGATCTGGCGGCAGCTTACCTTCCCCTTACACAGCGCCCTTTCTAATCGGGAGGGAGATTTGCAGCATCGATCCTTTCTCTCTCTATCACATATCTCACCCCTCAGAGTGATGCGGGAACACTCGTAACACTACATTCCCCAATGGTCCCCCTCCCTTGAAAAAAAATCTGCATTTTGATGCTCCTTACCCATACGATGTTTCACTGTATAGTGGAAGGGTTGCAGCGCTAGATACCACCGAGTTATCCGAGCGTTATTGTCCCTTCATCGTGTGTAACCACCTTAAAGGAGCATGATCGGTGACAAGTTTAGAAAGAACCCCAACAAGTAATAGCGAAAACATGAGTAGCCCATTTGATGGCTAAACACTCCTTCTCAATGACAGAGTAGTTAATTTCCCTAGGAGCCATTTTTTTGCTCAAATAAATGATAGGGTGTTCCACTCCGTCAACTTGTTGGGACAGGACCGCCCCCAGACCAATGTGGGAGGCATCAGTCTGAAGGATGAACTCTTTGCTGAAATCTGGTGAAATCAGAGCGGGAGCTTGACAGAGTCGCTTCTTAATCATATCAAATGCTTCCTGACACTGCCCTGTCCATTTAACTAATTTTGGGCAGCCTTTCGGGTGAGATCGACCAGGGGTTGACTATGGTGGCATACTCGGGGATAAAACGCAGGCGATAATAGCCGGCTAACCTGATAGTGATCTCACCTGTGACTTGGTTCTCGGGATGCGCCGTCTCCACCAGCGCCTGGACTTTGGAGGCGATAGGCTTTACCGACCATTACCCATAATATAGCCAGATACTGGGTCTCCTGTTTGCCAAATGCACACTTGCCCAGCTTGGCTGTTAGCCCAACCCCCCCCTTAGACTGTGGGGCGGGCTGAAAGCCTAATAATATGCTCCTTCAGGTGGAGCTAAAAAATCACTACATCATCGATGTATGCGCCTGCGTACTGATGATGAGGAGCCAAGACCTGGTCCATCAGTCTCTGAAAGGTGGCGGGAGCTCCATGCAACCGAAGGGCATGGTCCGAAATGAACAAGCCATCTGGGGTAGAAAAGCAGTTTTCTCTTTTGAGCTCTGAGTGAGTGGAATCTGCCAGTACCCCTTCGTCAGATCCAAAGTCCCGAAATTAACCGCGCCTTACCCAGTCGGTCGAGGAGCTCGTCCACTTGGGGCGTGGATACGCATCAAACTTAGAGATGGCATTGACCTTCCGAAATCCACACAGAACCCAGTGGAGCCGTCCTTTTTGCCCACCATCACGATAGGACTGCACCACTCGCTCCGGAAGGCTCAATGACTCAAGCCTGAGCATATCCTCCACCTCCTGGTGAGCAGGACCCCTGCGACTCTCCGGGATCCGTGCGGTCTCTCTGGACCCTGACACCTGGCGGAGTAATAATAGCATGAGAAATAACATTAGTCCTGCCGGGCAAATCAGAAAAACATCACTAAACCTTTCCACCAACTGGAAGAGCTCACGTTTCTGATCCGAAGTAACTGTTCTCCCATCGGAATGTTAGTTGCAGCTAATGGATTGACAGTGGGACCAAAATCCTCTTCTAAACTGTCACCAGCTATAAACAGGGCCCCTTTCATTCCAGGGTTTTAGCAAGTTAATGTGATAAATTTCTGTCTTATTTCGTGATTGGGTTGTCTAATTTCATAATTCACATTACCAATTCCCGTATCACCTCATATGGCCCCTGCCATTTTAGCATACAACTTAGACTCTGATGAAGGAAGTAGCAGCAGTACTTTATCACCTGGCGAAAAGTCCAATTCTTGCTTGTTTGTTGTACTGCTGCTCTTGGCGATGCTGAGCTAGTTTTTAGGTTTTCTTGTGCCAAACGACCAACCAATTCCAGGCGGTCTCTTAACAGGATTACGTATTTGACTATGTTTTTTGGAAGTTTTTTTGTTTGCTCCTCCCACCCTTCTTTCACAAGATCCAGAATGCCCGTGGTTGCCTCCCCATACAGCAGCTCAAGGGAGAGAACCCAGTCGAGCTCTGAGGCACCTCTCTCACTGCAAACATCAGGTAGGGAGGAGTTTAGCCCAATGTTTCTGCTCTTGGGTGACAAACCGCTTCAGCATCTGTTTTAAAGTCTGATTAAACGCGTTCCACCAAACCGTCCGTCTGCGGGTGATAAACAGAGGTCGAATGGACTTAATTTGCAACAATTTATACAATTCTTTCAAACACTGTGACATGAAGTTCGTTCCGTGATCAGTGAGGATTTCTTTTGGAATCCCTACTCTCGTTATAATCTGTACTAACTCTCGAGCAACTGCTGCGGCACTAGTAGATCTCAATGGTACTGCCTCTGGATATCTGGTCGCGTAGTCCACCACTACCAAAATGTGCGTGTATCCAGAGTCAGACTGGCTCAAGGACCCACTATGTCCATAGCAATGCGTTCAAAGGAACTGAGATCAGGGCAGTGGGACCAGCGGGGCGGGCGAACCCGCCCACTTCCACTTGCTGGCATTCGGACACCCCGCTACATATCGCGTCACCTCACTATAGACTCCCATCCAATAAAATCGAGCCAATATTCGCCCCGAGTCTTATCGCTACCTAAATGGCCCGAACATGGGACATCGAGCCAACCGCATGATCTCCGTGTCGTCGAAGACTGAGGAACGAGTAATTGTGTTACAATCTGGCTTGTGCTCGTGGCTTGGGATACCCTATACAGCAAATGCCCGACAATAATGTGGTGAGGATATGTGTCGGCGGTTATCCTCTACATCCTTCCCTCGATGGGCGAACCTGCCCCCAGATGTGTGCCAGCGAAGGATCATTCTTTTGTTCCAAAGCTGGGTCCACATCTCGGTCCCAGAACTTCGATATCGAAAGGAGCTACAGTAGCTTCAGCACTGGGGGCTTGTAACCTGCCCCCGCAGGTCACACTGAGTCCCAATCCCCTTTCCCTTACATTTAACAGACTCTGAAGTTTCCCCCACCAAACCCCAGCCTTGTCTTATTGACATTCCTTCCCATTTTCGACCCTTCGCTTTTTTTGTTTTTTTTCGGTGAAATCGAATAGAACAAATCAGCTTGCAGCGGAATATTTTCCCAATAGTTTCCCTGCTGCTCCCATGGTCTTACCGAGACTGGCGTTACCGTTTTATTAATCATTTTTTTCAAAATATGGCCAGTCCTCGACCTAAAATAACTGGATATGGCAACTTTGCAGCCACTGCCACGATTGCAGCGGGAATGACATCAATCGTCATCTAATTTAGTGAGGGGTAGTCCTTGTTATCCCCGTGAATACAGGAAATGACCACGACCCGGCGTGACCACCAAGGTACCCCGCCAACAGAGCTTCTTCAATTAAAGTCTGCCCACATCCTGAGTCCACTAACGTGGGTACTCACATCACCAACCCGTACATCAACAATGCAAGGCCCCTCCCAATCATTACCCCTGGACTTACCTGGTGCTGTTGGTAGGTAATGGGAGGCCGCACCATTCCATCGCCGCCCCGACAATTCCGGCGCCAAGGTGGCCGACCTCATGGCACCGGTAACACGTGGGGTGAAAAGGGCGCCCACGAGCTTGTGTGTCCCGCTGCGGTTCGGCAGTGGGGAGGGGTTCTCTGCTCTCACCCGCTGGGGGGTCGACCTCGCCCTCCATTGGGGTGGAGGAAGGCCACCCGTGGGGTGCCGATGAGAAGTAGCCCCCGTGGGGAGGGGGAAGTGCTGTGGGGTCCTGTCCTGGAGTCGGTCCTGTCCGGGGTCGGTTGGAGGAGGAGGGGGGTAATCACCACGGGAGCTGATGCCAAGGCATCCTCATACCCCTCAGCCAATCGGACTGCTGCCTCTAGCGTGGTGGGTCGATGCCTGGTGACCCAGTTCTGGGTGTCCGCCCCAGCACCTTCACGAACTGCTCTATGGCAATCAGCTCGGTGATCTTTTTTTCTGCATCGTTGGTGCCGGGCAGAGCCACCGGGTCACATGATCCACTAGTTGCTGGGCCACCACGGGGGCCAGTCCTGGGGGCGCTGGTACTCCCGGAACCGGCGGCGGTGTGTCTCCTCTGTGATGTCCAGCCGCTGGAGAATGGCCTGCTTCACCTGGTCGTACACCAGGGCTTGCTCATGTGTCAAGGCTTGGTAGGCTGCCTGGGCCTCTCCGATCAAATTGGGCCCAACTGGGTAGCCCACCACCCCGAGGCCACTGAGCTGCTGTTGCCTGCCTTTCAAAAGGCAACTAAAGTAAGCCTCAGGGTCATCCTCCAGCGACATCTTCACTACCCTTACCCTTGGTAGGGGTACTGCTGGTTGAACCGCCGGTTCCCTCCCCCGATTGGCCTCCAGGAACAAGCCATGCATCCTTTCCATCATGGCCGTCAATGATTCCTGATGCCTCCGCTCCTGCGCCTCCAACAGCGCTGCCAATGCGGTTGGGTCCATTTATAATCCCTCTTCTTGACACCAAGTGTGATCAGGTGCAGTGGTGCAGTAAATAAATCCAGTCCACACAATCCTTTTCTCCCAAAACAGTCTGTGGACTTTAATAATAATAAAAATAATAACAACAAACACAAAATAAGTCCACCCTTTACCAGCGATGGTATTGGGGGGGTACACGGCAACTTTTCTAAAAATAAACAAAAGCGGGACTTTGTCCGTCCCGCGTTCTCTGTGCGCGCGGTGCTCTCTCCCAGAGAAGCGTGGTGCCGTGAGTGGTGCTGTGCTGTGCTGTGCTGTGCAGTGCAAGGACGTGCTCTTTATAAATCGCCGGTCCGCGGCTCACTCCTCCTCTGCAACACAAAACACACGTAATCCAAACTCATAAAAACAATACAGGCTCCGGCCGTTTGCATTTCATTCTCAGCGCAAGGGGAGGTTTTGACATAGCTGCTTCCCCTTTGTACCCAGCAAACTCCTCCCTGCAGCCAACGCGTCGCCATGATTTCTCCAATAGAGGGCTGCCCCGCAGCTGACTGCAATGGAATCGTCCTGAGTACTTGCAGCTACGCGCCCCCTCCTAATATGGTCACCTTCCGGTTTCCACCTACCACCGAGTGGCAGATCTAGGCGGCAGCTTACCTTCCCCACACACAGCCCTTTTCTAATCGGGAGAGGATTTGCAGCATCGATCCTTTCTCTCTATCACACCCACTTATCCCGAAACATTAAAAAGCAATGCAATACTGATAGAACTATGGAAACGGTGGATTTGTTCTGATTTATAAGGTGGCTTCAGTCCAAAGCTGTGTGCACCTTTTCAAGAGATGCTTCCCTTGGGATTTTTTTCATTTATTTATTTTTATTGTCTTCCTATAAACAACTTGCTGGAAATTGTATTTTTCCATAAAGTGAAGATTTTGTTTGAACAGAAAGACACTTTTGCGTGAGTACACTTTAAATACAATAGTATTAGTTTGGTGCTGGCATCAACTCCAAAGGCTTCACCTTTGGTGATATTCAGCTCAGCCCAATACTTTGGACACTGACTGAACTAGTCTTCAGACCTACTGTTATCTTTGAAAGGGGGGGACGTGTGACCATATGTGAACTGTTGATTTAGGTATTAATCTTGCCATACTCTGACCATTGAGATGATGAGTCTCACAGACTTTCCTCCTTATTGTTTACGTCTGGATCTTTGCCAGATGTTATCCGTGTGTGAGATGTTTATTTTCACGTTTTATGACCACATTGAACTTGAGAGAGGTAACTGGACCTCCTTCAAGGTCAACATAATGTGTTGTCCTTAATTCCACTCAGTAACATGTAAAAAAACAAAACACATTATGGGTTGTTTTGAATACATTTGTTCTAGGAGTGTATTGTTTTAGTTGCAGCCCGAGCCCTGAGTCACTGCCCTTTCAGGTTCTTGTTGCAAAGCAAATCTAGAGGTATGACACAGGCCCAGTTTTTGGGATGGAACTGCATAACAGTCTCGCAGTCTATGACATCAGACGAGTGGGAAAGCTTGCAGGCATTTTAACATTGCGATCAGAGAGAGAGAGAGAGAGAGAGAGAGAGAGAGAGAGAGAGAGAGAGAGAGAGATTGCTGTACTAATATCACAAACTATGGGTTATTACTTTATATGAATTGTCATGTTATGCACGAATGTAAGAATTGGCTTTCTGTGGTGGTGTACTTTTTTCTTTCAAATAGCATATATCTATAATCATTTGTACAATATATTTTAATAGCAAATGTATAGCTTCCACACTATTACAGTTCTGTTACAGGATACATTAGTTTATCTCTAATGTAATCACAGGTTTACATATAGACTGCCCCTGTTTTCATTTACGGCCGCTTTGCTTTTCAGATAATGTCCCAAATTCAGGGCCGCTTTGCATTTCCAAATTCAGCCCAGTTTTTGGGACTCAGCTGACAGCCAAGTTTCTAAGTCATGCATGCACAGTTTACCATAAACTGGATCGTGAATTCATTTAAGAGTAGCCCTTAGTACATGAATTAAAGTTAATGTATTTTTTACTCTCCCCAGAAAACATTATTTTTTATGAAGAAACAGAAATAAAATGTAAATGTTAAAAAAAAACATTTCTTTATTACAATGAAGAAACTACATTGCACTGAAATAGATACATGAAAATTTTCCTTTACCATTTTTGAGAAGGAACACGGTATTCTCATTTTTTATGTAATGTACATCAATATATTGTAGCGTTTCGGGTTCATTTTGGGACAGAAATGAGACTGCAACCGTGAGTAAATGAAGGCCGTTTATTTTTACAATAATTAAATAATCACAAAATAAAATCATAAAGTGAAGGAAAGGGGACTGGGAGTCGAAAATGAAAATAAATGATTGTAGTAGTTTATATTTTACCCTACCCTTCCCAGTCTTTTCCCTGCACTCCCTTATATCCCCTCGCTTCCCCCCCTCTTTTGCACCAAACCTGCACTCCAATTCAAATGAAGTTTATAAGTGGTTGTGTTCCTCAAATACACAATAAAAACTGATATTTATAGGGTGTACAGTTATACAGCGATGCACTGGTTTCGGCCATCTAAGGACAGGTACTGCATGGGAACCAAATATGCTAGACACTCAAGCTTCTCGATTCATTATCTGCATGTCCCACAGATACTCTGTAGCAATTTCCAGCCTCCCAGCCCATTTACAGCTTAGCTGACACCCTCTTGTAGTTGCCCGTTTCTGCATATAAAGCAATACACTGCAGTATAGTGGTTTGCATCCGTCTAAGGCAAGCTAGACACTTGTGTTCTGGATTTATTATCTGCATGTCCTAAAGGTACTCTGTACCAAGTTGCTAAGTGGTTGCATTCCTCAAATTTGCACTACAAAGTGATACTTTAAAGAATAAGGTATATAGTGGTTTTTGTTGCCTCCGCTCGTGCACGCAACACTTTCGATGCAAAACTATGCTCCGATACACCCAGGTTGATACTGTGATCACAAAACACTTTGAATGGACTTAATTGGTGCTTTTGTTGCATAAATACACTACAAAATGTGCATGTTTCAGGTCTTATATATAATGAACATTTTTTATATGTATTTTGCCATAGGAAATTGAGGTCGGTGGGTGGTATCTTATTGCACCCATATCTCCACGACCCCTGGGCCTACAAACTTGGAAGTACTCTCTTTAGACACACAACAGTCTTAGCTAAAGAAAATTGGGTTCCTACAACCCCCGACTGCCATTTGGCGGACCTAAATATGACATGTTTACTTTCTACCAAATCCGCCATTTTTTAATGGGATTTCCCATTAATGGGATTCCCCATAAGTCCACAAATCCTGGGCCAACGAACCCAGGAGTACTCTTTGCCATAGGGAGGGGGGTGGTTTCTTATCGTACCCATATCTCCACGACCCCTGGGCCAACTAACTCTGCATGCACAAGAGTCTTAGCAAAAGAAATACATCGGCCACGTTTGAGGATGTTGTACCGAAGGTGTTTTATAATGGGATTTCCCAAAGACATTTTTCAGGGTGCTATATCTTGGGTTCCAGGGGTTCCTGAGACGTGAAAATCGGTACGGGGGTCCATGTGTCCCCAGCTGGAAAGGACTCCAATTTAGACTTTTTTTGCCAACCTGGAAATCTAACCTTGACACCCCATCATGCTGAAAATGTGAAAATGTGATGACAATGGAGCATTGAAAACAGGTGGCTCTTTGTGAAAGAGGTCCCCCAGACATGACCTTAGGAAGTTCAACCCGGGATCTAGGCCCCGGGGTCATGGGAGAAGGGTCTTTTTTGGACATTTTTGATGGGGCGTATCTCTGGTTCTATGGGGGTTAGGGACTTGATTTTTTTTTTGCGGTGGGACCCCACGGTTCTAGGTGCCAGGACGGTTCGGCAAGTTAATTTTTTCGTTAATTTTTTTAACTCGAGTTTTTGGGTAAACACACACTGTTTTAGGAGGTGGTTTGGGGTGCTCCCGAGTCTAGAATTTGAATGGTCTTTGAATGGTGGTTTATACGTGCTCGGGTTCGAGAAATATGCCTGAAAATGTGTTTTTCAACCCTGCCATAGAATGGGGCTGAACACCCGAAAATATTTTTTTTGCAAATAATTGCTTTCTGAAACTGGGCGTGTTACATTCAGGCTGGTCCTCTGAGTCTAGAACCATTTGAATGGTGGTTTTAGGTGCTTCTTTTTCCATAAATATGCACTAAAAGTGATGGTTTTAAGCAGAAGGCGATAGTGTGATTTGTGCAACCTAAGGAAAGCAGAACTGGAACTACAAACTGCTATTTTTACATATAGGGTGATATGAAAAAAGCAATTTTTCAGGCCTATTTCTGGAACCGTGGCACGTAGACGTAGTGTTTTGTGATCAGAGAAGCAGCCTGAGTTTGCATGCCCATTCAGCGCAATCCTTCACAAAAACGTTTTTTGTGTGTATGTCACTTTAAATAAACAAAGGCGCACGCAGTTCTGCGCTGCACATGCGTAGAGGCTCGAACGTCGGCTCTATGGATAGGTAAGACCAGTGAGCACCTAAAGAGATCAGTGGTTGCAGGATTATGGGTCAAATAAGAGCCCACCCACCTCCCATGCAGGTCTATGGCAAAACACAAATATTAAAGTTGAAAATTCCATGTTTTTAAGCATATCTCTGGAACCATGGCACGTAGACGCTCCATTTAAAGAGCGTTGGCATCGCAAGAACAGCACCAGTGTACCCAATAGGTGCTTAATTGGTCCAATTAAGTAATTTAGCGTACATCTGGAACAAAAACCAGGAGGGACACCAGCCCTCCAACACCAGGATTGGAGACCCCTGCTAGCAGATTCATTGCTCCATATCACTAGATTTATACTGCACCCTTTTTAATTCAAACACTTAATGAATCCCCCCATTGTTTGTTGCTAATTCTGCATTTCTTATGTGCTTCTCCAGGCAGAAAGTATGCATTTTATGAAACAAGCGGTGTGTAGTGTAGTGACATCATCATCCTTACAGTGAGAGTAAAGCGATCATTTTATGAAACAAGCGGTGTGTAGTGTAGTGACATCATCATCCTTACAGTGAGTGTAAAGCGATCAGTTTTGTTCAAGGAATGTATAGCTAGAAACATGTTTCAGCTCGTTTCATCATTGTCACATATCCGTGATGTAATTAAGAAATTGAGTTGGTTTAACAATGTTAATTACAGCTTTAAAGGCAGGTAGAGAGTAGCAAGCCTAATTATAAACAACCTGTCTTGCATTTTGTGTTTACCCACAGCTGAGTTTGAGATAAGAACGTGCTAAATAAAAACTTGCTGTGCCCTCTACCAGCATCCCAAAGCGGGCACTGATAAGCAATGGAATGGAAATGGAAGGTTCTGAAACTCCAGGCGCAATTAGAGAGCTGCTTATGCTGCCAGCATACCACGTTTCAGGGTCTTCAAACACTTTTAACTCCCAAAATCATTGTACCCCTAGTTTTAAAAAGTTCTTTATTTAAATGAAAGATAATACCTTGGATTTATATAGCACCTTTCATCGCATAGGATACCAAAGCTCTTTACACGTGTCAGCTGTTTACTTTGCCAGCACACTGACACAACAGTTAAAGTGGGAGAAGTGAGGAATTGCTTAGCCAATTCAACTACCGGAGGAAATTTAGGTAAGCCAGATTGTAAGTGTCTGAATTGGAATTTAGCTGTTATATTTGCATAGTCCAACTGTTTAAACATTATCCATAGCCTACAGTTTAAACTATCTGTAATAGATAAGGAATATTTTACCAATACAATACACCACACACCACACACAAACACACTGACACACACATACACCACACACACACACACACACACACACACACACACACACACAATGTTAGTAATATTCTGTCATTATTATCATCCTGCAAATATTTTTTACTATAAACCACTTTACCTGGTCCGGTATCTCTCTCTCTCTCTCTCTCTCTCTCTCTCTCTCTGTCCGTGTGCGACCGCGTTCTTCTTCTTCTTCTTCTGTGTTGGTGCTGTGTGAAACAGGAAGTATTTTTGATAAAAACTTTATTGGAGAGGAAACAGGGTGTTTCTTTCCCATCTGAAAGTATTCCATTTCATCATTGCTTATTTTTCCAGTGCTGTATTGAATCGCACTCACACGCACACACGTGTTTATAAGTAGCATAAAAAAAACACTACATTATTATTTATTATTATTATTATTATTATTATTATTATTATTATTATTATTATTATTATTATTTTTATTTTCTAGCAGACGCCCTTATCCAGGGCGACTTACAATCGTAAGCAAATACATTTCAAGTGTTACAATACAAGTAATACAATAAGAGCAAGATAAATACAATGACTTTTGTTCAAGCAAATTACAAGTGTGACAAAATACAATTCAATAATACAGCAGATAACAGTGTCAGTGATAGTTACATCAGGATATGATTAAATACAAAATACTACAGATTAAACACTTGGCAGATTACAGTATTCTGAAGTACAGGATTAAATGCAGTAAAATAGGGGGCAGATAAGAGCAAATAAAGCGCATTTAAGGAAGGGTGATAGTGTCCCAGGATAAAAACAGAGGAGTTCTACAGGTGCTGTCTGAAGAGGTGAGTCTTGAGGAGGCGCCGGAATGTGGTCAGGGACTGGGCAGTCCTGACATCTGTAGGAAGGTCATTCCACCACTGTGGAGCAAGGGTGGAGAAGGAGCGGGCTCTGGAGGCAGGGGAGCGTAGAGGAGGTAGAGCCAGTCTTCTAGTGCAGGCGGAGCGGAGAGAGGTAGAGGGGGGGTGTAGAGAGATGAGGGTCTGGAGGTAGCTGGGTGCAGTCTGGTCAAGGCATCTGTAGGCTAGTACAAGAGTCTTTAACTGGATGCGTGCAGTGATCGGGAGCCAGTGGAGTGAGCGGAGTAGTGGAGTAGCGTGGGAGAAGCGAGGCAGAGAGAACACCAGGCGGGCAGCGGAGTTCTGGATGAGCTGGAGCGGACGAGTGGCGGACGCAGGGAGGCCAGCCAGGAGGGAGTTGCAGTAGTCTAGGCGGGTGAGTACCAAGGCCTGGACCAGGAGCTGGGTGGCGTAGTTGGTGAGGAAGGCTCGATTCTTCGGATGTTGCTCAGGAAGAATCGGCAAGTGCGTGCAGAGTGGAGATGTGCTGGGAATAAGAGAGGCAGGGGTCCAGGGTGACTCTGAGGTTCTTAGCAGAGGAAGATGGAGAGAGTGTGGTAGATTCCAGAGGAACAGAGATAGAGAGATCAGAGGAGGGGGAGGAGGAGGGATAGAAAAGGAGGTCAGATTTAGAGAGGTTGAGTTTGAGGTGATGCGAGTGCATCCAGGAGGAAATAGCAGACAGACAGGTAGAGATACGGGAGGAGATGGTGGAGTCAGAGGTGAATTTGTATTAAATATTATACAATTTTATACAGTTATACAATTTTCTTCGTCGTATGGCTGCAGAAGCAGTTATAATTCAATGTCAAGATTAGCAATCCATTCAACAGCTTCAGGTGAGGCAGTGTGAATGGTTGTGATGCCACCAGAAATGGATCTCCCAGGGCAGGAGTTCAGTATGTGGGTGATGGTCTGACTTGGGTGGCCACAGTCACTATTTGAGATGTTCCTCATGTTCCACTTGTGAAGTAAGTGGCCACATCTTCCCTGGCATGTCCTAAGGTGGTTGAGGGTTGTCCAGGTTTTCCATGGAAGGCTGAAGCCTCGGACTACACTGCTTGTGTCAGTTACCAGGTTGCAGTTGGTGATAAGAGGTACACCATGGAGAGGTGGGGCTGTCATCAGTTTGTAGAGTGTGCAGTGTATTCCAGTAGGGGCTGCGGGATTTCAAACGAGCGTGTGGGTTTTTTTTGAGGTCCCATGTTATTGGGAGTGTTTCGTTGGCTGACAGCCAGTGGTGTTCTTTGAGGAGGATGCTTTTCCTACGAACATCAGGAGGTTCAATGCAGGCTAGCACAGGAAACCACGTGAGCTGTGTTGTGATACGATAGGTCATGATACGATACGTATCACGATACACAAGCCACGATAAGATACGTATCACGATACACAAGCCATGATACAATACGTATCACGATACACAAGCCATGATACGATACGTATCACGATACACAAGCCATGATACAATACGTTTCACGATACACAAGCCATGATACGATACGTATCACGATACACAAGCCATGATACAATACGTAAGATACACAAGCCAGATATGATAGGTATCACGATCACGATACGTTTCCCATGATACAACGTATCACGATACACAAGCCATGATACAATGCGTACACGGATATACGCATTATCCGCCACATACGCCCAATACACAAGCCATGATATGATACGTATCCATGATACACAAGCCATGATACAATACGTATCACGCCAGATACACAAGCCATGATACAATACGTATCACGATACACAAACCAGGATATGATACGTATCACGATACACAAGCCATGATACGATACGTATCACGATACACAAGCCATGATACAATACGTATCACGATACACAAGCCATGATATGATACGTATCACGATACACAAGCCATGATACAATACGTATCACGATACACAAGCCATGATATGATACGTATCACGATACACAAGCCAGGATATGATACGTATCACGATACACAAGCCAGGATACGTTTTCGAATACACAAGCCATGATACGTATCACGATACACAAGCCAGGATATGATACGTATCACGATACACAAGCCAGGATATGATACGTATCACGATACACAAGCCAGGATACGATACGTATCACGATACACAAGCCATGATACAATACGTATCACGATACACAAGCCATGATATGATACGTATCACGATACACAAGCCATGATACAATACGTTTTACGATACACAAGCCATGATACGATACGTATCACGATACACAAGCCATGATATGATACGTATCACGATACACAAGCCATACGATACAATACAAGCCACGATTACGATATACACGTTTTAGCAAGCCAGGATACAATACGCCATGATACGTTTCACGATACACAAGCCATGATACAATACGTATCACGATACACAAGCCAGGATATGATACGTATCACGATACACAAGCCAGGATACGATACGTATCGCAATACTAATGAAAAACTAATCTCTACTTGACGGACTTGAAAATAATTACAATTTCAATTCTATAGACACAGATTCAGTTCAAGATAAATTATATTTATTTCCCACAAAGACGTAAACCACTAGTTTGAATTGAAAGACAAAGCAGTTCCTGGGATATCCATTTCAGCTGAATTAACGAAATCTCCTAACCACATTTCTGAGAAAGAAAAAAAAAACTAAGCAGTGCGTTTGATATTAAACTACTTTGTTCTATTCTACATTATGCTGTTTTTAAATGTGGTTAGAAATAATTTTAATTATTAGATTAAAATAAATGATAAAAAAAGTATTAAATAAGTCATTTTCATCAGGATTAACACATTTCTTTTACAGAAAATAGGAGGCACTTTTTTACACAGAGAATTGTGAGGGTCTGGAACCAACTCCCCAGTAATGTTGATGAAGCTGACAATGTGGGGAAGCTATAAAAAAGGCCAACAAGATGCTTGGATATATTGTGAGAAGTGTTGAATTTAAATCAAGGGAAGTAATGTTAAAACTTTACAATGCACTAGTAAGACCTCACCTAGAATATTGTGTTCAGTTCTGGTCACCTCGTTACAAAAAGGATATTGCTGCTCTAGAAAGAGTGCAAAGAAGAGCAAACAGAATTATCCTGGGTTTAAAAGGCATGTCGTATGCAGACAGACTAAAAGAATTGAATCTATTCAGTCTTGAACAAAGAAGACTACGCGGCGATCTGATTCAAACATTCAGAATCCTAAAAGGTATTGATAATGTCGACCCAGGGGACTTTTTTGACCTAAAAAAAGAAACAAGGACCAGGGGTCACAAATGGAGATTAGATAAAAGGGCATTCAGAACAGAAAATAGTAGGCACTTTTTTACACAGAGAATTGGGAGGGCCTGGAACCACCTCCCCAGTAATAATATGCATTAATCAATTGTCCAACTCTCTCTGTCCATCTCTCTCTCTGTCCATCTCTCTCTCTGTCTCTCTGTCCTGCTCTCACTCTGTACATCTCTATCTGTCTCTTTGTCTAACACTCTCTCTTTTCCTGTCCATCCCTCTCTCTCTCTCTCTCTCTCTCAGGATTGTGGGATTGTGGGAGGGGCTTGTGAGCTGAGAGCGGTGTGTTTGAATAGTGCAGGTCTGTTTTTACAGTTGGTTTTACTATTTTTACACGCTTAATTTAAAAGGAATTTTATAAGGAATTTATATATTTTTTTTAATATATATATATATATATATATATATATATATATATACAGACGTGCTCAAATTTGTTGGTACCCTTACAGCTCATTGAAATAATGCTTCATTCCTCCTGAAAAGTGATGAAATTAAAAGCTATTTTATCATGTATACTTGCATGCCTTTGGTATGTCATAGAATAAAGCAAAGAAGCTGTGAAAAGAGATGAATTATTGCTTATTCTACAAAGATATTCTAAAATGGCCTGGACACATTTGTTGGTACCCCTTAGAAAAGATAATAAATAATTGGATTATAGTGATATTTCAAACTAATTAGTTTCTTTAATTAGTATCACACATGTCTCCAATCTTGTAATCAGTCATTCAGCCTATTTAAATGGAGAAAAGTAGTCACTGTGCTGTTTGGTATCATTGTGTGCACCACACTGAACATGGACCAGAGAAAGCAAAGGAGAGTTGTCTGAGGAGATCAGAAAGAAAATAATAGACAAGCATGGTAAAGGTAAAGGCTACAAGACCATCTCCAAGCAGTTTGATGTTCCTGTGACAACAGTTGCAAATATTATTAAGAAGTTTAAGGTCCATGGAACTGTAGCCAACCTCCCTGGGCGCGGCCGCAAGAGGAAAATCGACCCCAGATTGAATAGAAGGATAGTGCGAATGGTAGAAAAAGAACCAAGGATAACTGCCAAAGAGATACAAGCTGAACTCCAAGGTGAAGGTACGTCAGTTTCTGATCGCACCATCCGTCGCTTTTTGAGCGAAAGTGGGCTCCATGGAAGAAGACCCAGGAGGACTCCACTTTTGAAAGAAAAACATAAAAAAAAAAGCCAGACTGGAATTTGCTAAAATGCATATTGACAAGCCACAATCCTTCTGGGAGAATGTCCTTTGGACAGATGAGTCAAAACTGGAGCTTTTTGGCAAGTCACATCAGCTGTATGTTCACAGACGAAAAAATGAAGCTTTCAAAGAAAAGAACACCATACCTACAGTGAAACATGGAGGAGGCTCGGTTATGTTTTGGGGCTGCTTTGCTGCCCTGGCACAGGGTGCCTTGAATCTGTGCAGGGCACAATGAAATCTCAAGACTATCAAGGCATTCTGGAGCCAAACGTGCCCAGTGTCAGAAAGCTCTGTCTCAGTCGCAGGTCATGGGTCCTCCAACAGGATAATGACCCAAAACACACAGCTAAAAGCACCCAAGAATGGATAAGAACAAAACATTGGACTATTCTGAAGTGGCCTTCTATGAGTCCTGATCTGAATCCTATCGAACATCTATGGAAAGAGCTGAAACTTGCAGTCTGGAGAAGGCACCCATCAAACCTGAGACAGCTGGAGCAGTTTGCTCAGGAAGAGTGAGCCAAACTACCTGTTAACAGGTGCAGAAGTCTCATTGAGAGCTACAGAAAACGTTTGATTGCAGTGATTGCCTCTAAAGGTTGTGCAACAAAATATTAGGTTAGCGGTCCCATCATTTTTGTCCATGCCATTTTCATTTGTTTTCTTATTTACAATATTATGTTGAATAAAAAATCAAAAGCAAAGTCTGATTTCTATTAAATATGGAATAAACAATGGTGGATGCCAATTACTTTTGTCAGTTTCAAGTTATTTCAGAGAAAATTGTGCATTCTTCGTTTTTTGTGGAGGGGTACCAACAAATTTGAGCACGTCTGTGTATATATATATATATATATATATATATATATATATATATATATATATATATATAGCCTTTACATTTTGATTTATTTATTTATTTATTTATTTATTTATTTATTTATCTATCTATTTTTATCTGTTGGCCTTTCCTTTTGGGAGGCTAAGTTAGTTTGTGTAGCCTGAGATGGGCTCACACTCCGGCGGTATAGAGGGACTGACACGGAGACATGGGTTCAGGTGTGTGCCCGACAATGAAGTTTCCGTGGAGGACGTTCTGTTATCGGTCGCTAAGTCAATTGGTTTTAACAACATAAAATCTGCTTCACGTATGAATAAGGCCATTGTTGTGTTTTTAAGTCAAGAAACACTGGTAAATAAGATTGTAGAGGAAGGATTTTCTGTCAATGGTGCTTTTATTTCTGCTTTACCTCTTTCAACTCCTCTAATGAAAGTGGTTTTATCAAATGTCCCCCCTTTTATTCCAAATGCAGTGATTGAAAGAGAATTGGCAAGATACGGTAAAATCATGTCCCCGATTAGAATGATTCCACTAGGCTGTAAGAACCCTGAGGTGAAACATGTGATGTCCTTTCGTAGACAAGTGTTTGTATTGTCGCATAACCCGGGGCAGGATCTGAATATAGCCTGGAGGTTTATTATAGAGGGGAAGGAGTGTGTTATTTTTGCAACCTCGGACACAATGAAATGTTTTCATTTTGGCGAAGAAGGGCATATGAAGCAAGCCTGCCCTAAGCTCAGATCAGCATGAACGCTGCGGAGGAGAGCAGCTGAAAGGCAGGGGGCTGGTCAGGCTGAGGGTGTTCGGGAGCACAGGTGGAGGAGTCGGGCGGAGGCGGAGACGCCAGGCGGAGGCGGAACCTGCGCCCGAGTTAAGAAGAGGATTGCTGGCGGAGGAGCAGTCTACAGTAGCGGATCCTCCTACAGAGTCAACCGTACAGGAACCCACTGCCGATCCTGAGGGGAGCTTTACTGCTGTGATTAAAAAAAAGAAAATGCAGAAAAGATCTGAAGCAGTGGTCGTGGGGGAGTCTATCTGGGGCCCTGTGGTGGCTCACAAAGGTAGCGGCGAGCCTCAACTCGCTGCTCCTGGGGAGCCGAGCCACGGCTCGCTGGTTGGTGGTGATGCGGGGTCTCAGCCCAGCTCTGCCGCTGTCGGAGAGTCGGGGCCGGGGGAGAGCAGCAGCGACGGCGGTGATCAGGCCGTGGCTGCGGAGCTTCCCCGGACAGGGAAGGAGGCTAGTGGCAGCGCTGGACTAGCATCCAGTGACGCCATAGCCCTGCCCTCAGCAGAGTCCTCACGGCCGGAGGAAGAGGAGTCGGGAGCCAGAGAGGAGGATTCGGCCGAGGAATGGGAGGCGTTTCCTGGGATGGTGGTGAAGGTGGTGGCACTGGAGGTGGGGTGGCCCTGATGCCGGGGTGAAAACTGCACCTCTTCCTGATTGGGGGCATCCCTGCCCAGTTGGAAGATGAGAGAAGACGAGGATGAGGAGGGAGAGCTCTCTGACACCTCGATGCTCTCCGACATCCAGGTCAGTCAGCCAAAAAAAGAAACTGTATTCGCTTGATCAGTTTATTAATTTTATGGATTGCACAAAGGGTAAAAAACAAAAACAAAAAAAAAATACTGGGAGTTGAAATTCCACTTTTCTTTCCTGACTTGAAATTGTTTTTAGTCTTTGCTAATGTACTGTTAAGAAAAGCGAGTTTCGAGGAATCTGACAGGAAAAAGAGGTTTTGTTTGAAAAAGTTTATAAGCACTGCTAGGAAAATGGTTGCGCAATCAAAAAGTTTTTAATGGATCAATTCAATTTTAAAGTTTTTACCCTTGTTTTTTGTATTTATTTATTGCCATTTTATTTTTCTTCCTTCATGGATAAGTTTTTAGTGAGTTCTTTAAATATAAACGGTTGCCGTGATGATTTTAAGAGAGCCCAATTATTTAATTTAAAAAAGCCAATTTTATTCTATTGCAGGAGACCCACTCTGACAGCAGCACTGAAGCGCACTGGCTGTCAGAGTGGAAGGGGAAGGCGATTTTAAGTCACGGCTCTAATGTTAATGCAGGGCTGGCAGTTTTATTCTCTCCAGGGCTGGGAGTAGACGTGGTGTCTGTAGAGGAGGTTGTACAAGGGAGGCTTTTAAAAACGGAATTGAAATTAAATGGTGTTTTTATTGATCTTTTTAATATCTATGCTCCTAATTTGTATAAAGACAGGATTTTATTTTTTTAAAAACTCAACCAGGTTTTAGAGAAGTGTGATCCAGAGCATTTTATTTTGGTGGGAGGGAATTTTAAATGTACGCTGGATTTTAATTATGACAGAAATCATGATGAACCCAATCCCCAATCTGAGAGAGAGCTGGCTGGCGTGCTGACAAAATTTGATTTAGTTGACATCTGGAGAAATTTACATAATCGATCTAAACAATATACTTGGATTAAATTAAATAATGGTCAATTGTCTGGAGCACGGTTAGATAGATTTTACACCCAAAAGCACCACCTTCATAGAATTATTAGCAGCAGTATTCATCCCACGTCTCTATCTGATCATCACCTCATCACAGCTGTTTTGTGTTTACCCACTGCACAGCACTCCAAATCCTATTGGCACTTTAATATTAAATTATTACAAGACACACAGTTTAAAGAAACATTCAAACTATTTTGGAGTAACTGGAGAAAAGAAAAGAGATGTTTTTCTAAGTTGAGACAGTGGTGGGATGTGGGGAAAATCCAAATTAAAATATTCTGTCAGCAATTCACCCAGAACGTCACTAGTGAGTTGAATGCAGTGGCCAGCCAGCTAGAGAATGAGATTTTAGAGATTGAGAGAGAGCTGGGTGGTCAGAGCACAGAAGGGGCTTATCAGAGTTTGAAAGAGAAGAAACAGCGCCTGGGCAGCCTGCTGGAGGAGAAGGTCAAGGGGTCCCTGGTAAGAACAAGATTTGTGGAATTAAGAGACATGGACTCCCCCACGACCTTCTTCTTCAGCTTGGAAAAGAAAGAAGCTGAAAGAAAACAAATGCTTACCCTGAGGCTGCCCGGGGGAGAGAGGTCTCCAGCCCTGCGGAGCTTCGTCAGGCCGCGGTGACATGTTATTCAGAACTGTACCAGGCTGAGGGCTGCGACCAGCAGGAGACGGAGCGGCTGTTGGAAGGTCTCCCTCACCTGGGTGAGGAGGAAAGCCGCAGCCTGGACACCGTCATCACACTGGAGGAGCTCACAACTGCCGTCACACGGCTCTCCAATGGAACAGCACCTGGGCTGGATGGGCTGCCTGCTGAATTCTATAAACATTTCTGGAGTTGCATTGGAAATGATCTATACCAGGTGCTGAATGAATGTGTGGGGGAGGGAGAGCTGCCTCTGAGCTGCCGCAGGGCAGTACTGACTTTACTACCCAAAAAAGGAGACCTCTGTGAGCTGAAGAACTGGCGTCCTGTGTCGTTGCTGTGCTGAGATTATAAGGTCTTTTCCAAAGCTCTGGCCGGCCGTCTTAGGGAGTGTATGGGTACTGTGGTGCACAGTGACCAGACATACTGTGTACCAAAACACTCAATTTTTGATAATTTGTTTTTAATCAGAGATCTTTTTAATGTATCTAAGCTTTTTAACTTAGATTTCGGGCTGGTGTCGCTCGACCAGGAGAAGGCTTTTGACAGGGTAGACCATGGCTTTTTATTTCTCACCCTAGAGGCATTTGGTTTTGGTCCTGTTTTTATTTCTTATATTAAAATTTTATATTCTAATATTTTTAGCCTTGTCAAGATTAATAATTGTCTGAGCCAGCCCTTCCCAGTGAAGAGAGGGATTAGACAGGGCTGCTCTCTGTCGGGGATGCTCTACACCATCTCCATTGAACCGCTGATACACCAGCTGAGGGAGCGTCTCGCTGGCCTGGCCATACCTGCCCTCCCCTCCGCCCAGCCCGTCCATCTCTCAGCGTACGCTGATGACGTGAATGTGTTTGTAACCAGTGATAAAGACGTGGCGGTGCTGGAGTCATGCATGAGGGGCTTTGAAAGAGCCTCCTCAGCACAGGTGAATTGGGCTAAAAGTGGAGCATTCCTCGCAGGGAGCTGGCTGAGAAAACCTCCTCCTTCCCTGCCACAGATGCTGGAGAGGAACAGAACTGGATTAAAAGTGCTGGGGGTGTGCTTAGGAACTGAGGCATTCATGCAGCGAAACTGGGAGGGGGTGCTGGAGAAGGTAGCAGGAAGGCTACAGAGCTGGCAGTGGCTGCTAAACAGCCTCTCCTTCAGGGGGAGGGTCCTTGTGATTAACAACTTGGTAGCGTCCATACTGTGGCACAGATTAATGTGTCTGGACCTTCCCCCAGGGCTGCTGGAGCAGGTCCAGAAAAAACTAGTTAATTTTTTTTGGGATGGAAACCATTGGCTGAAACCAGCAGTACTGTACCTGCCCCGAGACGAAGGAGGGCAGGGACTGATTGACATCCCCTCCTGGGTCGCTGCGTTCAGATTGCAGGCAGCCCAGAGACTGCTGTACACCCCTGAGCTGAGCTGGAGAGGCATGGCTTTGTCCCTCCTCAAGAGGGTTGGGGGGCTTGGCTTAGACAGACAGCTGTTTTTAATGACCCCCAGTAAAGTTATTAGAACTGAGCTGGAAAGCTTTTACAGTAACATGTTAAATGCCTGGGGGTTAATTAAGATTTTAAGGACAGATGAAAGCCTCTGTACATGTTTTATTTTTGAGGAGCCTTTGTTTTTTAATAGAATTTTTAACATTGATGCTTTTAATTCAAAACAGCTTTTTTTAGTGTTTTTACAGGCCGGAGTCACCACCCTGGGTCACCTGGTAGACTGGACTGAGTGGCGATGGAAGAGTGGTGCCGAGTTGACTGCAGTGTTGGGTCTGCGCTCAGTGCGCTTTATAGAGAGGGTGCTGCGAGAGATCCGAGTCTCCCTGAGCCCAGCAGTGTTGGAGTTCGTGGCGCGGTGCTTCTCAGACAGGCAGGCCCCTGAGCGTGAGCCTGATTTCCCCTCAGTGCTGCTGTTATCCCTGGATGAAGAGACCAATTTACAGTTTCACTCTGCAGAGAAGAGGCAGCTGTACAGCACTGTGGTTAAGACCCAGCATTATCACAGACTTAAAGACCTGACTGATAGCAAGTGGAGGGCTTACCTGGCGATGGAGGAGTCTGTGTGGCCATCCTGGAGGGTGCTGTACAAGCTGCCTCTGCCCAAGCGCTCCGGGGACCTGCAGTGGCGAGTGTTGCATGGTATTGTCGCCACGAACCGCTGGCTGAGCCGAGTTGACCCAGGTGTGGGGGAGCAGTGCCCCTTCTGCCCCGCCGTGGAAACTGTGTTTCACCTTTTCACAGACTGCCCACGACTTTGGCCTTTTTTATTTTTCTAGAAGGCCTCCTGATGAACCTCGGGGTGCGTTTTACTAAAGAGTTATTAATTTTAAGTATTAAGTATTCTTTTAAATATCGTCATTGGTGTGCCCTGATTAATTTTCTCCTGGGTCAAGCGAAGCTGGCGATTTTAAAATCCCGTAAGATCAGACTATCTAGCACTGGTATAGATGATGCCCTGTGTGTTTTTAGAGTTCTGGTTGTAACCAGGGTAAAAGTTGATTTTTCTTATTACAGCATGATGAATGACATGGATAATTTTATGATGAGGTGGTGTATTGAGGATGGGGTGTGTGCAGTGGGTGAAGATGGCATGCTAATTTTTAATTTTTAAAATTGTTGGTGTGTTTTTAGTTTTTTTTGCTATTTTTAGAAAGTTTCAGTTATTTATCTGTGTTTTTATTCTTGTTCTATTATGACCAGTGCTGGAATTTACTAGTTTTATTTATGTTACTTTAATGTTTTGTTGTTTTTCTTTTGTGTTGTTCAATAAAGGGATTTAAAAATCTAATATGTCTGTCTGTCTCTCTCTCTCTCTCTCTCTCTCTCTCTCTCTCTCTCTCTCTCTCTCTCTCTCTCTCTCTCTCTCTCTCAGATTCAAATTTAAATGAGCTTTATTGGCATAACACTCTGGTGTTGCTGAAGCTTTTAATTCGTTTTACAAAACAGAAATGATAAAATAAATATTCCAGACAAAATAAATACTCAAAAAAAACACCATGGCCGACGTAGACAATACATTATCCAGCCCTCCCTCAGTTTCTGATATTACCCAGCCCCCCCTTTCCCCTTTACAATAGAATGCTCCCTCCCTCCCTCCCTATCAACAGTAACAATGTGTTGTCTGCAGGGTGTCTTCACACTGTCCCTCAGGCTGTGGCAGGCGGACACATATTTGGCTGCTAGATTTGCAGTCCGCTCCTCCTCTCCCAGTAGGATGGGGATTTTAATGTGGTCTACTAATTACAAGACACAGTTAGACAAAACAAACAAACACTCACGATACGGATACACAAAACATCCGGGTTCTTTTTTTCAAACCAAAACGAAGGAACAGATTGCGTCACTTCGACCCCTACTTATACCGTCACTCATGATCCCTTGGTAAACGATTGCAGCCAATCCACGGCTGGCACATCATTTCCCTTCGAGGTTGATGAGTTAATGTACCGAAGCTCTGCCCCTTTTCTAAATGACCAACTTCCTTTTAACCCTTGGAGCGAAGTCTAAGGCCAAGTAGTCCAGGGTACTCTGTTCCCGTTACTTAGCGCCCTCACAGGTCGGGAGGGAGATTTGCCACCAAGAATCATTGTCTTTCTGTCACAGTGGCTTAATTTTGTATAGCCGATTTTCTATGGCATAAGAGGTGGAAAGCAACGAAGTAGAAATACCTTGTTTCACTACTTAAGTGTCTGTTTTCGGGATCTGTACTTTACTTAAGTAATTTATTTTTGGGATACTTTTACTCAAGTATGTTTGTTTAGAAAATATTGTACTTTTTACTCCACTACATTTCTCAGAAGCATCTCGTTACTCGTTCTTTCAGCACACAGAGGGTGCGTTCACGGAGATCATTATGCGCAGAATGTGACCAATTTAGCCAATGATCTTCTAAGAATTGGTCAGATTCTGCACAGAATCTGCACAGAATGATCTCCGTGAACGCACCCTGACTCATGCGCTGGCCAGGATTCTGATTGGGTAAAGCAGAGCCGCATGCGCAGTGTCGGCTTTCTTTTATGATGACATAGTATGTTGAAGCCTGACCAGAGCTGTTTTGATTTTTAAAATAACCAATCAACAAACACAATGTTTAGCTGTGGAGAATGCATTAGTAGTTTAGAAGAGTAACAGGAACCTACAAGCAGTTTCAAAACAGGATTTCACATTTTTAACATTTGATCCTAGAATTGTTTCATGAATTGTATTTTACTTATGGATAAAGGTTGTGACTAAATTTTAAAATTCCTGATTTAAAATTTAAATTAAGCATTTGAGCCCGAAGGAGCGGGCTTAATCGTGTGGTAATGCCCGCTTCGTGCAGTTACATGCCCGAGCTGAAGGCGAGAAGACTTCTGAGGGCTGAAATGCTATTAGAATATGGATATGTTAAACAAAATTAAAAACGTTTTTCTAATAGTTTTATCTAGATTTTATGAATAACTATTTTTTGTTGCTAAACGTTTTCCTCAGTATTCCATGAGTAAAGCAGTTTTCTCAAAAAACATCTGCGGTCTGTTCAGGCTCTTTGGTTTAATCCAAGTGGTGGACGCTGTAGGCTACTTCCAGTTGTGGCTTAAATAACAACTTAATATAGTACCATATTTAATTAAAATATTCTACTTGCATGCAGTTGTTTTGAGAAGTGTTTGTTATCGATAACTTTAAAAAAAATAGGATTTGAGTGCATATTTATACAGCCAGCTAAATATCAGTATTTACTATTAGGCTACTTTTTTAATGTGTTATTGGTAATCGTGCTGTTGTCTTTATAAGGTTTATTCAGAGTGCTGTCAGAGAACAGGGACCATGTCTGTGTTGCTGGTGATCCATTGAAAAAAGTTATTGAATGTCAGTCTGCATCCTTTTGTTTTACAACTTGTGAATAAAACCACAGAGTAGCTGCTATAGCCGCTGATTAACACTATTTTCGATTGAGTTTAAAAAAAACAACAACTTTATTTGCTATTCTATATTTAAACAGATACTGTAAGGACAGCTAGGAAGCAGACATCGACAGACTGCGTTCAGAGTGTGTGGACAATGAGAACGGAGATGTTCCTCCATCAAGCAGGACAAGGTCAATAATATCAGAAGTGAACACATGCTGCAGGTCTGCAGGACGGGGTTTTTTTCAGGTGAATTTCCACGGGTAGAATTTAAGGGTGGCTGCTTTTTACTGCTGATACTTGAGTACTTTTAAGATATGATACTTTTGTACTTTTACTCAAGTAGTTTTCTAGAAGGATACTTTGACTTTTACTTAATTTTGTTGCTGTTGTATATAAAACTGAATTCTTTAATGGCCAAAAGCAAAGAAGTTTCACTTCTTTATACTACAACATAACCATCCTCCCCAACCTTCATTCTAGCCACTATCACCCAATCATATTTGGACAACTCTCCTTTAATCTCCACCTTTAGACAAAAAACAATCCAATCATTAAACCCCCCCACCCCACCTCACTCCAAATGTCCCACATGCCCACCCCCTTCCCAAACTTGTTCAATCAAAGCTGCTTCCCCAAGACACACCCTGACCACATGATACTTTCATACCATATACAGGGTTACATGACATAATAGTGAAAGTAACAGCAGGATATCCAAAGTGATAGTTACATCAGGATATGATTACCGTAAGAAACATTACATTAAACACTGACCATTACAGCGACTAAATGCCATAAAATAGGGGCTACGAAGATCAAAATAAAGCATGATTTAAATGACATCCTCCTGCCCAGGATACAACAGAATAAAACCGGTGCTGTTTGAAGACAACTGATGATTTAGTATTCTCTATGCACAGTTCATTTATTTGAGACCGAAGGTTCAGTGGGCATCCTTCGGGAGGCCCACGGGGTTGTGCAAGCCAGGGAGGAGGTCTGAGAGGGGGTGCACCAGCCAGTCCCATCACACAGGAAGTCGAGAGGGAGTCCCAGTTCGCTGGATGTGAGGGGGCTGATCCGGCTCATTGAGCGCCTGGCTGGCTTGAGGGGTCACTACAGAGCAATGAGGAGAAGTTCCTCTGGAGGACCCCCACCCCCCAGCCCTGCAGGTGTCTGCCCCCCCCCTCATTGAGCAATCAAAGCTGGCAGGGGTCACCCTGACAATGAGCATGACATAACAGCAGTCCCAGACATATCACCGTGAAGAAACATTACACCGCTGACCATTAGGGACACTGCCCAATGAGGAGAAGTTCCCTCTGAGGACCCTCTCCAGCCCTGCAGGTGTCATCCCCTTTGGCAGCGAATAAAACCGTGACCACAACTGATGATTTAGTAGGGCACCTGTTCATTTATTTGAGACTCATTTTGGTTCAGGCTGGCATCCTTCATCCCAGGACCATGAGGAGAAGTTCCCTCTGGAGGACAGAGGCCAGCCCTGCAGGTGTCTGCCCCGAGCTCATTGAGCGCCTGGCTGGCAGGGGTCACTACAGAGCAATGAGGACCGAGGCCAGCCCTTCAGGTGTCTGCCCCGAGCTGAGAGGGGTCACCAGAGCAAGGGAGAAGTTCCAGGACCCCAGCAGGTGTCTGCCCCGAGCTCATTGAGCACCTGGCTGGCAGGGGTCACTACAGAGCAATGAGGAGAAGTTCCTCTGAGGACCCTGAGGCCAGCCCTGCGCCTTTCAATGGCAGGGGTGTCTGAGAAGTTCCTCTGGAGGACCATTGAGCTGCAGGTGTCTGCCCTGGGCTGGCAGGGGTCACTACAGAGCAATGAGGAGAAGTTCCCTCTGGAGGACCCAATGAGGCCAGCCCTGCAGGTGTCTGCCCGAGCTCATTGAGCGCCTGGCGGGGGGGTCACTACAGAGCAATGAGGAGAAGTTCCCTCTGGAGGACCGAGGCCAGCCCTGCAGGTGTCTGCCCCGAGCTCATTGAGCGCCTGGCGGGCAGGGGTCACTACAGAGCAATGAGGAGAAGTTCCCTCTGGAGGACCGAGGCCAGCCCTGCAGGTGTCTGCCCCGAGCTCATTGAGCGCCTGGCTGGCAGGGGTCACTACAGAGCAATGAGGAGAAGTTCCCTCTGAGGACCGAGGCCAGCCCTGCAGGTGTCTGCCCCGAGCTCATTGAGCGCCTGGCTGGCAGGGGTCACTACAGAGCAATGAGGAGAAGTTCCCTCTGGAGGACCGAGGCCAGCCCTGCAGGTGTCTGCCCCGAGCTCATTGAGCACCTGGCGGGCAGGGGTCACTACAGAGCGATGAGGAGAAGTTCCCTCTGGCAGGTGTCTGCCCCGGCCAGCCCTGCAGGTGTCTGCCCCGAGGTGTCTGCCCCGAGCTCATTGAGCGCCTGGCTGGCAGGGGTCACTACAGAGCGATGAGGAGAAGTTCCTCTGGAGGACCGAGGCCAGCCCTGCAGGTGTCTGCCCCGAGCTCATTGAGCGCCTGGCTGGCAGGGGTCACTACAGAGCAATGAGGAGAAGTTCCTCTGAGGACCGAGGCCAGCCCTGCAGGTGTCTGCCCCGAGCTCATTGAGCGCCTGGCTGGCAGGGGTCACTACTTCCTCTGGACAGAGCGATGAGGAGAAGTTCCTGGAGGACCGAGGCCAGCCCTGCAGGTGTCTGCCCCGAGCTCATTGAGCGCCTGGCTGGCAGGGGTCACTACAGAGCAATGAGGAGAAGTTCCTCTGGAGGACTGAGGCCAGCCCTGCAGGTGTCTGCCCCGAGCTCATTGAGCGCCTGGCTGGCAGGGGTCACTACAGAGCAATGAGGAGAAGTTCCCTCTGGAGGACCGAGGCCAGCCCTGCAGGTGTCTGCCCCGAGCTCATTGAGCGCCTGGCTGGCAGGGGTCACTACAGAGCGATGAGGAGAAGTTCCCTCTGGAGGACCGAGGCCAGCCCTGCAGGTGTCTGCCCCGAGCTCATTGAGCGCCTGGCGGGCAGGGGTCACTACAGAGCGATGAGGAGAAGTTCCCTCTGGAGGACCGAGGCCAGCCCTGCAGGTGTCTGCCCCGAGCTCATTGAGCGCCTGGCTGGCAGGGGTCACTACAGAGCAATAAGGAGAAGTTCCCTCTGACTTTCCTTACCTGCCCACAGAAGCGTCTGGAACAATGCGATGGAGTCCCCAGCAAAGATCGGCCACTTTGCACAGCCAGGGTTCAAACCTGTGCTGTCTGACACACCCTGTGCGCCACACGGCAGCACTTTTACCAGGGGAGACTCTCAGGGACCCCCCCATATTCACAACATACTTTAAAGAAGCAATGCGATGGCACCAGTAACCTTAATTGTGATTATCACATATTGGGGTTACACTCCATGATGGAAGCTCTGAGTTATTTTTCTAAATATACTCCATACTGGAGGGTCCCATATTGTTAATATCTCTCCAATACAGGAAAGTGTCAACTTTGATCATGTGAGTGTGCTTTCTAAATACCGCTGTGATTCACTGGGTTGAATACCTGTATTGGACAGTGGGGGTACTAAGCACCTCATCTGGGGAGCCTGCCATAGCAGAGGCTTCTTTTTGTGATCATTTTTAAATGGTATCAACATTTGAAGAGTATTTCTTATTTATATATGCATTATTTATGTTTGTAAAGATTTAAGTATTTAATAATAGAAAATGTGTTCAAGTTTTGAAATATTAATGAAAACGTGTGCTTTTGCTGTATAACCTGAATTAAATGCTGATAAGGTATTTTGAAAAAAAATCTGTATGGCTATTTTTTAAGAAAGAATGTTTTATTTGAGGGTGTTGTCTTCAACATTTAACTTCTTCATTCTTTGGAACAATGTTTTATTTGCAAATGCTATCTCTAGAATTCCAGTTCTGCATTCCTTGGAAGAATGTTTTATTTGACAATATTGTCTTCAGTCTTTCACTTCTCTTTTTTTCTTGGTTACAAATGAGAGCATTTGTATTGCCTATGTGCAGTACCTTAGACTTATCTCTATTAAATGTAATTTGCCATGTTTCTGTCTGTGGCGGAGTGTCCCGCCCATATATGTGTGTGTGTGTGTGTGTGTGTGTGTGTGTGTGTGTGTGTGTGTGTGTGTGTGTGTATATATATATATATATATATATATATATATATATATATATATATATATATATATATATATATGCGCTGTTATTATTTATTATTATTATTATAGTATTATGATTTATGTAAATATGACCTGCGAAAAGCATTATTTAATTGTATTATTATTGTTTGCAGCGTGGATGAAAAGTCGCCGCCATTATTTGTTAGCTACTGATTTTTTAACTAGCTGACAGTCATGCAGACTTAATAAACTTGTGCAGACCATGGCCGAGGGGTAATAAGATCATTAAAAGCTAGTTAACCCCTCGGCCATAATTATAAAAGACCTGGATTTTGGCTGCACAGTGATAAGGGTGTCACAGACGAGACAAGAGACGTGCTTGGCCAACGTTCCATGTTTTTGTATAATTTTGTTTAAATCTTTTATTTGTTTATTGTTTTATAAATGTGCTCTGACGTCACTCCTGCAGCCATCTTTATCATACAGCCCAATTCTGAACGCAGTCTACATCATTGGATTTACAAATAAAATATTATTGCACCTGGATTATCATTGTCTGTCTGTTTATTGATCACTGCTGCATTCCTGCACACTGTTAACCACTTTGCCACAATAATGTACATATGTACTGCCTACATGCAGTACCTTACACTTATCTCTATTAAATGTAATTTGCCATGTGTCAGCCCAATTCTGAATGCAGTCTAGATCATTTTGAATTACCTGTGCTGCTGCTATAGTGTTTTCCACCCCTCCTATTTTTGTATCATCTGCAAAGTTAACACGTTTGCTGACTATACTGGAATCTAGGTCATTAATATAAATTAGGAAGGCAGTGGGCCTAATACTGATCCCTGTGGTACTCCACTGGTTACCTCACTCCATTTTGAGGTTACTCCCTTTATCAGTACTTTCTGTTTTCTACATGTTAACCACTCCTTAATGCATGTGCATATATTACCTTCCATACATAAAAGCTTTCTGGAAATCCAAATAAATCATGTCATATGCTTTACAATTATCCATTGCAGAGAGATTAATGTATGCTTTTATATCCTCTAGGATTGACTATTGCAATGTTTTTTTTTTTTCATTGGGACTAACCACAACATTATTTCTTGCCTTCAACTTGTACAAAATGCTGCAGCTAGAACTTTAACTCGGGTCAAGAGGCGAGAGCACATCACCCCGGTGCTGGCATCTTTGCATTGGCTACCAGTTAGTTTTAGAATAGATTTTAAGGTATTGCTGCTAACTTATAAGGCTTTAAATGGGCTTGCACCTTCATACCTTAAAGACCTTTTGGAACCGTATGTCCATTTAATATATCCTCTATTTTGATCTTTTAGACACTTTATTTCCTCTCTTATTGTTCTTTTGCTGTTCTGGTATTGGAAACACTTCTTTATTGGTTTTAGCCCCCTTGTCAGTGTCCTTTTCTATCTCTCTCTTAGCCTTTCTAACTTCTTTTTTGACTTGCGCTTGCATCTCCACGTACTCTTTCTGTTTACTTTGTTCTTGGTCTCTTTTATTTGCTGTATAAAGTGCCCATTTTCTATTAATAGTTTTTTTAATGGATCAATTAAACCATTTTGGCCATTGTTTTTAGACTGATTTGCTTACTTTTACTTACTAATTTGTTCTGTGCCTCTAGTAATATATATATATATATATATTTGTTAAATAAAACCTATGGATTTATTCTCTATTTTATCCAGTCTACCTCTGTTCAGATCTGTTTCATTCCTTCCTAGTCTACCTTTCCTGGGAAGAATGTTTTATTTGCATTTGCTGTCTTCAGACTTTTAGTTCTGCTTTATTTGTTTGGTGGGTTTTCAGTGCAACTCAATAACTTCTTCAAAGAGGACTCGTTCACACAGCAGTTTGTATCTTTGGTCACACTTAATTCCCAAGAGATTCTAGGCAGGAGAGATTTTTTACACCCACAATTAGAAAACCACATGATTGATCTGGAAATGCCAATAATCAGAATTAATTTAAAAATGTTTTTAATTGTGCAACAAAATACATCATCTGTACAGGATTCAAAACGTCTAGAAGAAGTAACATTTAAAAATGCAATCAGTATAAGGAAAGCGATTGAACAGTCCACTGCAGAATTAAACAGACAGTAGAAAAAACATGCTGTATGCCCTTTTTCCATCCAACGTTTGCAAACTTGCGCACAGTTGCAACAAAGCAATTTTGAGAAATTATGAGAGGGTCAGACAATTATTTAATGACAATATACATTCTGATTCAGCATTAATACACAGTTTGTGGTGCCAGATTATGAATGTTTCTGAAGTTTTTTCTTTAGATTTTTCAAGTCCTTCACTATTTTTAGTGAAAGCGGGGTCTTTTGAACTTCTGAAAAAGTGTCTGAAAGGAAATCAGAAAAACGCATCTGCCTGCTTCTAAATATGAATAACGTATTTTAATATTCTGATGAAAATGAGTGGTTTTTGCTTACCAAAGACAGTTTTCGGATAGTCAGTATTAATAATTGATTTAAATTGGTGTGAAGTGATGGAAATGGTGTTTGAAATTGGTGTAGTTACTGTAGGACTGCAGAACAGGTTAACAGATTTAAAGGTTTTAAAAAACAGTGACTGTTTTTTTTTTAATTTGATTAAAATAGGCTGAGCCTGTTTTAAAGTATAAGCTAGTGCTATGTTAAACTTCATTTATTTGGCCGCCTTATGTTGGAAAAAAAAGTCAAATATTTATGTAGCATCCCTGAGTGGTTTCGAGGTCTGTTTTGTGCTATAAATTATTATACAAGTTCTCAAAATAAAAGTTTACAGCTTTTATTTGTGTCCAACAGTCTGATTATTTTTCAAACTCAACACAATGAATGAAACTTATCTGAAAGTATTCAGACTCACTAGTAACAGAGTAATTCACTGGTCGCTTACAAGGGCTTGAGTAGTGCAGAATAGGGGGATTTAATTTGAGGAACGGGGGTGCTTGTGTAACATGGAATTAGAGACATATTATTATTATTATTTATTTTTTAGCAGACGCCCTTATCCAGGGCGACTTTCAATTGTTACAAGATATCACATTATTTTTTACATACAATTAATTTTACATACAATTACCCATTTATACAGTTGGGTTTTTACTGGAGCAATCTAGGTAAAGTACCTTGCTCAAGGGTACAGCAGCAGTGTCCCCCACCTGGGATTGAACCCACAACCCTCCAGTCAAGAGTCCAGAGCCCTAAACACTACTCCACACTGCTGCCCTGCTGGACATAAAGCTGGACAGATTGAGATTGGAAGAGCTGGTCAAGACATACAATGTAAAACATTCTGAACTCTCATGTCTCACTGGGTCAGGCAGCATCCTCTGGCTGTTGGGCGGCTATTGAGAATGAGAGACAGAACAAATAAGGACAAAGTTCTCAGTCCAGGTCGGAACCAGGCAGCGTCTCTTAGCTGCTTGATGAACAAGGAGAATGAGAAGACAAACATAAAAGACACTCTTGATGAGAGACTTAAAAGACAAAGGGATAGATCCGTCACTACTCAGTGCAGCATCCCCAGGCAGCGTGGCTGGCAACTGGGTGGCGTGGAGAGTTAGGATAAAGAGTCTCGGGTCCGTGTTGGAGAGACAAAAATAGAGAACCCCCCTTGGTGGGGCCCGGCTCGGCAGGTGGGGACTCGGCCAGCCAGAAGGGCCAGAAAAGTGCTCAGACCTGAAAAAGAAAGTAGGTAGATGGAATAGCAAGGTTGTGAGCTTGGTGAGGCTAGCGGATGAGCTGCGACAGAATAGTTGTGGCCGGGGGTCCCCTCTAGCCGGCGAGGAACCGCCGGGGGCGGCAGTGACTTGGGCAGGAGGCCGACCCAGTCGGTCGGGGGAGTGAAAATCACTTCCCCCCCAAGAGGGATCCCTGTGCGGACAGAGCGGTATTAGAAATAAAAGGAAGTGGAGGAGGAGGGAGGAGGAAGACAAAAACAAACACAGACAAAGGGAGGAAGCAGTGCTAGGTTATAAATAAAAAAGAAGGAGATTGACATGCAAGCTACCTAACGGGATTGCCCATACCGTTCTGGTCATGCCCCTTTTTTACCTGATCAAACAGAGCAGCGAGAGCTATAGGCAGAGAGACTGGAACTTGATTGAAACTGAACTGCCCCCCCCCACCTGGAAGTAATATGCGTGGCTAATCCCGCCCCACTGAGTGCTGCCAGGGAGGCTAGAGAAGCTGAATACAAACATAAAAATTGGAAGCTCAGCGAGGGAGCGCCCTCTACAGCGTCCACCGAATTACACCTAAAGGTTAACATTAAAAAATAAGGCAAGTCTTAATTTTATATATATTGTGATGGAGTATACATTCACGGCACAAAATTGGAGGCATTAGGACCCTGGGGTTGAGGAATCTATACTCCATCTTGGTGAAGGAGCTGGTGGAACCAGCAGCCATATTCCTAAAGGCCTTACAAAATTGGTTAATTGTTTGGGTAATGAAGGGCACCTGTGAGACATAGATAAAACAAGCACATGGAGGAACCATGGGAGAGGGGAGATCAAAGAAAAGAGACCAAACGCTGAGGTAACAAAACTGAATGGATAGTTTGTTTCAGGGTAAGCAGAATTAGCCTGCCCCTGTTTAGTTTGGAGAAAAAATAAGTGTTTAGTTTAGGACCCAAGAAGGGTTAGGTTTTGTTTGTTTATTTGATTTTGTTTTCAAAAATAAATACAACCCACGGAGGGTAACTATGCTACTGTTGTCAGTGTTTGTTATTTAAACATACCTGGTAGTGGGTGGAAGAATATACAATACAGTCATAGAGTGCAACCAGAAGCAAGAATTCATCACCATATATATATATGTGTGTGTGTGTGTGTGTGTGTCTTACTGTACATCGTTGGGTTTAATAAATGCAAGCGGAAAAGTATGGAATAGCCTCTCCAAACGAAAGACTGCATTGTTTTCAAACGATCATCATTTTTCAACATATTATGAGTGTACATACTGAATGTGTTCTTAAAACGTATTCCATGTGTAGAGAGATATCAATTATACATTTGGTATGACCTAATTGATGTCAGTTTAAAAAAAAAAAAAGAACACATCTTTTTTTGTCGTAATTCTAAAATTAACACACTGCATCCACAGGGTTGAAAATTTTAGCTTTTGCACTTTTAAAAATATAACAGTTTTTGTAAGTTGACAGTCTGGTTCAGCTTCTGTGAGCTGCAAGCGCGGATTTAAATCGACAGGCATATTCATATTTCTGCAACAGAATCACCTAGAAACTCAATTTCAAGTGTTCTGGTATCAGACTAATACTGTCTAAGCGTCTACTGAGTTTCAAGAACTTGGCTTTTTAGGTTCAGATGCAGCACCTATGCAGACATGCACTCCACATGGTTTTGTCACAAACACATGTTCAGTTCTGCGCTGCACGTGCTTTTAGGGTCAAACACAGTTTCTTTGGATAGATAAGACCCTTGTGCATCTAAAGAGACCCCTATTGTCCCAAGCCTTGCAGGGCGACTGGGTCAACAACAGCCGTACACCTCTCCCATTCAACTCTATAGCAAAGTAAAACACCATGTATACTATGCCCTTGGGCTCTGAATGTCCCAGGAGGCTGAAGCACAGAGTATCAGGGTGACGTGTCCAAAATAAATCCAAAAGCTCAAGTGCCTGGCTCTTTTGGTTGCCATGCAGGAGGTATGCTCAGACAGCTGTCAATTAAATTAAATGCTTTCAAAAATAGACATGTTAATAGTTTATATTTATCAATTAACAAAATGCAAAGTGAGTGAACAGAAGAAAAATCTACATCAAATAAATATTTGGTGTGACCACCCTTTGCCTTCAAAACAGCATCAATTCTTCTAGGTACACTTGCACACAGTTTTTGAAGGCACTCGGCAGGTAGGTTGGCCCAAACATCTTGGAGAACTAACCACAGTTCTTCTGTGGATTTAGGCAGCCTCAGTTACTTCTCTCTCTTCATGTAATCCCAGACAGACTCAATGATGTTGAGATCAGGGCTCTGTGGGGGCCATACCATCACTTCCAGGACTCCTTGTTCTTCTTTACACTGAAGATAGTTCTTAATGACTTTCGCTGTATGTTTGGGGTCGTTGTCATGCTGCAGAATAAATTTGGGGCCAATCAGATGCCTTCCTGATGGTATTGCATGATGGATAAGTATCTGCCTGTACTTCTCAGCATTGAGGAGACCATTAATTCTGACCAAATCCCCAACTTCATTTGCAGAAATGCAGCCCCAAACTTGCAAGGAACCTCCACCATGCTTCACTGTTGCCTGCAGACACTCATTCGTGTACCGCTCTCCAGCCCTTTGGCGAACAAACTGCCTTCTGCTACAGCCAAATATTTCAAATTTTGACTCATCAGTCCAGAGCACCTGCTGCCATTTTTTGGCACCCCAGATCCTGTGTTTTCGTGCATAGTTGAGTCGCTTGGCCTTGTTTCCACGTCGGAGGTATGGCTTTTTGGCCGCAAGTCTTCCATGAAAGCCACTTCTGACCAGACTTCTCCGGACAGTAGATGGGTGTACCAGGGTCCCACTGTTTTCTGCCAATTCTGAGCTGATGGCACTGCTGGACATCTTCCGATTGCGAAGTGAAGTAAGCATGATGTGTCTTTCATCTGCTGCAGTAAGTTTCCTTGGCCGACCACTGCGTCTACGGTCCTCAACGTTGCCCGTTTCTTTGTGCTTCTTCAAAAGAGCTTGGACAGCACATCTGGAAACCCCTGTCTGCCTTGAAATTTCTGCCTGGGAGAGACCTTGCTGATGCAGTATAAATACCTTGTGTCTTGTTGCTGTGCTCAGTCTTGCCATGGTGTATGACTTTTGACAGTAAACTGTCTTCAGCAACCTCACCTTGTTAGCTGAGTTTGGCTGTTCCTCACCCAGTTTTATTCCTCCTACACAGCTGTTTCTGTTTCAGTTAATGATTGTGTTTCAACCTACATATTGAATTGATGATCATTAGCACCTGTTTGGTATAATTGTTTAATCATACACCTGACTATATGCCTACAAAATCCCTGACTTTGTGCAAGTGTACCTAGAAGAATTGATGCTGTTTTGAAGGCAAAGGGTGGTCACACCAAATATGGATTTGATTTAGATTTTTCTTCTGTTCACTCACTTTGCATTTAGTTAATTGATAAATTTAATCTATTAACATGTCTATTTTTGAAAGCATTCTTACTTTACAGCATTTTTTCACACCTGCCTAAAACTTTTGCACAGTACTGTATATATATATATATATATATATATATATATATATATATATATATATATATATATATACTCTTTAAGAGCAGCCAGTAAATGCATACATGTCACATTATCAGAATACTTCTTATGCCAATTATTGTTTGAAAAAATGTATCCACGTCAAAGGACAGTCTGTTGAAAACAAAGCAAAGATCTGCCAAGTAAAATAATCACTGAATTAATTGATTTAATACAAAAAAAAGTTTTAGAAAATTGCTATTCATTTTAAAAATACACTTGTGGTATGAACGGAATACTGAACGATAGTTCGTGGTATACATTTTATTCCCCTTAGTAAGATATCTTTACATAAACCACTCACCCCTGTCAAGGCTCATGATTTACAGGGACATCCTCCTGCAGTGAAAAAACACCGTATACCAAAACCGATCATTTAATATTCTCTATGCACAGTTCATTTATTTGAGACCCGAAGGTTCAGTGGGCGTCCTTCGATCCCACGGACCAAGCCAGCTACCTTTCTTTCACTCAGGAAGTCGAGAGCGGATGTGAAGCCTCTGGAGGACCGAGGCCAGCCCTGCAGGTGTCTGCCCCGAGCTCATTGAGCACCTGGCTGGCAGGGGTCACTACAGAGCGATGAGGAGAAGTTCCCTCTGGAGGACCGAGGCCAGCCCTGCAGGTGTCTGCCCCGAGCTCATTGAGCACCTGGCGGGCAGGGGTCACTACAGAGCAATGAGGAGTTCCCTCTGGAGGACCCAGCCCTGCAGGTGTCTGCCCCGAGCTCATTGAGCCAGGGGTCCCAATGAGGAGGTTCCCTCTGCCCCGAGCTCATTGCAGGTGTCTGCCCCGGCTCATTGGGCAGGGGTCACTACAGAGCGATGAGGAGAAGTTCCTCTGAGGACCGAGGCCAGCCCTGCAGGTGTCTGCCCCGAGCTCATTGAATGCCTGGCTGGCAGGGGTCACTACAGAGCAATGAGGAGAAGTTCCTCTGAGGACCGAGGCCAGCCCTGCAGGTGTCTGCCCCGAGCTCATTGAGCCCCTGGCTGGCAGGGGTCACTACAGAGCAATGAGGGGAAGTTCCCTCTGGAGGACCGAGGCCAGCCCTGCAGGTGTCTGCCCCGAGCTCATTGAGCGCCTGGCTGGCAGGGGTCACTACAGAGCAATGAGGAGAAGTTCCCTCTGGAGGACCGAGGCCAGCCCTGCAGGTGTCTGCCCCGAGCTCATTGAGCGCCTGGCGGGCAGGGGTCACTACAGAGCGATGAGGAGAAGTTCCCTCTGGCTTTCCCTCCCTGCCCACAGGAGCGTCTGGAACAATGCGACCCTCCGGAATCTCCAGCAAAGACCAGCCACTCTAATACAGGGAAGTGTCGACTTTGATCATGTGAGTGTGCTTTCTAAATACCACGGTGAGTCCCTGGGTTGAATACCTGTATTGGACAGTGGGGATATGTGCTCATTTTTAAAGGGTCCCAACATTCAAACAGGGTTATAAATTCTGATGAAACCCATGCTCCAATCCAGTAGAAATTTTAGTGGTTTGAAGTGTATTTCTTATTTATATATGCATTATTTATGTTTGTAAAGATTTACATTCTTATATTGTTTTTTTAAGTATTTAATAATAGAAAATTAGTTCAAGTTTTGAAATATTACTGAAAACATGTGCTCTTTTAAAAAACCTTAACTGCTATGTCTGAATATAGTTTTTTTTAAGGAATGATGTTTTATTTGAGGGTGTTGTCTTCAACGTTTAACTTCTGCATTCTTTGGAACAATGTTTTATTTGCAAATGCTGTCTTCAAACTTTCAGTTCTGCATTCCTTGGAAGAATGTTTTATTTGAATATGTTGTCTTCAGTCGTTCACTTCTCTTTTTTCTTTTTTGGTTACAAATGAGTGGAGGCCAATTGCCCCACATTGCTAGTGTGGTTGTTAGTAGCTTATTGATCCCAGAAACTCGCAAACCTAAATACCCAAGCACCTAATTTCCATTTGTGACCCCTGCTCCTTGTTTCTTTTTTGGGTCAATTCCTTTTAGAATATTGAATACCTGAATCAGATCCCGGTGTAGTCTCCTTTGTTCAAAACTAAACAGATTCAAATCTTTTAGCCTGTCTGTGTATGACATGACTTTCAGACCAGGAATCATTCTGGTCACTCTTCTTTGAACTCTTTCTAGAGCAGCAATATCCGTTTTGTAGTGAAGTGACCAGAATTTAACACATTATTCTTACTAATGCATTGGAAAGTTTTAACATTACTTACCTTGATTTAAATTCGACACTTTTCACAATATATCCAACCATTTTGTTGTCCTTTTTGTTCTAGCTTCCCCACATTGCTGAGTCAACATAAACTCCTAAATATTTTTTATAGATTTCTTCTTTAAATTCACTATCTCCCATAAGATATTTATAATTGTGACAGAGACAGAATGATTCTTGTTGATAAATCTCTCTCCTGACCTGTGAGGGCGCTGTGTAAAGTGAACAGCGTGCCCTGGACTGGATGGCCAGACAATTCATTCCCAGGGTTAGGTGGAAGTTGGTCATCCAGAAAGGGGGCGGAGCTCCGGTACACTAAATCATCGACCCGGAAGGGAAATGACGCGGCATCCACGGATTGGAGGAGCGGTTGCACTAGTTAACCAAGAGGTCATGATTGACGGTACAAAATGGGGCGTAGTAAAGTGATCTGTTCCTTGTTATTAGGGATGCACTGAATCCAAGTTTTGGGGATTTGGCCGAATACTGAATCCATCTCAAAAGATTCAGCCGAATACCAAACCGAATACCGAATCTACAAAAACTGTCAAGAAAACTGAAGGAAACTTGAATGAAAAATGACTGGCAGCTACTTACAAGGGACGCGCACAATCTATTGTTTTGAGTCTTTTAGTTAAGAGTATTTTTATTGCCGAATGGAAATATATCCCTGAATAAGATTTCAGTTTGAAACTTACACAATTTACCGCTAGTTCCCTCGCCCCACAACAGAAACGTCAAAATACAGAACCTTTACAAGAAAGGAGAGCTGCATCTTTGCCATAACCCTCTATTTTCTTTAATGACGTGTCACCTGATCTGAGAGTAGGGTTGCCAACAGGCTCCAGAATCTCGGGACACTTTAAGGAAAGTCAGGTTTTGTAACTCGCCTCTCTATACTGCAATGCATTCAGTAAAGTGAGTGTGAATTGTGCAAACTGTCGCCAAATCAATTGAATTGTTTTACTTAATTGTTACCAAACTCACACACCTGCCTGGGAGGAGCGTTTCCATCAATCAGACCTATACAGCAGCTGATTGGCTTTCTGAGTCTCTGACTGGGCGGGACTGTGTAATGCAATATTAAACAAATAGAAACTTTACCTGCTGCCACAAGGTTAAATGAAAGAGTGCAAGTGAGTGCAAAGCTATCTATAATAATGGTGCTGCACTATTGTGATAAATATTGTTTACTGTATAAAAAAAATCAAGCAATATGATTAATCGTTGGTATGAGGCTCTCTGGATAGAATCACCACCACAATTAAACAATTAAGTACATTTACTAAACTGCTCAAGCAATTCATACTCACTTTACATGTCGAATACACTGCAGTTTAGAGAGGTGAGTTAAAAAAAAACCTGACCTGCCTTGAAGTGTCCCGAGATTCTGGAAACTGTGGACAACCCTATCTGAGAGCTATGAGGAAAAAAATACTGTGATGAGTGACCTGAATCTCCCTGCAAAATAAAACCCACGTTGATTTAAATGCACCGTGTCTGTAACACCTATCAAATAGGCTACGAAATACTTTAAAAATGATTTTAATAAAACACAGCAGTTCCCAAATAAATCAACTTGTATCGTCACATTACAATAACGTAACTTAATTTACTAAAGCATATTGTTCTACAACGTATTGCACATCTGACAGTTGTAAAGTTACAAAAAAATTTATTTCTGTGCACCGATTATTTTTTTTTTTATCTCAGTATGATCTCTAGAACACACCAGCACAAAACCTGGAACAACACAGCACTTTATTTCACTATAAACTGTATTTGCACCACGAGCACCAGATCACGCACTGTGGACTGGTGATTGTGTGTGTGTTACGTGTTGGTGTAAAAAGATCAGGACTGTTATTATTTTGGGACCAACCCATGGATTACAACAAAGTCATACACCCCACTGTAATGCTTGTTATCATTCTTATGAACTGTGTTTCGTGTTATCAGACCATTGGATTTACAAATAAAATATCATTGCACCTGGATTATCATTGTCTGTCTGTTCATTGATCACTGCTGCATTCCTGCACACTGTTAACCACCTTGTCACAATAATGTACATATGTACTGCCTACGTGCAGTACCTTACACTTATCTCTATTAAATGTAATTTGCCATGTGTCGGCCCAATTCTTAATGCAGTCTAAATCATTTTGAATTACCTGTGCTGCTGCTATAGTGTCATCCCTCCTATTTTTCTATCATCTGCAAAGTTAACAAGTTTGCTGACTACACCGGAATCTAGGTGTGACAGGCTGACAGGGGTAAGGAGACGCAGAGTCAGGATGTGCAGGGAAAATAAAATACTTTTAATTAAACAAAATACACAAAACAAAAGGCACGATGGCCAACCAAAAAGACAAACACAAAAACAGGCTTTAAACAAACTATACCAAAAAAGAACCACTCACTCTCTCACAAAGGTCTTCTCACTCTCACAAACACTCACCAACTAACATACCCAACCACTCCCTTTTATACAGGTGCCTGGGCTAATTAGGCAATTCGCACCTCATTAGCCCAGACACATTCCACACATTCCTCACACAAACTCACTCACTGAACCACACCCCAAACTCACTCATATCCACTCTAAACAATACAAAAAACACAAAACCACCACAAAATAGGCTGCACCCCATAACACTAGGTCATTAATATGAGTTAGGAAGAGCATGGGCCTAATACAGATCCCTGTGGTACTCCACTGGTTACCTCGCTCCATTTTGAGGTTACTCCTCTAGGAGACATTCTGCATAAAGTATTAATTATGTATTTGATTATAAGTTTCTTTACTTCTATGTTAAAGTTTTCATATTTGTATGATCTTTTATATGTTCATATACTGATACAGCTTAAAGCAAATGTAACTAGCAAAGCAAGGCATTTGCAGTCTCTCGTATCTTGGCGTCTGGGCAGAGAGCCAAAGTAAGCAGGTGTCTAATCGATGTGTGGAGGAGTGGAAAAATGAGTGCACAGTGTGAAAAAGATAACTGCAAACAAAAAACTAGTTTGAAACAGTTTCTAACAGCAATAAACATTGGGTATTAGGATAAGATAGTCTGTAAAATGCGTAAATGTGATGGACTGTAGAATGTGATAGATTTGGGCGAGTTCCCCACTTACCAGGAGATGTGTTGAAGGTGTGTGATAGCAGTGTGGATCCATACTGATTAGAAGAAGCGGGGGTGGAAATGCTAATGTATTCATAGTATTTAATGTATACTAGCAGGTGCTGCCTCTGTTTCCATCACCTCCACCGGCAGGAGCAGAGCAGCAGGAGCTGCCTCTGCCTCCTCCACCAGCAGAGGGTGAATACCTGCTGGTTCCGCCTTCACCGTTGTGGGAGGACTGCTTGCCTCTCCCACCTCCACCAGCAGAGAGTGAATACCAGCTGGTTCCTCCTTCACCGCTGTGGGAAGATTGCTAGCCGCTCCCACTTCCATCACCAGAGGAGCTGCAGCTGAGTTTGGCACCGCCCAAAGATGCCTGCCTCGCACCGCCCTGCCTCGCACCGCCCAGGATGCCTGCCTGCCTCCCAAGGATGCCGCCCCCAAGGATGCCTGCCTCGCACCGCCCAAGGATGCCTGCCTTGCATCGCCTGGGGCAGCCTGGTGCTCCGCATCGTCTGGGGCTGCCTGGTGCTCCGCATCGCCTGGGGCTGCCTGGTGCTGCCTGGTGCTCCGCATCACCTGGTGCTGCCTGGTGCTCCGCATCGCCTGGGGCTGCCTGGTGCTCCGCATCGCCTGGGGCTGCCTGTTGCTCCGCATCACCTGGGGTTGCCTGTTGCTCCGCATCACAGCAGGAAGTACTGTGGCTGGAACCCCACCAAGGGGAGCTGTCAGCCACGAAGAAGGGGGAGGAGGTCCAGAGACCACCAACCCCAGCAGCAGTTTCGCTGCCGGAGATCATGGGGGAGGTCAGGAGACCTGCTCCCACTGCAGCACTTTAGTTGCCGGAAGTACTGTGGCCGGAGCCCCACAAAAGGGAGCTGCTGGCTTTGAAGAAGGTGGGGGAGGTCTGGAGACCACCAACCCCAGCAGCCTTTCCGCTGCCAGGGGTACAGCAGGATGAGAAAATGAGAAGCAGCCTGCTACTGGCAACATTGCCGCCCATAAACCCCTTGAAGTCCCTGTTCTTGGCCCAGGACTTTAAGCGAGACTTTTGGGATTTTAAGTGGGGAGGTGGCCGTTGAGGCCATGTGTGCTGCGCACAAGGGGGGTATATGTAGCAATGTGCCCCGCCCCTGTGTGCATTTCTGTGTTATAAGTTGCGTGTGGTGTTTTAATGTTGGTGTATAGATATGGCTGCATGGGATATAAATGAGTGTGTGCACCATGAGTTATTTAAAATGTATAATTGTATTTAGGCACGGGAATTGCACTTCACTTCACATGCATTTAAAGTATTTAATAATATATGAGCACGGGGTTGCACATAATTAGTTCACGTGCTGGGATTCAAGTGAATAATTAATTGGTAATTGAATCCCAGCACAATTGTATATATAGATGCACGTTTCACTTCGGGGTTGTGTGTTCGGTGAGTGGAGAACGGGTGTGGAGAAGGAGGTAAAATAAACAAAAATAAGAAGAAGAAGAAGAAGAAGAAGAAGAAGAAGAAGAAGAAGAAGAAGAAGAAGAAGACGTGTTTAGACTCACCGTGTTTGTTTGTCTGTCCATCCACTGTTTATTGTTTAGTGTTAATCTGTTTTGTTTGTCTATTTTTTTGGCCTCAAGTGCCGTGTCCTGTTTTCTGTTTAAACCTTTTATTTTGTTTAATAAACATACTGAGCGCAGCCATTGCAGCTCAGTTTCAATCATCACTGCTGCCTGTGTGTGTGAATCTTTCTGGTCTGACGTCATCCACTACAGCCTGCTTGTCACAATAACAAATAAATAAAATCTCAACAATAAGTCCCGCTGAGGCAGACTGAGTTACGTAATCTAATCCTGGTGTGTAAATCCTGCTGAGGCAGACTAGGTGCATATATGCAGTGCGGACCGTCATAGACTAAAGTATTTAATTACAAAGATATCAGTCTGAGTTGCAGAACCAGCATTACAGTAAGAACAGTTTGCAGTAAACATTGCCAACATACCACCATATTATGAACAAGCGCTAATGAAAACAAATAGAATATTAAAAGAAACAAAAGAAAAAGGAATTGATCTGTTCCAGTGTAAAACTGAACAGGAACTGTCCACTTGGTGGCAGGAATCAGGCAGTAAAATGTGATGTAAAAAATAATAAAAAACTGCCACTCTATTGACAATAATGCTAGCAGAAAGAAAATGAAGAACTAAAAAAAATAGAGTAGAAAATATGTTTTCTGGAAAAGGCAAAGACTTATCTCAATTAACCACTGTTGAGAATGAGACATTGTGGCAATGTGCTCCGCCCCTGTGTGCATTTCTGTGTTGTATGTTGCGTGTGTTAATGTTGGTGTATAGAGATTGGTACACGGGATATAAACGGGTCTGTGTTTCACGTGGTATTTAAATTGTATAATTATATTTAGGCACGGGATTGCACTATCACTTCACGTGCATTTAAAGTATGTAATAGTATGTGAGCACGGGGTTGCACAGAATTAATTCACGTGCTGGGATTCAAGTGAATAATTAATTAGTAATTGAATCCCAGCACAACAGTATATATAGAGACACGTAGCACTCACTCGGGGTTGGGTGTTCAGGGCGAAGGAACGGGAGAGAGTGAAGAGATAAATTAATAGTGAACAATTGCTACGTGGTACGTGTTTGTTTAGTGTTCGTCCCTGTGTGTCAGTGTCTGTTCGTTTTGTTTATATATTTATTTTGGCGTAAGTGCCGTGTCCTGTTTTGTGTTTAAAACCTTTTTATTTTGCAATAAACCTTCTGAACGCTACCATTGCTTCTCAGTTTCACTCATCACCACCGTCTGTCTGTGTGTTTCTTCCGGGTCTGACGTGTCACTACCAGCCAGCCTTGTGACAGACATAAATACAAGACAATGTCAAGATCTAAAAAGGGAAAGGGACAGAATTAAATTTAAAACCTCCAAACCTTTGCATTTAAAATTGATGCACGAAATATGTTGCGAAATAATCACGTGATATAGCTAAACCAGGCCTGGGACAAAACTAGGTTAAAAAGTAAAATTAACCAAAACAAATGGTGTAAGCTGTGCTGTAACTGGACAAACACAAAAGGCTTAAAGATAAAAAATAAATTGTAATTCGAAGTCAACAGCCTGTACAGTGTAATGGAATGGTGCAAATATAGGGGGACGCTCCTATAGACCAATCTGAAACTCAGCAACATGTGCTGTAATCCTTCACATCATCCCTGGAGCTCCAGGAGGATGTGCAAGAAATATAGCCATGTTAGAGGAACACAGCAATTCATAAATGAGGGAGAAGACTGTCTCCTGGTAGTCTTGGTAAACTGAAAACTAACAGCAGTGATTAAAACCCAACACAATTCAATAAAGTGTCAAATTGGACTTAAATAAAGACTGCAATGAAACAAACAGTCTTGAATTATTAACTGAATATACCTGAAATTAAGATAACTTTTTGGTTTAAAATGAATTGTAAGAATAACATTGAAAGTTAAATAATTGAAACTGTGATAAGGGACAGTTTCTGAAGTTGCAATCAATGTAACACATGCAAAACAACAGAAAAAGTAAGAAGGGAGAATGAGTTCCCTAAACAGACATGTACAGTATAAAACTGCATAACAGTGTATACTACACCTGGTCATTCTCTTTACAGGAAAACAGAGACCATATGGGACCCCCCCAAACGACTAAGACCCAGTGCATCCAGAGTGGGCAGTATGTACAACTGCAGATCCAGCAGCGCCAGGACTATAAGCATGGCGCAAGGACAGGCAAAGGTTTGGCTCCAATAAAAATATGGAAATTGCCTAAACAAGACTAATATCCAGAGCCCAGGTATGTCTAGATAGGTGGGGCATAACTCTGCAGTGTCCTGGGGACAGACTTGCAGAGCTGACTCACTGACACTTCTACAGTGTGACACACACAGGGCAACACACGATTACTCCTGCTGACGAACTGCAAAACTGCACCTACTTGATCATGAACCATGATAATACCTCTGAGGGACAATGGGACAGCACAGACAGTTTGATGGAATATCTGTGTGAAATTAGTTCCAACATTAGCCTGAGTAATTCAAGAACAGTTTGGAGTGTATTCATAATTAATTCAAGTCTCTCTCTCTCTCTGTACATGATGAGGAAAACAGTGTAGTTAGCTTGCATGCAGGAAACACGTTTCTGGGCATTGAGCCAAGAGGAAATGTGCGTAACAGCTCAGAAACTGTACCCAAGCTGGAACAGGAAGGTGATGTGATGAAAAAACCACAGAGAGGACGATTTAGTTTAAAGTTTAAATGTTTAAGTGGATTCATCTATTATACATTGATGATTAAAATGTTTTTCAAAATTATTCTGGATAAAATAAACATGGTTATGTATAATTCTAATGCCTTAACTGTTATGTCTAATCAACATTGCATACAGTATATTAATATTAAACAATGACTGAAAGGGGAAATGAATAATCTAATAAGGGATTATAAAGAAAAAATCGCTGAGCAAGTAAAAACGACTTGGAAGGTACAAGGGAGGGATGGTTGCTAGAGTTTAATAGAATGCCTTGCTACTGCTTCTTTATTAATGCTAGACTTTCTTAATTGATTAGTTTATGCCTTATATAGTTAAGGATGGAAAAGGGGTTCCTTGTAAGTAATTGTGAACATGGTAGGTCCCCCCTCCCCCAACCTGGCTGTCCTTTATTTCTAAATAAGGGAACATTGGGAAACATGGTACACTGGTATCGTAGTTGCAAAGCATTTGGTTTTAGCAGACGTTTTATGTGTCGCTCTTTTTTACTCAAGAGAGAAGTGAGAGATGAAAGATCAAATGTAGTGTAGCTATAATAGAATGGAAGTCTAGGCATTGAGCCAAAAAAAGACTTCCATCGGGGTGAGTGTGTGTCTGCATAGTGATATGATGCATAAAGCATGCTGTTATGAAACCAATACTCATGTGGTACGTCGATGTTCTGCAGTTACCCCTATTAATCGTAATATTACTGCTGAATTGGAAATCTATCCCTTAGAAGGATGGGAAAAATCAATACAATTAGGGAAATTCCAGTGGTGCATAATGAGTAATTATACTGAAATGAAGTATGGTGAACTTACATGTCAAACTCCACCTGGATTTGGTTTTGCCTTAACTCATAGAGCTCAGATAGGTGATGTGTATATACCTGGTCCAGAAGCAGAGGCTGAACGTGCAGCCAGCAGGAGTAAAGGAATTGGACCCTGATTCGGCAGGCAGTAGGGAAAACAAATAGGAAAGAAAGAGCCACTCAATTTAAGGGCGTCTCTCCTGCCTGTTTTTGGTCTCCATTCTGTGTGTATGTGTTTTTCTTAAATTAGTATTTTAAATTCATTGGGGTTTTAGAGGAGTGCTGGAGATGGGGTGTATTGGTTTTATTGTTGCTGTTTTGAGAGCCCCGTCTGCGTGCAGGTATTGAGCCGCACTGCCCTTTAGTTTTAAATTGCTATTCTGTATTTATTGTTTCAATTAACGGGCAGTGCAAACCAATGCTGTGACTGGGTATTCTAGACCTGTCCTGTTTGTTAAGTATAGTAGTTTACCTCCTGTATTTTAATAAAACGATGTTCATTGCCCAACATAACAGTGTGGTGTTGTTTATTTCTCTTCTGGTATTATGCCTGGCTGATCCCACACCGATTGGAAAGAACCAGTGCTCCTCCCAGGTGCTGCATTGCACTACTTGGTTTGATTAAATTAGCTGTACAGAACAGAATATTAAAGCTGAACATTCATCTCAACAAAAAACAACAACAGGTTTTTAATGGAAACTAAATATTGTAGCCTACTTCAACATTACCCTGCTAACCTCCCCTATTAAAACAAACAAAAATAATAATAATAATAACAATTTGGTCCTCTCTTGCCTTTTTTCAATGAATATAATTGAATTAATAGATAATAAAAACAAACTAAGATAACAACTACCTAGCTAAATTTAATCCATACTTTCTGTAATCTCACAGCTGCTTCTGTTGCAGACAAATCGATGATAATGGATCAAACCAATGTTCATGTAGGGTGTGGTGTACTGTTTTTTTCTTTTTTTTTTCTAAATCAATGACGGCCTTCTGGAGTCATCTGAATGCCTTTCCATTTTTGTATTTAATTTTAAACCGTTTAAATGCAAAACCATAACAAAACAAAGAATAATAGTGTGTAAACACTGAGCAAAGAAAGTGGAGGCTGACACGTGACCCCTCTGCCCTATAGGTTAGGCGCCTACATGTACAGGGTTTTGTTTTTTTTTGCTTTTGTTTTGCTCATGCGGTTGCCTTGAATTATTTTCTTCTGTACATACTACTACTACTTTGTATATGATGTAGAATAGTTGATTGTAAACATCCAACACTAGGACGTACAATACTATTTTAAATAAACTTGAATGATTTTGAATGTACAGTTCTTAAGAACGGTATTACTGTCATTGCTTAAGAGCATAAGAACATAAGAAAGTTTACAAATGAGAGGAGGCCATTCGCCCATCTTGCTCGTTTGGTTGTTAGTAGCTTATTGATCCCAGAATCTCATCAAAATAAAATAAGCTTCTTGAAGGATCCCAGGGTGTCGGTGGCTGCTTCAACAACATTACTGGGGAGTTGGTTCCAGACCCTCACAATTCTCTGTGTAAAAAAAATGTGCCTCCTATTTTCTGTTCTGAATGCCCCTTTATCTAATCTCCATTTGTGACCCCTGGTCCTTGTTTCTTTTCAGGTTGAAAAAGTCCCCTCCGGGTCGACATTGTCAATACCTTTTAGGATTTTGAATGTTTGAATCAGATCACCGCGTAGTCTTCTTTGTTCAAGACTGAATAGATTCAATTATTTTAGCCTGTCTGTATATAACATGCCTTTTAAACACAGGATAATTCTGGTCGCTCTTCTTTGCACTCTTTCTAGAGCAGCAATATCCTTTTTATAATGAGGTGACCAGAACTGAACACAATATTCTAGATGAGGTCTTATTAATGCATTGTAAAGTTCAGGCTATCAATCAATTAACAAGTCCCTACTTAATTAAATTCATATTACATCATCAATTATTCATTAAATCATTCAAATAAGTAAAATACATGATTTGATCTACATTCTTACAAATAAAGAAATATGGTAACAGTATCTTGGGAGGCAGTCAGCATGGTTTTAGGAAAGGGAAATCGTGTCTAACTAACCTGCTTGATTTTTTTGAGAATGCAACATGCATTCTTCATATGATCAAACATATACTATATGGTCAATTTATAGAATGCATGAAGAATCGTGTTTCTGTCAGAAGGCTTACTAAAGATTGAGGTTTTGTATTTACCATCAGAGTTTATAGAAATGCACAGGTTTAAGAAGTGGAACTCAGTTTGACTATATTCCATAGTAAATTTCAAAGTAGGGTAAGTGTTATTTATATAATCTCTAAACAGCAATAAATCACCTAGAGAACCAGTCCACAATAGAATGAGTTTGTATGCATATGAGCTCCGCCTGCTTTGTGCTTTCCACGCAATTTGATTGGCTCGTGTGATGCTGAAATTTGCATGTTTCCCAGTTAGCAAGAGCCAATCAAATCGTGTGAAAGCACAAATCAGGCGGAGCTCATTTGCATACAAACTCCAGATTTAGCTGGCCAGTTAAATATTTAGCTAAATGTTAAATCTTGTAATTGGATTGATAAATTATATCTGAATGTACACATTTAAAAAAATATTTATGTTCACAACATTGTTAAATCTGGGGAAAAAATACAAGATTTAAGTTAAATCTGGAAAAAAAGGCACCCCATAGACTGGAGGCAGTGTCATTTAATATATTGTTTTTGCCAATATCCCTTATATATAAATGTGCAAAATTAGGGGGGAATGTCGACCCATCGCTGTTCCTTGGGTTTGCAAATAGTATTTATTTTTAAACAAGTAATTCGATTTCAAAATCAATGCATTCAATTCCAACAAGAATTCCATGGGCAATTCATTTTTCTTCTCTTTAAAATAAAATGTCAATGCCTCCAGTCTACCCTCATGTGGTATATTAGTGTACAAACTTTCTACATCAAATGAAACCAGAGATGATTCAGGAGGGACTATAAAATCAAAAAGCAATTTTCCCTTTCCGGTCCGATGTTGGACCCTGTCCGACATCATCAAAAAGACGTAAAACACAGGTCTCTAGTCGTTTTTTCTCTGGAAAAAGCCAAGAAAACCATTCAATGGCCGAGTGAGAAGAATAGGAGCCGAGAGAAGCCGAAAAAAAGGGGCGTATCTGAGCAATACACAAAGCTCCGGCACCACAGAGATAACACGGACATAAACAAACAAGATAGCTGCTTCTGCATCCAGTGCTCAAAGAATATTTGCAGAGCTTTTGCAGAGCTTTTTGAGTTATAGTAATAAAATAATAATTATTATTTATTTCTTAGCAGATGCCCTTATCCAGGGCAACTTACAATTGTTACAAGATATCACATTATTTTTACATACAATTACATTATTTTTTCATACAATTCCCCATTTATACAGTTGGGTTTTTACTGGAGCAATCTAGGTAAAGTACCTTGCTCAAGAGTACAGCAGCAGTGTCCCCCACCTGGGATTGAACCCACAACCCTCTGGTCAAGAGTCCAGAGCCCTAACCACTACTCCACATTGCTGCCCCAGATTGCATTATTGAGGAGTTTGGTGATAAAACGAGTGATCAGGAGATGATTTATCAGTGCACAACGGAAGAGGTGAAAAATACAGTGAACAAGGGGTGGGGTGGGGCTGGAAATGCAGTACTGAGTGTCCTGTTGATATGCAGTGCCTTTTAACCCTGTTTTACTGTGAAAAAAAATACTTTTAAACAGCACGTCTAAAATAAACTGTGCGTGTGAAAATAAATTGGACCTGATGCGCCTGAGACGCGCTGAATAAATGGACCGCTAAGGGTTAATCACATCTGGAGTATCAGATAAATAGGAAGGTCAATCTTTGACAATATGTTTTAATAAAATAATCTATAAACTGACTTAGCGGTTCTGAAATGGAACCATTAACTGATACTGTGGGTCTTCCTGGTGGTTGTACTGGGTTCTTGTGTATTTCTGGTAATGTATAAAATACTGGTGTAATCGGAAACTCCACATTCATAAACTCAAATTGATTTTTAGTGATCAAACTGCTTTCCAATGCTTTTTCAAGAGTAACATCTCTCGTATGTTTAAATTGCTATATAGGATCCCCTGTTAACAGTTAGAAATAAGAATGATTTAACTATCTTTAATAATAATAATAATAATAATAATATCTTAAAACTTCACAAACATAATTTTCTGTGTTTTGAATAACAATAAAGCCTCCTTTGTCTACCGATTTTAATTATTATTTTATTTTTCTCTTTCAACACCTTAACCTCTTTTCTTTCTAATCGAGTAGTGTTGTAATGTTTAGGGGCTGAACATTTTTTTTTTTTTTTTTTTTTTTTTGCTTTGTCATATAATTTTCTAAGTGAATCCTCCATTACAACAAGGGGTTGTTTTTTAGACAATCACCATAAGACCAACACACACCATCGTGGGAGAGGCCGAAGAAGATTAGGTGAGCAAAGAGACGGCCGAACCAGTCACCATCAAATAATGATCACCAGGAGTCACAAATTAATTTGGGATTGTGAATTGAATGACGTAAAACAGTCTGTGTTAGATAAGGGGCTATCATTTGTTCCTACTAATGGGGTTAATGCATTTAAGCAAAAAGTAAATTGTTTAAATTGCAATATAGGCACTCTTAAAATAAACAAATCCCCTGGGCCAGATGAGATCCTCCCAATAGTACTCAAAGAAATTAGAGAAGTTATTTACAAACCGCTAACCAAGATCATGCAACAGTCTCTTGACACAGGGGTTGTACCGACAGACTGGAAAATAGCAAACGTAATACCGATCCACAAAAAGGGAGACAAAACCGAACCAGGTAACTACAGACCAATAAGCCTGACTTCTATTATATGTAAACTTATGGAAACTATAATAAGATCCAAAATGGAAAATTACCTATATGGTAACAATATCCTGGGAGACAGCCAGCATGGTTTTAGGAAAGGGAGATCATGTCTAACTAACCTGCATGATTTTTTGGAGGATGCAACATCGACAATGGATAATTGCAAAGCATACGACATGGTTTATTTAGATTTCGAGAAAGCTTTTGACAAAGTCCCGCATAAAAGATTAATTCTCAAACTGAACGCAGTAGGGATTCAAGGAAATGCATGCACATGGATTAGGGAGTGGTTAACAGGTAGAAAACAGAAAGTACTGATTAGAGGAGAAACCTCAAAATGGAGCGAGGTAACCAGTGGTGTACCACAGGGTTCAGTATTAGGTCCTCTGCTATTCCTAATCTACATTAATGATTTAGATTCTGGTATAGTAAGCAAACTCATTAAATTTGCAGACGACACAAAAATAGGTGGACTGGCAAACACTGTTGAAGCAGCAAAGGTAATTAAAAATGATCTAGACAGCATTCAAAACTGGGCAGACACATGGCAAATGACATTTAATAGAGAAAAGTACTGCACGCAGGCAATAAAAATATCCATTATAAATATCATATGGGAGATACTGAAATTGAAGAAGGAATCTATGAAAAAGACCTAGGAGTTTATGTTAACTCAGAAATGTCTTCATCTAGACAATGTGGGGAAGCTATAAAAAAAAAGGCCAACAAGATGCTCGGATATATTGTGAGAAGTGTTGAATCTAAATCAAGGGAAGTAATGTTAAAACTTTACAATGCATTAGTAAGACCTCACCTAGAATATTGTGTTCAGTTCTGGTCACCTCATTACAAAAAGGATATCGCTGCTCTAGAAAGAGTGCAAAGAAGAGCAGCCAGAATTATCCCGGGTTTAAAAGGCATGTCGTATGCAGACAGGCTAAAAGAATTGAATCTATTCAGTCTTGAACAAAGAAGACTATGCAGCGACCTGATTCAAACATTCAAAATCCTAAAAGGTATAGATAATGTCGACCCAGGGGACTTTTTTGACCTGAAAAAAGAAACAAGCACCAGGGGTCACAAATGGATAAGATAAAGGGGCTTGCAGAACAGAAAATAGGAGGCACTTTTTTACACAGAGAATTGTGAGGGTCTGGAACCAACTCCCCAGTAATGTTGATGAAGCTGACATCATTCAAGAAGATGCTTGATGAGATTCTGGGATTAATAAGCTACCAACAACCAAACGAGCAAGATGGGCTGAATGGCCTCCTCTCGTTTGTAAACTTTCTTATCTTCTTATGTTCTTAATTTGTTAGACAATTACATCTAAAACATTATTTTGAAACTAAAACACAAACTGCAATTCATCATAACCCTTTCGATAAATTTAAGAAAAAGTCTAATTTTTTCCAGTAGGGGTACAAAATGCTACATTAAACACTTTTAGCAAATTTGTGGAAAATTATATTAGCTGCATTGTAAAACACAGACTTTTTTTTTCAACGTTTGGTTGTGGATATGCGATATTCCATCGTTTTTCACAAATTACCCCTGTGGTTCACAGGTAAAACAATTGTTGTGAAATAATTCACAATTAGTCTTCTTTAATGTCCAGTTGTTTTGAAAGCTCTATAGCGGCTGTAAATAAGGTAAACAAGCCTTTTTCCACATGCTGGGTCTGTATGCGCTGTGCAGTACGAATATCACACTAATGTTGACTATTTAACATCAAACTTTACCACGGTTAAGTAAACCTTCTTTCCTTTGCTGTCTTCCACAACGAAATCCCTATGGACCCCAGGAAATTCCTCTGGGGTTTTTGTATGTAGGCATTTAAATTCTCACTGTCTAACTGTGATATAGTTTTAAATCAACGTGAATTGATTAACCATTTCCAGTGTTTTCCGGTTTTAATTGGCTATACACTGATTTATTTATTTATTTATTTGGTATGGGGGTGTTTTATCGTTTTTTATCGGTTAAAACGAAAATCAGAAGCCCTATTTATAATGCAATCTGCATTAACAGTAAAATAATAATAATCATGACCATGAAACATAAATATAAGTAATTGCTATTACTATTGAGAGCAAGGATTTAACATATTGCTCATTCTTCACTAAAGTCAGAACGTTTTAAAAGCGATTCTATTAAATGTAATGTTAAACTGCAGTTACAGTGTGATTTTACTGCAGTGTGCTGTTAAACTGCAGTTCCAATGTGCCTATTGTTGGACCTGCAGTTTATTGTTCAAAGCCATTTAACATAATGAAGGTCCTTACCAGACGATAAAGCGCTCTTATCAGGGTTATAGTGCTATTATAAAATTGATACGTTAAAAAAAAATCACATGTCCAGTTTTTGTGTTTGTTTTTTCGTGATTTTATGCAGCACTAGTTTTTGTTGTGAATGAATGCAGGCACGTTCCTCCTTATTCTATGAGTGATGCGGTTTGCTCAGAATTCCACCTGCGGTCGGGTCGTCTTCACTGGAGCTTCATCCCAAGCGTGGACACTTCGTGGGTGTTTATCGGGTAAAAGCTTCTGCTTACATGGAGCTGCTCTTCAGTTCAGGCACCTCGTACAGAAAAGCGAACATGTTTTGTGAACTGTTTGTAAAACATGTTAAGAATAAAAGCACAGCTTTCTTTTTTTTATTATTTGGATTTGAGTGCATGTTCGTGTTTTGGTCTCTGTGTGTGTTCACAAGTCAAAGCCTCCTTCCTGGCTTTAGAGAAGAGAGCGCCATGCCTGTGTTGTTATGATATGCTGAAATAAAGTTGCTGAGTGTAATCAGACTGCAGCCAGTTGATTTCTTCAACTCGTCATTCAAACCGGAGACTGGTTGCTATTGTGGTTACTGTGTTGACGCCGACAGCAAACACTATTCCAGTCCACGCACCTGGACTCACAGGGCCCTCTGGTGGTCCTTTAAGGAAAGTACACCTGCGGCAACTTTAGGTGATATGAGCGACAGCGCTCCCTACTGGTCATGATGGGAATGAGGACCCATTGTTTGACCCTGGTGCCCCACTAGACTAAGTGAGGTCATATCTACAGAGTAGAGAAAAACTCAAAATGAACGCAGAAATGCAGATATGTGACCATAAAGTGGCATAGTCTGCTTCATGACAGGAGGCGCTTTGAATAAAGGTCATGCTGTAACCCTTTCAAGACTAGCTTATTTATTTAAACCTGCAGACAATGTCAGCAACTGCTGGTGAGCTGGTGATCAGCTATGACTTGGGACCTGTTACAAAATGAACAGCAAATAGATTAATTTAGGAGTGTAGACAACAAACAGCTGATATAGATCCATTCAACCAGCACCCAGTCTCCAGAACCACACTGTATAGAAAGGGATCCATCGCGATAGAGCAGTCTCTGTTCAGCCCCTGTGCTGCCCAGCACCCAGTCTCCTGAACCACACTGTATAGAAAGGGATCCCTCACAATAGAGCAGCCTTGTTAGAGGACTGCAGTCTCTGTGAAAATAGTAATAAAAATAAAAAAGATGCCATAGATTGAGATTGAAACTTTATTGAAATAAATCAGCAAAAATACATTCAGAAATACAGAGTAGTAGAGTATCATTGTCATGCACAACGCTTCATACAATACAATGACATGAATCACATATTTTCTTTGGTACAGCTCGTGTGATTTCTATGTGTTTGCATGAGATGAACATGTTTCATGAATGCATGGATTTGCCCCCCTCCCCTCTGCTCCCCATACACTATAATGAGAAATAAAACTTTTTCAGTGACCCTATTATTTTTCTGTTTTTACAGCTATGTAAATTAAATATCATTAGAAAACATAAGACATTTCCATTGAAATCATAAGCTGTAGCAAACCACCCTACTCATAGCCTTAATGACTTAACCCCATGTTGCATTGCACCCTGCAGACTGCACATATATTTCTGTGTGATAATGCAGACCGATTTAAAGACCATAGGGGGCACCACAGTCCTAGTATATGCTGCAGCTTCACTTGCATTGCGACAGGCTCCAGTCCTGGAGGGCTTTTCCTCCAGATAGAAACGCAGCCATGGTTGGAACGCAGACCTGGACTGGAAGAGACCAGCTTGCTGAGCTGCACTAGGACAACTCGTCTTGCTTACCCAGTCAGAGGCTCAGAGTGACCCAGGCTAGAGCTGCCCATGTCATTGCACTGGAGGATCATGTGAAAAAGAGAACTATCCTTCATCTGCCATCTACCTTAGCCCTGTCCTCCTGATAAGCAATTCAACACCTGTATCCTGGCTGCTGTTTGTAATGTACTGCAGCATCAAGACCTTCCAGGTGATTGTATAATTATACAGGAGCTTGCCCCCTTCCTCGCTCAGTAAATGTGTTTGTGGTGCCCTCTATGGGATTTAGTAGTACACTGCAAGTTGTACATTCATTCTGTAAATCCATGCTCTGCCATGCCATGGGGAAGAGGCCTGTTACTCTGTTAGCACTCTGAATATATTCTTTACAAGGTGAAAGAAACTTGCACCAGTAACTAATGTAACCTCTATTAGAATCATTTACTACATTAAAACACACACACCTCACCTTACTATAAATATGTGCTGCACCAGTAAATAATTGAATATATATTTAAATTATCATTAAATTAAAACACACACCCCATCACCTTACTATAAATATGTGCTGCACCAGTAAATAATTGAACATATATTTAAATTATCATTAAATTAAAACACACACCCCATCACCTTACTATAAATATGTGCTGCACCAGTAAATAATTGAACATATATTTAAATTACCACACCCCATCACCTTACTATAAATATTTAAATTACCATTAAATTAAAATATATTTAAATTACCATTAAATTAAAACACACTATAAATATACTATAAATGTCAGAAATTAATATAACCAGTAAATAATTGAACATATATTTAAATTATCATTAAATTAAAACACACACCCCATCACCTTAATATAAACCAGTAGATAATGTCAGAGTAATATAAACCAGTAGATAATCTCAGAATAATATAAACCAGTAGATAATGTCAGATTAATATAAACCAGTAGATAATGTCAGAGTAATATAAACCAGTAGATAATGTCAGAGTAATATAAACCAGTAGATAATGTCAGAGTAATATAAACCAGTAGATAATGTCAGATTAATATAAACCAGTAGATAATGTCAGAATAATATAAACCAGTAGATAATGTCAGATTAATATAAACCAGTAGATAATGTCAGAGTAATATAAACCAGTAGATAATGTCAGAGTAATATAAACCAGTAGATAATGTCAGAGTAATATAAACCAGTAGATAATGTCAGATTAATATAAACCAGTAGATAATGTCAGATTAATATAAACCAGTAGATAATGTCAGATTAATATAAACCAGTAGATAATGTCAGAGTAATATAAACCAGTAGATAATGTCAGATTAATATAAACCAGTAGATAATGTCAGAGTAATATAAACCAGTAGATAATGTCAGAGTAATATAAACCAGTAGATAATGTCAGATTAATATAAACCAGTAGATAATGTCAGAGTAATATAAACCAGTAGATAATGTCAGATTGATATAAACCAGTAGATAATATCAGAGTAATATAAACCAGTAGATAATGTCAGAGTAATATAAACCAGTAGATAATGTCAGATTGATATAAACCAGTAGATAATGTCAGATTGATATAAACCAGTGCTGCTCTGAAAGCCCCCGCTTGTCATTGTGGGTGCTGGTATCTCACGGCTCGAAGTACTTCTCCTTCTCCTTCTCCTCCTCCTCTTCCTCCTTGTGGAATATATTCCCGTCTTGTTTTCTCCAGCGCAGATTAACGCCGTCCATTGGAAAGTTCTTGGAGAGGTGCTCCTGGATCTGAAACAGCAACACAAGAAACACAGTGTTATCAAGGAGCACCACATCTCTCTGTGTATCTATCAGGGAAACGAGAGGACACTAGAAGGAACTAAAGGGAAGCAAAGTCAACGTGAGATTAGCTCATTAGTGTCACACAAAGCCCAGTACACAGGAAGCAGTATCAGTTTGGATTTCTGAAAGGAAGTGTCACCTACCTGCTCTAAAATGGCTTCGCTCACTTTAGGGTCTTCAAGATTCACTCCTTTGGGTACGTTTAGTTTGACCCTTGCTGTTGCCATGTTATCTGTGCAGACAAACAGAAGAGTTCACACAGCCATTAAATAAACCCCATGTAAAACAATAAGACCCCACGTAGTCTGTAATGTGCAGCACAGAAGAGTTCACACAGCCATTAAATAAACCCCATGTCAAACAATAAGACCCCAGACCACAGAAGAGTTCACACAGCCATTAAATAAACCCCATGTAAAACAATAAGACCCCAGTAGTCTGTAATGTGCAGTCTGTAATGTTAAATAAACCCCATGTCAAACAATAAGACCCCCACGTAGTCTGTAATATGCAGCACAGAAGAGTTCAAACAGCCATTAAATAAACCCCAAACAATAAAACAATAAGACCCCGTGTTCTTGTCTGTAATGACCAGCAATGTGAAGAAGAGTTCACACAGCCATTAAATAAACCCCATGTCAAACAATAAGACCCCACGTAGTCTGTAATGTGCAGCACAGAAGAGTTCACCCATTAAATAAACCCCATGTCAAACAATAAGACCCCATTAGTAGTCTGTAGTAATGCAGCACAGAAGAGTTCACACAGCCATTAAATAAACCCCATGTCAAACAATAAAACCATGTAAATAAGACCCAAACAAAATAAACCCCCATGTCCAATAAGACCCCTCTGTAATGTGCAGCACAGAAGAGTTCACACAGCCATTAAATAAACCCCATGTCAAACAATAAGACCCCACGTAGTCTGAAATGTGCAGCACAGAAGAGTTCACACAGCCATTAAATAAACCCCATGTCAAACAATAAGACCCCACGTAGTCTGTAATGTGCAGCACAGAAGAGTTCACACAGCCATTAAATAAACCCCATGTCAAACAATAAGACCCCACGTAGTGTGTAACGAGCAGCACAGAAGAGTTCACACAGCCATTAAATAAACCCATGTCAAACAATAAGACCCATCTCAGTTTTCAGTGTAAAGCACAGAAGAGTTCACACAGCCATTAAATAAACCCCATGTCAAACAATAAGACCCCACAGTATAGTAAAGCAGTGTCTTAAGCACAGAAGAGTCACACAGCCATTAAATAAACCCCATGTCAAACAATAAGACCCCATGTGCAGTGTGTAATCAGCAGCACAGAAGAGTTCACACAGCCATTAAATAAACCCCATGTAAAACAATAAGACCCCACGTAGTGTGTAATGTGCAGCACAGAAGAGTTCACACAGCCATTAAATAAACCCCATGTCAAACAATAAGACCCCACGTAGTGTGTAACGAGCAGCACAGAAGAGTTCACACAGCCATTAAATAAACCCCATGTCAAACAATAAGACCCCACGTAGTCTGTAATGTGCAGCACAGAAGAGTTCACACAGCCATTAAATAAACCCCATGTCAAACAATAAGACCCCACGTAGTGTGTAATGCAGCACAGAAGAGTTCACACAGCCATTAAATAAACCCCATGTCAAACAATAAGACCCCACGTAGTCTGTAATGTGCAGCACAGAACGTTCTTAGCAGCGTTCTTTTTTTAGATTCTGAGAAATGTGCCGTTTTCAACTGAGAAAGGATCAATTATCAGTGAGGAACCTTCAGACGAGTGCACTAACCCTTTGAATGTATTCATTTTGTTGCATTATACAATTTTGAAATATAATTTAATTAAAAAACTGCCATTTAAACCCCATGTAAACAATGTTTAATATTGCTAATTACAGCTTTATTAAAACACAGGTAAACATAGAAATAAATAAAGTAAACAATCATTAAACATGCAATTCATTTTCCTTCCAACCCCAGTGAAACAATAAGTCCCTTAGCCTTGAACGTTTTCAGCATGTCTTAGAGCCCAGTTTTCAGCATAGATGCAGTCTTAGTGTCTTAGATCTCAGTTTTCAGTGATAGTGAATGCACTAACCCATGTTTTCATTTAGTGAATGCAGTGTCTTGAATCTCAGTTTTAAGCATAGTGTCTTCTTTGATCTCAGTTTTCAGCATAGTGAATGCAGTAGTGTCTTAGATTTCAGTTTTCAGTCTTAGATCTCAGTTTTCAGCATAGTGATGCAGTGTCTTAGATCTCAGTTTTCAGTATAGTGAATGCAGTGTCTTAGATCTCAGTTTTCAGTGTTTAGATCTCAGTTTTCAGCATAGTGAATGCAGTGTCTTAGATCTCAGTTTTCAGTATAGTGAATGCAGTGTCTTGAATGCTCAGTTTTTTTCAGCATAGTGAATGCAGTGTCTTAGACCTCAGTTTTCAGCATAGTGAATGCAGTGTCTTAGACCTCAGTTTTCAGCATAGTGAATGCAGTGTCTTAGACCTCAGTTTTCAGCATAGTGAATGCAGTGTCTTTGACCCAGTTTTCAGTTTTCAGTGTCTTGATAGTTAGTGAATGCATGCTTTGCCATTGTTGCCGTCTTATTTGCTTTCTTGTTCTCTCTATGTGTTTATGACTGGCAATATGATCTTTTAATGGTACTGACTCATACATGATCAACCGCAGCAAAACTTGAACAATAGTGTCCCACCATCCTCATAGAGATAATCAGATTTTGTTTTAGCTCTGTCTTTTACTGAAACATTGCTTTTTTTTTTTCTTACGTTGGTGCAGCTGTCATGTTGAGTTTCAACAGAGACAGGCGAGTGAAGTCACCTAAACTCAACTTGCAAACAAATGCACGTGGTATGTCGTCTTCAATCACTACACTGTACTTTCAACTCAAATATTGTGATTTTTTTACCAGTTTCTAAACGCTTGATATGATGGTATTTCTGAAATGTTTGTTTTTTAAAAGGGAAATAAAACAAAACCCGTGAAAGTATGGTTAAAGAGTATTGTGATTTTTTTTTATGTTTATTTATGTTGACTATTTATACTTCTAAATAATGCAGTAAGATTGAGCTTCAAAAACGTTTTCAATTATGTTGACTATGAGTTCAAAACTGAGAAAAACGTTTTCCTTATATGACGAGTTCAAAACTGAGGCGTTCCTAAGCACCGGGCAGCCCTCTCCATAGAGGCAGAATCTCCAGACGCCTGCTTCACCCGCCCTGCACTACTGGATTCACTGCAGCCCGAGCGATCTCTGTACTAATGTGACGTGCATTTTAACAGGGAAATCAGAGAATCACCTGCAAGACACACGGAAATGTGCTTATGTTAATGCTTTGCACGAATGCTCTCAAAATGAGATGTTGGAGTCTCGAGGGAGGTTGATATTTGATAACTTGTAAAAGTTAGTAAACTGAGTGGAAGGTTGTTGCCAGTTACTGTGTAAAATGTGCGCATTTCACCCTTAGAGGGAACGCTGAATGTGAGTTAAGTGCAGGGCTCAGGTGAGGTGCTGGTACCTAGAACACAAGAAGCAGACATATAGAGGTAGATTTTCAGAGATGAACTCTTGTGTTTAGATGTTTAGATGAGTGTCTAATGTTAGGGCAGTTTTCAACAGCATAAACAGGGTTACCTGAAGACAGATTATTTGCACTGGACAATATAATGTAACTCTATACATTAGGATTCCAAACCGAAAGACAACCGTCTGCTCTCCTAGTGTTGTTGCTGAATAGTTGCACACAGCTCTCCCACAGCTTATATAGCTCTAGTGGATCGCATGACACGTGAGGTGGGCTGTCAATCACACTGAACAGACTGCTATCTTCAAACTGCACTTACCTTGAGAGACCGGAGTGGAAGGGGGCCTCGAGGATTCTCCTTCTGTAACAAGAAAGAGAGAAAAAAGAAAGTTTATAACAAAGCCAGATTGCTGCAGTGGTTCTGAATCCTCTGAAGTGATTACACTGCATACCTTGAGAGACCGGAGTAGAAGGGGGGCTCGAGGATTCTCCTTCTGTAACAAGAAAGAGAGAAAAAAGAAAGTTTATAACAAAGCCAGATTGCTGCTGTGGTTCTGAATCCACTGAAGTGATTACACTGCATACCTTGAGAGACAAAGGGGGGCTTTTCTGAATCTGTAAAACACACAACAACAAGATTTAGTGTTTCCTGTTTCAAGTGTATCATTCAGATGCATTTCAATGAAACTGTGTCTATGCTGCTGTCTCCACCAGGGCAATAAATAAAGTCATTTATTACAAAGCCACATTCAAACTGAACTAGTGCACTCCATACCTTTAGAGGCTGGTGTTGAGAGAAGACTTGAGAGGTTTGGATTTGCAGGAGTAAAAATACATCATTTGCCTTTCTACATTATTGTTTAAATATATTTGAGCGACACTGTGTGTGTCTGTATGTCAGTGTGTGTGTCTGTGTGTGTCAGTGTGTCTCTGTGTGTGTGTGTCAGTGTGAGTGTATCATTGTGTGTGTGTGTGTGTGTGTCAGTTTGTGTGTCTGTGTGTGTGTGTCTGTGTGTCAGTGTGTGTGTATCATTGTGTGTGTGTGTATGTGTGTGCGTGTATGTGTCAGTGTGTATCAGTGTATCTGTGTGTGTGTCAGTGTGTATCAGTGTGTCTGTGTGTGTCAGTGTGTTTGTGTCAGTGTGTGTGTGTGTGTGTGTCAGTGTGTGTGTGTGTGTCAGTGTGTGTGTGTGTGTCAGTGTGAGTGTGTGTGTCAGTGTGTGAGTGTGTGTGTCAGTGTGTGAGTGTGTGAGTCAGTGTGTGAGTGTGAGTGTGTATCAGTCAGTGTGTGAGTGTGTGTGTGTGTGTGTGTGTGTGTGTGTGTGTGTGTGTGGTGCTGTCCTCACCAGGGCAATGGTGAACTCCCTGTTGAATTAGTGAGGTTGATAAGAACACTGAGATTCATTTATAACTCATGGTGTGGGCTGTCAATCACACTGAACAGACTGCCATCTTCAAACTGCACTTACCTTGAGAGACCGGAGTGGAAGGGGGCCTCGAGGATTCTGCTTCTGTAACAAGAAAGAGAGAAAAAAGAAAGTTTATAACAAAGCCAGATTCCTGCAGTGGTTCTGAATCCACTGAAGTGATTACACTGCATACCTTGAGAGACCGGAGTGGAAGGGGGGCTTGTGGGGTCTGAATCTGTAAAGAAAACACACAACAACAAGATTTAGTGTTTCCTGTTTCAAGTGTATTGTTCAAATGCATTTCAATGAAACTGTGTCTATGCTGCTGTCTCCACCAGGGCAATGCTGACAATGACATGGTTTATTGTTTTCAAATAAATATAATGAATAGACAGTAAGAATGTATATCACAGCACACGTCTCTCCTGGGTATAACAATGAGGGGGAGCTGCTCCCTCTCACACTCTTAATGACCGGGCTGGATTCTGGCTCTTCAGATCTCTAGGCTACACCCTGCCCTGCTCTGGAGGTCAGACAGCTACTGTAGGATCAGATGGACTGAGCCTCTGAGTCCCTGCTCACAGACTGGGGTACAAACACTGAGCTGAACAAGAGCACAGACTGAACAGAGAGCCTTCATCACAGCAAAACAAGGGGTACTGATAGCTGCAATCCACATCACCCCATCACCTCTCGAAGGATATTGACCATCCCATCAGCCTGAGCAGGGAGCCTGTGATTGATTCTCAAAGTGGAAACTGCTAGATTTGTCACCACCAGGACCTAATGAAGAGATCTAATCATGCTTCCCTCTTTGAACCTGCAGGTTTACACTGAATTAAATGAGAACACAGTCTGAACAGGGTCCTCACCAACATAGCACAAGAAGGAGTTCTGATTGTTGCAGCCAGTGTCAGACCATTCACCCTTCTTGCTCATCTTCACACAGTTCTCATCTCCTCCCCAATTGTTTGGATCCCCTTTGCTCCAGTTGTGAAATGTGTAGTTATCCCCCTGGTGTGACCACTTCCAGGGCTCATTGAACAGGCCTATCCAGAAGGGCTTGCCCTGCGCTTTCTTCACTATTTCTTCATTTTCACTGGCGTTCTTTATACTGACGAGGTCGGTGTGGTGTTCTCTACAGTACTTCTGAGCTTCAGTCCAGGTTTTCAATTCTTCAATCAGGGTGTATCTCTCAGTGATGTTGCTGGTCTCTGTAAACACAAACAGCAGATCAAAAACAATGTCAGCTGTGGAGATGCGCTGGCTCTCCTGTTGTATAGTGATTGAACCCGAGTCACATCTGGCTCAGCTATCAAGGTCATGAAAAGCAACATCTCTAGCAGTGCATGGGAATCTCTTTAGTTTATGTCTGAAAAGTATTTAATAGCAAAGTGGGGAAATGAAACTGTTTAGAAGAGAAATAAAAGTTACATTTGTCACGAACAACAACACTGGCTCATCACTGTGGAGGCTGTACCTCATGAAACATGGCATTTATGCAGCCTAGTGTTGGTTAGGGAAGCACCTGCCAACTGAGCACCTGCTGTGCTATCAACTGTGTATCAAAGTCTGTCAGATCATTTGCCCATGGTGACTGAAAATAACTTGTAACAGGGAGATGCAGCTTTTATATATTGCAGAATACCTGTCAGACCTCATTTGCATAACAAATGAATCAGTCGTGAGGTTCAGCCCACTACACATAATACAGCAAAACTACAACCCTCTTTATCACCTTTTATTCTAATACAAATAGTTATTTAACTGCTAAACATATTTCTTCTACATATCTAATAAGGGCTACATATTCTGGACAAGGATTTTGCTGTCTGGAATATAAACAATCTAAACAAAACAATAAGAACATTTCTTTGAAGAATACACATGTTCTTAAGTGTCTTATGAAGGAAAAATAATCATAAGAAACCTTGTTATGAATAACACATTTCCTTAACATTTTTCTTAATAACAAAAAGATGTTTCTTCTTTTGAACGTTTCAAGATTATGGCCCCTGTGCAGTATCCAGGGGACCTGGCTTCAACCCCCAGTCCAGTCAGCTGTTTCATTAACAAAGGAATTGAATCTCAACTCACCGCTGTAGCACATGAAATAGTTTCCCTGACTGCAGAGTGAATCCTCCCACTCTCCCTCCGAATTCACTGAAGCACAGAAGAGGTATGGTTCCCAGTTAGTGTAGATGACATCACCTCCACTGGACCACTGCCAGTTCTCTTTGTCATGATACAGCCCGATCCAGTAATACCCGTTGCTAGTTGAAGGTATAAGACCTATAAGCTCATTAGCCCTGGCCTGGTCTTGAATGCTGGGCAGGTCTCTGCCTTGGTTTCTGCAGTAGCTCTGAGCTTCCTGCCATGTCTTCAAAGTTCCTTCATAGAAACACTGACCAGAGGAGCCGCCTGGGGAGAGGGGACAGCACAATAAAGATGAGTGAAAACGTGTTCTTCACAGAAAAGATTTCCACTGGAAATGGAACCAACAGTCACAGATTACTGGGCTTGTAAAAATGTAGGACACGAGTAGAACTGTATGGTGATAATAAATATACTAACAACATGCTTGTGGTCTGTACTGTAACACGAGTATCATTCTGGCATGAGTGACGAAGGTCATGGAAACACCAGGTAGCCAAAGAAATTGTTGAGAAAAACTCAGTTCACTGTCAATCAATGCTAATGTTATTTTAGAATGTGTAAAGGTACATGTCTTGTTATTATAGGATATTGCACAGCACAGCACAATACCTTAAAGCCTAAGGAAATATAACTGTTTTTTTACCCTTTTAACCCCATTTAGACCCTCTGTGATTGATTCTCAAAGTAGAAACTGATAGATTTGTCACCACCAGGACCTATTGGAGAGATCTAATCATGCTTCCCTCTTTGAACCTGAAGGTTTACACTGAATTAAATGAGAACACAGTCTGAACAGGGTCCTCACCCTCACAGCAGAAGAAGGGCAACTGAAAGTGGCAGCCACAGTCATTCCATCCACCAGTCTTACTCATCATCACACAGTTCTCATCCCCTCCCCCATTGTTTGGTTGCCTATAGTTCCAGTTGTGAAATGTGTAGTTATCCCCCCGGTGTGACCACTTCCAGGGCTCATTGAACAGGCCTATCCAGAAGGGCTTGCCCTGCGCTTTCTTCACTATTTCTTCATTTTCACTGGCGTTCTTTATACTGACGAGGTCGGTGTGGTGTTCTCTACAGTACTGCTGAGCTTCAGTCCAGGTTTTCAGTTCTTCAATCAGGGTGTATCTCTCAGTGATGTTGCTGGTCTCTGTAAACACAAACAAACAGCAGATGAGAGGCTGTGAGCTGTGGAGGTGAGCTGGCTCTGAACCCAAAACAAATTGTGTGTTTCCATCAATCCTACAACTTATCACAAACGCCATCCTGTCTACAGTCAATTACATCTGTGTGTTATTTAAAAATAAGGGGCAAAATTCAGACCAGAAGTATATTTTTTAGTTATTATCTTATTATTATTATTTATTTCTTAGCAGACGCCCTTATCCAGGGCGACTTACAATTGTTACAAGACATCACATTATTTTTACATACAATTACCCATTTATACAGTTGGGTTTTTACTGGAGCAATCTAGGTAAAGTACCTTGCTCAAGGGTACAGCTTTGATATGACTAGCCAATCGGAAACGCTCTCTGGCCTCCCTTTGTTCCGAAAATCCAAGTGAAAGTTGTCTCTTCAAAATGGCTGCAAAGCTGTGGAGTTGGCATACCAAGTCTCTGGTTCCCTTAAGAGATCCTGCTTTACCTGAAACTGAACTATACCAATGGGAAGTATATGCAAGTATCAAAGCTAATTCTTATCAGGGTATTATATATATATATATATATATATATATATATATATATATATATATATATATATATATATATATATATATATATATATATATATATATTGTGACAGACAAGTAAGTGGGTGTGTCCAGAAACCGGAGATCCAGACAGGAGTTTCTCAAAGAGAGGATGGTATGGTCCAGGTAAGTTTATTATTTACACAAAATAAACAAACAAAAATAATATGCCTAGCCCTGTTCGGGCCTGTAGCAGGGAGATTGCCCTGCACGTGTGTTTTTAGTGTTGGTATACTTTGTATGGGGAAATGGGTTTATTGTGTGTTGTTTTGGAGTTGATTTGTTAAATTGAATTATTGTTTTCCAGACGGGCGCTCGATTGAGACTTGCTGCCTGCTAGGCTTGGTTGAGGGGAAGGGCAGCAAGTGATTGGCTGTGCTGGACCTCAATCAGCAGGTAGGCGAGTCTTGACCGAGTGTCCGTCAGTTCAAAAGCATCCGCGGGAGATGGTTCGAGGCGACTGCAACGCCATGCCAGAGGGGAGCGGCGTATACTCGGGAGGAGAGCGTCCGCTCTGCAGGAACGACAGCTACGCAACCCTGAGACTGCAAGCGGTGCTTATGAAGGCAATGCCCAGCCATGGCCGTATGAAGCAGCAGGAGTCGTTGTATGAATACCGGCTCATGAGTAGGTTAGTTTAGGGGATAGTGATCCCATGTGATGTATAGCGAGGGTTACGTAGTGTAGCCGGTTCCTGGAGCGGGACGCCTCGTTTAAAGGCTAGCGCTCGCCCTCTGGAGCACCTTTTATTTGTAGTTTTTGTACTGTGTTTTATTTTGCCTTTTGTACAGCTTGCTGTATGTGTCCTCTGTGTGTTACCATGGCTGGTAACGTCACATGACCACCTTTACTTTCATTTCTGTTTGTGTTAATAAATCCTGCGCGCCTGTGCCGGCGTTTCAAATCCACCCCCAGTTGTCTCTCTGTGTTGTAAACAGCGGCTATCCACGCAAGTGACGTAAGACCCGGTCACAGGGCCTAACTGACTTTCTTCTTTGTCCCTCTCTACACAGTGAAACAAACAAACACCGCTTGAGTCTGTAGGCAAGTATTTCCCCTGTTCACCAATAGGGGCAGTATGGATGGTCTTGTAAGGTGAGTGGAGGATGAGTCGCACCACGTACGCAACAGACCTACAGTTCTTTTCTTGTTTTTCCCTTTTTCAATTTCCTCTTTATTCCCTTTTATTACAGCTCTGAGTGGTTTTCCTTCAGGTAAGTATCAGGAAACTTTGGGTGGAACCGCTCCAAAAGGTCCGACGCTTCCTACGTGGCCGAGATGTCCGATCCAGAACTCCCGGATGTGAAGAGGGCAGACTTTCCGGTTTCCCCACCAGAAATAGTGTTCAACAAATAACGTTTTTAAAGTCTCTCACGAGTCTGTGTGGTTATTTTTATATTAGATCACAAAGTCACATGCCTTCAGGTTTACCCCTCACTCCCAGGTTTCCTATTTGGCTGGTTATATAATTATTTGTTTAATTTTCCAACACTGTAGCAAATTAACTTTGGCGATTTTATTCACCCGCCGATTCAACAATAAATACAATTGCATAAACAGCGGCAGTCCTGAATCACATACCCCTTTCAAGCTTGCAACAGGCTTCGGTATTCCAGTTTTATTCCAGGCAATCTGGAGTCTGTTCCCTACTGCTGGGAAGCGGCAACCTCCCAAATAACTGCGTTGACTCTCTCAGCTTGCCTCCTTAAATACCCAGGAGTCCCCGCCCCCTCCTATTTCTGCCACGGAGGCTCCTGGGACATGTAGTTTATATATATATATATATATATATATATACACACACATACACAGACATGCTCAAATTTGTTGGTACCCTTACAGCTCATTGAAATAATGCTTCATTCCTCCTGAAAAGTGATGAAATTAAAAGCTATTTTATCATGTATACTTGCATGCCTTTGGTATGTCATAGAATAAAGCAAAGAAGCTGTGAAAAGAGATGAATTATTGCTTATTCTACAAAGATATTCTAAAATGGCCTGGACACATTTGTTGGTACCCCTTAGAAAAGATAATAAATAATTGGATTATAATGATATTTCAAACTAATTAGTTTTTTAATTAGTATCACACATGTCTCCAATCTTGTAATCAGTCATTCAGCCTATTTAAATGGAGAAAAGTAGTCACTGTGCTGTTTGGTATCATTGTGTGCACCACACTGAACACGGACCAGAGAAAGCAAAGGAGAGAGTTGTCTGAGGAGATCAGAAAGAAAATAACAGACAAGCATGGTAAGGTTAAGGCTACAAGACCATCTCCAAGCAGCTTGATGTTCCTGTGACAACAGTTGCAAATATTATTAAGAAGTTTAAGGTCCATGGAACTGTAGCCAACCTCCCTGGGCGCGGCCGCAAGAGGAAAATCGACCCCAGATTGAACAGAAGGATAGCACGAATGGTAGAAAAAGAACCAAGGATAACTGCCAAAGAGATACAAGCTGAACTCCAAGGTGAAGGTACTTCAGGTTTCTGATCGCACCATCTGTCGCTTTTTGAGCGAAAGTGGGCTCCATGGAAGAAGACCCAGGAGGACTCCACTTTTGAATAGAAAAACATAAAAAAGCCAGACTGGAATTTGCTAAAATGCATATTGACAAGCCACAATCCTTCTGGGAGAATGTCCTTTGGACAGATGAGTCAAAACTGGAGCTTTTTGGCAAGTCACATCAGCTCTATGTTCACAGACGAAAAAATGAAGCTTTCAAAGAAAAGAACACCACACCTACAGTGAAACATGGAGGAGGCTCGGTTATGTTTTGGGGCTGCTTTGCTGCGCCTGGCACAGGGTGCCTTGAATCTGTGCAGGGCACAATGAAATCTCAAGACTATCAAGGCATTCTGGAGCGAAACGTACTGCCCAGTGTCAGAAAGCTCTGTCTCAGTTGCAGGTCATGGGTCCTCCAACAGGATAATGACCCAAAACACACAGCTAAAAGCACCCAAGAATGGATAAGAACAAAACTTTGGACTATTCTGAAGTGGCCTTCTATGAGTCCTGATCTGAATCCTATCGAACATCTATGGAAAGAGCTGAAACTTGCAGTCTGGAGAAGGCACCCATCAAACCTGAGACAGCTGGAGCAGTTTGCTCAGGAAGAGTGGGCCAAACTACCTGTTAACAGGTGCAGAAGTCTCATTGAGAGCTACAGAAAACGTTTGATTGCAGTGATTGCCTCTAAGGTTGTGCAACAAAATATTAGGTTAGCGGTCCCATCATTTTTGTCCATGCCATTTTCATTTGTTTTATTATTTACAATATTATGTTGAATAAAAAAGCAAAGTCTGATTTCTATTAAATATGGAATAAACAATGGTGGATGCCAATTACTTTTGTCAGTTTCAAGTTATTTCAGAGAAAATTGTGCATTCTTCGTTTTTTGTGGAGGGGTACCAACAAATTTGAGCACGTCTGTATGTATATACAGTGCCTATAGAAAATCTACACCCCCTTGAACTTTTTTCACATTTTGTTGTGTCAGTGCCTCAGAGTTTCATGCATTTAAATGAGGATTTTTTATCTACACACCATACTCCACACTGTTAAGGGGAAAAAAGGTTTTATTGAGAAAAAGATTATATATTAAAAATACAAAACTGAAAGATCATAATTGGATAAGTCTGCACCCCCCCCTGAGTTAATACTTGTTGGAAGCACCTTTGGCAGCAATTACAGCTGTGAGTCTGTTGGGATTGGTCTCTACCAACTTTGCACACCTAGATTTGGCAATATTTGACCATTCTTCTTTACAAAACTGTTCAATCTCTGTCAAGTTCCTTGGGGAGCGTTGATGGACAGCAATCTTCAAGTAATGCCACAAATTTTTGATTGGATTTAGGTTGGGGCTCTGACTGGTCCACTTGATGACATTTACCTTTTTGTTCCTTAGCCACTCCAGTGTAGATTTGGCTGTGTGCTTTGGGTCGTTGTCATGCTGAAAGGTGAACTTCCATCCCAGTTTCAGCTTTCTTGCAGAGGGCAGCAGGTTTTCCTCAAGGACTTCTCTGTACTTTGCTCCATTCATTTTCCCTTCTATCCTGGCAAGTGCCCCAGTCCCTGCCGATGAGAAACATCCCCATAACATGATGCTGCCACCACCATGCTTCACAGTAGGGATGGTGTTCTTTGGGTGATGTGCTGTGTTGGGTTTGTGCCAAACATAACGCTTTGAATTTAGGCCAAAAAGTTTCATTTTAGTTTTGTCAGACCACAAAACTTTTTGCCACATGGCTACAAATGTCCCGAGTGTTTTTTCATACTTCAACCGGGATTCCATGTGGTCTTTCTTGAGTAAAATACAGGCCAGATTCGTGGAGTGCTTAAGATATTGTTGTCACATGCACACTTTGACCAGTCTTGGCCATAAAAGTCTGTAGCTCTTGCAAAGTTGCCATTGACCTCTTGGTAACCTCTCTGATCAGTCTCCTTCTTGCTCGGTCATCCGGTTTGGAGGGACGTCTTAACCGTACTCCAAGGGATATCCAAGGCCTTTGATATTTTTTTATATCCATCCCCTGATCTGTGCCATTCAACAATTTTGTCCCGGAGTTCTTTTGAAAGCTCCTTGGTGCTCATGGTTGAGTCTTTGCTTTGAAATGCACTACCCAGCAGAGGGAACCTACAGGAACTGCTGAATTTATCCTGAAATCATGTGAATCACTACAATTTAAAACCGGTGGAGGCCACTTAACTAGGTGTGTGATTTTGAAGGCGATTGGTTACACCTGAGCTAATTTTGGATTGCTATTACAAGGGGGGTGAACACTTATCCAACCAAGCTATTTCAGTTTTTGTTTTTTATTAATTTTCTACACATTTCTAGAATATTTTTTTCACTTGGAAGTTGTGGGGTAGGATGTGTAGATCAATGAAAAAAAACTAATTTTAATTCCAGACTATAATGCAACAAAAAGTGTAAATTTTGAAAGGGGGTGTAGACTTTCTATTGGCACTATATATATATATATATATATATATATATATATATATATTGTGAAAGATGCCCTCCAGAGGGTGTAGTTTTTCTGGCAGAAACTGGACGGACTCGTAGATTTACACTGGTGAGTAACTTTATTTTATACACCAAACAAACTTTGTTTCCCTCCACCAAAAGATCATACGGGCCACTAACTGTCTCACTTTTATTCCCTGTTTAGGCCTACCCCAGGAAGTCACTTCATCGTGCTGGTACAGTCTTAGTTAGGTCTCTTGACTGCAGACCGTTAGCGAAGCGGGGCTCCTCCTACTGGAGTACCAGGTACAGGAAAGTGAGTTTGCGGGCAATGGCTCCCTCTGCTGGAGCACGGTGAGCCCACAGGTAAGTATGCTGGAACTGGCTCCCTCTGCTGGAGCACGGTGAAACAGTAAGATAGCTCCTGCTATCGTGGTAAAGCTGTAGCAAGGGTAAGTAAACTGGAATGTGTTGAAACAGTTCGCTAGCTGAACACAACTCTGGTGTCCAGCCAATGTGTTCAGTTTATTGTAAAACAATAAACAATAGTCCATAAATCCTGTCCCGTTGTCTGTGTCTTTTGGTTTGCAGAGTCCCACACAGTACACGGAACAAAAACAAATTTTTCCCGTCTCAAAACTTAAACACAAACGGCGCCCACGCCAATACTAGAGACGGACTCTGTTAACTTTCTAATTTGCAGAGATTATACTCACTGTCTGCTACAACTAAATAAAAATAAACCATGTTGTTTTCACAAACAATAGTACAACTATTCTGTTGTGCACAGCAAACGGCAAATAAATAGACTTGTTCTTAATAACGTGTGTAATCACTAGTAGTCAACAAAACAGATATTTTTCAAGCTGAGATTCCAGAAGTCTGTAGATCTCTCTGGTGGTGTATTCCCCACTGCCACACACCACTGCTGACTTCCTTATATGTCAGCAAACCCCGCCCTCTTTGATTCATGAACCCAGGGCTTCTGGGTAACGTAGTCTTTGAGGCCAGTCGGCCATTTCTTAAAGGGCCTACTCCCTTTACTATCACAATATATATCATACACAGACACAGACAGACACAGACACACACAAACAGACACAGTCAGACACACACACACAGGACACACACAGACACAGAGACAGACAGAAACACACACACAGACACAGGCAGCACACACAGGACACAGACACACACAGACACACACAGACATACACAGACATACAGTCAGTTACACACAGACACAGACAGACACACACACAGACATGCACACAGACACAGACAGGACACACACAGGACACAGACACACACTGAGATGATCGAATGGCAAAGTCAATCTACTGCTGAGCTTGGAAGGCTATCAGCAAGACAATGCCTGTCAATGTGAGAAGAATCCAAAGATGAGATCTGCATCCAGAGTTGCCCACTATGCTGCTGTCAGGGGTGACAGGCCCTCAAAGATGAGATCTGCATTCAGAGTTGCCCACTATGCTGCTGTCAGGGGTGACAGGCCCTCAAAGATGAGATCTGCATCCAGAGTTGCCCACTATGCTGCTGTCAGGGGTGACAGGCCCTCAAAGATGAGATCTGCATTCAGAGTTGCCCACTATGCTGCTGTCGATGGTGACAGGCCCTCAAAAATGAGATCTGAATCCAGAGTTGCCCACTATGCTGCTGTCGGGGGCCACAGGCCCTCAAAAGATGAGATCTGCACCCAGAGTTGCTACTATGCTGCTGTCGGGGGCGACAGGCCCTCAAAAGATGAGATCTGCATCCAGAGTTGCCACTATGCTGCTGTGGGGGGAGACAGGCCCTCAAAGATGAGATCTACGTCCAGAGTTGCCACTATGCTGCTGTCGGGGACGACAGGCCCTCAAAGATGTTGAAATCCAAAAGGACACGGTCCAGAAGAAAAACTCTAAGAGCTCTATGTATCATTGATTTTTCAACCTGAACTGAGAACTAATGGTTTACACCAAGTCCACAAGTTAGCGTCAACTATCAGCAAGTTTGAACATCACCATTGAGGGAAAACATCAGTCATATCCAGGATATTATCGATGATTGGGGACTGACAAGTGATCTGCATGAGGCCAGAATACACTTTCACACTTGTTGACACAGTACAGGAGTGGAGCAGGAAAAATGTTGAGAAACTGTGCACTGCCTTAACAGAGAAATACTCCAAGTGTGGCGATCCCTGCACAGCCCTGCACACAGCCTGTCTCAGACAATGTAAAAAGGATGAGGACCCGGTGATCCCTGCACAGCCCTGCACACAGCCTGTCTCAGACAGTGTAAGAAGGATGAGGACCCGGTGATCCCTGCACAGTATTGCACACAGCCTGTCTCAGACAATGTAAGAAGGATGAGGACCCAGTGATCCCTGCACAGCCCTGCACACCACCTGTCTCAGACAATGTAAGAAGGATGAGGACCCAGTGATCCCTGCACAGCCCTGCACACAGCCTGTCTCAGACAATGTAAGAAGGATGAGGACCCAGTGATCCCTGCACAGCCCTGCACACAGCCTGTCTCAGACAATGTAAGAAGGATGAGGACCCAAGAGACTTCTACAAGGAAATTAACTTCCTCCTTTACTATGCAGGTGAAGCACATCCAGGGGACAATGCAGACAAGAGCTTCAAGCTGCTGTTCATACGTAACCTGTCTGCAGAGGTCACTGCCATGAGCGCAGAGGTAAATGCAGACAACTCAATGCCCACCATCCTGGAAGCTGCGGAGAGTATGGTGAAATATACAGATACCCGGCCCAATACGAGGAGCACTCGGGTACTAGGAGATGAAACAGAGCCTGACTTTCCTGGATCTGAAAGAAATGAACTGCCACAGAACTCCCAGAGAAGATTTCAGCCTTCACACAGGAAACCCCAGCCCAGAGGGGAAGGTAAACCTGACAGCCCTACACCTCACCAGAGGGGGGAACACAGTGTTATAGATCCATCCATCTATCACTAACGAAATGTAGGTATACTTTTGAACTGCCTCTGAAACACACCAAACACATCTAATAACCGTATGTTTTTGTATCCTTTCAAGGGCAACTTGGATTCAGGGTTTTGACTGAAAATATTTGCAAGCTGAAATAGTTTGAGATATTAGCAGCTGTAGGAGTGGGTGGATTTGCAAACTCATGCAAGCTCCCCGCACAGGGATGCTTAATTATAATAACTAAAATAATTGAATAATCAATGGCAATATAGCAATAATTATGTCTTTACCTTTGTAGCACATGAAGGCATTCTGAAGGTGGCAGGGTAAATCAGTCCACTTTCCATCTGAATTGACTGAAGCACAGAAGAGGTCTGCCCTCCAGTTGGAGTAGATGACATCATCGCTGTTAGACCACTGCCAGTTCTGTGTGTCATCACGATACAGCCCGATCCAGGAATCCCTGAGAGAAGCTCCTGTAATATTTAAGAGCTGCTTTGCTTCTTCCTGGCTGCGCACAGTGGCCAGGTCTGTGTGCTTCTCTCTACAGTAGCTCTGAGCTTCAGACCAGCTCTTCACAGTTTCCACAAACACGTATTTTCTGATCTGGTTGTACGCAGGCACACACAACCCTGATGAAGAAAAAACAACATGATTAACACTAGAACCAGCAAGGCGGTCATTTTGACCGTTTTTTGGATTTAAATTTAAATTAAGATACGGAGCTGTTCTTTCCTGACTTTTCCTAAATATATGTACTAATTACCCTGACAAAGAAAGAATTGCGTAGTTGCAAAAATTAGCGAGATAAAATACTGTCATACCTATTCTGACCAGGATCGGACAAATCAACCTCTACATAGAAAACCTATTATAACAGTGAGGTGTTGCGGTATTATTTGTATTCATCAGTCGGGACTTGCAGACATGTATTGAAGTTTGATTATATCAGTCTGCATTCCTCAAGTGAGTGGTCTGTTAGCATTTCTATTGTTTCAATGAGCCTCCTGTGTGTTTAAATTGGACCTAAAACTGAAATAAAGGAATACGTAAATTGAGCCTGATTCATACATTTTATCCTGCAGACTGAAGCCTCTGTCATAGTAGGACTAGGGACGGGATGAGTGCGTGGGGCATGTTTTTTCAATTTAGTAGTTGCCAATTCATTTTTTGTAATTTTCTCCCCAGTTTAGTAGTGCCCAATTATTTTGTTCAGCTCAGCTCACCGCTACCACTCCTACGCTGATTCGGGAGGGGTGAAGATGAACACATGCTGTCCTCCGAAGCATGTGCCGTTAGCTGCCTGCTTTTTTACACACTGCAGACTCACCATGCAGCCAGCCAGAGCTTTAGCGTCAAAGGACAACGCAGCCCTGGGCAGCTTACAGGCAAGACTGCAGGCGCCCGGCCAGACTACAGGGGTCGCTGGTGCGCTGTGAGCTGAGGACACCTCGGCTGACCTAACCCTCCCTCCCCCAGGCGGCGCTCGGCCAATTGTATGCCGCCCCTGGGAGCTCCCATCCTCGGTCGGCAAAGGAATAGCCTGGACTCAAACCGGCGATGTCCAGACTATAGGGCACATCCTGCACTCTGCGCCGGTGCTTTTACTGGATGCGCCGGGAGGACATTTTTATGTCGCCATTAATACGATAGCTGGTGCACTCACTAAGATCTTTGCCTGATTTGGGCAGTACAAAGTAGCGTTACAATCTCAATGAAAACCGCCAGATGTAATTGCAGCATTTATTGTATCAAGCCAAATCGGACCTTGCAAATTCGGCAGGCAGTCCATCGATTCCTGGAGAACAGCCCCTTTTAGCAGATTTAACTGCCTGTAACAAGTCATCTAGAAATATTGGAGCTTCCAGCATCATTGCATCTTCCAGAGAAATACTGGGAAGGTTGAGATTTTGTAAAAAAGCAAGACATCGCTCCGGTGTGGATGAGTAGTCAAAGGAGTAAAAATTAACAAAAAAGAGGATTGAAAGGTTTCATTAATTACTGTGGGATCAGAATCCAGCCCCTGTGTTGGAGAATTAGTTTTTAGAATGGTAAATCTACCTTCCTGGCGTTTTGTATAGTATTTGTGCTTGGTAGAGTGCTTGCGAAATTCAACCCTCTGTTTAAACAAATTATTCAATTCAGCCTGTTCTGCCCTCAATTTTGAATCAACAGCACTACTGTAATGAGAATTTAAAGTGTTTTCTAAGTTGCTACAGCTAGACTCCAGCTGAGATATCAATTGCAATTTCGACTTCTTTAGATGGGATGAAAAGCAAATCGCATTACCACACATAAAACCCTTGATAGCAGCACAACTCATTGCTCGATTGTTTACCGAGCCCACATTAATATTAATACATTCTGTACATTTTGATCTAACTGAGCCAGAAAATCCTGATTCTGCAGAAGTGAAGTATTGAATCTCCACCTGGTCAATTTGCCTTGGCTGGGAGCCAGGTTAAATACAGACACAACTGCATAGTGGTCAGAGATATTTCTAGGCAGTATATCCACGTTACCAGAGCAGCATGAAATATTAGCAAAGGAAAGAATAAAATCAAACCTAGAGAATGTTTTGTGATATGGAGAAAAATGTGAAATCCTTGGCAGATGGATTTTGAAATTACCATAAGTCATCAAATTCAAATTCTTAATGAAAATACGCAGAGCTTTAGAAGCTGCTGACTGTGTATTAGAATACTGGCTGAGGATCTGTCCAATTGATTGTCAACACACACATTCATGTCTGCACCCACTATTAATTTATACTCTCCCAAAGATAGCAATTCATTTGTGAGACAAGGAAAAAATGCAGGCTCATATACTGTAGGCGCGTAGATCGATGCAAAACCAATTTTTTCCGATATTCACATTAGCATAGCAGAGCAAAAGTATACCTATTTGATCAGAATTAATCCTATCGATAGATATATCCATGTTGTGTTCCATTAAGATTGAAGCTCCCGTTGTCTTTGTTCCATTGCTGGAAGCTATAATTAACTTAGAATGACCATTTTGAAATCGAAATGTGTATTGGCTTTAAATGCATTTCTTGAATCAAAGCTATGTCAGCCTTTTGCCTTTATAAATAATCGAGTACATTTGCACATTTAAATCTCGAATTCAAACCTCATACATTAAAAGATACAACAGAGAACTTAGCCATTGTCATAAAAGCACAGTATGATATAGATAAGAAAGCATTGAAAAATCCACCCAACAGCGCCATACCAAAATAAAGTGCAGGGAAGATTACAGTAACCAGTACAAAACACAGAAGGTACTTAGAACTCCCAAAAGAACAAGTACAGAGAAAATAACCCATGATATGTCCCTCCCACCAACCCCCCGCGCCCAGAGCCCGAGGGATCCCCCCTCCCTTAGTTAATACAAGGTTTAGCAAAGGAGTGATAAAAATAGCAACAACAGAACCGGCTTTAAAGTAGTAAAGAGAAGAACATTGAGGATCCCCTCCTCCTCCTCCCACCCCTCCCTGCTGTTAATACCTGTGACATGCACACAGCGATGTCAAACATTAAACATCCCTTATCCCCCTAATAATAAGAATCAACAATTAATAGTCCCCATTGAAATACACAGCTCCGCAGGCTGTAGAGCGGCGCAGAGATCAAGCGCAACAGTTACTCATCTGCGACTGAGTCCTCGAAGTGGGCAAAATCAAAGATGAGAGCTCTCCTGCGAGGTAGTGGCCCTGGGCTGGTCAAACGTGTTAGGAATTTCTCTACTTCAACAGGAGACCCAAATGACAGCTCATAAGAAACCTTCAATATTGCCGGGTAGATTTGGAAAGCATCCACTCCTCTTTGGTGAAGCTTAGCTCTGACCTGTGTGAAGGCCTTCCTCTTGTTAGCTGTAGTCAGGTAATAATCCACAAAGAAGCTGATGCGATGACCCTCCACTTGTATAGGTTGTGATTCCCAAGATCCCTGCAGAATAGCTTGGTGATCCAAATAGCAAAGTAACTTAAATATTAGTGTACGTGGTTTGTTAGAGCCATGTGTTGAGCTATTAAACACGCAGCGTGCTCTGTCTGTCTCGATCGGGATCGCTGAAGAAGATGAGGGGAGAGCAAGGCTGGGGATCCACAGAGGTACTGGATGGGATTGTTCCCCTCTTGCCCCTCTGGTAGATTAACAACATGCACATTGCTGCTCCTTGATCGGTCTTCCAAATCATTAAGCTTGTCTTGAAACGCCTCCACACGGTCAAGACAATGGTTTGTATCCTTTTTCACCTGCCTCATGTCGCCTTTAAGGGTGTCCATCTTTGCAATAACTTTCTCCACTGCTTTTCTGTGTGCAGGGTGAGATTTGATGGGGGGGGGGATGAAGGGGATTTCCCTGGCTCTGCACTTTCAGTTGTCATCCCGGGGGGGATAAATTTATCACCCCCGATAAAAGATTTTGAATTAACAATGATTTCTTCAAGAAATATTAAACATATTTAAAATAATATGTGTGTGCTGCATCATTTTTACGCAAACTGACTTCAAAAAAATCTCGGTCTTAGCACTTCAGACCATAAGATCAGTAGCAAATTGTATTAACATGATTGAAAAAAAGAAAAGGAATGGAGTTTAGTTTCACTGGAGCCGGATCATACAGTTTGGCTGTATAAAGTGGATCAGGCTTGGATTCCACTCACCCGTCATTGTCATCCAACAGTACCGGTGTGTGCACCGGAGCAAGGGAAATTAACCAATGAAAATCAACTATATCAACGTCATTCAGTTACTGCATTTCAAAAATATTATTTTTTTATTATTATCGGAAGTGCATACTATACTAAAGAAAAAAAGAAATGAAGACAGGACACTAAAAATCCATAGTAGCTTTTTTTAAACAGCCCCAGAGCCAAAGACTGGAACTTTTACCCGTCGAGTGACCCGCTGAGCAGAGTGGAAAAAAGGCCAAGATTAACAACAATGAACTCCTGCAGATTAAGCTGTTAAAATACGGCTGTTGTATTATGTTCCCTTCATTGTTGTTACACTCTGTGCAGTTATCAATCATGGGGTTTCCATGTGGGTCAATTTACACGTGAAATGGCGATGCGCGTGCACGTTAGGGAGAATTACTCGGGTAAGTCAGGTTTGTGGCCGGAAAAAACGACCAAAGAGAGGGATAGGGTAAATCTCATTTACTCGTGTAAATGATGAAACACATGGGAAAACCACGCCCAGTTTTGCATGGAAACCCGCATTTCACATGTAAATGTTAATGAGCGTGTTTATTCTTAACTATAAATATTGCAAGGGAGCAGGTCAGTTGTTACTGTGGATTCCAAGACGGCAGAAAGTAGTGGCTGATGGGCGATTTTATGGTTATGTTTTTTTCTGTGTCTGCTCTGTCATGTTGTATATCTCTTGTGGGTTTACAGTTCTGTATAAAACCACTTACCAAGAACTGCGTTATGACCTTGTTATTAATGCAGCTGTTTGAGAATATCCTTGCTGCTTAAATGTGTCTAACTGAATTAATTCCTGTCCTTTTTTTTCTGATCTGCCGGTTTTCAGCCATGGTGATCTGCAATACCTGCTGCTCAGTTTCATTTTATACCTCTGAGTTTATTTTTAATTAATGAGTCGTAAGATACATTAGTTGAAACAGTATTCACTACTAATGACATTTGAAAAACAATTTGGGCAAGAGAAGTAAAACACATTATTAACCAGCCAGGCACGAGGTATTTTGCTTTATTACAGCAGCTTCGATTCACTCGTGTAGCAGGTCTCTGCACATGGAAACCACATTTTCACAAAATTTCACTAGTAATCTTCAAAAACAGCATGAGTACTTTAGGCATAGCTAATTTACATATCAACCTCCACCTTTCCCGCTCATTTGCATGACGTCGAGTGAAAAGCCCAGTTTACTCGAGTAAAATAAACGGAGCGAATGGAAACTCAGAAAAGCATTTTACACAAGACATGTTTCTCGTGTAAATGTCTTGAGCTAAAAAAAAAACTTCCATGGAAAGCCCATGATTGAGGTTATGTGCAAAAATGCAAGTACTTGTCATGAATGCGTTTTAACATTTTTGGAGTTGCTGTAACATAGGTAGTTTTTGGTACCTCAGTCAGGCTGGGCAGCAGCCATCAGTGATCCTTTATTTAATGTAAGTTTCGTTTCTCTTTCATGTCTCTCTCGCTCATCTCGCTCCTCTCACTCTCTCGCTCCTAACAACCCACCTTGAGTGCGGAGAGCTGCAGGCTTTTATGCAGGTGACCATCTCCCGATTAGCAACAAATGAATCACTTAATTCGGGAGATGGCCACCTTCTGCACAAGGTTTTTAAATTACTGTGGATGGGGTTTCCCAGCCACACTATTAAACATTACAAAATATTCGGCTACGCCGTCACATTTATAAATAACATAACACGGCGGTTCACTGTCATATATAAATACATTTTTAAATAAATACAAATAAACAATAAACACGGCTTTCACTGTCATATAAATACAATAATAAATCAGAACAATAAACATAATAATAATAAACCACAAATACAAAATAATAAACTGCACAGGAGCGGAGGAGGAAACCCCGTTCTAAAAATAAATAAACAAAACACTGTACAGGGCTCCTCGCCCTGTTACACCCCCGCCCCACCCCCCACTGGAAATCTGACAAATCGCACCCTGTCTGTGTGCATCGAGGTCTGCTCTCATGGAATGAAGGAGCACACCATTATCATCCATTGCCTCCCTTACAGGCCTCAAAGCCTTGGCTAGCAGGTCCTTCACCATGTCAAGGAAAGTGTCAGTCTGCGCCGCCACGGCTCGCTGTAATATCGTCTGGAGGTGAGGATTTTTTTAAGCAAAAACAATAAATTGCACAGGGGTGGAGGGGGAGACCCTGTTCAAAACATAAATAAATACTACAGTTTACAGGTCTCCTTGCCCTGTTACACGTCCCCCCCTTGTGCAACGCACACTTGACCCCAACAGCCACCTCCCCCCTCAGTCTCAAAGTCCCGGAAGAGGGGGAAGCAAGGTGTTTCTAGGGGTGGCCATGGTGGAATGTCCTCCACCCCCCACTTCTTCATGGCTAACAGCTCCCTTTTCTGGGGCTTCAGCCACACTATATCCTGCCACGAAAGTGCAGATGGGGGAGCTGGTCTCCTGATCTCCCCCCCTTCTTCGTGGCCGGCAGCTCCCCTCTGTGGGGCTCTGGCCAGAGTGTTTCCTGCTGCATGGCAGGACTGGTAGCGACGAAGCAAAGCGGAGCAGCAGGCAGCCCCAGGTGATGCGGAGCAGCAGGCATCCCCAGGCGATGGCGAACTAGCATCCCCAGGCGATGGCGAACTGGCATCCCCAGGCGATGGCGAACTGGCATCCCCAGGCGATGGCGAACTGGCATCCCAGGCGATGGCTGGCATCCCCAGGCGATGGCGAACTGGCATCCCCAGGCGATGGCGAACTGGCATCCCCAGGCGATGGCGAACTGGCATCCCCAGGCGATGGCGAACTGGCATCCCCGGCGATGGCGAACTGGCATCCCCGGCGGCGAACTGGCATCCCAGGCGATGGCGAACTGGCATCCCCAGGCGATGGCGAACTGGCATCCCCAGGCGATGGCGAACTGGCATCCCCGGGCGATGGCGAACTGGCATCCCCGGGCGATGGCGAACTGGCATCCCCAGGCGATGGCGAACTGGCATCCCCAGACAGGGCGGCAGCGGTCCCATCAGGAGGCGACAGCGGCAGCAGACCCTCGGGCGGCGATGGCGAACTGGCATGCAGGAGGGAGCCAGGACCAGCGGTGGTGCTGGTGTTGGCTCTCTTCTCAGCCCCAGGCTGCAACCTCCTTGCTCTTCTTAGCAGCCCATGCAAGGGCAGCTGCAGACCGCCAACATCTTGTCCCGTCCATCCTGTCTTGAAGGGAGGCAGCTCCTGCTCCTCTCCCTCGGGTGGTGGTGGTGGAGGCAGGGCAGCTCCTGCTGCTCTGCTCCTGGCTTCTCAGCAGGGGCCCTCCTTGCTCTTCTGGCTGCGAAGGCGGCAGGGGCTCCTCCCCTTCTGGCTGAGAAGGCGGGGGCTCCTCCCTCTCCTGGCTGCAGCGGGAAACCAGCAGGCATGCTCCCTCTGCTGAGAAGGCGGCAGGCTCCTCCCCTTGGCGGCATGCTGGAGGCGGAACCAGCATGTATTCTCCCTCTGCTGGTGGGTACCTTGGTTGTGGACTTTCGGCCTTCCCCTCTTGGGCTGTGGGCCACGATTCCCCCCCCTCTTGGGCTGTGGATGCAACGACTGCCCCGTCTTGGGCTGTGGATGCATAGCGACTCCCCCCCTCTTGGGATGTTAATGCACCGACTCCCCCCTCTTGGGCTGTGGATGCACCGACTCCCCCCTCTTGGGCTGTGGATGCACCGACTCCTCCCTCTTGGGCTGTGGATGCACCGACTCCTCCCTCTTGGGCTGTGGATGCACCGACTCCTCCCTCTTGGGCTGTGGATGCACCGACTCCCCCCTCTTGGGCTGTGGATGCACCGACTCCCCCCCTTGGGCTGTGGGCCTTTGACTCCCCCCCTCTTGGGCTGTGGATGCAACGACTGCCCCGTCTTGGGCACAGGACGCAACGACTCCCCCCTCTTGGGCACAGGACGTTCGGGCTCCTCCCACTCAGGCGCAGGACGTTCAGGCTCCTCCCACTCAGGCGCCGGACGTTCGGGCTCCTCCCTCTTGGGTGCTGGAGATGGCCGGGTCTGGTCTACTGCCCAGAACCACTCTGCAGAGTCCCCCACCAGACCCTGGTTCCATGCCTCTTCATACTGGGGGTCCCCGTAAGGGCAGTCCTCCCGGACGTGCCCAAACTCAACACAGGCGCCGCACATGGGAGCGCCTTCCATCCTCCACTGCTCCTGTTCGGCTGCCCAGTCCGGGGGCCCAAACTTAGTTGGCACCCGGGACCACCACCTATTGCTTTGCTGCTGCTGCTTCTCCTGGAAGCTCTTTCTCCTTTTTCCTCCAATCCTTCTTCCTCACTCTCCTTTTCACTCCACAAGTAATAAAAAATGAAATAGAAAAATAGCAAAAACGAAAAAAAAACAAAAAAACCCCTGCAGTATCCTACTCTGCCTGCGTCCAGGAGGCGCTGGTGATCCCACGCAGAACACCACGTGTGACAGTGTGGCTGAGCAGTGACGTCAGGTCAGAAGCAGGAACTAAAAACTGACACCAAATACTGCTGATTCAAAAAGAAAGACGTGGTGTGCGCCATTTTATACAAATAATACAAAAATAAATATAAAAAGATTTAAACACAAAAACACTTGCTCACAGAGTGAAAATAAAACAGGTAAACAAAACAAATCTCGAACACAAAGTATAAACAATACCAGTCAGGCTGGGCAGTAGCCTTCACTGATCCTGTAATTAATTTTTTGTTTCATTTTTCTCTCGCTCCTCTCGCTCCTAACAAACACCCACCCGAGTGCAGAAAGCTGCAGGTTTATATATCGTGGCCGAGGGGTTTAACTGGCTAGTAATTATTCTATTACCCCTCTGCCACAATCTGCACAAGTTTATTAAATTACTGTGGATGGGGTTTCCCATCCATGCTACTAAACAAAATACACAGCTCCGCCGTCACACTTATAAGCAACAAAACAATAACAAAACCAGCGGAGCTTCACCGTCATACAAATATAATAATAAATAAATCATAATACAAAACAATAAACTGCACAGGGGCGGAGGGGGAGACCCCGTGCTAAAAATAAATAAATAATACATTTTACAGAGCTCCTCGCCCTGTTACACAGGGTATTAGCAGGAGGGTTAGTGATACGAACAGAATAGCAGGGTATTAGCAGGGGGGTTAATTATAACGGAATAGTGGGGTATTAGCAGGAGGTTTAAGGATATAAACAGAATAGCGGGGTATTAGCAGGAGAGTTAATGATATAAACAGAATAGCAGGGTATTAGCAGGAGGGTTAATGATATAAACAGAATAGTGGGGAATTAGCAGGAGGGTTAATGATATAAACAGAATAGCAGGGTATTAGCAGGAGGGTTAATGATATAAACAGAATAGTGGGGAATTAGCAGGAGGGTTAATGATATAAACAAAATAGCGGGGTATTAGCAGGAGGGTTAATGATATCAACAGAATAGCGGGGTATTAGCAGGAGGGTTAATGATATCAACAGAATAGTGGGGTATTAGCAGGTGGGTTAATGAAAACAGAATAGCGGGGAATTAGCAGGAGGGATAATGATATAAATAGTATAGCGGGTTATTAGAAGAAGGGTTAATTATAACTGAATAGCGGGGTATTAGCAGATGGGTTAATGATATCAACAGAATAGCGGGGTATTAGCAGGAGGGTTAATGATAACAGAATAGCGGGTTATTAGAAGGAGGTTTAGTGATAACAGAATAGTGAGGTTTTAGCAGGAGGGTTAATGATATAAACAGAATAACGGGGTATTGGAACGAGGGCTAATGAAAACAGAATAGCGGGGTATTAACAATGGGGTTAATGATATAAACAGAATAACAGGGTATTAGCAGGAGGGTTAATGATATAAACAGAATAACGGGGTATTAGCAGGAGGGTTAATGATAACAGAATAGCGGGGGAGGGCTAATGATATAAACAGAATAGCGGGTATTAGCAGGGGGGTAAATGATTTAAACAGAATAGTGGGGTATTAGCAGGGGGGGTTAATGATAACAGAATAGCGGGGTATTAGCAGGAGGGTTAATGATAACAGAATAGTGGGGTATTAGCAGGAGGGTTAATGATATAAACAGAATAGCGGGGTTTAGCAGGAGGGTTAATGATAACAGAATAGCAGGTTATTAGAAGGAGGGTTAGTGATAACAGAATAGTGGGGTATTAGCAGGAGGGTTAATGAGAAACAGAATAGAGGGGTATTAGCAGGAGGTTTAATGATATAAAGAGAATAGTGGGGTATTAGCAGGAGGGTTAATGATAACAGAATAACGGGGTATTAGCAGGAGGGTTAATGATATCAACAGAATAGTGGGGTATTAGCAGGAGGATTAATGATAACAGAATAGCAGGTGAGGGCTAATGGTATAAACAGAATAGCGGGTATTAGCAGGAGGACTAATGATATAAACAGAATAGCGGGGTATTAGCAGGAGGGTTTATGATATAAACAGAATAGTGGGGTATTAGTAGGGGGGTTAATGATAACAGAATAGCAGGGGAGGGCTAATGATATAAACAGAATAGCGGGGTATTAGCAGGGGGGTAAATGATATAAACAGAATAGTGGGGTATTAGCAGAAGGGTTAATGATAACAGAATAGCGGGGTATTAGCAGGGGGTTAATGATAACAGAATAGCGGGGTATTAGCAGGAGTGTTAATGATATAAACAGAATAACGGGGTATTAGCAGGGGGGTTAATGATATAAACAGAATAACGGGGTATTAGCAGGGGGGTTAATGATAACAGAATAGCAGGGGAGGGCTAATGATATAAACAGAATAGCGGGGTATTAGCAGGGGGGGTAAATGATATAAACAGAATAGCAGGGTATTAGCAGGAGGATTAATGATAACAGAATAGCAGGGGAGGGCTAATGATATAAACAGAATAGTGGGGTATTAGCAGGAGGGGTTAATGATAACAGAATAGCGGGGTATTAGCAGGAGGGTTAATGATATAAACAGAATAACGGGGTATTAGCACGAGGGCTAATGATAACAGAATAGCGGGGTATTAGCAGGAGGGTTAATGATATAAATTATTATTATTAGTATTTATTTCTTAACAGACGCTCTTATCCAGGGTGACTTACAATTGTTACAAGATATCACATTATTTTTCCATACAATTACCCATTTATACAGTTGGATTTTTACTGGAGCAATCTAGGTAAAGTACCTTGCTCAAGGGTATAGCAGCAGTGTCCCCCACTGGGGATTGAACCCACGACCCTCCGGTCAAGAGTCCAGAGCCCTAACCACTACTCCACACTGCTGCCCAAACAGAATAGTGGGGTATTAGCAGGAGGGTTAATGATAACAGAATAGCAGGGTATTAGCAGGGGGGTTAATGATAACAGAATAGGGGGGTATTAGCAGGAGGGTTAAAGATAACAGACTAGTGGGGTATTAGCTGTAGGATTAATGATATAAACAGAATAGTGGGTATTAGCAGGAGGGTTAATGATAACAGAATAGAGGGGTATTAGCAGGAGGGTTAATGATTTAAACAGAATAACGGGGTATTAGCAGGAGGGTCAATGAAGTGCAGTCATCTCGCGTGAGCGTCACCGGAAGACCACCTTCAGTTGTATAGTTTTGTATGTACACATTTCCACAAAGACAAAACTGACCTGTTATTCAGTGAAATGGAAAACAAAATAATCAAAAAATAGTATTTACACTTCACAGGGCCAAATACATTAAAGAAATCAAACAGAAATAACTAACAAAACAAATTCACTTGGACACTAAACGACAGACACTTCATATTATAAAATGGCATGAGGATTACAAAACAGAAAGCAGCAGAAAATAAAAAACAAACAGGACAAAGAATGTGATGAGTTAAACGTGGCGCAGACCCTGAGCACAGCGGAAACAAACAGGACAAACTGAATGTGATTCGTTAAACGTGGCGCAGACCCTGAGCACAGCGAAAACAAACCGTATGTTAATAAATATTCCCTAGAAACAAAGCAAAACAAAAAACATTCGACATCAGTGCAGAAAACAATAAAAAAGAAACTTAAGCAATCAGTGCAGAAAACATATAATACTTCTTCATAATCTTATTGTAAAATGTTATCGTAATTTATCTCGTGTGTGATCATGCTGCAATCCAAATACATGAAAAGTATTTCAACCCAAAAGTAGAACAGCGTGCTCACTTTACCACAGTAGTTTCACATACGAACAGCTAGTTGAATCTACGCCAGTGAGAGGCATGCCTAAAATAACAAACCGAAGTCGTAAATCAGGAAAAAAAATGATACTACATCAAGGATAAGCACGAAACTTTGATATTATCATGAGATTCACACATTTTCATATGAAAGTAGTTGAAAGTGGTTTGCAGCCATGAAACTGAGTTACGGGAATGAAAATGACTTGAATACATCGCGGGTAAATCCACAAAGCCACAAAAACCTACAAAAAGTCAAGATACGAAAGAAAAATCAATGATACATAGAGCCCAGTGAGACTGCCCCAGCATACCCCAGGATTCTGAGAATAACTTTGGACAGACAGACAGTCTCCATATACTGTACATCCCAGATTAATGTCTGTTTAAAAGCTATAGAATAACTTTTAAAAAATAAATAATGAAAACATCTTTAGGGAATAAAACCAGATTTTATTTTTTCTTTAAAAAGTCCCTTTCATGTTAAGTGGACAAGCGGTTCTCTACACATTTGTAACAATGTAGGTGTGACAGACAGCCTCCATATACCTCCCACAGTACCGATCAATAGCTTGTGCTGAGCTGAGTAGATATAACTGCAGCCAGGTCTACTCTGTAGAAGTGGAGCAGTGCAGTAAACACACATACCCTGGAATCACATGTTAGTTTCACACTGAACGTGATTGAGGGACACTGCAGCTTTAAGAACCGCATTAACTTTTCTGAGAGAGAATGTGGAAAATACCAAAGCAAACAGAAATAAAGGAAACCCACCTGCAAGCAGAAGGATGAGCAGCCCTCTCTCCCCCATCACAGCAGACTCTGCATTAGAAACAGAAGACTTTCCATTAATCACCTTCATAGAGGGAAAGCTTCAAATATAAAAAACACAGCAAAACAAAATAACAATAAAAACACAACACTCAATCACATTGGAACCGCAATAGAAATTTTGTTGTTATTATTAGTAGTAGTCCTATTTGATGACCAATAGGAGGACTATGTCAGTCTTCACTCAGCACATGGTGTTCTAGGTGGTCTCCCATCCAAGTACAAACCAAGCCCAACCTTGCTTAGCATCTGAGCTCAGACGAGATGAGGCTTACTTAATATGGTATGGCTAATGTAACAACTGATAAAAAAAAAAATACTAATTAGCATTCCCTAAATAAAAGGGGGTGCTAACAAAAACTGGCCATTAACTATTTGTAACAAATAGTACAGGGTTGTCCTTGACGCGGAGCGGAGGGGGGGTCGAGGAGAAATCAGAGATCCTGCTCAGGTTGTTCTCGAGGGGAGGCTGAGGAGGGTCCAGCACCTTTGGTTCAATCAGCAGGACCGGCTCTCCGGTCCTAAGGACCCCCTCGAGATACCTGTTTGAGGGCCCTGAGGGAAGGTGACTCGGAGGTGTGCGGTGCCGGCATGGATGGTTTTGCGCTCTGCTTGAGTTTAGAGCACCTCTTATTTTGGTGCCCCAGCTCTCTGCAGTGGTAGCACAGCACTTCCTCCGAGGAGAAAAAAATCACATACAGTAGTTGGCCTCCATGGTTTCCCTCCCCATCAAGTGGATGGTAACCTGGCGTCAGAAGGACAACTTGTGGCAGAGGGTCTGGTCTTTGCACCCTAGGGGGATGGGGTGGATCGCTGTTTTCAGCTCCCCTAGGGCCTGAAGATGGGGCTTTAGAAGGTCATGCTTTAAGAAAGGTGGGACGTTAGAAAGGACGACCCTGCTGCCCAACCACTCCATGGGTTCTATGAGGATGTACATCCCCCCAACTGCGAGACCCCTCTCAACCCGCAGTGTGTGTCGCCACAATGGTCGACGGTCTGACCACCTTGGCCATGGCTTTCACCATGGCCTCGATTGAGAGGGCGTCTCTCAGGAGGCACATCACCCCGTGCCACCTTCTAATATTTTAAAGGGGGCGCAGCTTCCCCTGCAGGACCTGTGCCCACTGTTTCAGGGGCTGTGGAGCCTGTCCACTATTTTTTATTTTGTTATGTATTTTTTTAGTTTTAATTAAACAAATAACACACACACACAGAGACACAGACACAGACACACACACATAGACACACCCCTGCACACCAGTACAGGGGCACACAAAAACACAGCACAAACCAAACAAAGTTCAACGTAATTAAAATTAATTAATTAAAATAAGGGGCTCCCGAGTGGCGCATCCAGTAAAAGCACTCGCTAGAGTGCAGGATGCACTCTATAGCCTGGACGTCGCCGGTTCGAGTCCAGGCTATTCCACAGCCGACCGTGGACGGGAGCTCCCGGGGGCGGTGCTCAATTGGCCGAGCATCGTCTGGGGGGAGGGAGGGTTAGGTCGGCCAGGGTGCCCTCGGCTCACCGCGCACCAGCGACCCCTGGCCGGGCGCCTGCAGGCTTGCCTGTAAGCTGCCCAGAGCTGTGTTGTCCTTCGACGCTGTAGCTCTGAGGCGGCTGCACGGTGAGTCTGCAGTGTGTAAAGAAGCGGGCAGCTGACGGCACACGCTTCGGAGGACAGCGTGTGTTCATCTTCGCCCCTCCCGAGTCAGCGCAGGGGTGGTAGTGGTGAGCTGAGCCTAAAAATAATTGGGCATTTCAAATTGGGGAGAAATAAAAAAAATAAGAAAACAGAACAGAGCAATGTGCCTGCCCTTCCCCCACTCTGCACAAGCAGAAGCAGGGGATTAAAACTAAAATATAATTTAAAATAAAAAAGTTTTGTCATTAAAATTACAATTAAAATTAAAAGAAACAAAAGGAAGTGCTTTATAATTAAATATTTAAAAGCAAATAAATTAAAAGAGTTTCAATGAAGAAAAAATAGAAACAAACAAAGGGAAATGACTGCTCTCACTTGGAAACAGTGCAAATGCAGGGAGAACAAAAGAAAAAAGAAACAGTGTTTTTTTAAACTTTAACCAATAAAACCAAAAATACTTTTTTAACAAAAAGGTGCCCTACTACTAGAAAAAAGAAAAGTAAAAAGATTTAGAAAATATATATTTTTTTAAATAACTGTGTAACAGGGCGAGGTCTGTGATGGTTATCTAACGCATGCATGATCCTGCAGGGGGAGGTCTGTGCTGGTTATCTAACGCATGCATGATCCTGCAGGGAGATGTCTGTGCTGCTATCTGACGCATGCATGATCCTGCAGGGGGAGGTCTGTGCTGCTATCTGAGTGGTTGAGAGGCGGGCCTTGGGGGGGGTCGCTCGACCTATAAGAACTTCGCTCTGTTATGCATTCGGGTGGCCATTACAGGGGAAACCCAGTGACGTTGGCTGAGGAAGCCGGTGTAAAATGGCCGAGTGGGAGCGACAGGAGCCGAGACAAGCCGATAAAAAAAAACAAAAAAAGCGTATCTCATGAATAGTCATACATGCCCCTGGCATTACATAGGGGTGGTCATAAGGAAACAAGCTGGCCGTTATTGAATCAGCGCACAGAGAATAACACAGACATTTGCAGAGCTTTTTTGAGATGTTATAGTAATAAAATAATGACTTGGATTGCATTATTGAGGAGTTTGGCGATAAAACGAGTGATCAGGAGATGATCGATCGGTATGTACGACTATTATTATTATTATTATTTATTTATTAGCATATGTGAAAGCTATAGCGAACGAAAGGGTGGGGCGGGGCTGGAGATGTCTAGTGAGTGCTTTGTTGATCTGCAGGGCCTTTTAAACCCGTTTGACTGTTGAAAAAAAAACTTTTAAACAGCGCGTCTAAAATTAACTACGCGTGTGAAAATAAATGGGACCTGACGCGCCTGACACGCACTTAATAAATGGACTGCAAAGGGTTAAATAAGAGAAACAATCAAAATAATTGTGACGTACCCGAGGGGGGTGTGTGTAGGTAGTTGGGAACCTTGGCCCCCCCAGTGTATAGTGAGAGAATAGCAGAGCACAGGGTGGAGCCCCAAGCTGACCGGTCTAGTGGCGGCGGGGGACACTGCATAAGCACCAACTTTTGTTTGTAGTTTTTATTACAGTGTTTTATTTTCCCTTTTTCTTTGTGCCCTTTGTTTTCATTATTATTTTTGAGCACCTGTGTGCAGTACACCATGAGTGAACGGCCAGCCTTTTACCATTGCTGCTATCAGGTTGTGCTCTGGACTTGAATCACAGTGCCACCTTGTGGAAGAAATAAATCAATGCACCAAGGGGCATTTAAATAAAGTTCTGTCTCCTGTGTATCAGTGAATTGCCCACCACCCTTCCACAAACTGTTTGAATTGCACTACTGGAGGAGCTCTGAAAAAGTGCCAGTAGTAGTAGTAGTAATATTATTAGTATGATAATTGTTGTTGTTAACATTATGTTAGTAGTAGCGTTGATTATGACTACACAGTTCTTTAATATGCGGATAGATAGATAGATAGATAGATAGATAGATAGATAGATAGATAGATAGATAGATAGATAGATAGATAGATAGATAGATAGATAGATAGATAGATAGATAGATAGATAGATAGACAGATAGATAGATGGGCTTCAGTGAGTTACAGGAATATAATTCCATCTAGGGTTTCTGTGACGTCATAAATTATAATCCACGGATACCCTTGTGATGCTAATATTAAGAAGACGAGGATCAGCAGTACAGTTGTTGTTTTTTTTAAACGTCATGTTTCAGTGCTGTACAGACTTCCTGTGTCATTATCCGTTAGTGTTTCAGCTTTATTTGGATGATTGTCTTTACCTGGTTTTAATTTCCCGTTCCTCTCCAGTTTATCTGAGATACAAATGTACCAGCTTTACATCATTTTTTAAAAATATATTCTCATTTTGTTGCTCATTAATGAACATTTCTGTACTATGGGTGTTGTCGAGTGATTGAAAACAAGACGTTTTGTGTTTGAATTGAAAGTGGTGGTCTCAAGGAGTCGAATGAGTCAAAGTTCAAGTATATTCTCCTCTAGATCAGTGGTGCCCAACTCCATTCCTCAAGTACCCCTGTGTTTGCTGGTTTCTGTCCCAACCAAGCTCTGTTACTTAATTGAACCCTTAATTAAACTAAGAATTTGCTCAATTTTAATTATTTAATTGTTTAGTTTATAAAAGGTTGGATAATTCAAGTCCATTATACAATTGTATATTTTATCTGATTAGGCTAATTCTTAGTTCAATTAAGGGTTCAATTAAGTAACAGAGCTCAGTTGGAACAAACCCCAGGCAGACACAGGGGTACTTGAGGACCGGAGTTGGGAACCACTGCTCTAGAGGAATTATCACTTTTTTACGTCACTACTGTGGTATTATGCCTTTTTTTTTCGAATGGCTCAGGATGCAAATATGGCCTTTCATTTCTTAAATAATGTGCTATGATTTGTGTGTATAGTTCAGTAGTATTGAGGACGCTATTTGTGAACTGCGGCTTTAATGAAGCTTTCAACACGGTTCCAATCTTGCACAGCTACAGGTTGTGTGTTCCTGCCAGAAATCAAATCTTCTGTCGAGTGAGCGAGAGAGCGAGAGTTGAGACAAGCAGCTTGCAGCGAATAGAAGAATTATTCAGTTTTCTATTTAAAATACTATAAAAATCTGCTATATAAAAGTACTATATTCCACGGAGAAGCCTTCCCTTCATTATGAACCGTGCAAACACCTACAAAGTCTCCCGGCTTTCACTGTACTATCAATATAATCATCTTCAGAAGCGTAGAATTGTGATTGTCGTTACATCACTACAGAATAGGGAACATGTTTCACCCGGTTGCGTGTTTCAAAAGTATGTTTATTTGTGTGTGTTGATCGGAGACACGGAAAAGTAATATTAACCTGAATACTGAACATGAATCACTCAAATAAAAATGCATTTATTTATTTATTTATTTTGCAATCCCTTTTCTATTTCTCTGATGCATTCAGTACCAAAACCCGACTGGACGTCAAAAACAGAGAAAAGGAAAAACGAGTCGAGTTGTGCTGCTGCCCCGGAACCCTGTGAGATATATTGATCAAATAAACTGCTTCACACCATCAGTCACTTATTGGGTTGTTATGCGATGAAAATAAAAACCTACAAGTACTATGGAATGAAGCAAACAATACTATATGGAATACACATCATCAATTATAATGATTTCGTTTCACTATGTTTGCATAAAGACCCAATATTGCACTTTGAAGTATTGAAAACATCTGATTTGAATGTTTTCTTGGCAGGTTTGAGTAGGGTAAGCAAGGCTATGCAAAGCACAGCACATCCCATCGTCCAAATGACTTTTTATGCTGCTACAGATTGAATTGAATATATTTCTACAGTTTATATATTTTTAGAAGAATTCCTGCTCAAATGACTCCCGCATTTAACCCATCAAAACAGACTTAAACAGAGTAGGGCTGTATAAGAAACACATATGCATCTAAAACAATACAGAATAAAAATATTAAAAAGCAATACATCTCAATAAAATAATAATAGCAATGAATAATATTGTTGTTGTTCATTTCCTATAGAGTAGCAAACTCCTTCTGCAAGAAGCAACTATAAAGCTAATATGTTTAACATGGGCTATTGAGGAAACTGCCTCCTTAAAATCTATATTTAAACCCTATTGGGACTTTCACATATAAACATGCTGCTGTTTTTAATGGATATTTAGTAATCTACATACAGACAAATACATCTAGGTCATGTTTTTGGAAAGTCTTACCTTAGACGCAAAGCAGTGCCAAAGTGCTCTCCCTGGTCTGAAACGCGCTGACACTGTGACAGCTCAGCTTAGACATGCTGTGATATACTGAGCATGATGGGTGGAGACAACCTGCACATCCAGTGACGTCATTCAGTAAGCAGTGATAGTCACGCCCATTTTAGAAAAGGTAAACGTTTTTTATATATTTTAAAATATACAGCAGCATCAAACATGATTAAGATAATTACCCCACGTTTTAATATCAGTGCTTCAATACATTATACAATGGCACACAACATGATTCAGACAACAGTGTAGATATGAAATAGAAAATTTAAACTATCTAAGGAACAAACGAAATGATAATCTGCAAAAAATAAAGCCTCTGAGTTTATAGCTTCGTCCGATGTACTTCAATCCAAATAGTTCAGCTAAAGAGGCGTCTGCTTTGTACCCGTGTGAGGCTCACTGCACTGTACTTGTGTGAGGCTCACTGCACTGTACTTGTGTGAGGCTCACTGCACTGTACCCGTGTGAGGCTCGCTGCACTGTACCCGTGTGAGGCTTGCTGCACTGTACCCGTGTGAGGCTCGCTGCACTGTACTTGTGTGAGGCTCACTGCACTGTACCCCCAGGACGTGAGGCTCACTGCACTTTACTTGTGTGAGGCTCACTGCACTGTACCCGTGTGAGGCTCGCTGCACTGTACCCGTGTGAGGCTCACTGCACTGTACTTGTGTGAGGCTCACTGCACTGTACCCGTGTGAGGCTCGCTGCACTGTACTTGTGTGAGGCTCACTGCACTGTACTTGTGTGAGGCTCACTGCACTGTACCCGTGTGAGGCTCGCTGCACTGTACCCGTGTGAGGCTCGCTGCACTGTACTTGTGTGAGGCTCACTGCACTGTACTTGTGTGAGGCTCGCTGCACTGTACTTGTGTGAGGCTCACTGCACTTTACTTGTGTGAGGCTCACTGCACTGTACCCGTGTGAGGCTCGCTGCACTGTACCCGTGTGAGGCTCACTGCACTGTACTTGTGTGAGGCTCACTGCACTGTACCCGTGTGAGGCTCGCTGCACTGTACTTGTGTGAGGCTCACTGCACTGTACTGTGTGAGGCTCACTGCACTGTACCGTGTGAGGCTCGCTGCACTGTACCCGTGTGAGGCTCGCTGCACTGTACTTGTGTGAGGCTCACTGCACTGTACTTGTGTGAGGCTCGCTGCACTGTACTTGTGTGAGGCTCACTGCACTGTACCCGTGTGAGGCTCACTGCTCTGTACTTGTGTGAGGCTCACTGCACTGTACTTGTGTGAGGCTCACTGCACTGTACCCGTGTGAGGCTCACTGCACTGTACCCGTGTGAGGCTCACTGCACTGTACTTGTGTGAGGCTCACTGCACTGTACTTGTGTGAGGCTCACTGCACTGTACCCGTGTGAGGCTCACTGCACTGTACCCGTGTGATGCTCACTGCACTGTACCCGTGTGAGGCTCACTGCACTGTACTTGTGTCAGTTGTCATCTTTTCTATTTGAGAGAGATAGAGGTATTAGGACGTGAGTCCTGTCACTGTGAACAGCAGTTCATTAATTACATACAGTGCAGAGGTGTGCTTATTTAGTTTATTAATTTTTTTTTACAACATTTGCACAATTATGTAAAAAAAAGTTATTTCCTGTCGCGGAGTGAGATTTCAAAACGTTAGAGAACACAGTTTTTTTTATGAATAAACACGTTTTTTCAATTCTTACTATTACAGGTTTGCTTCACCAGAACGCTGTCGGGAGATACGTCTTTAAAATAAACTGCTTTACACGATCAATCACTTATTCAAATACATTTTCAATTTTAAAATTATTTTGCATGAAACAAATACAGATTGAAATGACAGAATCAATTATAATTTAGTTTGCATAAAGACCTAGCATTTACCTTTTTGACCAGCATCATGTGTTGCAGTATTGAAAACATCTGATTTGAATGTTTCCTGAGCTCGTTTGATCAGGAATAAGCAAGGCTGTGCAAAGAGCTAGATGCAACGCAATACACCCTATAGTTACAGAAAGCCTTTCTGTACTGTTCAATAATTCATCTTATTTAATTATATATTTTGTTTCAGAAAATGAACTTCACAAAGGACCAAAGAAATTCAAAACCATTAACATGGCACCAAACCAGACTCAACCAGTTCCCCTATGGTTTAATAGCCACAGCTGTTTATATGATACAGTGGCAGCACACATTGTTCAGACAGTTCCTGTACATTTGAGTATCCTTGTTTTTTGATATACAGTCTGTTATGTTTAGTGTCGCATTACAGCAATGGTTCTGAACTGCTATCACTTTGAGAACTGTCACAACATCCCCCGCACCCCGTCCCAAACGGTATCCCTACAGCGTTGTTTGAGCTTTACAATGCCCAAGTGTCCTTCGTGTGCCATGCCTACCACCCGGGCTCTCAGTGCCTCTGGGATCAACATGCGATGGCCCCTTGCGATGCATACATCCTCCCAGCAGGACAGTTCGTCATGAACTCTGTAGAGTGGGAGCAGCTTCCCGTCCACCCTGACTGGCCATCCCTCTCTGATGTAAGTGCGGAGGAGTCCAAACAGCTCATCGTCCTGGGATGCTTGCTGCAGCTCTGGCATGGAGACGACTGTCTTCAGTGGGCCTTGCAGCAGTTGTACATGACATGACTTGCTGGGGGTGGAGACACCACAGCTCGCGACAGGAGATCAGCACGATGTTGAGAGCCTGATGATCTGATCATAGAGATACAGGTGCCATCGCTCACATGCCCATATGCACGTCAAAGCCTCCCTCTCCCATAGGGAATACTTCTGTTCCGCCAGTGTGAGGGCACGAGAAGTGAAGGCCATAGGACGTACCATGCCGTTGTGTAGCTGGGACAGGTGGAAACAGAAAGAATGAAATGTGCCAGGGTGGGGGGAGTGTATGTAAGGTACCGTTTGATGGTGAGCACAGCATGGTGACAGGCCAGAGTCCAGGCCCACGGTGTGTCCTTCTTCAGCAGTTGATGAAGTGGTGCAGTGGTGGAGGCATATTGTGGAAGGAAACGGAGATAGTAGGTGGCCATGCCCAGGAAGGACGCTAGCTGGGAAACTGACTGAGGATCAGGAAGAGTCAGAATGGCCTCCACATGAGACAAGATCGGTGTGATGCCCTGACCGGAGAGATTGTACCCCACAAACTCAACCTCTGGAACCCCAAACACACATTTCTCCTTATTAAGCGTGACATGATGCTGAAAAACTTGCTTCAAACGGGCGTCATGCTGAGGCTGGGCAGCGCCATGCACCACAATGCCATCCAGGTAGATGGAGACACCCGGGATGCCCGCCAACAGGAGCGTCATCATTTTTTGGAAGCAGCTGGGCACAGAGCAGAGACCGAAAGGCATGTGTTTGTACTGAAAGACCCCATGTGGGTGACGAACGCTGTGAGGTCCCTGCTGGTGGGTTCCAGGGGCACCTGGAGACAGCCTTGGTGTAAGTTAAGTTTGATGAAGACTGTAGATCCATGGAAATGGGTAGTGAGCTCCTGAGCCGTCGGCAGTGGGTATTTGTCTGGCACAATGGCCTTGTTCACAGCATGCAGGTCCACACACAAGTGCAGCTCCCCATTCTTCTTGCGTACAATCACTAAATTGGAAACCCAGGGCGACGCATTGATGGGCTCAATAATGTCCACATCGAAGAGATGTTGCAGCTCCTGGGAGACCTGGTCACGGAGGGAGAGCGGGACACGCCGCAAGGGCTGAATGACGGGGGAGACCGTTGTATCGACTGTAGGCTGGTGTACAAATTCAGTGAGACAGCCGAGGCCCTCAAACAGAGCTGGATATTGATGAGACCAAGGAGCTGAGACATGAAAAATATCCAAACTGGCCGAGTCAGTGAGCTTAAAATCCAGAGCCTGAAGCAAGTCTAGTCCCATCAGGTTGGCAGCAGCAGCTGAGACGTAGAAGAAGGCAGAGGGTGCAGCATGCATCCTGTAACGCACTGGCAAACAGACAGTCCCTATAACAGTGATGGGAGTGTGGCCATACCCAGAGAGTGAGACGGTAGGTTTCTGCAGAGGCACATGACAAAATCTCTCATAAGTGGACTTGTTCAGCAGCAACACTACAGCGCCTGTGTCAACCAGCAGTGGAAGCAGGACATCACCCACATAGCACCCACATTGTTTCAACACTGTTGATTTCCGCAGCACAGAATTAATAGAAACGGGTGCAGGGTGTTCTGAGCCAGGTGGTGGAGCCTGCCCTGAGTGGCACCAGCGGGCAAAATGGTTGGGTAATGCGACACTAAACATAACACAGGCACTCTTGTACTTGACCACCCCTGCTGGTTTGTGGTGCTTGGGGTGGCATTTGTGTCCCATGTTACCTGACCCAGACTGCCTGCTTCCTTACTGGAATCCCTGAGTGGATAAGCATCCCCTCTTTCAAAACAGTCAATAGATTTTAATAAGGAAGCTGCCCCACAAGTGCAATGGCCCTCCAGTCCTTATCCATGTATAATGCACAGTGACTGGGTGGGATATCTGCTCTTCGTTGCACCTCTTTAGTGGGTTTCTGCAATGGTGACTGTCCAGACAGGGATCACACTGAATGCTGTACCAGTCTTGGCACTCCTGATGATCTATTCAGATTAAGAACATGGTTTAAAATCCCCCTGCCCCCATTGTAGAGTCAGTGGAGTTCAACCCTGGGGCTCTATTTGGACCTACTTGCACCCTGTATCAGTATAGCTAATTCTGTAGAAACCAACTTGCTCAACACATGACCTGTATTGGAACCCTGTTGTCATGGAGACATTCAAATCTCTCTGCTTTGTATATGCAGTAACAACAGGTGTGTGCTGCTGCCCTGCTAATCAAATCAGATGTTTTAACTACTGCAATGTGAGCAGCTCCGTTAAAGAAATGAAAAAACAAAACCAGAGCTAAGTATATTTCTGGCTTGGTTATACAAACACAGCATCATCGCTGCACTTCATATATTTTCTTTACTTTGAAACTTTGCAACTCCATCCAGCACCCAGCTCCCCCAGGTGTGAGAGCCACTCTGGGCTCTCTGTGCTGGACACAGTGTTCTTTCAGGTGTGAGAGTCACTCGGGGCTCTCTGTGCTGGACACAGTGTTCTTTCAGGTGTGAGAGTCACTCTGGGCTCTCTGTGCTGGACACAGTGTTCTTTCAGGTGTGACAGCCACTCTGGGCTCTCTGTGCTGGACACAGTGTTCTTTCAGGTGTGAGAGTCACTCGGGGCTCTCTGTGCTGGACACAGTGTTCTTTCAGGTGTGAGAGTCACTCAGGGCTCTCTGTGCTGGACACAGTGTTCTTTCAGGTGTGAGAGCCACTCTGGGCTCTCTGTGCTGGACACAGTGTTCTTTCATGTGTGAGAGTCACTCGGGGCTCTCTGTGCTGGACACAGTGTTCTTTCAGGTGTGAGAGTCACTCTGGGCTCTCTGTGCTGGACACAGTGTTCTTTCAGGTGTGAGAGCCACTCTGGGCTCTCTGTGCTGGACACAGTGTTCTTTCAGGTGTGAGAGTCACTCGGGGCTCTCTGTGCTGGACACAGTGTTCTTTCAGGTGTGAGAGTCACTCAGGGCTCTCTGTGCTGGACACAGTGTTCTTTCAGGTGTGAGAGTCACTCAGGGCTCTCTGTGCTGGACACAGTGTGCTTTCAGGTGTGAGAGTCACACGGGGCTCTCTGTGCTGGACACAGTGTTCTTTCAGGTGTGAGAGTCACTCGGGGCTCTCTGTGCTGGACACAGTGTTCTTTCAGGTGTGAGAGTCACTCGGGGCTCTCTGTGCTGGACACAGTGTTCTTTCAGGTGTGAGAGTCACTCAGGGCTCTCTGTGCTGGACACAGTGTGCTTTCTTTCTTTCTTTCTAACTTATTGTAGTCATCCTTTTAGTCTTTTAAAAAGCAAAACATAAGAATTTAATGGTAACTAAGGACAGTGCTGCCAGAATTAAATTAATCAATATGAAGCTAGAGAGCTGTATTATTATTATTATTATTATTATTATTATTATTATTATTATTATTATTATTATTATTATTATTGAGATGTATTGCTTTTTAATTTGTTTGTGTTCATTGTTATTGTACCGTTTGAGCCAATGAATAAACTTACTGACAGAATAAAACAAAAATCAAAGGCAGCCAGGCTTGCGAGGTGAACTCAACAATGGAGAAACTCTTTTTATTCTTTTTCGCGGGGTTACATAACACACAGCTTCCGCTACTCCTCACCTTATAATACATAACCCTATTACTCCACTAGATGGCAGCATAAGACCACAAATACGTAGCGGAATTCTTATTTATTCAGTATAGTTTCAGACGGCTACATAATTCCTCTGCTCTCTTAAGAAACGTCCTCGTTTCTAATATTCATTTTAATCAGAAAGAACACTAACAAATCAACATGAACTGAAGCATTTCCAGTGTAAACGTGAATTCAGTTTCCTTTCCACAGTATTTTTTAGCCTGTCAGCTAATCCAACAAAATCTGAAAAATGGAAAGAAAACATTAAACCGTGACAGATGGCAATGCAAAGCATACATGTATTCAAAGAGTATGGAACAGTTTACACAAAGAAAACACTTCAGCCCTGCCGACGCAGTGAGACACACACACACACACACACACACACACACACACACACACACACACACACACACCACCCACACACACCCACACACACACACACAGTGAGACACACACACACACACACACACACAGTGAGACACACACACACACACACACACACACAGTGAGAGTCTGGAGCAGCTACACAAGGTAACCTGAACACAATAAACACAGACACTGCTACACACACACACACACACAGTGAGAGTCTGGAGCAGCTACACAAGGTAACCTGAACACAATAAACACAGACACTGCTACACACACACACACACACACTAATGTCAGGGTTTATGTAATTACATTTTACCACTAATATTTTTTTTATTTTGAGGGATGTTTTTGCTTTTATTGACCAATTTAAAAAAACGTGTTGAAGGGGCCAATAGTATTATTAATGATTCAAAGATGAATTAGAAATAATAAATTATAAAACTAAAGTAAGGTTTCAGTTCAACCACTGTGTCGTTTCCTTGTGTTGAAGGGGTGAAGAGGTAACGGATTTGCCATAATAACTAAATAAATAAATAAATCAATATATATATATATATATATATATATATATATACAGCTCTGGAAAAAATTAAGAGACCACTGCAAAATTATCAGTTTCTCTGGTTTTACTATTTATAGGTATGTGTTTGGGTAAAATGAACATTTTTGTTTTATTCTATAAACTTCTGACAACATTTCTCCCAAATTCCAAATAAAAATATTGTCATTTAGAGCATTTATTTGCAGAAAATGACAACTGGTCAAAAATAACAAAAAAAAAGATGCAGTGTTGTCAGACCTCGAATAATGCAAAAAAATAAGTTCATATTCATTTTTAAACAACACAATACTAATGTTTTAACTTAGGAAGAGTTCAGAAATCAATATTTGGTAGAATAACCCTGATTTTCAAGCACAGCTTTCATGCGTCTTGGCATGCTCTCCACCAGTCTTGTTGGGTGACTTTATGCCACTCCTGGCGCAAAAATTCAAGCAACTCGGCTTTGTTTGATGGCTTGTGACCATCCATCTTCCTCTTGATCACATTCCAGAGGTTTCAAATGGGTTCAGGTCTGGAGATTGGGCTGGCCATGACAGGGTCTTGATCTGGTGGTCCTCCATCCACACCTTGATTGACCTGGCTGTGTGGCATGGAGCATTGTCCTGCTGGAAAAACCAATCCTCAGAGTTGGGGAACATTGTCAGAGCAGAAGGAAGCAAGTTTTCTTCCAGGACAACCTTGTACTTGGCTTGATTCATGCGTCCTTCACAAAGACAAATCTGCCCGATTCCAGCCTTGCTGAAGCACCCCAGATGAGTCCAATTTTTTCAGCTTTGCCCAACACCTGGTCGTCTAATGGTTGACGGAGACCTGGAGAGGCCTACAAGCCACAGTGTCTCGCACCCACTGTGAAATGTGGTGGAGGATCGGTGATGATCTGGGGGTGCTTCAGCAAGGATGGAATCGGGCAGCTTTGGCATGAATCAAGCCAAGTACAAGGTTGTCCTGGAAGAAAACTTGCTTCCTTCTGCTCTGACAATGTTCCCCAACTCTGAGGATTGGTTTTTCCAGCAGGACAATGCTCCATGCCACACAGCCAGGTCAATCAAGGTGTGGATGGAGGACCACCAGATCAAGACCCTGTCATGGCCAGCCCAATCTCCAGACCTGAACCCCATTGAAAACCTCTGGAATGTGATCAAGAGGAAGATGGATGGTCACAAGCCATCAAACAAAGCCGAGCTGCTTGAAGTTTTGCGCCAGGAGTGGCATAAAGTCACCCAACATCAATGTGAAAGACTGGTGGAGAGCATGCCAAGACGCATGAAAGCTGTGCTTGAAAATCAGGGTTATTCCACCAAATATTGATTTCTGAACTCTTCCTAAGTTAAAACATTAGTATTGTGTTGTTTAGAAATGAATATGAACTTATTTTCTTTGCATTATTCGAGGTCTGACAACACTGCATCTTTTTTTTATTTTGACCAGTTGTCATTTTTTCTGCAAATAAATGCTCTAAATGACAATATTTTTATTTGGAATTTGGGAGAAATGTTGTCAGTAGTTTATAGAATAAAACTAAAATGTTCATTTTACCCAAACACATACCTATAAATAGTAAAACCAGAGAAACTGATAATTTTGCAGTGGTCTCTTAATTTTTTTCCAGAGCTATATATATATATATATATATATATATATATATATATATATATATATATATATATACCGGTCAAAAGTTTTAGAACATCTCCATTTTTTCCAGTTTTTTATTGAAATTTACGCAGTTTAATGTCTCAATGTACTCTGAAATTAAAGCATAGAACAAATAAACAATTGGAGATAAAAAGAAATCATGGAATCGTTTTTTGTTTAACAAATCTAAATCTAAATTTTTGACTCATCAAAGTAGCCACCTTTGCAGATATAACAGCCGAACACACTCGTGGCATTCTTTCTACAATGGAAATCAAATATTGTTCGGAAAGTTCTTCCCAACACTGTTGCAGAAGTTCCCACAAATGTGTTGCACTTGTAGGTTGCTTTGCTTTCACCCTTCTGTCCAGTTCATCCCAAACCAGCTCGATGGGGTTTAAGTCTGGAGACTGTGCTGGCCATTCCATGATTTGAAGCCTACCGTCTTGTTCTTTTATTCTAAGGTAGTTCTGACATAGCCTGGAGGTATGTTTTGGGTCATTATCTTGCTGTAGGATGAACCCCTGACCAACTAGACGATACCAGAGGGTATTGCATGGCGCTGCAAAATGCTGTGGTAGCAGTTTTTGGTTCAGGGTGCCACTCACTCTGTGCAAGTCGCCGACTCTGGATCCAGCAAAGAGCCCCAGACCATCACGCTTCCTCCTCCATGTTTGACAGTTGGTGTCACACAACGAGGAACCATCCTTTCGCCTACTCGACGGACGTGCAAAAAACCCTGCGTGATGAACCGAAGATTTCAGATTTTTGATTCATCGGTCCATAAGACCTTCTTCCAGTCTTCAGTAGTCCACTGGTGGTGCTTCATGGCCCAGGCAAGCCTCTTTTCTTATTTTGCCATCTTAGCAATGGCTTTCTTACTGCCACTCGACCTGTCAAACCTGCAGCTCAAGTCTTCTCTTCACAGTTAAAACTGAGACTTGCTTACTTGACCAGTGTTAAGCCGTGCTTGAAGCTGTTGTCCTGTGAGCCGCCTATCACGCAAGCTGTTGACTCTCAGAAACTTGTCGTCTGATTCTGTTGTGGCTTTGGGTCTGCCAGACCTCTTCCTGTCAGAGTTTCCTCCAGTTTCCAAGTGCCTTTTGATGGTGTAGGAAACTGTACTCACTGACACCTTGGCTTTCTTTGCAATTTCTCTAAAGGAAAGACCTACACTTTTAAGGGTTATAATGGTCTGTCTGTCTTCCTTTGTTAATTGCCTTTTTCTCGCCATTATTTGCAGTACAATACTGTCCAAATAATGCTTAAGAGGGTGTAGTAACACAGTCTGTTCCAACACTGCTTTTATACAGACAGAGGGTTTGTAAGTAATCAACAAAAGTTGGGACACCTGTAGGAATTGTTAGCATCAACTTTCAAGGCTTAATTTACTTCCATTGCTGCAGAACAGCTGTAAGTTGTTAACCCATTACTTGTTCCCTGAAAATGGTCTTTTTGTATAACTCTGAAATGTACATTATTTTTCACTAAAACACACACACTGAGACCTACACGCTTGCTCATCCTTCTCTAGGTGTGGGTGGGAGGTGGGGGTGGGGGGTACTCCAGGACCAGGGTTGAGCTCATCCTTCACTAGCACAGTGCCTGAGGCAAATGCAAAAACTAAACTGCTCTGCCTCGCCTGCACGAACAAATATTATTAAAATACCAGCCTGGAGCTGCTAGCGAAGTGTTATTCATTTGCACCTATCGGCACCTCCCCTATAAAAATATACCATGGTACTTGTTCCAGTGGATTCTGGAACAAGGCACGTTATAATGTTATCAGTGTGAAAGTACAATGGTGTACTGAATAATATATGTATTGTATATGTATACCTATCCTATTTAGACCATCAATGTACTATACTGTGTTATGGTCCTATAATACTCTATCACCATAGTACAGCATTGTATTTTTTTTTTCTAAAAAGTATCATGGTATCTAATTGCAACACCATACTATGTTGCTATGTCTAGTGCTATGGTATAGTGTAGCTGTATACCATTGTGTTATTATGGTTGTACTGCATTATAGTACCATAATAGGTCATTGTCCATTGGTGGTATAGGTTGTATACATATATTATACAGCACCATTGAACTTTAACACTGTTACCATCATACCTTGTTCCAAAATCCAGTGGCACAGGAACCATGGTACATTTTTATAGGGTCTTGTCGAAAAGCAGCAATTTTTGTAGCAACAACCTGTCAGTTAGTTAGTTAACTGGCATAATAATGATTTGATAAATACATCAGAAACATTTATTAACACAGCTGCTCACTCAGGGCCTAGTATTGCTGTTTGACAGATACTACCCTTTATTAAGAGACCTGCACTCAAGGAACAGGCAAATTGTAGCCTGTGTGTCCAGCATCTGGTTGCTCAATAGCAGCCTCTTCTTAACACAGAGCCCCCCCAATACATTTTCTATTTCTCTCCAACATGCCTTCCTGTAATTATGTGTGTTTAAAATACACTGTAAAAGACTATAAGATGGATTATGAACAAAAGGAAGTACTGGAATTGAATTACACTCATTTAGTTACTAATGCATTAACAAAGAAATCATTTTGTGAAAGCAGCAATGAATATGCCCATTTCTCCATTCCGTTTCAAAATGTTCTGTATCTGTTTCTCTCCAACACCACATTTTTCAGTCATTTTCTGTCTTTCCAAGTTCAGTAACTTTAATTCTCTCATCAATGGTCAGATCCTTTCGTTTCTCCATGTTTTCTCTATTCCTTTACAAGAGAGCAACAGATAAAAGCTGATTAAAATGGTTGCGAGTCCATTGCTGGGCACGAAAATTGAGGTCGTGTTAGACAGGTGGTCTCTTAATACGGGTAAATAAAAGCAGAAATATCATTGTGTGGCACGAGGACGGGGTGCCTCGCAAGCCTTTATAGCCCCAACCTAAAAATGGCTAATGTCACTCATTGTAACTAATGTAGTCTGCCAATTTATGCCACCCAGTGCTTTACAGGGCACTAGGACCCTAGATAAGATTAGATAAAATGTTAAAACTATATCCCCTTCTAACCACAGGTTCAAATTCTGACTAGCTTAAAGCAGTTTGCATTGCCAAACCAAACCAAGCAAGAGTGCAAGAGACAGCTTTTAAAAGTAATTACAGCAATGGGTTTATTGCACGAAACAGTAGAACATAAAGGGTAGAAAGACTCCACCACTTGGCTAGGAGCCAAAGTAACAAAGAAAATGATAAACAGGGCTCCCTCTGTTGGCTCGGAGCCAAAGTAGCAAAAAAACAAAAATACACCACAAAAAATATAATAAGTGTCCAACAAAAATCTAATGTTCAATCAAAACACAGGGGTAAGTGCAATTTCATGTGCAAACGCATATCCAGCGTCCTCCGTGGCAGACAGTCCGCACCGGATAACCGAACATCTCCCGATTGGAATCACAACTAAAGAAAATAAACAACAAAACACACAGGAATCAAACACAAATCCAAACCATAATTCTCCATGCAGTCGCTCCCACCCTATACTCCAGCTCCCCTCCCTCCTTCTATAGTTTGTGGGCTTGCTATAAAAACAGTGCAATAATGGCTATCTTTAATTTACATAAACAGACGAAGAAATGGAATCCAATTATGGCCAGACACAAAATACCAAAAACAGTAAAATCGCATCCAACGACAAACAACAAGACAAGGCTAAAAAGTGCGGGTTTTTCTTCCTCAAAAAAAAAACGAAACTAGATTAGAATAGCACTTATCTCAGGTACACAATTCAATGTTAATTACATCAGTTGGGGTTACTAAATGAATCGAAAGCTGCAGCATGCAAAGGAACAAACGTGTATGAAAAATAAAATAAAAATAAAAAGAGAAAACAACACATATTTAAATGCTGCACGGGTACATAATCCTAACACTAAATGAAATGCTGCAGCCCCATTCGTCACCCGTGTGACAATTGGGATGAACTTAAAGTGTTCACATGAGCAGGTGGTCTTTAAATAAAGGTGAAGTGCCCCTTATTCAAGTTTACCATGGCAATACCCTTGTAAACTGTGGTAATAACACAACATACCAGAGGAAATCATTGTAAATCACAGTCATTCAGAGTAAACCATGGTGAACGTGAATAAGGGTCACAGGATCAGGTTTGAATCCTTGGATATGAGGTTAAAAACAAACAACTTTTCCTCTGGTAATAATTACAGTTTGATTATTTTTAATATAAAAAATGCAATTCTTGATATCAGAATATTACAGAAACGACGATAGTCACATTAGACACAGGAAAGGTGATTCTGAACACAAAAGAAAGTAAAAAAAACATGAAAAAAAAATAAATACAAAGTGTGAAATTAACCAGCAATGCAAAATAAATGTGCAAACAAATATCAAGTAGTCAGATAAAGCAAACGTGACTATTCCTGTGTCTGATCGTCTACAGTGTGGCACACAGTGGTAGGGCTGCACTTTGTTGTAGAGATACAGTGTAAAATACAGCAGAAATAATTTACACTAACTGGAAACACGGGGTGTATAAAGAGGAGATATACTGAACCAGCAGAAAATAAAGTTAAACAACAAGGACGGTAGCTCTGTAAACAAACAATAAAGCAAATAGGTACAGTAAATAAAAAGCAGAGGATCAGTAATACAAATCAAATAAATAAACAGTAATCAAAATAATGAGAAGAAACAGTAATCGACTCAGGTCCTAGAAGACAAGAAACAAAAAGAGTGAGACAGAACGGCATTTCAAACTGGAACCTAAATTGAAATAAATGAAAGTTTAAATGAACCATCCTTAGCTACAATGAATAATGGTGCTTAAATACCCGCATGCGCATCAAACAATTGGATTATATTAAGAATAAATTGCAGCCAGTCACTATTTTCTGTTTGTTAATATTCAATCGTCAATATTATCATGCAAATACAATCAAAGCATCATCCCGTTGCTCTATTGATAAATTAATAGAATCGTACATTTAGACATAAACCCATTTAAAAACATCTTCATAAACAACCAGGGCCATGGTGAACCGGTTTACCTGATCAGTTTGTAGTTAAGAACGACCCCGGAAGACAAAAACAGACTCGGCATTCACCATTCCTCAAACTAGCTACCACATCCATTTTATATAAGAACATAAGAACATAAGAACGTTTACAAATGAGAGGAGGCCATTTGGCCCATCTTGCTCGTTTGGTTGTTAGTAGCTTATTGATCCCAGAATCTCATCAAGCAGCTTCTTGAAGGATCCCAGGGTGTCAGCTTCAACAACATTACTGGGGAGTTGGTTCCAGACCCTCACAATTCTCTGTGTAAAAAAGTGCCTCCTATTTTCTGTTCTGAATGCTCCTTTGTCTAATCTCCATTTGTGACCCCTGGTCCTTGTTTCTTTTTTCAGGTCGAAAAAGTCCCCTGGGTCGACATTGTCTATACCTTTTAGAATTTTGAATGCTTGAATCAGATCGCCGCGTAGTCTTCTTTGTTCAAGACTGAATAGATTAAATTCTTTTAGCCTGTCTGCACATGACATGCCTTTTAAACCCGGGATAATTCTGGTCGCTCTTCTTTGCACTCTTTCTAGAGCAGCAATATCCTTTTTGTAGCGAGGTGACCAGAACAGAACACAATATTCTAGGTGAGGTCTTACTAATGCATTGTACAGTTTTAACATTACTTCCCTTGATTTAAATTCAACACTTCTCACAATATATCGAGCATCTTGTTGGCCTTTTTATAGCTTCCCCCCATTGTCTAGATGAAGACATTTCTGAGTCAACATAAACTCCTAGGTCTTTTTCATAGATTCCTAATTCAATTTCAGTATCTCCCATATGATATTTATAATGCACATTTGTATTGCCTGCATGCAGTACCTTACACTTTTAAATGTCATTTGCCATGTGTCTGCCCAGTTCTGAATCTTGTCTAGATCATTTTCAATGACCTTTGCTGCTGCAACAGTGTTTGCCACTTTTTTGTGTCATCTGCAAATTTAACAAGTTTGCTTACTATACCAGAATCTAAATCATTAATGTAGATTAGGAATAGCAGAGGACCTAATCCTGATCCCTGTGGTACACCAGTGGTTACCTCGCTCCATTTTGAGGTTTCTCCTCTAATTAGTACTTTCTGTTTTCTACATGTTAACCTCTCCCCAATACATGTGCATGCATTTCCTTGAATCCCTACTGCGTTCAGTTTGAGAATTAATCTTTTATGCGGGACTTTGTCATAAGCTTTCTGGAAATCTAAATAAACCATGTCATATGCTTTGCAATTATCCATTATCGATGTTGCATCCTCAAATAGGGGTTCCTAGTATCTTCCTTTTGCATGGTCCTAGTGTCCCACATGCTACATTCCACCCCCGCTAAATGAATCAATGCCACATCAATTACCCAAGGAAACTTGCCAAGTGCGAAAACAAGCATAAGGGACATTGCTACAGTTGCTGGATAACCTGGACACAGGAAGATCTGTAACCTGAATTTTTACCTCCGCCCCTACCTGCTGGCCGTGAGACATTGCAGCTTGTGGAAGATGATGAGGGTTGGGATGGTAGTCTGCTGTGGTCTCCTTTGTCCGTCTAGTTGGCTCATTCAATACAGGGAACTCCTCAACATCAGGAACAAGCATCATCCTCTCTGCTGGGTTATCTTGTGGGTCAAGTGGCATCCACTGCACCTCTAAAATAATGGCGTCCTCATCAGAATCACAATCCTCCATGCTAAAATAATCAAAGGGAATACCTGGATCTAAGACCTCATTCTCCTCTTCCCCGGGTAGTGAGCAGTGTGCTGGACACAGCTCAGTCCGATGGACTTGCTTCACTGGCCAAAGTGACCTCTACTGGAGCAATCGAATACAGGTCCCTGGTCAGTGGGACATCATACAACTCGGTAAAGGGTAGGGTTCCAGGTCCTGGATTTTATTGTGTCCTCTTCTCCAATGATCTTTCTGGTAAACAAGCTGGCCCTCCTAAAGCACAATCCCTCACCTTGCTGTTATTAGCCTTCCCCCTCTGCTGAGCTGTTGTTTCCATATGGTGTTTAGCACTTTGATACACAGATCTTCAGATTTTCCTGTTGTTCTGCCATCCAGTCTGTACCTCTGCCCCCTGCTGGCCTCTGGCCACATCCTCCAAACAAGAAGTCCATCCACGGTTAATTGAGGTTCTCTGCCAAACATTAAAACACAGGGAGACTGGCCAGTAGAATGATGTGGTGTGGTACTATATGCAAAGAGTACCTGTGGTAAACACTCTGTCCAGCATTGTTTCTTCTCAGAGGGGAGGGTGCGCAAAAGTTCATGTAAGGTCCCGTTGAAGCGTTCGCATTGACCGTTACATTGCGGCCAATATGGAGTTGTCCTAGTCTTGTGAATGCTGTGCAGTTGGCACAGTTGTCGAATGAGTTCTCCTCAAAACATCTGCCTTGATCAGAGTGGATCTGTTGTGGGACCCCAGTGGTAGAGAATTCCATCTTCCTCCAAAATACTATCCCCCTGACGGAATAACTCCAGCACATCCCCGGACAGCTTTGATTAGGCAAATTGTTAGTTGAATTGAGTGTTAATAAATTGAGTTGGAAAAAAGTAATGCAGACACAGGGGGGTCCCCAGGACCAGGATTGAGAACCACTGTTCTAAGGTATATATTAGGCTGTTTCAGAGAACTTTTGAATCCTCAGCAACTCACTGACCTGCCCAGTGGTGGTTACTTATGTTGTCTAAAGTGAACCCACCTGTTAAGCAGTGTCTGCTGGAAAGCCTGGTCAAAACATGGGTGAAGTAAGAGCACCGTGGCGGTCTTACCTGACAGAGAGAGGTAGCAGGGTTGTGCTAGAGCAGCAGTGTGAGGTGGTGGTTAGGGGCTCTGGACTCTTGACCGGGAGGGTCGTGGGTTCAGCTCTTACTTTCACTAAAAACATAGTTTTTGTATATAATAATATACTATTGTGGATATTAAAATTGTATTTTTATATAAAAAAATGAATACTGATAATTCTTGATATTCAGAATTACATCTTTGATACTAACAACAAAAATTGCTGATATTAAGAATTGCATTATTGATATGAGAAATTCAGGAAATTCATTTTCTCAAGATGACAGAAATGTCCTGAAGTAGACCACTTTAATACTCATACACTCCGGGGCCCATGGCTATTAAAGTGCTCTAACTACAGTTTTGCAGTTTTTGAGATACGTGTATTTTTTTCTCATCAATACATTCTAATACAGGACAGTAATCTGAATTCTGACCCCAGACAAGTCTGTGACAAACATCTTTCAACTTCAGAAATATATTACAGTGATGTTTATCTAATGAAGTCAGCTGTCAATGTGATGCCACGTTGCAGCTATTTTGTTTAATGTTTTTTATTTATTCAAATTCAAGCCTGTTATGTAAGTGGCAGTGCCAGCAGCCCCTCCAGTGCTGTGCTCTAGTGCTCCAGTGTGCTCCAGTTTATTTTATTCCAAGCCACTGGTGTCAGACTCCATTCCTGTAGGTCGGTACTGCAGTGTCTGCTGGTTTTGATTCCAACTTCTGCTCTCAATTACTTAATAATATTTTGGGACATAGATTAGGGGTTCAGTGTATCTAGCTAATTAAATAATTAGAACAAAGAAGTCATTGAGGAGGACTTGCGTGGAATGAAAACTAGCAGACACTGCACTGCAGGACCAGAGTCTGACTGACTGACACCCCTGCTCCAAATCAATCCCTGCAGCCACGGCACTGGAGAGGCTGTACAGCAGTCATTCCCAAACCTGTCCCGGAATGCCCTCCCCCAACACCCCCCCCCCCCCACTGGTTTTTATTCCAACTGAGCTGCTCTCAATTGAATATTCCAAATTGGGAGAAAACAGGGGTAAAAATAATTGCTGATTCCAAATAAAAAAATATTACAATGATGTAGCCCACAAGACTTCAGCTTCAGAGAGCGAGACACTCAGTGAGTTACTCAGGCAGAGCTAGAAATGTTTCCATCAGACTGCAAATGAAAGAATTCATGCTTCCTATTTTTTGTCCTTGTAGAACTAATTTTTTTAACTGTTTTTATTTTTCAGAATATACAGTTGAAGATATTACGTTTAGAGGATGCTTGTTTTCAAAACGTTGTTATGCTGCGCAGTACTGTTGCAAAACCGACAAATGAAATGCATAATTATCATGCTTCCAAATGCATCCTTGAAGGAAATAAAATCTAAAGCATCTTACCCTGTGTCTCTGGTCCTTCTTCTCTGTATGGATAGATTGTATTTGCTTATTAGGAAGGCCTGTAATTTGATTGTTTATGGAAGCCCTGAACTGCAAGATGAAAACAAAAATAGTGGGATTATCTCATACGTACGTGATAATAACTGGTACTATATGATCTCGTACACATGTGATAATAACTGGTACTATATGATAACTACATGATCTAGTACACATGTGATAATAACTGGTACTATATGATAACTATATGATCTAGTACACATGTGATAATAACTGGTACTATATGATAACTACATGATCTAGTACACATGTGATAATAACTGGTACTATATGATAACTATATGATCTAGTACACATGTGATAATAACTGGTACTATATGATAACTATATGATCTAGTACACATGTGATAATAACTGGTACTATATGATAACTATATGATCTTGTAGATATGTGATAATAACTGGTAATATATGATAACTATATGATCTTGTAGATATGTGATAATAACTTGTATGTACGAGAAAACTGTATGATCTTTCACATACGAGATAGCTTTCTTGAACATACGACATCATTGTGCACACGCCAGTTATCATCACGCACGTGCCAGTTATCATCGGATAAGCGCCAAATCTCTCACAGTGATTTGCGCTGCCTCTTCATGAAGGACAGGGTATAGTCTCTGGAGGGCGCTGGTTTCTGTCTCTTCATGAAGGACAGGGTATAGTCTCTGGAGGGCGCTGGTTTCTGTCTCTTCATGAAGGACAGGGTATAGTCTCTGAGGGCGCTGGTTTCTGTCTCTTCATGAAGGACAGGGTATAGTCTCTGGAGGGGCGCTGGTTTCTGTCTCTTCATGAAGGACAGGGTATAGTCTCTGGAGGGTGCTGGTTTCTGTCTCTTCATGAAGGACAGGGTATAGTCTCTGGAGGGTGCTGGTTTCTGTCTCTTCATGAAGGACAGGGTATAGTCTCTGGAGGGCGCTGGTTTCTGTCTCTTCGTGAAGGACAGGGTATAGTGTCTGGAGGGTGCTGGTTTCTGTCTCTTCATGAAGGACAGGGGTATAGTCTCTGGAGGCGCTGGTTTCTGTCTCTTCATGAAGGACAGGGTATAGTCTCTGGAGGGTGCTGGTTTCTGTCTCTTCATGAAGGACAGGGTATAGTCTCTGGAGGGCTGGTTTCTGTCTCTTCATGAAGGACAGGGTATAGTCTCTGGAGGGGGTGCTGGTATCTGTCTCTTCATGAAGGACAGGGTATAGTCTCTGGAGGCACTGGTTTCTGCCTCTTCATGAAGGACAGGGTATAGTCTCTGGAGGGCGCTGATTTAAGAATTATATTATGCATTTGCAGTTCTGGCTAAATTTTTAATGATTAAAGCTTTGAATTTTATACTTACAAAATTGTCCACTTTCAAACAAAACAAACCACAGACAATGTGAATTTTATCATTTTATTACACAAAACAGATCTCTAGATAATATTTCAAACAGAAACATACATTTAACTAACATTGGCAACTTTTTCCAGAATGAAAAGTATATTTACCATTGATGAAATACAGGAGGTTGAAAAGGTCTGGTTGCAACAACTGGGTCTAAACTCAGTCAATGAAGAATTCCCCACTAGCAAAAATCCCAATGGTTAGCCAAAGGTTTTTTTGATCCGTTCCAGGTTTTGTCAGTGTCTTTGAAGAAGGAAGTGGTGTTCTCTTTGAATCAAAGTTATTGACTATCCCACGTTGATCTTCACTTGAAGTTTTTTAATAACAGCGCCCTTATTGTAAGGTATAGTGAATAAATATAATAATTGTCCAGCTTACGCTACCCAACAAAGTTACCTCGGCTGACAATACTTAATTAAACCAAATTTGTTTTACCTTTTCAGTTTTCACAGCTTTCAAAGTTTCCTTTAATAGTTCAAGTTTTTCTTCCAACAGTTTTCACAAATTTTCACAGGAAATGGTAGTTTGGTCCTCAAATCAAATGGTCACAAGTAGATGGAATTTTTTTAGACATCCTTCTAGTGCACAAAACCTTTTCTTAAACTTTCACCAAAGGGGTGTTTGCACTCTCAATAATCACTGTCTTTCTCAAAAAGTTCTTTGATTGGTGGCTGATATCAGAAAGAGGTGTATTTTAACTTCAAAGGTTTTTTAAGTTAATTACCTAATTTTTAAATGAATGATGTAAAATTTGTTTTTCTCATAACTTCCTTAATCTGACTTGGATTTTCATTTTGACCTGTAAATCTGTGTTGCTCAGTCCAATATGAATATTTTGATACCAGATTGGATATACACAACCAAATCTGTCATCTCGGTTTTACTGTTTCACCCTTTTGACTTAACTATAACATTTTAGGAAAACATTTTACTAAAGTCTATATTACAATACATGTGTCTATTTAGTTATTTTTAATATTATATTTATAATATTTTCAGTATTTTCTCCATATAAACAGTTAAGTCATTATAGTTTTTCCTCAAAATGTCAAGTTACAAGTTTGTAATAGATTCATCAAACTTTATTGATTAATAAGATCTTGCATCAATATCATGTGTTCTCATATAATTCTTAATTTCTCTTCAGAGAAATACTTTAATCATCACAGCATGCTTGCCCTGCAATTCCATTGCTCCCCTACTTAGGAACAGAACAATAAATTACTCAGATCTCTCCAGACCATTGTCACCTTTTTTGGAGGCAGCAACTTCAAATAACTGGTATCTTCCAGGACCAGTTGCATATCTGTTCCTGTGTCTGTTTCTTAATCTAATCAAAGAATCACTTTTAAATTTCCAAAGACCTTTTGCCATTCATTGATTATACAGAGTTCTTAAACCTTAAACCCTATTCTACAGCCGCGTCTGTAGAGGGGAGAGGAATTGAAAAAAGGCGAAAATCAAAACACAGATACATTCCAACCATCTGTATTAGTAAAATTAAAATTACATTCAATCATTAATTTTCCCCACAGCTGGTTTTCTGCCTCTTCATGAAGGACAGGTAGGTATATAAAATTGTACAACTTGAGTACAATCTCAGGTCTGGTAATGTGATTTGCTTGGCTGACTCGGATCCTCAAATTATTACAAAGGAATAATCCTATTCCTTCACTCAACCCCAATTCCCAAATCACAGTTTCCTGACCAGATTTTTGGGAATCTGGTTGATTCCATGGAGAGACAAAAGCGCTGAAACAGAAGAGCTGCAAGGGCAGCTAAAAAAAAACCAGCTATTGCCTCAGCAAAGTGTTTGTTTAAATGAAATGGAAATGTTCAAATTAACTAGACTTTTAAAATGTATATTGAACTCAAATGCATTAAGGAGTTACAAACTTACTTCTTAGGACTGCAGCCAGATCCGGAGAAAGCTCTCCGCAACTCAAACTAAATGAGTAGCTCAACTTACTTATATGAAAGGCAATGGTGGGGGGGGGTGGGGAGGATGGGGGGGGGGGAGTTTTGTAGTTTGTTGCCAATGTATTTAAATGTGTTATATGTACTGTATTTACATTAGTACTGCCATAACTACAGTGGAACTGAAGGGACTTTTTTTTTGTACCTGGGAATCAGTTCCAGTAGTTTGTTGCCAGTTTACCGTCATTAACGGCAGTAAACTGAAAGCCGTTTCCTCCTCCCCTCGAATGCTGACTAACAATCTTTAAAATCCTCTCTTATTGATTTATTAACACACACTGAGAGTCACTCACTCAAGCAGCACTGTATTTGAGGTATCTCGAGTGCTGCTGCACTGACTAGTGTGGTAAGCCAGCGATTCTCGGAAATTGTTGATTGTGAAAGGGACTTTTCTGTGCCTTTGTCTGGAGGGGAGGGAGAGGGCAAGTCGAATGATGATCTTCACCTCTAAATCAGTTGAAGATTTCTAAATGCATTCTAAAAAGATCTAAAATGCATTTGGAGACATTGCTAAAGAATAATTTGTCTCGTATATTACAGCTATAGCCCCGAGCATAATGTAGCAGGGGAATTTGTGCTACTGTTGTGCAGAACAGATCTACATTCACACAGAAAGGAATGCGCAGAATGCCTGCTGACGATGTGCAAACCACAGTTAGACAGGTGTGAAAGAAAATACAAGGTGTGGCTGTTCATGCATTGCAATTAGTCCCATGCCATTTACCAAATTAAGAACATTCATTTCATATATCGACCAGTGACCGCAGTTCTCTTACCCAGCAATGAAACATTTTAATCACTGGACTCAAACCTGTATTAAACGACCATTTTAGTCCGGCTTTTATCTGCAATCAATAATCATACTATTAAAACAACAACAACAGCGCAGCTCTCTTGTAAAGGAAGAGAGAAGACACAGAGAAACGAAAAGGTCCCTGTAACAGGGCGAGCAGCCCTGTACATTGTTTGTTTATTTTTAGATCGGGGTCTCCCCCTCTCCCCCTGTGCAGTGTGTTTTTCTTTTGTATTTAGTTTTATTGTATTATATTTATGGACGTGGCGAGAGCGCGTTTTTGTTTATTTTTAAAACATGTCCTGGCAGAGGCGAGATGGGATTGCTTTCGTCCCTCTGCCAGGTGTAATGAAAAAAACTCGTGCAGAAGGTGGCCATCTCCCGAATTAATTAAGTGATTAATTTGAGTTGCTAATCGGGAGATGGTCACCTGAATATAAAAAGCCTGCAACTCTCCAGTTCGGGGTGGGTGTCCAGAAGGAGAGTGTCGAGAGGAGTGACGGAGAAAGCGAGAGAAAGCAAACATAAGAACAGTGAGGGGCAATCTGCCCAGCCTGACCTGTGTTGCAGTTATTATTTTGTGTTCGTGATTTTGTTTTGTTTAACTATTTATTTTGCTCTGTGAGCGACTGTTTTCTGTTTAAATATTTTATTTATTTTTGGATTCATTAAAAAAAAGCGCCCGCCACTGCACAATACCTTTTTTGTTGTTGTGGTCCTTCTTCTGCCGGACGTCAGACCAGTCGGCCGTTCCTGTCCCACGTGGTGTCCTGCGTGGGATTGCAGCGCCTCAGGACGCAGGCAGAAGAGGGTACTGCATCTTTTCATTTTTTTTTCGTTTTTGATTGTGTGGAGAAAAGGAGGTGAAGAGGAGGATGAGAGGGAAGAAAGATGAGAGGAGAGAGGAGGAAGAGCTGCAGAAGGCAGCAAAAGGAGCTGCAACAGCGGCCCCAGGGGTTGTTGTGGGTGGAGGAGTGGTGCCCTGGTTGTGGGGGAGTTTGGGCACACAGTGGCCATCTGCCCCACCCAATACCAGGAGGGGTGGGCTGCCCAAGCGAGCCAGGACCAGATACCCTGGGAGACCCCAGAAGCGGGGAGCTACCAGCCATGACCACCAAGCGGGAGAGCAGCTGGGATGCCATCCTCAGGGCGGTCATGCATGACTGCTGGTGCCCTATCTGCGGTGAGCGGGGGCATTCTCCACTCAACTGCCCTCTGACAGAGGGGTGCCTGCTATTCCCATTCCCACCAGCAGAGGGAGAGTGCCTGCTGGTCCCCACCACCACCTGAGAGAGGAGACCTGGAGGGAGACTGAATGTCCTGCGCCTGAGTGGGAGGAGCCCGGCGTCCTGCGCCTGAAGGGAGGAGCCCAGTCCTCGCCCTGAAAGGGAGGAGCCAGTCCTCCGCCTGAAAGGGAGGAGCCCGAACGTCCTGCGCCTGAAGGGAGGAGGCCGGCGTCCTGCGCCTGAAAGGGAGGAGCCCGAACGTCCTGCGCCTGAAAGGGAGCCCGAGCGTCCTCGCGCTAAAAGGGAGGAGCCAGGCGTCCTGCGCCTAAAAAGGAGGAGCCAGGTCCTCCCCAAGAGGGGGGTGGTCCCCTGCGCCAAGAGGGGGGGAGTCGGTCGTCCTGTAAGAGGGGGGGAGTCGGTCGTCCTGCTTAAGAGGGGGGGGGTCAGTCGTCCCCAAGAGGGGAGTCCCACCCACGGCCCAGAGGGGGGGGGAGTCGGTGCGATCCCATTTGCCCAAGAAGGGAAGGCCAAGGTCCACAGCCCAGGTACCTGCCAGCAGAGGGGAATACCTGCTGGTGCCGCCTCCATCTCCATGGGAGGGACTGTGAGTGGCTCCCCTCCTCCAGCAGAGGGAGAAATACCTGCTGGTGCTGCCTCCGTCTCCGTGGAGGACTGTGAGCAGCTCCCCTCCTCCTTCAGCAGAGGGAGCATACCTGCTGGTGCCATCTCCACCGCCCTGGGAGGAATGTGGTCTGCGCTCCCACCTCCGCCAGCAGAGGGAGCATTCCTGCCGGTTCAACCTCCACCGGGGAGGACAGTGAGTCGCCCCACCTCCGCCAGCAGAGGGAGCATGCCTGCTGGTTCCACCTCCGTCTCCATGGGAGGACTGTGTGTGTGCTCCCACCGCCAGCAGAGGGAGCATTCCTGCTGGTTCCACCTCCACCGCCGTGGGAGGACGACGTGTCGCCCCACCACCAGCAGAGGGGTATACCTGCTGGTGCCACCTCCGTCTCCGTGGGAGGACGACATGTTGCTCCCACCACCACCACCAGCAGGAGGAGCATGCCTGCTGGTTCCGCCCACCACAACCAGCAGAGGGAACATGCCTGCTGGTTTCCCTGTCGCTTTCCCCGCCTTAAGCTGCCAGAAGGGGGGGCCGCTGCCAGAAGGGAGGTGCCGCCTTCGCTCCTGAAGGGGAGGAAGCCCTGCCGCCCGGCCTGAAGGGGAGGAAGCCCTGCCGCCTCGCAGCCTGAAGGGGGAGGAAGCCCTGCCGCCTCCATGCAGCCTGAAGGGGAGGAAGCCCCACGCCTGAAGGGGAGGAAGCCCTGCCGCCTTGGCAGCCTGAAGGGAGGAAGCCCTGCGCCTTGGCCGCCCTGGGAGGAGGAAGCCCAGGCCGCCTGAAGGGGAGGAAGCCCTGCCGCCTGCAAAGAGCCTGAAGGGAGGAAGCCCTGACGCCTTGGCCGCCTGAAGGGAGAAGCCCCCGCCTTGGCCGCCTGAAGGGGAGGAAGCCCCTGCTGCCTTGGCCGCCTGAAGGGGAGGAAGCCCCTGCCGCCTTGGCCGCCTGAAGGAGGAAGCCCTGCCTTGGCCGCCTGAAGGAGGAAGCCCTGCCGCCTTGGCCGCCTGAAGGGGAGGAAGCCCTGCCGCCTTCGCCCTGAAGGGGAGGAAGCCCTGACGCCCGCAGCCTGAAGGGAGGAAGCCCCGCCGCCTGGCCCTTCTGAAGGGAGGCCCCCTGCTGCCTTGGCAGCCAGGAGGAGCCCCTGCCGCCTTTACCCACTCCCACCACCACCACCACCATTGGGAGAAGTGGGCTCCTGCTGCCGCTCATGGCCAGGGGCTCCCCCTCCACCGTCAGGCATCGCCTGGGGTCGCCTGTGTCTCCCCACCTTGTGTCTCCTAAGGTTGCTGCCGGTCCGCTGCCATTGCCTCCCAGAGGGTCCGCTGCCGCTGCCCATTAAGCCTCCCGGTCCGCTGCCGTCGCTCCCGAGGGTCCGCTGCTTGCCGTCGCCTGGGGTGCGCCAGGGGATCCGGCTTTAGCCTGGGGCCATGCAGGGATCCGGCCTGGGATGGGGGGGCCAGGGATCGGCTTAATACCTGGGGTTGCCCGGATCCGCCTTAGCCTGGGATCACTACACTGTGGTCGGAGCCCCCAGGAGGGAGCTGCCCATCAAGAAGGGGGGAAGGTCAGGAGACCAGCTCCCCAGCCGCTTCTGGCGGCTTGGGATATTGGTGGTCAGAGCCCCACGGGAGGGAACTGCTGGCCATGAAGAGGAGGGGGAAGGTCAGGAGACCAGCTCCCCAGCCGCACTTCTGGCAGGATGTTGGGCCGGTCAGAGCCCCACGGAGGGGAACTGCTGGCCATGAAGAGGGGGGAAGGTCAGAGACCAGATCCCCAGCCGCACTTTCAGGCAGGAGTTTGGGTGGTCAGAGCCCCACGGGAGGGGACTGCTGGCCATGAAGAGGGGAGGGGAAGGTCAGGAGACCAGCTCCCCAGCCGCAAATTGGACAGGACAGGATGTGGAGGGAGCCCCAGAAGAGGGAGCTGCCGGCCACAAAGAATTGGGGTGCTGGAGATTCCACCATGGCCACCCCAAAGAAGCAACTTGCTTCCCCTCCGAGGACATTGAGACTGAGGGGGAGGTGGCCGTTGGGGCCATGTGTGCTGAGCACAAGAGGGGATATGTAACAGGCGAGCAGCCCTGTACATTGTTTGTTTATTTTAGATCGGGGTCTCCCCTCCGCCCCTGTGCAGTGTGTTTTTTTTTGTATTTAGTTTTTATTGTATTATATTTTGACGGGCGTGTTTTGTTTATTTTTAAAACATGTCCTGGCAGAGGCGAGATCGGTGCTCGTCCTCTGCCAGGTGTAATGAAAAAAACTTCGTGCAGAAGGTGGCCATCTCCCAATTAATTAAGTGATTAATTTGGTTGCTAATCGGAGAGATGGTCACCTGAATATAAAAACCTGCAACTCTCCAGTTCGGGTGGGTGTCAGAAGGAGAGTGTGTGAGAGGAGTGACGGAGAAAGCGAGAGAAAGTAAACATAGGAACAGTGAAGGCAATCTGCCCAGCCCTGACCTGTGTTGCAGTTATTATTTTGTGTTCGTGATTTTGTTTTGTTTAACTATTTATTTTGCTCTGTGAGCGACTGTTTTCTGTTTAAATATTTTATTTATTTTGGATTCATTAAATAAACAGTGCCCCCGCGCCACTGCACAATACCTTTTTTTGTTGTTGTGGTCCCTTCTTCTGCCGTGACGCCAGACCAGTCGGCCGTTCCTGTCACAGTCCCCCTGACCGTAGATGAGAGGATTACTGAACTTGGAAAGACACAAGTTTCAGGGCAAATGCTGACATTTTTGGCTGTTGTAAAGACAGATATACAGAACATATGGGAACAAATATATGTATGTCTAAAAATATTAATGTTGTCATTCATTTTATACAACAAATACTGAATGTACACTTGCATTTATTTTGCTAAAACCCATTCTAGTCTATGAAGGTGTGAATAATGCTGAAGGCAGCTGGATACATCGAGGCCAGTCAATCGCCCAAACTACTCCTGCAACCAGTTTTTTAAAACAATAACTTTGTGCTGAAGTCAGATAAAATAAAATAAAAAAAACTCAAACAAGCTTTAAAAAACTGCATCCCATTGGCTCTCAAACATTTAAAAACACCTGCAAAAAAACAGCAAGCCCAAATCTGCAGGAAATATGAGGCCTGTAAAACTGTTTGACAGACCATAAGTTCACTGGTAAATCCCTTTTCTGGTTGATCAGCTTCTCTCTCGTCTACATCTCCGTCTTCCTGATTCCAGCACTTTGTTTTCTTTATAAAAAGCACAAGTTCTAATAAAAAAGCCAGCTATTGCCTCAGCTAGCTGTTTACTTTTTAAATTGAATGAAAATGTTCAAACTAACTATAAATCAAACTCAAATGGATGAAGAAGTTACATGAACTGTTTTTGGGACAACCAATGAAAACTAGCTTAGGCTAAATCGGAATGTGCAACGCATCATCGCATGTTCAATCATGAATGTTTTAATTGCACGTGGTCCCAACCAAATAAATGAAATAAAGAAACTAAGGTTACCATATGGCTCCAGATTAACTGGACGTACGAGACAGTCCAGGATTTCAAACTTGCCCCTAAACTGACAGTAATTCACGTATAAATGAGCTCCACCTTTGCTGAGATTAATCCTGTGGTGGAATTGCTGTGTGCAGCAAACAAGTCCCACTGATCAGCTGCTTCTGATCAGATCTTAATGAATGAATAGCTAATCTATGAATAGAGCAGCGGGGTGATGATGAGGAGGATGCTTTGATTGTGTTTTCATACTTGGTGATTGAATATTAACAAACAGAAAAGAAACAGCGACTGGCTGCAATTCATTCAAGTATAATACAATTATTTGATGTGGATGCGGGTATTTAAGCAAAAGCGTTATTCATTTTAGTGAAGGATGGTTCATTTTACATTCATTACTTTCAGATTCAGGGCAAGTTTGAAATCCCGGTCTGTCTCACAGTGTCCGGTTCATCTGGAGCCAGATGGTAACCCCTCATGAATTTACTTCTTATGAGTGTCGCCAGCTCCAGAGAATGTCACAACTCAAACTAAATGAGTAGCTCAACTTATTTATATACTTATTTATTTATATTAAGGCAATAAGTTTACTCAATTTTTTTGGAGTAAATCTGGCTTATTAATGGTGTGTTATTGACCCCCCACGATGGCTGGAAGCTGTATTGCAGTCTGCTTGCACCCCCAGAATGCAATGCCCTTGCTGTAATAGGCTGCCTAGTTGATAAACACGGGGTACACAGGCTCCCAGTCACCACTGTAGGGGACAGTGACCCCTGAAACCAGAGTCTGCAACAGAGAGTCCCCCAAAAACACAGGCTCAAAATCACGATCCTGAGAGACAGAAAGAGGGGGGAGAGAGAGAGAGAGAGAGAGAGAGAGAGAGGGAGTGATAGAGAAAGAGGGGAGTGATAGAGTTTGAGTTTTAAAATCCCTTTATTGAAACAAAAAACAAAATACATAAAACAAGATAGCCACAAAAGGAAACCATCACAGCAAAACAACAATTAAGCAGTCAAAAAAACAAAAAAGTTACAAAATAAATCTTTTTTGGAGTGACAAGGTTAAAATAACAAACTGAGCTCCCCTCCTCCTCACGTCACACAGCCCACCCTCCTCACACCACCTCTGTTTAAACTTGTCCAAGTCCTTTACCAAACGGTAATAGAAAAATCTGCCTGAATCCTGCTAACAAGCAGGACTCTAAAACACTCCAGGCATCGGTAAAACCAGTGGCTAAAATCTTGTTTTTTAAAGAGATTTATAAATGGCTAACTTCGCTTGACCAAGGATAAAATTAACAAGCACACATTTTTTTTGCGCTGTTTTGATTTGTAGGTGATACTAAAACAAGTAACGTTTTACTAAAAATAACACCAAAAGATGCCAACAGGTCTGTTAATGCTGGAAAAATGGTAGTAATCGGGGCAACAGTGAACAGGTGATACACAGTCTCGGAGGCAGGGCAGAAGGGACACTGTTCACTCACCCAGGCTCCACATGGCTCAAGTAGCGGTTTGTGGCCACAATGCTGTGCAACACACGCCACTGCAGGTCTCCTGAGCGTTTGGGCAGGGGCAGTTTATACAGAGAACGCCAACTCGAGCACGGCCCAGGTCACCCCCAGGTGTGCCCTCCACTTAGTATCCACCAGATCTCTCAACTGGGGGAACAGTGAGATTTAACACACAGGTGGTACAGTTGTTTCTTCTCTGTGGCATGAAAATGCAGCTCAGTGAGGTTGTGCACTGACAGCAGCCTCCTGGCTGCTCTTCCTTCCTCGCCAGGGGACTGAGGGGAGAGACCAGCACTGTGGGAACAATGGATCGGGTTCGAGGACCACACGTTTCGTCAGACACCTCCACAAACCCAGAGACAGCGGGCTCCAAGGAGGCCTTCAGGTCAGTCAGCATCTTCTCCAGGAACCTCTCTGATCTGATACCCAGCAACACACTCAGTTCCCCTGCTGGACCTCCACCAAAATCTGTGAATTCAATAAGATGGCCCAGTTTTGTAAGTCCAGCATTTAAAACACACCACACATAGTGACAGAATTAAAATGAGCGTGATTAAAAATAGGATTAAAAACATGGGTTCTTGAATATCCACTGGCTGCACAGGAGGAGTCAGTCCTGTTGGTGTGAAAGGAGGTGCCAGGCATTAAACATAGTACTATAAAAAAGTGTCCAGTCCTGAGTTGGGGGAATCTGTCAGGGGAAATTAAAAGATGTTTGTCCAAACCTAGCCGCCTGCCAGGTGCATCAGAGAAGGCCAGCCCCTGCCAGCACAGCCCAGTGCAGTAAAGCAGCAGCTGGGCTGCCTGCAGTCGGGAAAACAGCCACCCTGCAAGAGAGGTTAATCAGTCCCAAGCCCCCCTCTCATTTTGGGGAAGGTACAGTTTCATGGGGCGCAGCCAGTGATGCCCGTTCCAGAAAAAACTGCAACAAGCTCTTCTGGATTTGCTCCAGCAGTCCAGGGGGGAGTCAGGCACACCAGTCTGTGCCACAGCATGGAGGCAGCCAGATTATTAATGATGAGCACCTCCCCTTGAAAGACAACTGGGAGAGAAGCCACTGCCATCTCTGCAGCCGCCCCTGAACCTTCTCCAGCAGCCCCTCCCAGTTTTGCTGCATAAACTGTTCATTACCCAGGAACACTCCCAGGATCTTGAGACCAACTGTATTCCAGGACAGGGTCTGGGGGAGGAGGAGGAGGTAGCACCCTTCCAGCTGCCAACCAGGTGCGCCCCTCTTGGTCCAGTTGACCCGGGCTGACGAAGCCCTCTCAAAGGTATGGATGCAATCCTGCAGGGGTGGCTACATCTCGGTCTCAGTGACAAAGACATTCAGGTCATCAGCATAGGCAGAGAGTTGTATGGGCAGGGGCGTGGGGCAGTGCAGGCACTGCCAGGCCAGTCAGGTGCAGACAGAAGCTGATGCAGCAGGGGCTCTATGCAGAGGGAGTACAGCATTCGAGAGACAGCATCCCTGCGAATCCCCCTCTGAACTGGGAAGGGCCGACTCAGGCTGTTGTTCACCTTCACTGTACTAAACACATTAAAATACAAAAGATTAATATAAGAAATAAAAACAGGACCAAAACCAAAGCCTTCAATGTGGCAAATAAATATTTGTGATCAACCCTGTCAAATGCCTTCTCTTGGTCAAGCGAAATTAAGCCAAAATTCAGGTTAAAAAAGTTTGGATACATTTAAAAGGTCCCGAATTAAAAAGAGGTTGTCGGCGATGGAGCGACTGGGCACACAGTAAGACTGATCCGGTGCACCACCGGACGCCAGACAGCCCATCCGGACAGCCAGAGCCTTGGAAAACAACTTGTAGTCACAACAGAGAAGAGAGACACTGGACGCCAGTTCTTAAGGTTACACAAGTCCCCTTTTTTCCAGGCAGCATGGTGATAACGGCTCGGCGACAGCTCAGTGGGAGTATTCCTCCCACCTGATACACTCAGTCAACACATGGTACAGATCCTGACCCAGCAGGGCCAGAAGTGCTTGTAAAACTCTGGCTGCAGTCCATCGATGCCGGGCGCCTTGCTGTTGGACAGCTGCATAACAGCTTTGGAAAGCTCTTGAAATGTGAGGGGGAATCTAGTTCACTGCTCTCCCCTCCTCAATCTGGGGAGACCTTGATGTATTCGTGCCGCATCCTTCAGATTTATATAATTCACTATAAACTCCACTGCCGCCTGGCGCAGAGGCTGCTCACCTCCTTCCCACAGGGCAGCCTCAGACAATGTATCTGTCTCTGTTCTAGCCTCCTCTTCTCCGGCGAAGAAGAAGGCTGGCCGGGAGCATCCATGTCTCTTAGCTGAGTGAAGCGTGCCCTGAGCAGCGAGCCCTGCACCTCTCCTCCAGCAGCCTGCCCAGACACTGCCTCCTTTCCCATGGGTTCTGACACGCTGTCTCACTGCTCTGGCCATCCAGCTGCCTCTCCAACTCCAATATCTCTCTCCAGCTCACTGACTGCCGCTGCCGCCACACACCTAGTGGAGTACTGAGTGTACTGTTGGCAAAACACTTTAATCTGTACTTTACCAATGTCCCACTACTGTCTCAGGCTGTCAAAGTGACGATCTGTGTCTGCCAATTGGCCCAAAAAAATTAAAATTTTCACAAAACTTTAGGTCTTGAAGGAGTTTGATGTTAAAATGCCAATAAGATTTAACAGGAATTTCAGAAGGTAAAGAAACAGTGGTGGACACAAAGTGGTGATCAGATAATGGCGAAGGGAATATGGCAACCAATAAACTTATTGCTATGAGTTCTAGTGGTATAAAATCTATCTAACCTCGCACCAGAGAGCTGACTATGTTGTAATTTAATCCAAGTATATTGTTTAACATTGGGATGAGCAGTTCTCCAAACATCCACTAGGCTGTGTGTATTTACAACAGCAGTCAGTTTACAGACAGACTGGGGATGGGGTTCCCGTTAGTTCTTGCGATCAAGATTAAAATTCAAAAGTACAATTAAAATCCCCCCACCACGAGTAAATGTGCCGGGTCACACTTTCCAATAACTCTGATAATTTATTAAAAATAAAATCCGTTCTCCCCTAGGTTAGGAGCATAAATATTAATAAGATCAATAAAAGTCCCCCAAGCTTAACGTTTGCTCTTAAAAGTTTCCCTGGTATAAATTCATCAATTGATAAAATCTCTGCGCCCAATCCAGGAGAAAATAAAACAGCAACCCCCCCACTGAGATTCGAGCCGTGGCTTAAAATACAATCGCCTTTCCACTCAGACAGCCAGTGAGCCTGGTTAGCGCTGTCTGAGTGCGTCTGTTGTAAAAAAAACTATATCTGCCCGTTTTTTGGTTAATAAAATCAAATAATTGGGCTCTCTTTTTTAAAATCTCTACAACCATTAATATTAAAAGTTGCTAAAATTAGTTTCTCCATGGATAATAAAGTGAGGCATGCATTTAAAAAATAAAACAAGCAAGGATAAAAGTATGCACTGTAAAGTAATCCATTTCAATGCTTGGTTTTTAGTTAAACATTTACGGAAACTACTAACAAATTTTTTCAAACGATAGCGTTTTTTTTCTGATCAAATTAAGGCCAAAGTTGTTTTCCTGAGAATAATATTGGCAGACAACAAAACAATTTCAAATCCGGGAAAAAGGATGAAACTTCAACCCCTCTTACCTTTTTGTCTTACCTAAAAAGTCGTTAATCTGAGCAAGTGTGTATAATTTTTCGCTTGGAGGTTTGGCTAGCCGGGAGGTCAGAGAGCTGCAAAAGTAGAAACCTCTCCGTCATCCTCCTCTTCCCTCTCCCTCCGACATCCCCCACCCTCGTTCCACTCGCCCTCTTGGTCCCTCCCCGATTCTAGGGTCGCCTCCTCAATCTCCTGGCCCGCAACCAACGCCGTCTCTACAGCTCCAGTCGGCTCCAGAAGGAGCATCCGGGGTTAAGACAGCGATAGCACCAGCTTGAGAACTGGTGCTCACGTCCTCAGCCTTCCCGAACAGGAGGGTTCGCCCGACCAAGATGAGACTCAGCCTTGGCGCTCCCCTAGCTCCGAGTCACCCCGGGCGGTATGGGGAGGCGGTGTGCCTGACCCTGACTGCCACTGTCCACGGAGACGGAGCTCGGCCCCGCCGCACACAGGGGCTGAGACCCTCCGCTGCTGGCTTGGAAACCAGCAGGGGCCCCAGATCGACTCCTCCCGCTCCCCGAAGCCTCTATAGAATGCTTTTTTTCTTTTTCTTTTTTTATTATTCCTGTGAACATGCCGTCACTTTCAGTCACAGTAGCACTGACTGCGGGAGTCTCCGGGGCAGCAGTCTGCACCGCTGGCTCCTGCACTTCAGCTGGTCTCGATGGTCGGGTGGGGTACAGGTCGCTGTCTCGCCGGTTCTTGTTCCTGAGCTCCCGAGCCTCCCGGCTGCCTCGCCATCGCCAGCAGTACCCCAGCAGGGGTTCGGTTGTAATTTGGGACAGGTATGTTTAAGATGCCCCTATAACCACAATTAAAACATTTCATGGTGTCTGTAGTAGCAAACACAACATAATCTCTGCCGTCAACACTGAATTTCCAAGCAACATTAAACTCAGTATCGGGGTTATGTAACAACACAAACACTTGCCGCCTGAAAAGACATTCACGTGTTTAATTTCTTGTTTCACAGCCCAGCGGAATCATCTTAATGGGGACATTATCTTCCCATATCGAGACAGTTCTCTATCTAACAGTGCGTTATCTATAAAAGGAGGAACATTAGAAATAACAACTTTAGTGAGGGGGTCGACAAAGGCATCGCTGTAACTAGGGAATTTCTAACTGAAAAACCTCCTCTACTATCATGATTTACCAATCGCTCCTGACTCAGGAAAACAACAAGGGCCTTATTCATCCTCAAGCAGATTTAACATTATCAAACCCAACCACTTCTCCCCTGCACCGCTAACAGCACCTCTTCCACAGAGACGGAGCTATCAGGAACACACCTGAAGCCGTGTCTCCGGTTAAACCACCCAACCCACCCGGCGAAAGAGAACCCATCGGGGTCCGCAAGACTATCAACTTGTTATATAAACAAACAAACAACCAAATAAATAAATAAATAAATAAATAAATAAATAAATAAATATATATAATATAGAAAAAAAAAAATGCCGTGAGAGCCGACTAGCAACAACTCACAACACGCTCCCAAACTCACACGCCCCACCCACAACCCACAATCCTCCGAGAGAGAGAGAGAGAGAGAGAGAGAGAGAGAGAGAGAGAGAGGGGAGGATCATATACAAACAAAATAAATACACTGTTTTATTACCCGAATGGGCAGTTAAAGGTCGGTTCGGTGGGTTTTCTCAATAGTGTTATGAGGGCCTCACTTAGTTGTATTGTGTGTATAATTTTCATACTCTGTGCAGCTTCAGAACCCCGTGTTCGGGAGGTTTTGTCTATACAGCTGTTTATGCAACGGAATGGGAAAATAAAGGTTCGGTTCGTGGGTTTTCTCAATAGTGTTATGAGGTCCTCACTTAGTTGTATTGTGTGTATCATTTTCGTGTCTTTGAAGCTTGAACCCCCGTGTTCCGGAGGTTTTTTGGTGATAAAAAAGAGGGTTCTGGCCGGAACGGGTTAATGACAGCGCGTTACTAATCAGTTCTGAATGTTAAAATATTCTCCTTACGTGTGTGTAACTTTCTATGCTGTTTTTTTTAAGCAACTGAATTCATTAAAATGCACCGTTCCCGCTCGTTCCGCTTTTACCCCATCCTCCCTCGTGAGACATTTTATCTCCTAGCTAGGAGATTTTTTTTTCATTGGCACTAGGACGCTTCCGTAGATACCAGCAAAACAAACAAACAAACAAAAAACAAAGTTAGTTGAATGTAAGAACGTTTATGAATTTAAAGTAAGCGAAGCACTTATTTTAGTGATGCTTCGCTTATTTTAAATTCATAAACGTTCTTAAGTTCAGCAGCTTAGTCCGTTGCTGCACCGGCTTCTGTTTTTCTTACCTGTTAGTGTTAAACGCCATAGAAATCAAGAAGAAAACGAGAAAGCCAGATTTCTCAGAATCCAGTCAAATAAAAGAATAACAATACAAAAAAAAACAACAAAAAAAAAAAACTATTACATTCCAATATATTAAACAGGCTACTCAAACCCAGCCTTGCACAGAACCGCATTAAATGGCAGAATATCTACAGCACGTCATGTATTGCGTCGTAGGTTTCACTATTAAATTATACGATTATTAAACTATTTCAGGAGTCATGTAGAGTTTCTCATGTTTTATTAGGCTACTCAATATAAAAACATATTGTAGCGGCGGCGGAACTGGAGAGCCAATCCTGTCTGTCTGGGGACGGAGCAGCACTCTCCCAAATAGGGGATCACGCATAAAAGAGCAGAAGGGATTGGAGGGGTGCGAAAAAGGAGAAGTCCGCTTTTCATAATGAAAACGGGAGGCATCCTCTCTCTTGCGTGCAACCTCGACTAGAGACAAACGGAACGGTGTTGAGAAATAGGAGAGAGCTAGATTAGAGAGCGCGGCTGCAGCTGATAGCAACCGGAGAGTCATCTGCAGGACTGGACTTTTTGCAGGACTCAATTGCCTGTTGATCAGTTCTTTGTTGGCAAATAAAAATTGAGTTAGCTCTGAATCCCTGTCTCGCTTTGCTCATTTCGTAGATCGCTACAATATTTATTAGGCGGATGCTTTTATCTAAGTGACGTTACGTTAAAACATTTCAACCAACTGAATGCTACTAAGGTCGCTATCATCCGTAAATTCGTCTAATATGACCAATGAAGCCATCAGTGCAGCTAAATCCGAAGTTGATTTTTAATTTTGAAATGTTTGTGCAATGTTCAGTAAACCGTTCAACTAGCCGAACACAGTTCACCGCGATCGCTCGCCTAGTTGAACGCACCGCAGCTGTTACTGTTATGGTCTGATTTCAGTTTTCATATTCATTTTTTATTAGTTCTTATGTTATTTTCCAAATAGGTTAAATAGTCAATGGCAGTGTTTATAAGTTTATGACAATGTGCTTGGGACCAGTTGCTTGTATTATCCTGTTTACGCGGTCGTTTAGATTGATTTTACGGTTTCAGAACTGTAAGTATCATAGGGTAAATATTTTCTTGCTATAAAATCTAAGTTTCTGTATATGGCCTATATATGTATTATGATAGCCTTAAAAATACAAAATAAACAGCCAGTAATAATTTAAAAGGTGGCACCTGATTTTCTGTTACTATTATATTTAGTGTAGCGGCACGGTAGAGTGGCGGTTAGCCGTCCCTAGGGGTCTGTCTGTGTGGACTTTGCGTGTTCCTGTGGGTTTTCTCTGGGTACTCCGGTTTCCTCCCACAGTCCAAAGACATGCTGTTCAGGTTGATTGATCACTCTAAATTGCCCCCTGTGTGTGTGTGTGTGTGTGTGTGGTACCCTGCGATGGACTGGCGTCCCGTCCAGGGTGTTGTCCCGCCTTGCGCCCTGTGCCTGCAGGATTAGGCTAACCGGGACCCTCTAAAGGATTAAGCGGCTGTGATAATGGATGGGTAGATATTTAGTGTAAGAATGTCTCTAGTGATTCTAACACCTCAGAGTGACACCTATATCTAATTGTTTATCAATACAATTTTAAAAAATGAATCCTAATTTATAATACAATCCTTTTGGATTTTGGAGTTTTAAAATCGTGAATTAACTGTCAAAATGTTCAGAGGGGGAAAACGTATGACACTGGATGAGTCGGGTGACAATTGGTACATTTTCAATTTATCAGCAGAACTGCAGCACTCCTTGTGTTTGTGTAAAAAACTGTGGACTGGAATAAAGAGGAGCCTCCTTCCCACCTTCCAATATATCCAGCTGATCAGATCAGTCCTGAGAGAGGCAGGGGGGTATAAATATTTATATTTTAAAACTGTGTTTTGATTATTATATACACTAACAGGCCGACCCTTATAATAGGACTAATATTGTTTTTAAAATGAAACATAAGTGTAGAAATTGGGATCAGAGCCTCTGGATTCAAAATCCGCTTTCTTGTACACTAAATGATTAAAAGATATTTTCTTTCATTTTATATATCTTGGAGGCCGTTCTCATAAAGCTGGAGAACATTCACTATATTGGACAGATTTGTGAAAGGGAGTTGCAAGTACTAAGAAGTGATTTTTGAATCTACAACATGAATGTAGAAGAATCTCAGTAATGTGCATTTCTTAAAGACAATATATTGTATGGCTATTTTTGCCTGAAAACTGTAATAACTTTTTATTCTAATAAATGTATAATAAATAGAATACATTGTAGGAAAATAAATATGCCACACACCTGCTCTCTGATTTCAAAACCTGAAGTTGCTTTATTGTAATATGCAAGAACAAAGCCAAACAGCATGCTGGAGAGAGTCTCCTCCAGATTCTTTGATCGCAGCAGAGGTTACAAAGCTTGTATATCTGTCCTGATACAAAAATAACATTTCGCTCATAGAAATTTGCCATTTCCCCTCCTTGTTCTTCTCTTATCAGTTTTGTGGTCACCTGACTTTTACTCAGCCTGGCTTACAGGAATTTCACCTCCATGTCTCTCTTTCTTGTTAGCCTTGAACATCTATTTCTTTCCTCGTTCCACTTGGAGTTATCAGCATACCCTGCTTCCAGGCAGCATTGATTCAGAAAGCAGACAAAGTGCACGAGATGCAGAAGCGGCTTAGCTTTTTTACAAACAGTGATTCCTTTTCTTATTAAACAATAAAAGGGTGCTCTACTCTGTTAATCACTATCTATCTGTGCTTGTTCATGTTATGTCTAGTGCATTATAAAAAAGCATACATGAATAATATATTGTTAGTACATATTGTAAAAATATAAAAGGATTGCATATTGTTAAATACTTTAATAGTTATGTAAAGCAATACTACAAATTCCTGCCTTACAATTCAATACAGGATTAATGCTTTTTTTTCCAATGCCCATAAAAGTGTGATAGATCCAAGGCAAAAATGTCAGTGCAGTTATACTGGAGTAACTTCATGCACATATATTGTAGTCATTACAGCAAATAGGCAAGAAACTACACAACTGATTACAGTAGAAAGTTTTATCTTAAAAAACTTTCAATTTAGGCTTTTGATTTTGACATCTTGGAGGCCGTTCTTATAAAGCTGGATAACATTCACTTTATTGGACAGATCTGTTGAGAAAGGGAGGTGCAAGTACTAGCTTGGACAGATGCAATATTATCTGCATACTGAGTTAAATGCAAAGAGCTTGATCTGTGGGAGGTTTCATAGCGGTGTCAGCAAACCTGTTCAAAACAGATGCTTGAATATTATTTTTGCTTGCCAGACCAGATTTCTTTATTGTCTCTGTAAATGACCAAGTTGCCATCATCTTGCATAGTCAGGCAACAGGCTTGGCAGTTAGGCATGTAAGTGTTGGATTGCCACAGGGCAGTCCCTTTGGTATCGTACATCACCAGATTGCAGTCTCCTTGCATGATAACCTTGTCAGCATTCCTGTTTCCCCAAGTGTCGCTAGCCCATATTGGCACACCTTCGCGGTATTCATACACCACGAAATTCCCATCGTCCTTTAAAGATATAAAGGTATCATGACGATTAGTGCATGCATTTCAGGCATGTTCAATGACTGATTCCTATTCACAAAGCTTCAACTAGTTCATGTTCAATGTTATTTTACATTATTACAAATTTGTATTGTTTGATAAAATAGTATTGGCAAGTCATCAATGTGTAACGCACTTACTTAGGTTATGAGAAAAGTTTGAACTTTGGTGTTATATGAATGACCCACCTGAAAAATAGCCTTGTATTTGCCATTTGTTGAAAAGATGCATTGTCCCTTGGTGAGGAAGTCGTCCAATTCCAGTTTGTTGGTTCTGGTAAGAAACAAACAGAAGAAAATAGTTATTCTATTGTTCAGACTGATAAAGATCTGAGCACAGCAGTGTAGAATAGTGGTCAGGGCTCTGGACTCCTGTGCCGTGGGTTCAATCCCAGGTGTGGGACACTGCTGCTATACCCTTGAGTAAGGTACTTTGCCTAGATTGCTCCAGTAAATATTTGTAACAATTGTAAGTTGACCTAGATAAGGGTGTCTGCTAAGAAATTAATAATAATAACTTTCAATGTCCCATTAGTGGCATGGCAACTTCCCGTCAGTATTCTGATATAATTGAGATGACACAAGAGAAAGCAGCTGTACAGATTATAAATATGAAAGCAAACATGCCTATATGCTGAATCCATCTTTTACCCCTTGATTTCCATTACGAGAGTAGATGTTGAACTTCATGCTGATTTGAACTCGGCTCTCGCCAAGATAAGCACCAACTAAGACGTAGCTTTACATTAAACTAATATGATCCATCTGCATCTCCATCCATTTGCATTGTTTCCCATCTGATGATGTAGATATCTTTCTGTCTGGTGTTGATGGCTGAAGTGTAATGCTGGCTCCAGGGATCAGCTTATTGCCTCCCCAGCGCATCAGCACACACAACGGCTGCGATGCTGGCTCCGGGGATCAACCACAGTGCGGTCTCCCCAGCGCATCAGCATGACAACCGTCTGGATTGAGCTAAGTAGGGTACATCTCTGGAGTCTTCAAGTGGGCACCTTCCATCCTCGGTGTTTCGTTGACTAGCCCACGACACCTCAAGAGGACAAAACAGTGATTCTGGTGTCCTAGCATCACCCCCCTCCATCCCCCACTCAACTCAGCCCAGCTTACTTACCTGTACATCAGCGTTTCTTTCTTTCTATTGTGCTTGAGATCCCCTGCCAGAATCTTTCCGTCTCAACCACAGCCAGTTTCTGCTCCTCTCTGCTGCTTCAGATAAGTTCTTCACTGTGCAACGCAACTCTTGGCCATTGAACCCGACGTCTCTGAGAAACCGGGTTGTAGAGTGTGCCACAAATCCTCGACAACCCACCTCCACTGGGTAAACCCGGACTCTCCATCCTCGCTGTTCCGCTTCAGCAGCTAGTTGAGCATACCGCAGTTTCTTCCTCTCATACGCCTCATCTACAGCATCCTCCCATGGCACTGTTAACTCTACCAGGTGAACAAGGCGTGCTGATCCAGACCACAAGACAATGTCTAGTCGAAGGTTAGTGGTGGCAGTCTCAGGTGGAAAAATAAGCCGTTGACCAAGTGCCAGCATCTCCCAGTCTCTAGCAGCTTCCAGTTGTCCTGGACGAGGCTTAGTTTTAACACCTTTTCTTGGTGGTTGCTCTCCTGGGTGGAGGAATGTTGTCTTTTGTGTGTAATGCTTTGATGGAACTGGTGGTAACTTATTGGTCGGTTACGCTTGTCTTCCAATGCTAAGGCCAATGTTATTCATAACAGATTTATTAACTGAATACAAAATATTGCAGTGTTCCCCGTGGTGAGTGAATTTGTATTTCAATGATTTAATCATTAAGTCGGCTTGGAGAAAGGTGTCCCTGGACAGAAATAATAATAATGATAATTACCATTATGTGTATGTTTAGTAATTGATCACTACCTCTACTACCAAGTTCTGGCAGGAAACAGTTCTGTGCAATACCACTTCTTATACTGAGAATTTAATTACAGCTGTCCAGAAATACACAAATAAAGAAGAAAAACAGGTATTGTATCATTAGCGAGTTAGAAAATCACTTACAAGAGATCATCCTGTGGAAATCTAAAAAAGGAGTGTGGCGGAGTCTCCCGCCCCTTTGTTTATTATTATTTTGTATTATGATTTATAAGTATAAATGTGACGGCGAAAAGCCGTGTTTTGTATATTGTTTTATTTTTAAAAACCTTGTGAGGATGCGTGACTGATCAGCTACTGATTATTAAACTAGCTGTCAGTCACGCATCCTTATTAATCTCGTGCTTTTTTATTAATAGCTAGTTAACCCCTCGGCCAGAATATAAAAGCCTGCAGCTGTCTCAAGGTTGAGAGTGTCAGAGGAGAGACGTAACTCTGAGAAAACAATTGCTATGCGTGCTGGTTAAAAACCAGCACCATTCTTGTTTTATTTCTGTTTATTATTTGTTTATTTGTGTGTATTTTTGTTCAAATCTTTTGTTTGTTAAATAAACATACTGAGCGCCACGGCTGGGTTTTCACCCACCATTCATTGTTTGGAGTCTGTGTTTCTGGTCTGACGTCAGCCCTGTAGCCATTCTGTTCACAAGGAGATATCGCCTTTTTATACACAGTGTTTCCACATATACAGAGAGATGACTATACAGAGATCTCATCCACCCCTTGACAAGCAAGCCATGTCTCCAAAGGCAGTGTGCTCTTGATTATGCATGAGCAGCAGGCAATTTCAGGATGGACTTGGGCGATACAACATAGTTGCATTAATCATATTAACAGTGATATGTGTCTCTTAATGTTAGAATAGCTGTGTTTGCAATCTCGCTCTTAGAGTATCTCACAGCAAAACCCAAAAAGAAAATCCAATAGACATATTCACCCGTCCTTGCCAACCTCCCTCCCCACCACCCACCTGACCTCCCTCCCCACTGCACACTGCAATCCCTGTGAACCAAAATACACCACATTAAAAAGACACACATTAATCCATCTTCTCCTTCGAAGGGAATCACAGGGTCCTGCGCGCAGAGAAATCTGCAGGCGCCGCAGAATCCTGGAAATGCTGGCCGAGGAAAGAAATAACTTCATCCTAAGTGTTAGGACAAGCACGCCCGCCATGGTTAACCTTCGGAACAGCAGGGTAAACTAAAAAATACAACGACTCCATGGCAATGAAGCTTCGCCCTTACCTCTCCAAACACCCTCCTCTTCGCAGCAGTAACAGCAGAATAACTCACATAGAAAGACAGTTTACAACCTTGGATGAGAACCGGATCTGATTTTCGAGCAGCCTGAAGAATGCGCTGTCGGGCAGTGTAACGGAGGCACTGAAATGTCAAGGTGTGGGCCCGACTGGAATCCCTAGGACCACCAGAGTAAATGCGATGTACTCTGTTTAACTTCAGAAAGGGGTGATCACCATAGACTTCATTGCTGGAAACCAACGTGGAATTTCTTGTTGAAGAAAAGCGAACAGGCACGGGTCATCACCCTCGGCTCCCTCCGTAGGCCCACCAGCCTTTACATTGCAGCAATGATTTCTGTCCTCAAGATCTGCCATCTTGTCTTGCATTTGTCAATACGAGCGTTGCATTGATTCATTTTACCTTTTTGCTGCTCTGGTGATGTCCTGCTTGGCAGTTAACTTTTTACAGAGGAAACAAAAATCAGTAACCACTGAGGACAACAGTGGTATCGGCAACACTTTTGAAGAACAGGCAGCAAGGCTGCGCCAATTGCTTCCTGACTGATCCCTAAAAGCAAGTGTAACCTCGGCAAAGCGAGTCTCCTAATCATCGGGCCCGCTGACTTTTTAAGCGCTTCCCTCCTCTGCTGACTGAGGAGAAGCAATGGATGCCTTGCGTGAAGCAGCCACAGTAATCCTACACTGTGCACTTAAAATAAAACAGGAAAAAATGACACGGGGTAATGCAAATGGATGAATTCAATTCAAAACAGCAATGTGGTTTTAGGAGCTCCCTAGCAAGCAGCCACCTCCATGATATGTGATCTCCTTGTAATTAAATGTTACATTTAATATAATGAAAACTAATTGTCAAAACTGAAACATTTTGTTGTTATGTAAATAGGTTTGTACTGAAATTATTATGGCCAGCATTTGAATTCATATGGAGTGTATCCAGAAGATTTTTTTTTTTTATCTGCAGATATTAATTACATAAATGCATACAGACCAACCAACATTTGCTCCAAATTTTTCAGAAAAATACAAAATATTAAAACTAAAATTTAATTGAAAAAAATATAACTTTGTTGATTAATCCATCCTCTGTAACATTTTTTTTAATTTGTAAAAATGTATACAAATTCAGTCCCGCAGTAAAGACCATTACAAATTCAGTGTGTTATTTCACAGCCAAACTGTTTTGTATTGTGCTAATTTATTTATGTATTGATTATTATGAGACAGGAGATTGCAGGGGTACCCTCTAGATACTGGGAAAATACTGGGGAAGATACAGGGGAAGATACAGGGGAAGATACAGGGTATCACCTAAAACAAAAAAAGACTTACCTGCGGGCTGCTTTTGCTCTGTAGGAGAATAAGAGATAAATAAATGAATCAATACATGAATGAATAAATACCAGCCGTGTTTAAAAAGGAGCTACTAAAGGCTGAACGCTGATATTTCCCTTGACAGGTGCACATGTTCAGAGTGAAACACGGAAGGCATGAAAGTAGTGAAGAAAAACAAATGTACTGTATTAAAAGCAACATCTAACTCCTCAGTTTAGAATTGTTATATATTCTATGGTAAATATGGATTCAGTACAGCAAAACAAAAGGCAGCTGCTCCTTTCAGTGTGTATGTTGTGATAAATATAAAACTATACACAACAACGTTTAATCATGTTCTTCATTTTTATCAATTAAGTAGACTCTTGTATCTGTTTTTCTTTAATTTTTGCCTTCCATTTGACTACTATTGTAATATCCTTGTAAACTGTGCTAATAACACAGTATACAGTAGCAGAGTACATCATTGTAAATCATAGTAAAGCAGGGTGAACAACAGTTCAAATGATAGGCTAGCACATTAAAGGTAAGACATGGTAAATGGTGGTAAGAGAAGCACATCCAGTTGAAAATGATTATTCACCATAAGCCACAGTCTGTGAGGTATTTAATTCATATTTCATCATTCAGTACTGTACTGGAATGAAATGTTAGCGTAACTTAAAATGTTAATATAATAAATAATAGTCAAAACTAAGCCATTATGTTGCAATTTAAATAGGTTCACAATTAAATCATATTATGTAAGGCAACATTTCCATTTATACTGTGGGTATCCAGAAGCTTTTATTATTGCAAACAACATTACATGCAAATATACTAAAGGAACATAAACTTATACACACCAACCAATGTTTCACAAAAATACAAAATGTTAAAAGTTTAAAATTATTTTAATAAATAATCCTTGCTCTGTGACATTCAATCCATCCATTCATCATCAATATTAGCTTAATCCTTTAAGGTCGCGGTGAGCCAGAGTCGAACCCGGCAGACACAGGGTACAAGGCAGGACTACACCCTGGACAGAACGCCAGTCCATCGCAGGGCACCACACACACCCACTCATTCACACACTCACACAGAGGGCAATTTAGAGTGACCAATCAACCAGAACCGCAGGTCTTTGGACTTTGGACTGGAGGAAACCAGAGTACCCGAAAACCCATGAGAACACGGGAGAACATGCAACTCCACAGACAGACCCCTAGGCCGAATCGAGCCTAGGACCCTGAACTGTGAGGGCAGCAGCACCCACCATGCCACCGCATCCTCCCCTGTGACATTCAAGTTTGGACCAAGTCAAAACTTCAACCACCCGCTAAACACAAATGACAAACTCAGTTTCAATGGTGGGTTCCTTTTCTGGGTGGAATAACCTTCAGACAAACAAAAAATCCGCCAGCAGTAGGCTACCAGGTTTGTAATTTGCGATTAGCAGGTGGGTCAAAGTTTTGATTTGGTTAGATTAGGTGTTTTTTTTCAATCTGTAAAACAAATTTAGCACAGCAGCAAAAGCCATTACAAATTGAGTGTGTTATTTTAATAAGGCTTTCACAATCAAACTGTTTTGTATTTTACTAATTTATTCATGTATTTATTATGATTAGACAGGAGATTGTAGGGGTACCCTGTAGATACTGGGGAAGACACAGGTAAGATAGCATATTACAACCCTGTAAAACTAAAGATAAACAATGTACTTACCTGCAAGCTGCTTCTTGTCTGTGGGAGAATAAGGGATAAATAAATGAATCAATACATGAATGAATACCAGACGTGTTTAAATAGGACCATCTAAAGGCTGAACTGTCTCCAGAAAACAAAAGAAAAAAGACTTACCTTCGAGCCTCTTCTTCTCTGTGGGAGAATAAGGGATAAATAAATAAATTGATGAATACATGAATGAATAAATACCAGGACGTGTTTAAAAAGGAGCATCTAAAGGCTGAGTGCTGGTATTTCCTTGTCAGGTGCACATGTTCAAAGAGATAGTAGCAAGCAGTAAAGAAAACAAAAGTACTGGGTTCAAAGCAATGTCTAGGTGGTAAATTGTGTTGAGAGAAGCACATACAATTGAAAATGCTTATTCACCATAACCCACAGATTGTGAGGTATTTAATTCATATTTCATCATTCAGTACTGTACTGAATTTAATATTAACATTTAATATAATGAGAACTAATTGTCAAAACTAAAACATTGTGTTGCAATTTAAATAGGTTTGCAATGAAATATTATGTGACAGGGGTCAGCAACTGGCAGTCCATCTGAGGTATGAGGACGGCCCCTCTGAGTTTTTTACCAATGTATTACACTGGAATAAAACATTCATTAGATCCGTCACCTCATTATAAAAGCGTAGCTCTTTTTGTCAGTCTGTTTCTGTGTTGTTGCACGTGAGAGAGCACGCAGCCAGCGTCACGAGGAAGTGCGGAATCAATGCTTATGCTGTGCGTTGTTGACTGAAAAGACGATAGTAGCTGCAATGTCTTTATTGAAAGAATTACATTTTTATTTTTAATAAATACAGTAAAATTGTACTCCATGCCTTGCCCAGTGTGTTTTTAAGTTTAGTGTTATAGTGTTGGTCTTACCACCTGATAATTGAGTTCAGAATCGTTAAGTTTTGTTGAGTCGTTCTTGCTATGTTGAGGGTGTCGAGCCCTGATGTAAGATATTGTGGGTATTGCAAACAGTAAAGGTGGTATATACACCATGGTAAATAATAAATATGGTAAACCATGGTATATGCCATGGTGTGATGCAGAATCTTCCCGCGCTCCATCACTAATGCCGAACCCTGACCATTTACCAATATAACCTGTGATTTAATATAGCTTACCTGACTGCAGAATATGCACATGGTTATGTGGTGTCACTGTTACGGTAAAATACAGATAAGAGTTGTAAATGAACTTACTTGTCCTTGTATATTCTTTTCAGTTCCCCGATAATATGAGGGGCAACCCTGTAAAAGAAAGAAATGTCTACACTGTCATGTACAGTCCTGGCTCAGTTACAGTAGTTTAGTCCAAGGGTGGGGTTGATGGTGAATGATAGCAGTACACTAATACTGGATAGAGTCTATCCGAGTGTCTGCTGTATATGGCAACTTGTGTTTCATTGTTTGCATTTTGTTCCCTGTGTTTGTGCACCTGATGGCAGTACAATAAAACTCCACCATTGTACTCTATCTGGACCCTGTGCATTTTATTTCACCAGCCACTGGGTCCCGCCACCTTACACATGCTAAATGACGAGCACAGTAAACCTGGTAAAGCTTGGTATTTTTGAATAATAAAGATAAACGTGAGAAATGATAGTAGCCATACCTCCGTCCACCTGTTTCTTTTTTAGGTCTGTCGCTGATTAATTCAGTACCAAAGGCTTTCCACAGATCATCTGCTTGCTCCTCCTCCATGTATTCATCCATCAGACTACTCAGCCTCTCGCACTTCACTTTGATTTGCGATTCCTGCTCTTCATAGTTTTCTGATGTTGTCAAAGACTTCTTTCTCTTCAACAGATTTTCTAAGCTCTTCACTGCCCACAACTGAGTTACATCAGTTATATCAAAGCTTTTCCATTCTTTTCCATTCTTTACCAAATCATCAATTCTCTCATCATCCCACCACTTAGGATGATCTACTCTGGCACCCTTTCCACGTGCCTGGCTTGCAACCATTTCTCTCCAACACTCCCTCAGAATGCAAGCCAGTCCCATTGGATCATTGAAATTCTTGAAGTGGTTGTCCATAATGATGTTCCAGACTGGGATAAAATCGCTGGCCTGGCCGCGTCAATCACACTCCAGGTGCTCTGGTTTTCATCCAGCCCTCTCTTCCACTCTGAATAGAACAAGCCTCCTGGGGCCCGCCCCGATCATCTGAACTGCAATATCAATGTCACTTGTATTGGTCTCATGTGTCCTGTTGATTCTCTGGCATCACTATTGTTGTGTGAAGCTGAGAATCCACCACCCCCATAAAATGAGAAGGAAGCCTTTACATGAGCATCAATAGATCTGGACATTTCATTGAACTTTGATTTCTTTTGATTGGAATGAACTTCATGTGATGACGCCTTAACACAGTGTATACCTCCAAAATGGACAACGCTGCCATTTACATGAGACCCAAATCGTTGCAGAAATGTAATAGCCTGACTTTGCAATAAAACAACCATTTGTCGACGAATCAAGTCTCTGCTGATAAAATCATCTATTTCTTTCAAGACATGCAAGGCGTCTTCAGACAGCTTTAACTGTGTGTGGGTGAATTCAAATGAAGCCATGGGCACGAATGTTTGTTTTATCACAGATCCATAGGACTCTGCCTTGGCCCGACTTGTCTTGTTGCTATCTGTAGAGCTGCTTGCTGTTCCTCCACCAGCCTCCACACTGAATCCTGCATAGGATGCATGGAGTTCAGCTGAATAACTAGCGCCACATGTTTGCAGACTGCTTTCAAATGAGCTCTCATGTTCTGAAGACTGAAAGGTGTACGATTTCTCCTGCATGCTCAAGAATGGCCCGAGCAAGCAACATTCCACTGGTTTATCCAAGATAATACCTCGATAGACTTGTTCATCCTTAACGTCATTACTGAACAAGATTCCTCTGAAAACACCACCTTCTGATGCTCTGTAAATTAAATCAGACGGTGTCCATTCTGTTCGTTTCACTGAGTTAGACTTTAATGTGTCCATTTTATTCATTAACTCTGTTAAAGTGCTCAAGGATTTATCAGCAGATGCTTTTAGATCGTTATTGCCAAGCTCATCTCTCCCAATTCTTTTGAGATGGCTTTTTTAGATCTTTAGTTACATTTCCAAGTCCGTCACTTATTTTTGACGATTTCCAAAGCCCTTTCTCACCCTCTTGTGTCATCTTTTGGTGCAATCTCAGTGTTTAGCAGTCTGCTCAAGGCTCTTCTCCCATTCTTTTTCAGTTTTCTTTTGAAGTAAGCGGAGGTCACTATTCTTTAGGTACTGGAGAGAAACTAATGAAGTGATTCCATACTCCTCTTTCAATATGTTTTTCCATTTCTCCGTATCAAGGCCTGAGTCTTCGATCTTCTTTTCCAAATCTTCATCTGAAATGACATACCGTGGACTTTAAAGGGTACATTCTCTAAAAGATCTCTCTGAGCCAGTAGAGAAGCCTTCCACATTTACTCTCACGTGTACTGGCGCATGTATTGGCCAGTTCAAGTTCCATGTGGTAATAAAGTCTCTGCTGTGTTAATGATTCTGAAAAAAAACAATTCCAACTAATGAGCAAGCATTGGTAAACACATTTCCAATATGTGGAAATAAGGCTTTTGTTCTTAACTGCCCCGTACAAAAAAAAAGTGATACCGTGCTGATTGACAGCCAATCCCACAACTCAGTTCCATGGGATTGTCAATGGCATTCCCTTTGTCTATATATTTCAAGCTCAGTACTGTGAAGGCCTTATTTGCATGTATAGAAATGTGTTTACCAATGTGGCCAAACAAAATGTTGCAGTCGCTGCCCCTGGACTTCCTTAGTTATTAGAAATTAGAACAGTTTTACTGCCTTTTCTCCGCAACCACGAACACAGCAGACAGACAGACCTTGTTTCCACACAGAACTTGAACTAGCCAATGACGCTTCACTGGGCATGCAACAGTACATGGGAAGGCATCTACTGGCTCAGGAGAGATGCTTCAGAAGAGCAGATGTATTGGACATTCGGACCGCAAGGCAGGATAATTCATCTTTTTATTTTTATCTACTGCTGATTTCCCTTTAAGAGCTGAGGAACAATGTCAATTACTTTTCAACCTCAACTTCTCCTTCATCGTGTTAAAGATTTTTTCACTTAGGGTTCAGATTAAATCAAAACTTTGGCAACCTGCACATCACACTTTAAAAAACTGTATTTCATAGCTTTTTCTTTTATGAGTAGAAGAAATAAGATACTAACAGAAAAAAGGAAAACACTATTAAATACAGTTTTGTAGTGCATTAGCGGGTTGTCAAAGTTTTGATTTTGTCCAGGCCTTAGTTTAAATTCTCAATATATGGGGCTCCCGAGTGGCATTGCATGCAGCTAAGGCGCTTCACCGGCAGTGCAGGGTGCGTCCTATAGCCTGGAGATCGCTGGTTCCAATCCAGGCTATGCCATCGCTGACTATGGCCGGAAGTTCCATGGGGGGGATACACAAGCGCCGCACGGGTGGGAAGGGTTTAAGTCAGCAGGGTAATGCTTGTCTCACCACACACTAGCTAATCCTACCACTTCTTTCTGCTTACCTGATTTTGGTGAAATGTCAACATTAACCAGCTTGGCTAAAGCAAGTCTTTCCCAGTGAGCTTGCATGCTTTTCAAGCTTCTGGTAGTCGCCTTTGTTTAAATGCTGGAGAGCCTCAACTGATGTAACTTGAAACTCTCTTAACAATTCTTCCATTTCTTTGGATCAAGTCCTTGGTTTTAATCTGGACTTCCAAATCTGAAATGAAATACCACACATCATTGCCGGATTTCTTCCAATTGCTGAAAATGGTTTCAAAGGAAGATTTTCATGCATCATGCTTGAAAAAACCTTCCCAATAATTACTCTGCTTCCTTAAAACATTGTATGTTACAGGCAAATCTCAAAGTGTCTGACTTTGGGTATGTCTTTGGGATAATTGTCCTAATGTGTAACAGCAATATAGAGCGACCTACAAGTGGTGCACCAGCAAAGAACGACGCTTGAAGTCACTCTTCCACAACCGTAGAGCGTGGATAGCAACACGTCCCGACAACGTACAGCAAGCCCATCCGGACAAAAACTGGTAAGGACCTGTCTATATAACGCAGCTATTGCAATTCAGCAGAACCATTACAGTTAACACTTAAAGCACCACTTTGGCACAACTCTAACGTGAATGTGAACCCCGCCACTTTAGTCTTTCGATCATTTTTGAAAGTGCTCCTACCTTATTTGCATGTATAGAAATGTGTTTACCAATGTGGCCAAACAAAATGTTGCAGTCGCTGCCCCTGGACTTTCTTAGTTATTAGAAATTAGAACAGTTTTACTGCCTTTTCTCCCAACCTACCTAACACAGCAGACAGACAGACCTTGTTTCCACACAGAACTTGAACTAGCTAATACGACGCTCACTGGACATGCAACAGTACATGTGGAAGGCATCTACTGGCTCAGGAGAGATGCTTCAGAGCAGCAGATGTTTTGGACATTCGGATAGCAAGGTAGGATAGTTCATCTTTATTTTTATCTACTGCTGATTTCCCTTTAAGAGCTGAGGAACAATGTCAATTACTTTTCAACCTCAACTTCTCCTTCATTGTGTTAAAGACTTTTCACTTAGTTCAGATTAAATCAAAACTTTATAACCCGTTAATCACACTTTACAAACTGTATTTCATAGCTTTTTCTTTATGAGTAGAAGAAATAAGATACTAACAGAAAAAAAGAAAACACTATTAAATACAGTTTTGTAGTGCATTAGCGGGTTGTCAAAGTTTTGATTTTGTCCAGGCCTTAGTTTAAATTCTTAATATATGGGGCTCCCGAGTGGCATTGCATGCAGCTAAGGCGCTTCACCGGCAGTGCAGGGTGCGTCCTATAGCCTGGAGATCGCTGGTTCCAATCCAGGCTATGCCATCGCTGACTATGGCCGGAAGTTCCATGGGGGATACACAAGCGCCGCACGGGTGGGGAGGGTTTAAGTCAGCAGGGTAATGCTTGTCTCACCACACACTAGCTAATCCTACCACTTCTTTCTGCTTACCTGATTTTGTTGAAATGTCAACATTAACCAGCTTGGCTAAAGCACGTCTTTCCCAGTGAGCTTCTGCATGCTTTTCAAGCTTCTGGTAGTCGTCTTTGTTTAAATGCTGGAGAGCCTCAACTGATGTAACTTGAAACTCTTTCTTTAACAATTCCTTCCATTTCTTTGGATCAAGTCCTTGGTTTTTAATCTGGACTTCCAAATCTGAAATGAAATACCACACATCATTGCCGGGATTTCTTCCAATTGCTGAAAATGGTTTCAAAGGAAGATTTTCATGCATCATGCTTGAAAAAAAAAAAACTTCCCAATAATTACTCTGCTTCCTTAAAAACATTGTATGTTACAAGCAAATCTCAAAGTGTCTGACTTTGGGTATGTCTTTGGGATAATTGTCCTAATGTGTAACAGCAATATAGAGCGACCTACAAGTGGTGCACCAGCAAAGAACGACGCTGAAGTCACTCTTCCACAACCGTAGAGCGTGGATAGCAACACGGTCCCGACAACGTACAGCAAGCCCATCCGGACAAAACTGGTAAGGACCTGTCTATATAACGCAGCTATTGCAATTCAGCAGAACCATTACAGTTAACACTTAAAGCACCACTTTGGCACAACTCTAACGTGAATGTGAACCCCGCCACTTTTAGTCTTTCGATCATTTTTGAAAGTGCTCCTACCTTATTTGCATGTATAGAAATGTGTTTACCAATGTGGCCAAACAAAATGTTGCAGTCGCTGCCCCTGGACTTCCTTAGTTATTAGAAATTAGAACAGTTTTACTGCCTTTTCTCCGCAACCACGAACACAGCAGACAGACAGACCTTGTTTCCACACAGAACTTGAACTAGCCAATACGACGCTTCACTGGGCATGCAACAGTACATGTGGAAGGCATCTACTGGCTCAGGAGAGATGCTTCAGAGCAGCAGATGTTTTGGACATTCGGATAGCAAGGTAGGATAGTTCATCTTTTATTTTTTATCTACTGCTGATTTCCCCTTTAAGAGCTGAGGAACAATGTCAATTACTTTTCAACCTCAACTTCTCCTTCATTGTGTTAAAGACTTTTCACTTAGGTTCAGATTAAATCAAAACTTTGGCAACCTGTTAATCACATTTTACAAAACTGTATTTCATAGCTTTTTTTTTTATGAGTAGAAGAAATAAGATACCAACAGAAAAAAAGAAAACACTATTAAATACAGTTTTGTAGTGCATTAGCGGTTGTCAAAGTTTTGATTTTGTCCAGGCCTTAGTTTAAATTCTTAATATATGGGCTTCCCCGAAAGGCATTGCATGCAGCTAAGGCGCTTCACCGGCAGTGCAGGGTGCGCCCTATAGCCTGGAGATCGCTGGTTCCAATCCAGGCTATGCCATCGCTGACTATGGCCGAAGTTCCATGGGGGATACACAAGCGCCGCACGGGTGGGAGGGTTTAAGTCAGCAGGGTAATGCTTGTCTCACCACACACCAGCTAATCCTACCACTTCTTTCTGCTTACCTGATTTTGGTGAAATGTCAACATTAACCAGCTTGGCTAAAGCACGTCTTTCCCAGTCAGCACCTGCATGCTTTTCAAGCTTCTGGTAGTCGTCTTTGTTTAAATGCTGGAGAGCCTCAACTGATGTAACTTGAAACTCTTTTCTTTAACAATTCCTTCCATTTCTTTGGATCAAGTCCTTGGTTTTTAATCTGGACTTCCAAATCTGAAATGAAATACCACACATCATTGCTGGGATTTCTTCCAATTGCTGAAAAATGGTTTCAAAGGAAGATTTTCATGCATCATGCTTGAAAAAAAACCTTCCCAATAATTACTCTGCTTTCTTAAAAACATTGTATGTTACAAGCAAATCTCAAAGTGTCTGACTTTGGGTATGTCTTTGGGATAATTGTTCTAATGTGTAACAGCAATATAGAGCGACCTACAAGTGGTGCACCAGCAAAGAACGACGCTTGAAGTCACTCTTCCACAACCGTAGAGCGTGGATAGCAACACGGTCCCGACAACGTACAGCAAGCCCATCCGGACAAAACTGGTAAGGACCTGTCTATATAACGCAGCTATTGCAATTCAGCAGAACCATTACAGTTAACACTTAAAGCACCACTTTGGCACAACTCTAACGTGAATGTGAACCCCGCCACTTTTAGTCTTTCGATCATTTTTGAAAGTGCTCCTACCTTATTTGCATGTATAGAAATGTGTTTACCAATGTGGCCAAACAAAATGTTGCAGTCGCTGCCCCTGGACTTTCTTAGTTATTAGAAATTAGAACAGTTTTACTGCCTTTTCTCCGCAACCACGAACACAACAGACAGACAGACCTTGTTTCCACACAGAACTTGAACTAGCCAATACGACGCTTCACTGGACATGCAACAGTACATGTGGAAGGCATCTACTGGCTCAGGAGAGATGCTTCAGAGCAGCAGATGTTTTGGACATTCGGATAGCAAGGTAGGATAGTTCATCTTTTTATTTTTTATCTACTGCTGATTTCCCTTTAAGAGCTGAGGAACAATGTCAATTACTTTTCAACCTCAACTTCTCCTTCATTGTGTTAAAGACTTTTCACTTAGGTTCAGATTAAATTAAACTTTGGCAACCTGTTAATCACACTTTACAAAACTGTATTTCATAGCTTTTCTTTTTATGAGTAGAAGAAATAAGATACTAACAGAAAAAAAGAAAACACTATTAAATACAGTTTTGTAGTGCATTAGCGGTTGTCAAAGTTTTGATTTTGTCCAGGCCTTAGTTTAAATTTTAATATATGGGGCTCCCTGAGGCATTGCATGCAGCTAAGGGCGCTTCACCGCAGTGCAGGGTGCGGGCCCATAGCCTGAGATCGCTGTTCCAATCCAGGCTATGCCATCGCTGACTATGGCCGGAAGTTCCATGGGGATACACAAGCGCCGCACGGGTGGGAGGGTTTAAGTCAGCAGGGTAATGCTTGTCTCACCACACTAGCTAATCCTACCACTTCTTTTCTGCTTACCTGATTTTGGTGAAATGTCAACATTAACCAGCTTGGCTAAAGCAGTGTCTGACTTTGGGTATGTCTTTGGGATAATTGTTCTAATGTGTAACAGCAATATAGAGCGACCTACAAGTGGTGCACCAGCAAAGAACGACGCTTGAAGTCACTCTTCCACAACCGTAGAGCGTGGATAGCAACACGGTCCCGACAACGTACAGCAAGCCCATCCGGACAAAACTGGTAAGGACCTGTCTATATAACGCAGCTATTGCAATTCAGCAGAACCATTACAGTTAACACTTAAAGCACCACTTTGGCACAACTCTAACGTGAATGTGAACCCTCGCCACTTTTAGTCTTTCGATCATTTTTGAAAGTGCTCCTACCTAATTCTCGCATTAGTTTACTGACTAGAGCTGGTTTCGACCCCTCTTTGGAGATTGGTAAGCGGCCATTACTCTCTTTCACTGCACGAGGCCTTGTGTAGCTTTCTTATACCGTGTGAGAGCTGTTCTGGTGCTGTAAGGAGACCCCGCGGCTCGCTGCATCGTCCTCTACGCCAATTTAATCAGCCACAGCGACCAAAAAAAAAAACTTGGGCCTAGTGCCCTCCAAGCGTCGGGCTCACCTAGCGCCGCTGACCATGCCGACTGCATACCCCGGCATCGACCGTGGTTTTCCCGCTGACCCCGATTGACTTGGCACCGGTGTAACCATCTTCAGCGCCACCTACAGCCCAACGCCGACTGCGCCTACCATCGGCACCGACCTCGGAACCATCTGACTCGGTACCGACTGTTCAGCACCGACAGTGCTCTCCTCGACGCTGATCCCTGCACCGATTAACTCTGCACCGGTGAATAGCTTCAGAGCCGTCTACAGCCCGGCACCGACCTCGGCACAGATTGACCTCACCGGTGACTAGCTTCAGAGCCGCCACAGCCCGGCACCGACCTCGGCACAGATTGACCCGCACCGTGACTAGCTTCAGAGCCATCTACAGCCCGGCACCGACCTCGCACAGATTGACTCAGCACTGGTGACTAGCTTCAGAGCCGCCTACCGCCCGGCACCGACCTCGCACAGATTGACTCAGCACTGGTGACTAGCTTCAGAGCCGTCTACCGCCCGCACCGACCTCGCACAGATTGACTCAGCACTGGTGACTAGCTTCAGAGCCGCTCTACAGCCCGCACCAACCTCGCACAGATTGACTCGGCACCGTGACTAGCTTCAGAGCTGCCTACCGCCCGGCACCGACCTCGCACAGATTGATTTAGCACCGTGACTAGCTTCAGAGCCATCTACAGCCCGGCACCGACCTCGGCACAGATTGACTCGCACCGGTGACTAGCTTCAGAGCCGCTTACAGCCCGGCACCGACCTCGGCACAGATTGATTCGGCACCGGTGAGTAGCTTCAGAGCCGTCTACAGCCCGGCACCGACCTCGGCACAGATTGACTCCCAGGACTCCTGGGTGCTATTGACAATGAGACATGGATACGCTCTACAATTCCGCTTAGGTCCGCCACCCTTCAAGGGTGTGCTCCTCACCACCGTCGAACCAGCGAGAGCGATACTCCTTCAACAGGAGATCGCCAATCTTCAACAGAAGAATGCTGTGCACTTGGTAGATCCAAGGAATGCCCTCAGCGGCTTTTACTCCAGGTACTTCCTGGTGCCCAAGAGGGACGGCGGTTTCAGACCTTCTGGACCTCAGAATCCTCAACTTCTTCCTCAAACAGAGGAAGTTCAACATGTTGACAGCACAGCGTATCCTCCAGTCTGTCCAACCGGGTGACTGGTTTACATCGATCGACCTGCAAGACGTCTACTTTCATGTCCCGATCCGTCCCGCGCACAGAAAGTATCTAAGCTTCGCCTTTCAAGGCAACACGTACGAATTCTGCGTGCTGCCGTTTGGCCTCTTGCTGGCGCCCCGCACATTTTCAAAGTGCATGGATGCAGCACTGGCTCCACTCAGGCTGCGGGGTATTCGGATCCTGAACTATCTGGACGATTGGCTAGTTTGAGCGCATTCCAAAAGACGTGCAGAGACGCACACAAAACAGGTCATAGATCATGTGATGTTAAGGCTCTCAATACATCAACAGAAGAGCAACCAAGCATGGTGAAGGCCCGGCGGCCTGCGCCACCGGGCCTTCACCATGCAGTGCACAGACTCCTGTCCTGGACGCACAGAAACTTCATGCTCATCAGGGCAGTTCACCTCCCCGGTGGACAACAAGGCAGCAGACCTCCTGTCCAGAAGAGCCCAGACAGCTGAATGGAGACTGCATCCTCAAGTGGTGCAGCAGATTTGGGAGAGGTTTCACCGCACGAGTCGACCTCTTTGCCAGAGCCGAAGTCAACTCATTGCCCCTATGGTTCTCCATGGATAGAGACGGGCCCCCTGGAGTAGACGCGCTAGCTCACCCCTGGCCACAGGGGCTCTTGTATGAGTTCCTCCGCTACCATTATTACCCCCTGACACTAGAGAGGATCAGGGGTGGAGAGAGCACAGGTTCTGCTGGTTGCACCCAGATGGCAGAGACGCCCTGGTTTGCTCTCCTCTCCACATGTTGTCGCCCTCCTATGAAAAGTATGGTCCCCAAGTGGGATCCAGAACTGGTACTGTGGTCCCTTATGGGTGCCCCATTTGATCCCATGGCGTCAGCAGAACTGCGCCCTGTTTCATTGAAGGTGGTATTTTTAATAGCCATTACATCTGCCAGACGAGTAAGTGAGCATGTGCTGTCCATTGATGACACATGCATGGCTTTCACTGGAAATGACTCGCGGGTAACATTAATAACAAATCCATCCTTTTTGCCAAAGGTGGTATCCTCATTCCATATTAACCAGCCAGTGGTTTTGGAAACTTTCACACCTCCCCCGCACGAATCAGAGGAGGACCGTAGACAGCACAGGCTATGCCCTGTTCGGGCTCTGCGCTGTTACCTGGATAGGACGGCGTCCTGGAGACAGTCCAACCAGCTATTTGTCTGCTAGGGTCCCGCTCAGAGGTCAGGGCCCATCGGCAGCGCCTAGCGCACTGGGTGGCAGATGTGATACGCTTGGCGTATGAACAGACGGATTCCCCGTTACAAGGGCCAGGCAACTTCGTGGGCTTTCCTTCATGGCACCTCCTTAGATGAGTTATGCAATGCTGCTACATGGACAGGTAGTCAGACATTTGCACGATTTTACTGCCTTGATGTTACAAACCGAGCGAGACCGTCCTGGGCTCTAGGGTGTTGCTTAAGGCATGCCCTTAGGGCCATATGGGCTCTGAGGCTATCGCCGTGAGGCTGTACTGTAGGTAATCTGGAGCCACGACAGCTTTGGTACAGCTTCCCATTCGGTAATGGTTGTCATTCAATTGAAAGGGAACATTACCATAACCCTGGTTCCCTGAAAGAGAATGACAACCATTACCCTTCGAGGACGTGTCCCCAGCTGACCTCTGTTTTCGAAAGAAAATGGCGATGTGCTACTGTGAGGACATCCCTCTTCAGCAGGAGGTGGGAGGGACTTTCCCCTTACAGCAGGGCCCTGATAGGGCAGCTCAGTGATTGGCGGTCAGAGAGGGCTCTTCCCATTTGGTAACGGTTTTCATTCTCTTTCAGGGAACCAGGGTTATGGTAATAACCTAACAGTATACAGTAGTAGTGAGTGATAGTAGCCCATTTATTGAGCAGCTGCAATGCTTGTCAATGTGGGGGCATTACGCCACCTTTTTTCAATTACGGTATCGGCTACAAACCATCAATGCCTCTATAAATGTCATTGAACTCTGGAAATGCTGTATTTAAATTAGCAGTATTGCAGCTCTCTTCATCTACATAGTGTTTCTTAGTACAGAAGATGAAATGTATACTCTGAATTGTCATAACTAGAATGCAGACTGCACTTACTTTGCACTGCGACTAGGCCAGTTTAGTACCACTACCCTAAAGTGTCTTAGGGCATATTCCTAAAGTAGTGACTGAAAACAATGGATTTCTAGATTGCAGAATGCAATAGATTTATTATAGCAGGCTGATTAACTTGCTTGTTTTATGCATAGCAGTGTTTGATCCATTTACAGGGCTTGTCTTAAGTGGATCAGGGCCAGCCAGATAAACAATGAATAAACAACTGAACCAGTACGTACCTGTTTGGGTTTTGTCTGTCATCGTTTCCACAAATGTAAGCTGAAAGGTCAGTTGTTTATCTAGTCAAAAAGAAACAGTGAAAAGAGTGAAAGAAGTGGATGGTGGGGAATACAAACATATTTAGTACAGTCAAGCCTCTTTATACCGCCTTTTTATAGGGCCAAGGAAAACCTGGCAATAAAGTGAGGGTGGCGTTATAGAGTTAAACAAAAGAAAGGTAAACATTATACTATTAATAATCATTTCTTAACTTAAGTAGCCAAGATACAGTATTTTAAGTACAATTCAAACAGAAAAACATATACTGTACGTAGTAAGTCAGACTTCTGAGATAGTGGTCAGTATTCATCAATGGTTTTACAACAATTCACAATTAGCAACACTTTCTAAAAGAATAATGTGCTTGTACTGCTATGCAGTAAACTGTCATAAAGACTGTTCTCATAAAGTAGTTTAGTTTAGCATTTTACTTCAGCATGTGGTGGATCACAATAAAGGCAGTTTTAGCCACAGTCAGCTGAGCAGTGTGTCCTATCAAACAAACCGTACAGTGCATATAAATGAATGAAAAGTGACAAAACGTATGTGTGTTAACTTTAATTTGTATTTTATTTAATATGTAAAAAGTGTCGGTAATTTCGAATTGATATTAAACCCTTGATGAGTATTGGCCAGTATCTCGGAATTGTGACTTAGACCGGACCAAACCAAACCCCGATCCAATGTTCATGTGTAAATATCGGCCGGTCCCACAACGCATTTTTCTATCCCAAAACCAAACGAGGCATTTCCAACATGCAAATGGAGGAGACTCCTTCTCTACCCCGCCATCTCTCCCTCTCACTGCACCAGCTAGGAGTTCACATTCAGCTTCCTTAGATTATATAGCGCCATTCTTTACTAACTTTTACAAATGAGCTTATTGGAGGCTTCGTGTTTTTAAGATGGTTCAGGTGCAGTCCGGGCAGACTGACTGCAGCATCATTACAGTATACCGCACTGCGCTCGGCTTTGTGTGGAGGCTGATACACAAAATAATGAACGACTGGTAAAGAAATCACATGGATTGCTTTTGAATGCTAAATATGTATCTGGCATTCTAATTATTACCTACAATTAATAACTCAGCTATATTCATATTCAGAATGTGATACAGTATTAAGACAGGGTCCAGTATTAGAAATCAATGTTCATTGACCATTCCCATACATTCTCTATATGTTTCCACATTGTGGTTGCAATCCACAGGGACAAGGGGCTCAGTGATGTTAACAACTAGAGCCCACAATTAACCAATATATTTAATGTAAAGAAATCGTTCATGTCTTTCTTTCTCATAGCTGCTTCTGTGTGTATACACCAGTGCTATATATTGTGAGTAATTATCCGTCTTGTCTAAGAATGTGCAGATTATAATTTTAAAAAACATTAAAAAAAGATATTTGAGAGAGTGCCCGGTGATGAGGGCTCTACCGTGTGATAGTTGACCGCGACGGGAGTTATACCTTGACGCTGTGACTGAAGCAGCACCGATGCAGCGAGTTTTTCACAGATACATAGTCTGTGTTTTGTGTATCGATATTTATATTTTCCGCCCTCTTCTTCAGAATGAGATGTTCAAACACTAACGCTATACCCCTGGTAATGTTTTTTTCAAGTATATCAGGTTAATTGAAGTTGAGCGCCGTTGTCTCAAACAGATCCGCAATGGCGCAGGCATGCTCGCAGTTTCATAGCTTTCTCTTCGCTAGGCTTGGAGGTTCAGGGTGTGTGAACTTGTTTTTGGTAAATACAGCACAGGGTCGCAGAAAGGTCATTCTTTACGAGTAAACCTCCAGGCAGTAACCTCTGCTATTTCTACCACATGCTTTTATTTAGTTTCTCTTAAACTGTATTCTTGTCTCCTATTCTTTATCCAGGACAGTATTCCTCCCTGCTGTCCAGCGGCACAGATTTAGAATCTTCCTCAGACTGCGCTGCGAACTAAACCAGGCAACAGAGCCGCGTCCACAGCAGCAGAAGAGTCATCAGCAATGAGACACGCCAAGGAGTGCGCTGCTCTGTGAGACCTCGAGGCCGATTATCAAAGCGCTTCCTCCAGGCTTTAATTAACTGCTATTGATTTAAAAAAGGACAAGACATCATGTTAATGTTACTACATGAAAAACTAAACACACTGAGAGTGCTGAAGAGGGCTTGAAATACAGTGTATTACTCAGCTGTGTGGTTCTAGTTTTGTAAAATGAACAGGTGGTTTACCTCTTTAAAATAAATAGGAGTTAATTAAAGACTGGTGTAAAAGCTTTGAAAAGGTGTCCTGAGGTGTCTTATTGTGATTAAAAAGCGTCCCATTCCACAATGAAAACCTGAGAGGCGTTAGAAAACTAAAGCTCTTTGAATGAAATGCTTTTTATTATATGGATAACTACCCAGTGGAGTGACAGAGCAGGTTAATAAACTAAATGTATTGAATGAATAATGAAATCAGATCATATCTGTCAGAGAGTGAGAGGTTTATATTAAACAGTCCAATTACAGTATCCTTTAAAAGGGTTAAGAAAGTTTAATCTAAGAAATCATTTCAATTAACTGAAAAGGATGAAAGAAAACTAAAGGGCTGATTTCTTAAGTTGTTGTAAAAAGTCATTCTCTTTTGTATTGTTTTATTAATAAAAAGGTATCACCAATATAAACCTTGTTTAGACACACTGAATGAAAGCAGTGAAGCAGCACAGCAGATCTGCACGCTGGGTAGAAGGGCATCACTGGTATGCAGAGCAGAGAAAGAGCAGCAAAAGCAACAGGACCAGCTTGCATTGTAGGTATTTCAAATGAATAATTATTCACTGGATTGAAGAAGACTGGCCCCTCCCCATGCACAGTGCTGTCATTTTAATGCAGTTATCTGTTTATAAGCACAGTGCCATGGCAACAGACAGGTGCTGTTCATGTTCAGCACTGGATAAGTAAGTGAGCCGCTCAGTGAATGAACCCACTCAACGACACGCTCAGTCCTGCTCTGAGCAGCTCAGTGAATGAACCCACCCAACGACACGCCAGCCCCCCGCTCTGAGCAGCTCAGTGAATGAACCCACTCAACGACACGCCAGTCCTGCTCTGAGCAGCTCAGTGAATGAACCCACTCAACGACACGCTCAGTCCTGCTCTGAGCAGCTCAGTGAATGAACCCACCCAACGACACGCTCAGCCCTGCTCTGAGCAGCTCAGTGAATGAACCCACTCAACGACACGCTCAGTCCTGCTCTGAGCAGCTCAGTGAATGAACCCACCCAACGGCACGCTCAGTCCTGCTCTGAGCAGCTCAGTGAATGAACCCACTCAACGACACGCTCAGTCCTGCTCTGAGCAGCTCAGTGAATGAACCCACTCAACGACACGCTCAGTCCTGCTCTGAGCAGCTCAGTGAATGAACCCACTCAACAACACGCTCAGTCCTGCTCCCTCTGAGCAGCTCAGTGAATGAACCCACCCAACAACACGCCAGTCCTGCTCTGAGCAGCTCAGTGAATGAACCCACTAACGACACGCCAGCCCTGCCTGAGCAGCTCAGTGAATGAACCCACTCAACGACACGCTCAGACCTGCTCTGAGCAGCTCAGTGAATGAACCCACTCAACGACACGCTCAGTCCTGCTCTGAGCAGCTCAGTGAATGAACCCACTCAACAACACGCTCAGTCCTGCTCCCTCTGAGCAGCTCAGTGAATGAACCCACCCAACGACACGCTCAGTCCTGCTCTGAGCAGCTCAGTGAATGAACCCACTCAACAACACGCTCAGTCCTGCTCTGAGCAGCTCAGTGAATGAACCCACTCAACGACACGTTCAGCCCTGCTCCCTCTGAGCAGCTCAGTGAATTAACCCACCCAACGACACTCTCAGTCCTGCTCTGAGCAGCTCAGTGAATGAACCCACTCAACGACACGTTCAGCCCTGCTCCCTCTGAGCAGCTCAGTGAATGAACCCACCCAACAACACGTTCAGTCCTGCTCTGAGCAGCTCAGTGAATGACCCCACTCAACGACACGTTCAGTCCTGCTCTGAGCAGCTCAGTGAATGAACCCACTCAACGACACGTTCAGCCCTGCTCCCTCTGAGCAGCTCAGTGAATGAACCCACTCAACGACACGCTCAGCCCTGCTCTGAGCAGCTCAGTGAATGAACCCACTCAACGACACTCTCAGTCCTGCTCTGAGCAGCTCAGTGAATGAACCCACTCAATCCACACGCCCAGCCCCTGCTCTGAGCAGTTTCAGTGAATGAACCCACTCAACGACACTCTCAGTCCTGCTCTGAGCAGCTCAGTGAATGAACCCACTCAACGACACGTTCAGTCCTGCTCCCTCTGAGCAGCTCAGTGAATGAACCCACTCAACGACACGCTCAGTCCTGCTCCCTCTGAGCAGCTCAGTTACTTAACACACCCAATGACTTGAAGGTGACATCATAAAGGAAAGTGATGTCATAATGTCTCTGGCAGTGTATTTTCAGCAGAATCTTCATTGCAGTGATTTACTCCTGAGAGGTAAATTCACAGAGTTTCTGTTCCCTGGGTATTTATTTATAAGATCAATTTACATGCATTATAATTGAGGTGTGTATATTAAATACATAATTTCATTTATATATATATATATATATATATATATATATATATATATATATATATATATATATATATTATTGCTCTAATAACGTGGTAAGTCACTTGTGGCAGGAAATGGCATTGCGGTGACGCCAGGCCAGAAGACGGAACAAAACAGGCAGGCAGGTAGTGTGTTCAAAGGCTGGCGTGCGCGCTTATTAAATAACACAAAAATAAATACAATATATAAACAAAAAATAAACACTGCGCACAGAGCAAAATAAATCATTAAACAAAACCAACTCTCCAACACAAAACACTAAAAGGGAGGCGGGGACACCTGCTGGCTAGCTGCAGGTTTTTTATATAGGTGACCATCTCCCGATTTAGCAACAAAGTAATCACTTAATTAATTCGGGAGATGGCCGCCTTCTGCACGAGGTTTTAAATCATTCCTGGCAGATGACGAGTTTACTAACCTCGCCTCTGCCAGAACACGTTTCAACAAATAAAACAAAACACGCTATTTAAATATATTAACAAATAAAACAAACACAGTAAACAATAACACGCCGCCATAAATACAATAATCATACAACAAACAAATCTAATACCACACAGGGGGCGGAGGGGAACCCGCTTTAAAATAAACACATACAAAATAAAACAAAAAACAACGTGGGTTGACGACACCACGCCGTCCTCCACATAAAATACTTTCAAATAGCACGGCTTTCTACCGCGCTGCTGCATCACTACTAATTGAATTGGCATGTGGTTTGTGTGTGTTTTAGTTATTATATTTGAGGATTAGTATCCCTGCTTCATCGAGGTTGCACCTCTTGCATTGTATTCTATTGTATTCATTATTATTCATTAAGGGGGTTGCATCCTATGGTTGATAATATATTTTTTATTCTTTTTAACTTTGTTTATTCACAGATTACCGGATAGTAAAACATTCCTCCTGCAGTTACTGAACATGTTCCCAATCACAAGGACTGTGATTTCCAGTGTTGGGTCCGCATGGCCAGTCTTCAGGGAGAATGTGTCATGTGCTTCGTGATGTCAGTGATGTCAGGTGTGACGGGGAACACACACATAAGGGTTTCTTTCTAATCTCATACACATGGATTGTCTTTATTCTGTATTAGATGTGTTCTACCTGTTTGCTCATGTTATTGTATGTGTATTAATCACTGTTTCTTTCTAATCTCATTCACATGGATTGTCTTTATTCTGTATTAGATGAGTTCTACCTGTTTGCTCATATTATTGGATATGTATTAATCACTGTTTCTTTCTAATCTCATACACATGGATTGTCTTTATTCTGTATTAGATGTGTTCTACCTGTTTGCTCATATTATTGTATGTGTATTAATCACTGTTTCTTTCTAATCTCATACACATGGATTGCCTTTATTCTGTATTAGATGTGTTCTACCTGTTTGCTCATATTATTGTATGTGTATTAATCACTGTTTTTCTTTCTCTCTCATACATGGATTGTCTTTATTCTGTATTAGATGAGTTCTACCTGTTTTCTCATATTATTGTATATGTATTAATCACTGTTTCTTTCTAATCTCATACACATGGATTGCCTTTATTCTGTATTAGATGTGTTCTACCTGTTTGCTCATATTATTGTATGTGTATTAATCACTGTTTCTTTCTAATCTCATACACGTGGATTGTCTTTATTCTGTATTAGATGTGTTCTACCTGTTTTCTCATATTATTGTATATGTATTAATCACTGTTTCTTTCTAATCTCATTCACATGGATTGTCTTTATTCTGTATTAGATGAGTTCTACCTGTTTTCTCATATTATTGTATGTGTATTAATCACTGTTTCTTTCTAATCTCATTCACATGGATTGTCTTTATTCTGTATTAGATGTGTTCTACCTGTTTGCTCATGTTATTGTATATGTGTGTGTGTGGGAGATTTGTACTTCACATCTGATCCCTCCTCATTTCATTGTCCAGTGAATTCTCATCCTCAGCAGTTTCATTTCAATACACTTTATAAACTCATTTTTCAGATTATTTTTTTTCAGTTCAGGGCAAGAAACCAGAATAAGATCTTCATCTCTTTAGTTTCTTTACCCATGAATGATATGTTTTGATATATAATGTATTCCTTCCCCTAACCCTAACCAACACATTTTTAAACAAAATCTACATGATCTCTACTCCCTGTTATGCAGTTTGACCAATTAAAAAGACATAAAAGCCTGGTTATTGATTTAGATGCAACAAGAAACATTACTGCAGTGTTTAATTTTTGCACAAACTGGATTCATTCTGAAAACCGAGTCGTGAGAAAATTAAAACCAATAGAAGGATTTTACATGGAGTGCAGATGAGGCACTATTAAGGGGGGTGAGAACTCAGCTCGCTATTCCTTATCCAATGCTGCCATCGTGTGGTCATTTAGTAGAACTGTTGGTTTTAATAAAACTACATTTTTTTTATCTGAACACAGCTCAGTGACAAGCCATTGCTCTGCTGTTTGCAATGGGGAGTACAGGTAGTGATATTCAACAATTACTTTATTCTTTCTTTCTTTCTAGACATCCTTATCCAGGGCTTACTTTACACTTGTTACAAGTTCTCACAGTACAAAGCATCACATTAGAAAATATCACATTAGAGAACACCACAATACAAGAGCAGTTATGAAAGAACAATAAGAGCAATTCAAGAAAGAGCAAAACAAAGCACACAGAGTAAATTATAAGAGCGAATTCGATAAGAGCAGCTAAACCTGATAGTAACTATTTGCTTATACGAGTCCATTAAGAACACGTAGCAAGCATGATAAATGCATGAGAATGATTTCAAATAAGTGTAATTACACAAAACTGTATTATTTATACACAGTACTCTCCTGCTTTATCCTGTAAATATTCATTTTGCTGTATTTTAAGAATGTATCTGAAATGTCTGTTTTTGCACAGGGGTTAAGGTTAATTTGAGTCATTTCAAAAGGACAACTGAGCTGCGTTATATATATATATATATATATATATATATATATATATATATATATATATATATATATATCCAGAGCCAGCTGCCCAGCGTTTCGATATGTTGTACATGTCTTTCAAAGGGAGCCTGTATATATAATACATGGATGAAGGCTAGATTTGCATCCCGAGCCATTCCAAAAACGCATAATAACACAGCAGTGACGTCAAAAGTGATCATTCCTCTAGAGGAAAATTGATTGCTCGAGAACATCACTTTCAATTCAAACACAAAATGACTCGTTTTCAATGACTCTCGACAACACCCACAGTACAGAAATGTTCATTAATTATCAACAAAATGAGAATATGTTCCAAAAAAAAATGATGTAAAGCTGGTACATTCGTATCTCACAAACTGAGAGGAACGGGAAATTAAAACAAGGTAAAGGCAATCATCCAAATAAAGCTGAAGCGCTAACGGATAACGAGACAGAACGTCTGTACAGCCCTGAAACACGACGCTTAAAAAAACACCCGACTGTACCGCTGAACCTCGCCTTTTTTAATATCAGCATCACAAGGATCCGTGATTAGAAAAATAACAGAGGCGCCTCTTCAGCGAGTTACATGGAAAGAATGCCGTCTCGCGTTTGTGACAGTTTAAAAATAAAACACAGTAGTTGTATTGAACGGCTGTTCTACTTAAAGGGCCACCGATGGCAGCATTGGATATGAATAGCGAGAGTTGCGTTGCAAATCTGTTTGTGCCTCGCAGTGCCCTGCGTATTCACTACCAATATAGCAACTGCACACAACAGCCAAGCGAGACTGCAGACATTTATGAATTGTTGCCAATGTTGCTATATTCCAATGTCGCTCAACTGCTTTGTGCCATTTTGGAATATCTCTCATTGTGCCAAAGCACTATTTTTCTCTGCGAGGCACCAATTTAGCGAGGGATTCGCCAAGATCAAGATCGAGCCACATAGATGTTTAGTCTAAAGGGCTGTCATTAGTTGTCAGTAAATGACAGTTGTCTGGTTCCATCTTGTTTGACTCCAACGAGGTATGACACAGGCCCGGTTTTTGGGATGGAACCGTAAAGTCTCCTGTTTTGATTGGTCCATGTCTGTCACATGAATATGTCGTCACACGAGGAAAAGCTTGCAGGCATTTAACATTGCGATCAGAGAAAGAGCGAGAGATCTGCTTTCCACTACCTTACAATTAAAATATAACATCGTATTTTTTCTACTAATATAACAAACTATGGGTTATTACTTTATATGAATTATCATGTTGTGCACGAATGTAAGAATTGTTTTTTTTCTGTAGTGGTGTACACTGTTCTTTCAAACAGCATTTACCTATAATCGCTTTGGCGCAATGTATTTTAATATCAAATATATACACTATTGCAGTTTTGTTACAGGATACATTAGTTTATTTCAAATGTAATCACACTTTTTAAATATAGGCTGCCCCTGTTTTCATTTACATCCCAAATTCCGGGCCGGCTTTGTTTTTGATAATGTCCCAAATTCTGGGCCGATTTGGTTTGCAGATAATGTCTCAAATTCGGACCGCTCTGATAACGTCCCAAATTCTGGGTGCTCTGGTTTTTAGATAACGTCCCAAATTCTGTATTGAATTCAGCCCAGTTTTTGGGATATTCTGCTCAGCTGACAACCGAGTTTCTAAGTCATGCATGCGCAGTTTACCATAAACTGGATTGTGAATTCATTTGAGAGTAACCCTGAGTACATGAATCAAAGCTAATGTATGTTTTACTCTTCCAAGAAAACTGTTTTTTTCTGAAGAAACAGAAATAAAATGTAAATGTTAAAGTATTTCTTATTACAATGAAGAAACTTGAAATATACATGAACATGAATTAAAGCAGACGTTTTCCTTTATTAAAGGCTAATATTAAAACACTTTTGAGAAGGAACATGGTATTCAAAAAAAAAAAGACATTTCATTTGCTTATATAATGCCCATCAGTATTGTAATGGAATTTTTATAACATTGCAATTGCTTAGCTTGCTCAATAGCAAACAAATAGGTTTTAAGATAACAATATAGGTTGTAATGTTAAGTTTAAGTAGAGACCTGTCCCGAGTCAATAGGACGAGTAGAACATGAGCTATAAGAAATAATAACTTTAGTGTAATAAATATAAAAAGTATAATTTGCAGTATACTGAACTGACTGTTCCTTGGAACTCGCGGGGGGCAGCCAATCAGAGACTTACTGTTAATCTCCCCATTCGGATGAACCAATGAGGATCTAAAAGTGAACAACGTTGTGGGTAACAAGGAGCAACCAGTTTAAACTAATTTTAGCTGTCATGTTTAGCATAAACTTATCTTGTGACTGTTTTATGATTCTCCAAAAATGGAGATAATTTATTTTTCTATAACTTGACTGTGACCCTATATGGTCCCCACTTCTTTTAAGTTCTATAACCAATCCTTATATGGTTACACTGTTTAATTTCCTCCTTTGTATGATGATCCAGAAAACTATATAAGCTGCATAAAAAATTAGCTGGGTGTGCGATTCTGCTATTGCTAACAGAGTCTGCGTTACTCTGTTGAACTCTCCAGTTTGCAAACTTATTAAAGCTGTTTGATTAAACCACAACGTCTCCTCACTGAGTCAATGCTTGAACTGGGATTAAAGAACTTCCATCACAGTCTATAGATCTGCGTAGGGGTTTATCAGAGCTTCTGGGTTTAAGAGACCTTCAACAACTTCAAATAAATCTTATTGTATTGTATTAGTCAACATTTCCCTTATCTATTCCTGATAGTTTATACTCTAGGCCAAAGGGTTTCAATCTTTTTTTGAAACTGTACCCCTTCTACCTGGAGGTTTCAGCTCAGGTACCCTTTTACAATTTTCATTCAACTGAACGGTACCTCAGTTACAATAAAATGGAGAATAATCTGATGACCCCCCCCCCCCCATATTTATTTAATAAATAATTTAATGTCACAACAGTTTAGGTACAAACTGCTGGTTTAGGACAGAATAACAAACAGTAGCTTTAATTCTTAAACCTTTAATTACAAGTATTTGGATGCACAGAATTAAAAAGACAAGTATTTGGTATCTCTTTGGAAACAGTCGTATTTGCTTTATATTCGCAAAGTTAGTATGGATAATACACAATAGTGTGCAATGGAGATTTTTCTTTTTTTAGGGTAACATTTACTTCCCATCTCATTATAATTGTGTAACATTGAAAATGTTTACCTAGATAAAACCTCAAGATTTTGATCCCAAAACACTTCACATGGACTTAATCGGTGCTCCTGTTGCATGAATACACTAATATGTGCATGTTTCAGGTCTTATATAATGCACATTTTTTCACAAAATCCTCGCCAATGAACTCGCTAGTAGTCTCTTTAGATGCACAACAGTCTTAGCTAAAGAAATTGGGTTCCTTTAAGTTCGTACGACCCAAGACCGCCATTGGTCGAGCCTTACCCCGATGGTGTTTTTTTATAATGGGATTTGGCTATAGGAGGGGTGGTCTTTATTATTATTATTATTATTATTATTATTATTTATTTTAGCAGACGCCTTATCCAGGGCGACTTACAATTGTTACAAGATATCACATTATACATTATTTCACATTATACAGATATCACATTATTTTTACATACAATTACCCATTTTATACAGTTGGGTTTTTACTGGAGCAATCTAGGTAAAGTACCTTGCTCAAGGGTACCCCAGGGGTCTTATCGTTCCCGTATCTCCACGACCCCTGGGGAGACGAAGTAGGGAGCAATCTCTTCATGTGCACATGACTCTCAGCTAAAGAAAATCACCGACCACGGGTTCCTACGCCACCCGCCGCCAGATGGCGGGCTTCGCCCCAAAGGTGTTTTATAATGGGATTTCCACATAGACATTTTTCAGGGTGCTATATCTCGGGTTTCGGGGGTCCCCGAGACTTGAAAATTGGTACGGTGGGTCCAAAATGTGAAAAATTTCCAAAAATGACCCTTCTCAGGGTCATATATCAATGATCCCGGGGCCAAGAAGCCGGGTTGAACTTCCTAGAGTCATGTCTGGGGCCCCTCTTTCACAGGGAGCCACCCGTTTTCAAATGCTACATTTTCAACAATTTTCCATTCCTCTATCTTGTTTATTTATGATGATATATAAACTCAGTTTAAAGGCAGAAGTGTTTTAAAATAGTTTATTTTGTTTCAATGATGTGTTTGCTTTTCTAAAAGCGCAGAACACTGATAACAGTTTTAATTCAGTGTAGGGTAGAATTCTCTATCTAAAGTTATACTGCCAACAGTGCTGATAATGAATCAATAACATATAGAAAGAACTGGACCTGGTCACACAATTCCTTCTCAGCATTTTAATTAAAAACTTGTTTAATAGCATTAATAGATGGAAGGCATGGTAGGCTAATGGAAAATAAAGCAGCAATGTTCACATCCAGAAGATTTTTTTTTTAATTTACTGTGACCAATTATTTTTCTATTTTCTCCCCTCCCAGTTTGAATTATTGCACCGCTTCTCAAAGACTCCCTTAGTGTCAGTGAAGAGGCCCAGAGGATAATGCAGGTTCCCTCCAGCCTCCACTCTCTGAACAGTGTTTCCCTTTTACACCAGCCAGTATCATGCCAGAGAATCTCTTTCCAGGAGTCGATCTCCTGACTATAGAGGGAGAGGCTGGCTTCAGATCTGAAACCATTCAGCCCTGTGCAACACCGCGAGACAGTGTCCAGCCCTGGCAGAAAAACCCTCCCCTCCAATTCACATCATCCATACGACTCCCCCTCTAGTTCTCTACATTTCTTAGTCCGTTTGTCTTTAAAATAACCTTTACAGTGTTACAGGAATAAATGAAGACATTTAATCAACTTACCTGTTGGGTGGCTTTTGGAATTCCTGATTAGGAGCTGCACAAGCTGGAAGGGAATACAAGAGCATTAGTGAAGGTTCAGCTGTCTCTTAAATGACTTCACTGTGCTGTATGGAGCATCCTGAGGAGATGTGTGTACACTCTGCTGGTCTTTTCATGACTGGACTGCTGTCTATACCTCTGTCTGTCTCTCTTTATCTCTGTCCTGACTGCTGTCTATACCTCTGCCTCCTTTTTATCTCTGTGTGTCTGTCTTGGACTGCTGTCTATACCTCCGTCTCTGTCTCTTTAGTAGAAGGATCTTAATATTTCATGGTAACATGACATTCACTGAATTATTGTTCAGTCATGTATTTGACTATTGCTGTACCCTTTGTTCTTTACAATGACTAGAAGAGCTCTGATTACTGTAACAAAACGTGTACGACTGCCATGAATCAATTAGAATTAGTAACAAACGTATTTACATATCCTGCTTTGTGCTACAAAGCAATTCAACACACACCTGGATATTAAATGCTCAAAATATTTTCTAAAGCAGAAACATTCCATCATCACATACAATATAATTTGTAACATCAAGAATACTTACAGGACAATTGCGAGCAACAAGTTGCTGTAGTTTCTTCAGAAGAGATCTGCTCCCTGTTAACAGCTAGTTAAACAGATGACTGCCAGGGAATGTGTGTTTCCTTAAATAATCCTCTCATGTGGGCGTGTAGATTCTGCAAAAATACACCCATCTACCAATACGGGGTGCTATTAATTACAATGTATCCTCCCTCATTTCAACAACAGGTATCGCCATTGTCTTAACTATGTTTAAAAAAAATAAAACTGTTGAATTAAATGACCTTCCTAACTTTGTTCCCCCGTAACTGTGTTTGCATTGCATCTGGTATGAGGCACTGTTTTATGTTTCGTCACTGAATAAATTGATTTTTTTTTTAATTAATGTGTTTATTGTTTTTAAAGATTTCAGTTTGCATAACTGAGTTACTAGCACCACATGTGTCAATTCTACACATTAGTTGGTTGCAGAACATTGATGCAAAGTGTTTCTGAAAGGCCAATAATGTGAACGAGGTTGGTTGGTCACTTGCCATCTTTTAAAATAATTGTAATTGTAAATGAAAGAATAGAACACAAACACCCACAGCAAACATTTCTTTCTTTTTTTTCTTAATTTCAGTGCTTTTCAAAACTTTAGCTTTCCTTTTCAGGAACTTTGAGGTGGAGTTCCTCTGTCAAAGAGGTTATGCAACATATTTTGCAGAATGTGATTAAGTGGCTGCAATACTCCCCAGATAAGGCAGCGCCACCAACAGTTGCCGGTTATCTTAATCAGGGCCGCAGCCAGGAATTTTGGGGCCTGGGACAGGTCCCATGAGAAGCCCCCCCCTGTGGAAAATCTAGAAAATCAGTTCAGGCAAAAATATAAATGCTTCAACCTGAACTGATAGGATAAATAAGAACATAAGAAAGTTTACAAACGAGAGGAGGCCATTCAGCCCATCTTGCTCGTTTGGTTGTTAGTAGCTTAATGATCTCAGAATCTCATCAAGCAGCTTCTTGAAGGATCCTAGGGTGTCAGCTTCAACAACATTACTGTGGAGTTGGTTCCAGACCACAATTCTCTCTTAAAAAAAGTGCCCTATTTTCTGTTCTGAATGCCCTTTATCTAATTTCTATTTGTGACCCCTGGTCCTTGTTTCTTTTTTCAGGTCGAAAAAGTCCTCTGGGTCGACACTGTTAATACCTCTTAGAATTTTGAATGCTTCAATCAGATCTTGTTGGCCTTTTTATAGCTTCCCCACATTGTCTAGATGAAATATATTCTGAGTCAACATAAACTCCTAGGTTTTTTTCATAGATTCCTTCTTCAATTTCAGTATCTCTATATGATATTTATAATGCACATTTTTATTGCTTGTGTGCAGTACATTACACTTTTCTATTAAATGTCATTTGCCATGTGTCTGCCTAGTTCTGAATGCTGATAGACTCCAACAGAATGTTGACGGACTGCACGAGGATCGCTGCTGTGTATTATGATCTAGTACAGGTGTGGTACGCTCAAAACTACTAGTCACTAAAACACCCAGGTCACGTTCAGTAACACCTACTAGTCACTTTCAAAACAGTCAGGTCACGTTCATAGCACTCTACTAGTCACTTTCAAAACACTCAGGTCACGTTCGTAACACTCCTACTAGTCACTTTCAAAACACTCAGGTCACGTTCATAGCACTCTACTAGTCACTTTCAAAACACTCAGGTCACGTTCATAGCACTCTACTAGTCACTTTCAAAACACTCAGGTCACGCCTCCACTAGTCACTTTCAAAACACTCCAGGTCAATGCCGTAACACTACTAGTCACTTTCAAAACACTCAGGTCAATGCTCATAGCACTCTACTAGTCACTTTCAAACACTCAGGTCACGCTCATAACACTAGTCAGTCACTTTCAAAACACTCAGGTCACGTTCTGTAACACTCTACTAGTCACTTCAAAACACTCAGGTCACGCCTGTAACACTTCACCAGTCACTTTCAAAACCTCAGGTCACGTTCAACACCTCTACCAAGTCACTTTCAAAACACTCAGGTCACGTTCATGCACCTACAGTCACTTTCAAAACACTCAGGTCACGTTCATAACACTTACTAGTCACTTTCAAACACTCAGGTCAATGCTCATAACACCCTACTAGTCACTTTCAAAACACCAGGTCACGTTCATAGCAATTTCACTAG
>CM072694.1:6107343-6134698 GCA_036884735.1 Huso huso | reverse complement strand
CACCAAAAAAACTACTACGACTTATTGCTATACTGCATTCTCTCTCGCTCACTGCGTCAACTATTACGTCACTTCCTACGACCATCCTCTCTCTTCCACCCGACGTCTTTATACAATTTTAAAATGATTGACAGCCAAATAGGCTAGTGCTGAATTCAATACGGCACAATGTTATAATCATTTTTTGCAGCCACTAATAAGTTAACGTTTGATATTTATTTCTGTTCATTTATATTAAATTGTCTATAACATGCAACGACTCTCCCAATCAAATCAGCTTCGTTGCACAGCTGTTCATTTGGTCTGATCTGAGGCAGTGCGGAACACAGTTTGACGTGTTTGCTGTGCATTGTATTTAAGCACAGATATTCATTTTAACAAAGGTGTAATAGTTCATTTATGCTTTCATTTCATTGAGCTTAGGGGCAAGTTTAAAACCCTGTTCTGTTTCAAAGTGTCCTGGGATTGTGGAGTCTGCTGGCAGTCCTAGTCTTATGATGCACTGCAGCCAGGTCAGTAAGGAAATGTCTCCTTGGTTCATACAGCAGGAGAATAAGCCAAGAGTAAATGTGTCTAGATAGGGAGTTGAAGATTAACATCAGCTAAAGGCACCACAGCAGTAGCTTTTTGGAGTTTCTTTACTAAACATGATGTCTAGTTCTCAAAAGGTATGACAGGTAAAGATAAAGTTATGAGGTCAAATTGTACAGCCATCAGTAATTTGGAAAATACAGCCTGCATAGTTAGTACAAATCTTTTAAAATGTTTCAAATTTCAATTTATTCGTCCCCTTTGTCAGAGTTGAAAAGCATAATTGAATGAGTGCAATATGAGAATTGAAACGAAATTGTGTTTTAAATAAATTTGACTATTTTACATCCCTGGCATTTTTATTGTGTGTTTGTGTTGTACTTGGTCAAGACCTTATCCTCTGGCCCAAATGAAAGAACCTGGTGCTAACAACCTCAAATCTTTAACTTTCTCTCATTAATCTGATGGAGAGAGCGAGAGAGAGACAGAGAGAGACAGAGAGAGAGAGAGAGAGATAGAGAGAGAGGATCATATACAAACAAAATAAATACACTGTTTTATTACCCGGAATGGGCAGTTAAAGGTCGGTTCGGTGGGTTTTCTCAATAGTGTTATGAGGTCCTCACTTAGTTGTATTGTGTGTATCATTTTCGTCGTCTTTGAAGCTTCGGAACCCCGTGTTCCGGGAGGTTTTTGGTGATAAAAAGAGGGTTCTGGCCCGGAACGGGTTAATGACAGCGCGTTACTAATCAGTTCTGATTGTTAAAATATTCTCCTTACGTGTGTGTAACTTTCTATGCTGTTTTTTAAAGCAACTGAATTCATTAAAGTACCGTTCCGGCTCGTTCCGGCTTTTACCCCATCCCTCCTACGTAGGACTTTTTTTCTCCTAGCTAGGAATTTTTTTTTTTTTTTTTTCATTGGCACTAGGACGCTTCCGTAGATACCAGCAAAACAAACAAACAAAAAAAAAACAAAGTTAGTGAATGTAAGAACGTTTATGAATTTAAAATAAGCGAAGCACTTATTTTAGTGATGCTTCGCTTATTTTTAAATTCATAAACGTTCTTAAGTTCAGCAGCTTTGTCCGTTGCTGCAGCGGCTTCTGTTTTTCTTACCTGTTAGTGTTAACCGCCATAGAAATCCAAGAAGAAAAAGAGAAAGCCAGATTTCTCAGAATCCAGTCAAATAAAAGAATAACAATACAAAAAAAAAACCCCAAAAAAACGACACATTTCAATATATTAAATAGGCTACTCAAAACCCAGCCTTGCACAGAACCGGCATTAAATGGCAGAATATCTACAGCACGTCATGTATTGCGTCGTAGGTTTCACTATTAAATTATACGATTATTAAACTATTTCAGGAGTTATGTAGAGTTTCTCATGTTTTATTAGGCTACTCAATATAAAACATATTGTAGCGGCGGCGGAACTGGAGAGCCAATCCTGTCTGTCTGGGGACGGGAGCAGCACTCTCCCAAATAGGGGGTCACGCAGTAAAAGAGCAGAAGGGATTGGAGGGGTGCGAGAAAAGAGGAGGAGTCCGCTTTTCATAATGAAAACGGGAGGCATCCTCTCTCTTGCGTGCAACCTCGACTAGAGACAAACGGAACGGTGCTGAGAAATAGGAGAGAACTAGATTAGAGAGCGTGTCTGCAGCTGATAGCAACGGAGAGTCATCTGCAGGACTGGACTCAGTGCAGGACTCAATTGCCTGTTGATCAGTTCTTTGTTGGCAAATAAAAATTGAGTTAGCTCTGAATCCCTGTCTCGCTTTGCTCATTTCGTAGATCGCTACAATATTTATTAGGCGGATGCTTTTATCTAAGTGACGTTACGTTAAAATATTTCAACCAACTGAATGCTACTAAGGTCGCTATCATCCGTAAATTCGTCTAATATGACTAATGAAGCCATTAGTGCAGCTAAATCGAAAGTTGATTTTTAATTTTAAATGTTTGTGGAATGTTCAGTAAACCGTTCAACTAGCCGAACACAGTTCACTGCGAGCGCTCGCCTAGTTGAACGCACCGCAGCTGTTACTGTTATGGTCTGATTTCACAGTTTTCATATTCATTTTTTATTAGTTCTTATGTTATTTTCCAAATAGGTTAAATAATCAATGGCAGTGTTTATAAGTTTATGACAATGTGCCTGGGACCAGTTGCTTGTATTATACAGTGCTACGCGGTGCGTTTAGATTGATTTTTACGGTTTCAGAACTGTAAGTATCATAGGGTAAATATTGTCTTGCTATAAAATCTAAGTTTCTGTATATGGCCTATATATGTATTATGATAGCCTTAAAAATACAAAATAAACAGCCAGTAATAATTTAAAAGGTGGCACCTGATTTTCTGTTACTATTATATTTAGTGTAGCGACACGGTAGAGTGGCGGTTAGCCGTCCCTAGGGGTCTGTCTGTGTGGACTTTGCGTGTTCGTGTGGGTTTTCTCTGGGTACTCCGGTTTCCTCCCACAGTCCAAAGACATGCTGTTCAGGTTGACTGGTCACTCTAAATTGCCCCCTGTGTGAGTGTGTTTGTGTGTGGTACCCTGCGATGGACTGGCGTCCCGTCCAGGGTGTTGTCCCGCCTTGCGCCCTGTGCCTGCTGGATTAGGCTAACCGGGACCCTCTAAAGGATTAAGCGGCTGTGATAATGGATGGGTAGATATTTAGTGTAAGAATGTCTCTAGTGATTCTAACACCTCAGAGTGGCACCTATATCTAATTGTTTATCAATACAATTTCAAAAAATGAATCCTAATTTATAATACAATCCTTTTGGACTTTGGAGTTTTAAAATCGTGAAAATAACTGCCAAAATGTTAAAAGGGGGAAAACGTATGACACTGGATGAGTCGGGTGACAATTGATACATTTTCAATTTATCAGCAGAACTGCAGCACTCCTTGTGTTTGTGTAAAAAACTGTGGACTGGAATAAAGAGGAGCCTCCTTCCCACCTTCCAATATATCCAGCTGATCAGATCAGTCCTGAGAGAGGCAGGGGGGTATAAATATTTATATTTTAAAACTGTGTTCTGATTATTATATACACAAACAGGCTGACCCTAATAATAGGACTAATTGTTTTTAAAGTGAAACATAAGTGTAGAAATTGGGATCAGAACCTGTGGATTCAAAATCCGTTTTCTTGTACACTAAATGATTAAAAGATATTTTCTTTCATTTTATATATCTTGGAGGCCGTTCTCATAAAGCTGGAGAACATTCACTATATTGGACGGATTTGTGAAAGGGAGTTGCAAGTACCAAGAAGTGATTTTTGAATCTACAACATGAATGTAGAAGCAGCTCAGTAATGTGCATTTCTTAAAGACAGTATATTGTACGGCTACTGTTGCCTGAACTAATAACTTATTATAGTAAATGTAGAATACATTGTAGGAAAATAAATATGCCACACACCTGCTCTCTGATTTCAAAACCTGAAGTTGCTTTATTGTAATATGCAAGAGCAAAGCCAAACAGCATGCTGGAGAGAGTCTCCTCCAGATTCTTGGATCGCAGCAGAGGTTACAAAGTATTACTTTTATTGTAACACTTGAAATGTATTTGCTTACGATTGTAATTCGCCCTGGATAAGGGCATCTAAGAAATAAATAATAATAATAATAATAATAATAAAAATAATAATAATAAACAACAAAGCTTGTTATGTCTCATGATACAAAAAGTGTTTCACTTATAGAAATTTGCCATTTCCCCTCCTTGTTCTTCTCTTATCAGTTTTGTGATCACCTGACTTTCTCAGCCTCGCTTACAGGAATTTCACTCCTCCATATTGTTAAATACTTGTGTAAAGCAATACTACAAATTCCTGCCTTACAATTCAATACAGGATTAATGCTTTTTTTCCCCCCCCAATGCCCATAAAAGGTGCGATAGGCAAAAATGTCAGTGCAGTTATACTGGAGTAACTTCATGCACATATATTGTAGTCATTACAGCAAATAGGCAAGAAACTACACAACTGATTACAGTAGAAAGTTTCTTAAACAACTTTCAATTTAGGCTTTTGATTTCGACATCTTGGAGGCCGTTCTTATAAAGCTGGATAACATTCACTTTATTGGACAGATCTGTTGAGAAAGGGAGGTGCAAGTACTAGCTTGGACAGATGCAATATTATCTGCATACTGAGTTAAATGCAAAGAGCTTGATCTGTGGGAGGTTTGACTGAAAAGGTTTTCCTCTTTACCCGAGCATACAGCTCCAACTCAAACATTTGTTGAGAGAGGGCGGTGCAGGTACTAAGGAGCCATGTCAGCAAACCTGTTCAAAACAGATGCTTGAATATTATTTTTCTTGCAGACCAAATTTCTTTATTGTCTCTGTAAATGACCAAGTTGCCATCATCTTGCAGAGTCAGGCAACAGGCTTGGCAGTTAGCCATGCGAGTGTTGGATTGCCACAGGGCAGTCCCTTTGGTATCGTACATCACCAGATTGCAGTCTCCTTGCATGATAACCTTGTCAGCATTCCTTTTTCCCCCAAGTGTCGCTAGCCCATATTGGCACACCTTCGGGGGATTCATACACCACGAAATTCCCATCGTCCTTTAAAGATATAAAGGTATCATGATGATTAATGCATGCATTTCAGGCATGTTCAATGACTAATTCCTATTCACAAATCTTCAACTAATTCATGTTCTCATGCTATTTTACATTATTACAAATGTGTATTGTTTGATAAAATAATCAGCAAGTCAATGTGTCACGCACTTATTTAGGTTATGAGAAAAGTTTGAACTTTGGTGTTATATGAATGACCCACCTGAAAAATAGCCATGTATTTGCCATTTTTTGAAATGATACGTTGTCCCTTGGTGAGGAAGCCGTCCAATTCCAGTTTGTTGGTTCTGGTAAGAAACAAAACAGAAGAATTATTCTATTATTCTATTGTTCAGACTGATAAATATCTGAGCACAGCAGTGTAGAATAGTGGTCAGGGCTCTGGACTCCTGTGCCGTGGGTTCAATCCCAGGTGGGGGACACTGCTGCTAGAACCTTGAGTAAGGTACTTTGCCTAGATTGCTCCAGTAAATATTTGTAACAATTGTAAGTTGCCCTAGATAAGGGTGTCTGCTAAGAAATTAATAACTTTCAATGTCCCATTAGTAGCGTGGCAACATCCCGTCAGTATTCTGATATAATTGAGATGATACAAGAGAAAGCAGCTGTACATATTATACATATGAAAGCAAACATGCCTATATGCTGAATCCATCTTTTACACCTTGATTTCCATTACATGAGAGTAGATGTTGAACTTCATGCTGATTTGAACTCTGAACCCGACGTCTGAGAAACCGGGTTGTAGAGTGTGCCACAAATCCTCGACAACCCACCTCCACTGGATAAACCCAGACTCTCCATCCTCGCTGTTCCGCTTCAGTGGCTAGTTGAGCATACCGCAGTTTCTTCCTCTCATACGCCTCATCTACAGCATCCTCCCATGGCACTGTTAACTCTACCAGATGAACAAGGCGTGCTGATCCAGACCACAAGACAATGTCTGGTCGAAGGTTAGTTAATGTCAGGTGGAAAAAATAAGCCGTTGACCAACATCTGCCAGCATCTTCCAGTCTCTAGCAGCTTCCAGTTGTCCTGGGCGAGGATTGGTTTTAACACCTTTTCTTGGTGGTTGCTCTCCTGGGCGGAGGAATGTTGTCTTTTGTGTGTAATGCTTTGATGGAACTGGTGACAACTTATTGGTCAGGTTACGCTTATCTTCCAATGCTAAAGCCAATGCTATTCATAACAGATTATTATTAACTGAATACAAAATATTGCAGTGTTCCCCGTGGTGAGTGAATTTGTATTTCAATGATTTAATCATTAAGTCGGCTTGGAGAAAGGTGTCCCTGGACAGAAATAATAATAATAATTACCATTATGTGTATGTTTAGTAATTGATCACTACCTCTACTACCAAGTTCTGGCAGGAAAGCAGTTCTGTGCAATACCACTTCTTATACTGAGAATTTAATTACAGCTGTCCAGAAATACACAAATGAAGAAGAAAAACAGGTATTGTATTAGGACTTGGGCGATACAAAGTAGTTGCATTAATCATATTAACAGTGATATGTGTCTCAATGTTAGAATAGCTGCGTTTGCGATCTCGTTCTTAGAGTATCACAGCAAAACCCAAAAAGAAAATCCAATAGACATATTCACCCGTCCTTGCCAACCTCCCTCCCCACCACCCACCTGACCTCCCTCCCAACTGCACACTGCAATCCCTGTGAACCAAAATACCATGAGGGGGCTCACTAGAACCTAAAACCACATATACAAAAAAAAAAAAAAAACACATTAGCTGAACAACTGCAACAAGCATAAGACTGTCCACAACTCGACAGTTATATACACGCATATATGGGAGGGGGGGATGTCAAATAATAATTAAAAACGAGATGTCTATATCCCTTATTCTAAGCTATATACTGACAGTACCATACACCACATTAAAAAGACACACATTAATCCATCTTCTCCTTCAAGGGAATCACAGGGCCCTGTGCGCAGAGAAATCTGCAAGCGCCGCAGAATCCTGGAAATGCTGGCCGAGGAAAGAAATAACTTCATCCTAAGTGTTAGGACAAGCACGCCCCGCCATGGTTAACCTTCGAACAGCAGGGTAAACTAAAAAATACAAACTCCATGGCAACGGCGTCGCCCTTACCTCTCAAAACACCCTCCTCTTCGCAGCAGTAACAGCAGAATAACTTTCGCATAGAAAGACAGTTTACAACCTTGGATGAGAACCGATCTGATTTTCAGGCAGCCTGAAGAATGCGCTGTCGGGCAGTGTAACGGAGGCACTGAACTGTAAAGGTGGGCCCGACTGGAATCCCTAGGACCACCAGAGTAAATGCGATGTACTCGTTTAACTTCAGAAAGGGGTGATCACCATAGACTTCGTTGCTGGAAACCAACGTGGAATTTCTTGAAGAAAGCGAACGGGCACGGGTCATCACCCTCGGCTCCCTCCGGTAGGCCCACCAGCCTTTACATTGCAGCAATGATTTCTGTCCTCAAGATCTGCCATCTTGTCTTGCATTTGTCAATCTGAGCGTTGCATTGATTCATTTTACCTTTTTTTGCTGCTCTGGTGATGTCCTGCTTGGCAGTTAACTTCTTTACAGAGGAAGCAATATCAGTAACCACTGAGGACAACAGTGGTATCGGCAACACTTTGAAGAACAGGCAGCAAGTCGAACCCGGCAGACACAGGGTACAAGGCAGGACTACACCCTGGACAGAACGCCAGTCCATCGCAGGGCAGGGCACCACACACACACACACAGAGGGCAATTTAGAGTGACAAATCAACCAGAACCGCAGGTCTTTGGACTGGAGGAAACCAGAGTACCCGGCGAAAACCCATGAGAACACTGGGAGAACATGCAAACTCCACAGACAGACCCCTAGGCCAAATCGAGCCTTGGACCCTGGAACCCTGGAACTGTGAGGCAGCAGCGCTAACCACCATGCCACCGTACCTCCCCTGTGACATTCAAGCCTGGACCAAGTCAAAACTTCAACCACCCGCTAAACACAAATGACAAACTCAGTGTCAATGGTGGGTTCCTTCTGGGGTGGAATAACCTTCAGACAAACAAAAAATCCGCCAGGTTTGTAATTTGCGATTAGCGGGTGGGTCAAAGTTTTGATTTGGTTAGATTAGGTGTGTTTTTTCAATCTGTAAAAACAAAATTTAGCACAGCAGCAAAAGCCATTACAAATTGTGTGTGTTATTTTAATAGGGCTTTCACAATCAAACTGTTTTGTATTTTACCAATTTATTCATGTATTTATTATTATTAGACAGGAGATTGCAGGGGTACCCTGTAGATACTGTGGAAGACACAGGTAAGATAGCACATTACAACCCTGTAAAACTAAAGATAAACAATGTACTTACCTGCAAGCTGCTTCTTCTCTGTGGGAGAATAAGGGATAAATAAATAAATTGATAAATACATGAATGAATAAATACCAGGACGTGTTTAAAAAGGAGCATCTAAAGGCTGAGTGCTGGTATTTCCCTTGTCAGGTGCACATGTTCAAAGAGATAGTAGCAAGCAGTAAAGAAAAACAAAAGTACTGGCTTCAAAGCAATGTCTAGGTGGTAAATTGTGTTGAGAGAACCACATACAATTGAAAATGCTTATTCACCATAACCCACAGATTGTGAGGTATTTAATTCATATTTCATCACTCAGTACTGTACTGGAATTTAATATTAACATTTAATATAATGAGAACTAATTGTCAAAACTAAAACAATTTAAATAGGTTTGCAATGAAATATTATGTAAGACAGGGGTCAGCAACTGGCAGTCCATCTGAGGTATGAGGACGGCCCCTCTGAGTTTCTTTACCAATGTATTACACTGGAATAAAACTCATTAGATCCGTCACCTCATTATAAAAGGGTAGCTCTTTGTCAGCCTGCTTCTGTGTTGTTGCTCGTGAGAGAGCACGCAGCCAGCGTCACGAGGAAGTGCGGAATCAATGCTTATGCAGTGCGTTGTTGACTGAAAAGACGATAGCAGCTGCAATGTCTTTATTGAAAGAATTACATTTTTTTTTATTAAATACAGTAAAATTGTACTCCATGCGTTGTCCAGTGTGTTTCTTAAGTTTAGTGTTATAGTGTTGGTCTTACCACCTGATAACGATTTTGAACTCAATTAAGTTTTGTTGAGTCGTTCTTGCTATGTTGAGGGTGTCGAGCCCTGATGTAAGATATTGCAAACAGTAAAGGTGGTATATACACCATGGTAAATAATAAATATGGTAAACCATGGTATATGCCATGGTGTGATTGAGAATCTTCCCGTGCTCCATCACTAATGCCAAACCCTGACCATTTACCAATATAACCTGTGATTTAATATAGCTTACCTGACTGCAGAATATGCACATGGTTATGTGGTGTCACTGTTACGGTAAAATACAGAGAAGAGTTGTAAATGAACTTACTTGTCCTTGTATATTCTTTTCAGTTCCCAGATAATATGAGGGGCAACCCTGTAAAAGAAAGAAATGTCTACACTGTCATGTACAGTCCTGGCTCAGTTACAGTAGTTTAGTCCAAGGGTGGGGTTGGATGGGTGAATGATAGCAGTACACTAATACTGGATAGAGTCTATCCGGAGTGTCTCCTGTATATGGCAACTTGCGTTTCATTATTTGCATTTTGTTCCCTGTGTTTGTGCACCTGATGGCAGTACACTAAAACTCCACCATTGTACTCTATCTGGACTCCTGTGCATTTTATTTCACTAACCACTAAGTCCCGCTACCTTACACATGCTAAATGACGAGCACAGTAAACCTGGTAAAGCTTGGTATTTTTTGAATAATAAAGATAAAACGTGAGAAATGATAGTAGCCATACCTCTGTCCACCTGTTTCTTTTTTAGGTCCGTCGCTGATTAATTCAGTACCAAAGGCTTTCCACAGATCATCTGCTTGCTCCTCCTCCATGTATTCATCCATCAGACTACTCAGCCTCTCGCACTTCACTTTGATTTGCGATTCCTGCTCTTCATAGTTTTCTGATGTTGTCAAAGACTTCTTTCTCTTCACCAGATTTTCTAAGCTCTTCACTGCCCACAACTGAGTTACATCAAAGCTTTTCCATTCTTTTCCGTTCTTTACCAAATCAATTCTCTCATCATCCCACCACTTAGGATGATCTACTCTGGCACCCTTTCCACATGCCTGGCTTGCAACCATTTCTCTCCAACACTCCCTCAGAATGCAAGCCAGTCCCATTGGATCATTGAAATTCTTGAAGTGGTTGTCCATAATGATGTTCCAGACTGGGATAAAATCGCTGGCCTGGCCGCGGTCAATCACACTCCAGGTGCTCTGGTTTTCAACCAGCCCTCTCTTCCACTCTGGAATAGAACAAGCCTCCTGGGGCCCGCCGATCATCTGAACTGCAATATCAATGTCGCTTGTATTGGTCTCATGTGTTCCTGTTGATTCTCTGGCATCACTATTGTTGTGTGAAGCTGAGAATCCACCACCCCCATAAAATGAGAAGGAAGCCTTTACATGAGCATCAATAGACCTGGACATTTCATTGAACTTTGATTTCATTTGACTGGAATGAACTTCATGTGATGACGCCTTAACACAGTGTATACCTCCAAAATGGACAACGCTGCCATTTACATGAGACCCAAATAGTTGCAGAAATTTAATAGCCTGACTTTGCAATAAAACCACCATTTGTCGACTAATCAAATCTCTGCTCATAAAGTCATCTATTTCTTTCAAGACATGCAAGGCGTCTTCAGACAGCTTTAACTGTGTGTGGGTGAATTCAAATGAAGCCATGGGCACGAATGTTTGTTTTATCACAGATCCATAGGACTCTGCCTTGGCCCGACTTGTCTTGTTGCTATCTGTAGAGCTGCTTGCTGTTCCTCCACCAGCCTCCACACTGAATCCTGCAAAGGATGCATGGAGTTCAGCTGAATAACTAGTGCCACATGTTTTCAGACTGCTTTCAAATGAGCTCTCATGTTCTGAAGACTGAAAGGTGTATGATTTCTCCTGCATGCTCAAGAATGGCCCGAGCAAGCAACATTCCACTGGTTTATCCAAGATAATACCTCGATAGACTTGTTCATCCTTAACGTCATTACTGAACAAGATTCCTCTGAAAACGCCACCTTCTGATGCTCTGTAAATTAAATCAGACGGTGTCCATTCTGTTCGTTTCACTGAGTTAGAGTTTAATGTGTCCATTTTATTCATTAACTCTGTTAAAGTGCTCAAGGATTTATCAGCAGATGCTTTTAGATCGTTATTGCCAAGCTCATCTCTCCCAATTCTTTTGAGATGGCTTTCTAGATCTTTAGTTACATGTGCAAGTCCGTCACTTATTTTTGACGCATTTCCAAAGCCCTTTTCTCATCCTCTTGTGTCATCTTTGGTGCAATCTCAGTGTTTAGCAGTCTGCTCAAGGCTCTCTTCTCCCATTCTTTTCAGTTTTTCTTTTGAAGTAAGCGGAGGTCACTATTCTTTAGGTACTGGAGAGAAACTAATGAAGTGATTCCATACTCCTCTTTCAATATGTTTTTCCATTTCTCTGTATCAAGGCCTGAGTCTTGATCTTCTTTTCCAAATCTTCATCTGAAATGACATACCGTGGACTTTAAAGGGTACATTCTCTAAAAGATCTCTTCTGAGCCAGTAGAAAGCCTTCCACATTTACTCTCACGTGTACTGGCGCATGTATTGGCCAGTTCAAGTTCCATGTGGTAATAAAGTCTCTGCTGTGTTAGTGATTCTGAAAAAAAACAATTCCAGCTAATGAGCAAGCATTGGTAAACACATTACCAATATGTAGAAATAAGGCTTTTGTTCTTAACTGCCCCTTACAAAAAAAAAAAAAAGCTATACCGTGTTGATTGACAGCCAATCCCACAACTCAGTTCCATGGGATTGTCAATGGCATTCCTTTGTCTATATTTTCAAGCTCAGTACTGTGAAGGCCTTATTTGCATGTATAGAAATGTGTTTACCAATGTGGCCAAACAAAATGTGGCAGTCGCTGCCCCTGGACTTCCTTAGTTATTAGAAATTAGAACAGTTTTACTGCCTTTTCTCCGCAACCACGAACACAGCAGACAGATAGACCTTGTTTGTTTCCACACAGAACTTGAACTAGCCAATCTGACGCTTCACTGGGCATGCAACAGTACATGTGGAAGGCATCTACTGGCTCAGGAGAGATGCTTCAGAAGAGCAGATGTATTGGACATTGGGACCATAAGACAGGATAATTCATCTTTTATTTTTATCTACTGCCGATTTCCCCTTTAAGAGCTGAGGAACAATGTCAATTACTTTTCAACCTCAACTTCTCCTTCATTGTGTTAAAGACTTTTCACTTAGGCCCAGACCAAATCAAAACTTTGGCAACCTGCTAATCACACTTTACAAAACTGTATTTCATAGCTTTTTTTTTTTTTATGAGTAGAAGAAATAAGATACTAAACAGAAAAAAAAAACACTATTAAATACAGTTTTGTAGTGCCATTAGCGGGTTGTCAAAGTTTTGATTTTGTCTAGGCCTTAGTTTAAATTCAAAATATATGGGGCTCCCGAGTGGCATTGCATCCAGCTAAGGCGCTTCACCCGGCAGTGCAGGGTGCATCCTATAGCCTGGAGATAGCTGGTTCCAATCCAGGCTATGCCATCGCTGACTATGGCCGGAAGTTCAATGGGGGATACACAAGCGCCGCCGGGTGGGAGGGTTTAAGTCAACACGGTAATGCTTGTCTCATCACACACTAGCTAATCCTACCACTTCTTTCTGCTTACCTGATTTTGGTGAAATGTCAACATTAACCAGCTTGGCTAAAGTACGTCTTTCCCAGTCAGCTTCTGCATGCTTTTCAAGCTCCTGGTAGTCTTCTTTGTTTAAATGCTGGAGAGCCTCAACTGATGTAACTTGAAACTCGTTCTTTAACAATTCCTTCCATTTCTTTGGATCAAGTCCTTGGTTTTTAATCTGGACTTCCAAATCTGAAATGAAATACCACACATCATTGCCGGGATTTCTTCCAATTGCCAAAAAATGGTTTCAAAGGAAGATTTTCATGCATCATGCTTGGAAAAAAACCTTCCCAATAATTACTCTGCCATCTTAAAACATTGTATGTTACAGGCAAATCTCAAAGTGTCTGACTTTGGGTATGTCTTTGGGATAATTGTTCTAATGTGTAATATAGAGCGACCTACAAGTGGCGCACCAGCACAGAACGATGCTTGAAGTCGCTCTTCCACAACCGTAGAGCGTGGATAGCAACACGCCCCCGAAAACATTTAGCAAGCCCATCCGGACAAAACTGGTAAGGACCTGTCTATATAACGCAGCTATTGTAATTCAGCAGTACCATTACATTTAACACTTAAAGCACCACTTTGGCACAACTTTAACGTGAATGTAAACCCGCCACTGTTAGTCTTTCGATCATTTTTGAGAGTGCTCCTACCTAATTCGTGATCAGTTTACTGACTAGAGCTGGTTGACCCCTCTTTGGAGATTGGTAAGCGGCCCATTACTCTCTTTCACTGCACGAGGCCTTGTGTAGCTTTCTTATACCGTGTGGAGAGCTGTTCTGGTGCTGTAAGGAGACCCCGCGGCTAAGCGGCATCGATCCCTCGCCGATTTAATCAGCCACACAAAAAAAAAAAAAAAAAAAACTTGGGCCTAGTGCCCTCTCAAGCGTCGGGCTCACCCCTGGCGGCTGACCATGCCGACTGCATACCCCGACATCGACCGCGGTTTTCCCGCGACCTTGAGGCTGAGAAAACAGCGCCTACCCCAACCCCAATTGACCGGCACCGGTAACCATCTTCAGCGCCACCACCTACAGCCCAGCGCCGACCCAGCCTACCATCGGCACCGACCTGGAACCGTCCTGACTCGGCACCGACTGTTCGGCACTGACAGCGCTCTCCTCTCGCTGATCCCTGCACCGATTGACTTCGGCACGGTGAATAGCTTCAGAGCCGTCTACAGCCCGGCACCGACCTCGGCACAGATTGACTTCGGCACCGGTGACTAGCTTCAGAGCCGCCTACAGCCCGGCACCGACCTCGGCACAGATTGACTCGGCACGGTGACTAGCTTCAGAGCCATCTACAGCCCGGCACCGACCTCGGCACAGATTGACCCGCACCGGTGAATAGCTTCAGAGCCGTCTACAGCCCGGCACCGACCTCGGCACAGATTGACTCGGCACGGTGAATAGCTGAGAGCCGTCTACAGCCCGGCACCGACCTCGGCACAGATTGACTCGGCACCGTGAATAGCTTCAGAGCGCTCTACAGCCCGCACCGACCCTCGGCACAGATTGACTCCGGCACCGGTGACTAGCTTCAGAGCCGCCTACAGCCCGGCACCGACCTCGGCACAGATTGACTCGGCACCGGTGACTAGCTTCAGAGCGATCTACAGCCCGGCACCGACCTCGCACAGATTGACTTCGGCACCGTGACTAGCTTCAGAGCCGTCTACAGCCCGGCACCGACCTGCACAGATTGACTCGGCACCGGTGACTAGCTTCAGAGCCGATCTACAGCCCGGCGCCGACCTCGGCCAGATTGACTCGGCACGGTGACTAGCTTCAGAGCAGATCTACAGCCCGGCACGACCACGACGCACAGATTATTTCGGCACGGTGACTAGCTTCAGAGCGATCTACAGCCCGGCACCGACCTCGGCACAGATTGACTTCGGCACCCGGTGACTAGCCAGAGCCGATCAGCCCGGCACCGACCTCGGCACAGACACCGGCACCAGTGAATAGCTCCAGAGCCGTCTACAGCCCGCACCGACCTCGGCACAGATTGACTTCGGCACCGGTGACTAGCTTCGAGCGCCTACAACCCGCGCACTGACCTCGGCACAGATAGACTCGGCACCAGTGATTCTAGCTCCAGAGCCGCTACAGCCCGGCACCGACCTGCGGCACAGATTGACTCGGCACAGATTGACTCGGCACCGTGACTAGCTTCAGAGCCGCTCTACAGCCCGGCACTAACCTCGGCACAGATTTACTGCACCGTGACTAGCTTCAGAGCCATCTACAGCCCGGCACCGACCTCGGCACAGATTGATTCGGCACGGTGACTAGCTTCAGAGCCGTCTACAGCCCGGCACCGACCTCGGCACAGATTGACTTCGCACCGTGACTAGCTTCAGAGCGTCCTACAGCCCGGCACCGACCTGGCACAGATTGACCTCGCACTGTGACTAGCTTCAGAGCCTCTACAGCCCGGCACCGACCTCGGTACAGATTGACTCCCAGGACTTCTGGGTGCTATTGACAATGAGACATGGATACGGCTCTACAATTCCGCTTAGGTCCGGTCGCCCTTCAGGGGTGTGCTCCTCACCACCATCGGTACCAGCGAGAAGCGTCTCCTTCAACAGGAGATCGCCAATCTTCAACAGAAGAACGTTGTTAAGCTTGGTAGATCCAAGCAATGCCCTCAGCGGCTTTTACTCCAGGTACTTCCTGGTTTCCCAAGAGGGGCGGCGGTTTCAGACCTTCTGGACCTCAGAGTCCTCAACTTCTTCCTCAAACAGAGGAAGTTCAACATGTTGACAGCACAGCGTATCCTCCAGTCCGTCCAACCAGGTGACTGGTTCACATCGATCGACCTGCAAGACGCCTACTTTCATGTCCCGATCCATCCCGCACACAGAAAGTATCTGCGCTTTGCCTTTCAAGGCAATGCGTATAAATTTTAGATGCTGCCATTTGGCCTCTGGCTGGCGCCTAGCACATTTTCAAAGTGCATGGATGCAGCACTGGCTCCACTCAGGCTGCGGGGTATTCGGATCCTGAACTATCTGGATGATTGGCTAGTTTGAGCGCATTCCAAAAGACGTGCAGAGGTGCACACAAAACAGGTCATAAATCATGTGATGAAGTTAAGGCTCTCAATACATCAACAGAAGAGCAACCAAGCATGGTGAAGGCCTGGCGGCCTCGTTCACCGGCCTTCACCATGCAGCGCACAGACTCTGTCCTGGACGCACAGAAACTTGCGTTCCATCAGGCCGGTTCACCACCCTGATGGTGGACAACAAGGCAGCAGACTTCCTGTCCAGAAGAGCTACAGACAGCTCGGAATGGAGACTGCATCCTCAAGTGGTGCAGCAGATTTGGGAGAGGTTTCGACCGGCACGCAGTCGACCTCTTTGCCCAGAGCCGAGTCCACTCATTGCCCCTATGGTTCTCCATGGAGAGACGGGGCCTCCTGGGAGTAGACGCACTAGCTCACCCCTGGCCACAGGGGCTCTTGTATGAGTTCCCTCCGCTACCATTATTACCCCTGACACTAGAGAGGATTAGGGTGGAGAGAGCACAGGTTCTGCTGGTTGCACCCAGATGGCTGAGACGCCCCTGGTTTGCTCTCCTCCCGACATGTTGTCGTCCTCCTATGAAAAGTATGGTTCCCAAGTGGGATCTAGAACTGGTACTGTGGTCCCTTATGGGTGCCCCATTCGATCCCATGGCGCCAGCAGAACTGCGCCCTGTTTCATTGAAGGTGGTATTTTTAATAGCCATTACATCTGCCAGGCAGTAAGTGAGCTCCACGTGCTGTCCATCAATGACACATGCATGGCTTTTTTCACTGGAAATGACTCGCGGTAACATTAAGAACAAATCCATCCTTTTTTTGCCAAAGGTGGTATCCTCATTCCATATTAACCAGCCAGTGGTTTTGGAAACTTTCACCCTCCCCGCACGAGTCAGAGGAGGACCAGACAGCAAACGCTATGCCCAGTTCGGGTTCTCGCTGTTACCTGGATAGGACGGCGTCCTGGAGACAGTCCAACCAGCTATTTGTCTGCTATGGGTCCCACTCTAGAGGTCAGGCCCTATCCAAGCAGCGTCTAGCGCACTGGGTGGCAGATGTGATACGCTTTAGCATATGAACAGACGGACTCCCCCGTTACAAGGGCCAGGCAACTTCGTGGGCTTTCCTTCATGGTACCTCCTTAGATGAGTTATGCAATGCTGCTATATGGACAGGTAGTCAGACATTTGCACAATTTTACCTCCTTGATGTTACAAACCGGAGAGACCCTCTCTGGGCTCTAGGGTGTTGCTTGTGGCATGCCCTTAGGCCTCATGTGGGCTCTGTGGCTATCGCCGTGAGGCTGTACTGTTGGTAATCTGGAGCCACGACAGCTATGGTACAGCTTCCCATTCAGTAATGGTTGTCATTCAATTGAAAGGGAACGTTAGGTTATTACCATAACCCTGGTTCCCTGAAAAGAGAATGACAACCATTACCCTTCGAGGACGTGTCCCCAGCTGACCTCTGTTTTCGAAAGAAAATGGCGATGTGCTACTGTGAGGACGTCCCTCTTCAGCAGGAGGTGGTGGAGGACTTTCCCCTCACAGCAGGGCCCTGATAGGGCAGCTCAGTGATTGGCGGTCAGAAAGGGCTCTTCCCATTTGGTAACAGTTGTCATTCTCTTTCGGGAACCAGGGTTATGGTAATAACCTAACAGTATACAGTAGTAGAGTTATAGTAGCCCATTTATTGAGCAGCTGCAATGCTTGTCAATGTGGGGGCATTACGCCACCTTTTTTCAATTACGGTATCGGCTACAAACCATCAATGCCGCTATAAATGTCATTGAACTCTGGAAATGCTTTATTTAAATTAGTCGTATTGCAGCTCTCTTCATCTACATAGTGTTTCTTAGTACAGAAGACGAAATGTATACTCTGTGAATTGTCGTAACGAGAATGCAGACTGCACTTGCTTTGCACTGCGACTAAGCCAGTTTAGTACCACTACCCTAAAGTGTCTTAGGGCATATTCTTAAAGTAGTGACTGAAAACAATGGATTTCTAGATTCCAGAATGCAATAGATTTATTATAGCAGGCTGATTAACTTGCTTGTTTTATGCATAGCAGTGTTTGATCCATTTACAGGGCTTGTCTTAAGTGGGTCAGGGCCTGCCAGATAAACAATGAATAAACAACTGAACCGGCATCGTACCTGTTTGGGTTTTGTCTGTCATCGTTTCCACAAATGTAAGCTGAAAGGTCAGTTGTTTATCTAGTCAAAAAGAAACAGTGAAAAGAGTGAAAGAAGTGGATGGTGGGGAATACAAACATATTTAGTACAGTCAAGCCTCTTTATACCGCCTTTTTATAGGGCCAAGGAAAAATTGGCAATAAAGTGAGGATGGCGTTATAGAGTTAAACAAAAAAAAAGGTATACATTATACTATTAATAATCATTTCTTAACTTAAGTAGCCCACATACAGTATTTTAAGTACAATTCAAACAGAAAAACATATACTGTACGTAGTAAGTCAGACTTCTGAGATAGTGGTCAGTATTCATCAATGGTTTTACACCAATTCACAATTACCAACACTTTCTAAAAAGAATAAATGTGCTTGTACTGCTATGCAGTAAACTGTCATAAAGACTGTTCTCATAAAGTAGTTTAGTTTAGCATTTTACTTCAGCATGTGCTGGATCACAATAAAGAAAGTTTTAAGTCACAGTCAGCTGAGCAGTGTCCTATCAAACAAACCGTACAGTGCATATAAATGAATGAAAAGTGACAAAACTGTATGTGTGTTAACTTTAATTTGTATTTTATTTAATATGTAAAAAGTGTCGGTAATTTCGAATTGATATTAAATCCTGATGAGTATTGGCCAGTATCTCGGGAATTGTGACTTAGACCGGACCAAACCAAACCCGATCCAATGTTCATGTGTGAATATATCGGCGGTCCCACAACGCATTTTTCTATCCCAAAACCAAACGAGGCATTTAGAACATGCAAATGGAGGAGACTCCTTCTCTGCCCCCTCTCTCTCCCTCTCTCGCTGCACCAGCTAGAGTTCAAATTTAGTCTTCGCTATATTATAGAGCGCAATTCTTTACTAGCTTTTACAAATGAGCTTATTGGAGGCTTCGTGTTTTTAAGATGGTTCAGGTGCAGTCCGTCAGACTGACTGGAGCATCATTACAGTATACCCTTTTCATTTCGGCTTTGTGTGGAGGCTGATACACAAAATAATGAACGACTGGTAAAGAAATCACATGGATTGCTTTTTAATGGTAAATATGGATCCGGTATTCTAAGTATTATCTACAGTTAATAATGCAGCTATATTCATATTCACAATGTAATACAGTATTAAGACAGGGTCCAGTATTAGAAATCAATGTTCATTGACCATTCCCATACATTCTCTATATGTTTCCACATTGTGGTTGCAATCCACAGGCACAAGGGGCTCAGTGATGTTAACAACTAGAGCCCACAATTAACCAATATATTTAATGTAAAGAAATGGTTCATGTCTTTCTTTCTCATAGCTGCTTCTGTGTGTATACACCAGTGCTATTTATTGTGAGTAATTATCCGTCTTGTCTAAGAATGTGCAGATTATATATAAAAAGATATTTATGAGAGAGTGCCCGCGTGAGGGCTCTACCGTGTGATAGTTGACCGCGGCGGGAGTTATATTATCAACCGTGGCGCTGTGACTGAAGCAGCGCCGATGCAGCGAGTTTTTCGCAGATAAATAGTCTGTGTTTTGTGTATCGATATTTATATTTTTTCGCCCTCTTCTTCAGAATGAGATGTTCAAACACTAACGCTATACCCCTGGTAATGTTTTTTCAAGTATATCAGGTTAATTCAAGTTGAGCGCCGTTGTCACAAACAGATCCACAATGGCGTAGTCATGCCACCAGTTTCACAGCTTTCTCTGCGCTAGTCTCGGAAGGGTCAGGGGCGTGAACTTGTTTTTGGTAAATACAGCACAGGGAGTAAACTTCCACATAGTAACCTCTGCTATTTCTACCCCATGCTTTTATTTAGTTTCTCTTAAACTGTATTTTTGTCTCCTATTCTTTATACAGGACAGTATTCTCCCTGCTGTCCAGCGGCACAGATTTAGAATCTTCCTCAGACTGCGCGCTTGAACTAAACCAGGCAACAGAGCCGCCTCCACAGCAGCAGAAGAGTCATCAGCAATGAGACACGCCAGGGAGTGCGCAGCTCTGTGACATTCGAGGGCAGCATTATCAAAGCGCTTCTCCAGGCTTTAATTAACTGCTATTGATTTTAAAAAGACCAAACATCATGTTAATGTTACACGATGAAAAACTAAACACACTGAGAGGGGCTGAAGAGGGCTTGAAATACAGTGTATTACTCAGCTGTTTGGTTCTAGCTTTGTAAAATGAACAGGTGGTTTACCTCTTTAAAATAAATAGGAGTTAATTAAAGACTGGCGTAAAAGCTTTGAAAAGATGTCCTGAGGTGTCTTATTGTGATTAAAATGCGTTCCACTCCACAAGAAAAACCTGAGAGGCGTTAGAAAACTAAAGCTCTTTGAATGAAATGCTTTTTTATTATGAATAACTACCCAGTGGAGTGACAGAGCAGGTTAATAAACTAAATGTATTGAATGAATAATGAAATCAGATCATATATGTCAGAGAGTGAGAGGTTTGTATTAAACAGTCAAATTACAAGGGTTAAGAAAGTTTAATCTAAGAAATCATTTCAATTAACTGAAAAGGATGAAAAAAAAACTAAGGGCTGATTTCTTAAGTTGTTGTAAAAATCATTCTCTTTTGTATTGTTTTATTAATAAAAAAGGTATCACCAATATAAACCTTGTTCACACACACTGAATGAAAGCAGTGAAGGAGCACAGCAGATCTGCATGCTGGGTAGAAGGGGAATCACTGGTATGCAGAGCAGAGAAAGAGCAGCAAAAAAACAACAGGACAAGCTTGCATTGTAGATATTTCAAATGAATAATTATTCACTGTATTGAAGAAGACTGGCCCTCCCCATGCACAGTGCTGTCATTTTAATGCAGTTATCTGTTTATAAGCACAGTGCCATGGCAACAGACAGGTGCTGTTCATGTTCATCACTGGTTAAGTAAGTGAGCAGCTCAGTGAATGAACCCACTCAACGACATGCTCAGTCCTGCCCCTCTGAGCAGCTCAGGTGAATGCACCCACTCAATGACATGCTCAGTCCTGCTCTGAGCAGCTCAGTACTGCTCTGAGCATCTCAGTGAATGACCCCACTCAACAACACGCTCAGTCCTGCTCTGAGCAGCTCATTGAATGAACCCACTCAATGACATGCTCAGTCCTGCTCCCTCTGAGCAGCTCAGAATGAACCCACCCAACGCGGCACGCTCAGCCCTGCTCTGGCAGCTCAGTGAATGAACCCACTCAACGACACGTTCAGTCCTGTTTGAGCATCTCAGTGAATGACCCCACTCAACAACACGCTCAGTCCTGCTCTGAGCAGCTCAGTGAATGAACCCACTCAATGACACATTCAGTCCTGCTCCTCTGAGCAGCTCAGTTACTTAACACACCCAATGACTTGAAGGTGACATCATAAAGGAAAGTGATGTTATAATGTCTCTGGCAGTGTATTTTCAGCAGAATCTTCATTGCAGTGATTTACCCACGAGAGGTAAATTCACAGAGTTTCTGTTCCCTGGGTATTTATTTATAAGATCAATTTACATGCATTGTAATTGAGGTATGTATATTAAATACACAATTTCGTTATATATATATATATATATATATATATATATATATATATATATATATATATATATATATATTGCCTCTAATAACGTGGTAAGTCACTTGTGGCAGGAGGAAATGGCATTGCGGTGATCGTCAGACCAGAAGACGGAACAAAACAGACAGGCAGGTACTGCAGTTCAAAGCCGGGCGCATGGTTATTAAACACAAAAAATAAATACAATATATAAACAAAAAATAAACACTGCTCACAGAGCAAAAGAAATCATTAACCAAAACAAATCTCCAACACAAAACACTAAAGGGGAGGCGGGGACACCTGCCTGGTGAGCTGCAGGTTTTTTATACAGGTGACCATCTCCCATTTAGCAACAAAGTAATCACTTAATTAATTCGGAGATGGCCGCCTTCTGCACGAGGTTTTAAATCATTCCTGGCAGATGACAGGTTTACTAACCTGTACTCTGCCGGAACACATTTCAACAAATAAAACAAAACACGCTATTTAAATATATTAACAAATAAAACAAACACAGTAAAACAATAACAAGCATACAAAATACAATAATCATACAACAAACAAATCTAATATCACACAGGAGCGGAGGGGAACCCCCGCTTCAAAATAAACACATACAAAATAAAAACAAAACAATAACGTGGCTGACGACACCACGCTGCGTCCTCCACATATAAACACTTTCAAATAGCAGGGCTTTCCTACCGCATCTGCTGCATCACTACTAATTGGAATTGGCATGTGGTTTGTGTGTGTTTAGTTATTACATTTGAGATTAGTATCCCTCTCTATCGAGTTGCACCTCTTGCATTGTATTCTATTGTATTCATTATTATTCATTAAGGGGGGTGCATCCTATGGTTGATAATATATATATTTTTTATTCTTTAACTTTGTTTATTCACAGATTACCGGATAGTAAAACATTCCCTACTGCAGTTACTGAACATGATACCAATCAGAAGGACTATGATTTCCAGTGTTGTGTCCGTATGGCCAGTCTTCAGGGGAGAATGTGTCATGTGCTTAGTGATGTCAGTGATGTCAGGTGTGACGGGAAACACACACATAAGGGTTTCTTTCTAATCTCATACACATGGATTGTCTTTATTCTGTATTAGATGTGTTCTACCTGTTTTCTTATATTATTGTATATGTGTGTTTGTGGGATTTGTACTTCATCTGATCCCTCTCATTTCATTGTCCAATGAATTCTCATCCTCAGCAGTTTCATTTCTACACACTTTACAAACTTATCTTCCAGATTATTTTTTTTCAGTGCAGGTAAAAAAAAACCGAATAAGATCTTCATCTCTTTAGTTTCTTTACCCATGAATGATATGTTTTGATATATAATGTATTCCTTCCCCTAACCCTAACCAACACATTTCTAAACAAAATCTACATGATCTCTACTCCCTGTTATGCTGTTTGACCAATTAAAAAGACATAAAAGCCTGGTTATTGATTTAGATGCAACAAGAAACGTTACTGCTGTGTTTAATTTTTGCACAAACTGGATTAATTCTGAAAACCGAGTCGTGAGAAAAATTAAAACCAATAGAATGATTTTAGAAGGAGTGCAGATGCGGCGCTGATAAACGGGTGCAGAACGCAGCTCTCGCTATTCCTTATCCAATGCTGCCATCGTGTGGTCATTTAGTAGAACTGTTGGTTTTAATAAAACTACTTTTTTTTTTTTGAACACAGTTTCAATGACAAACCATTGCTCTGCTGTTTGCAATGGGTAGTACAGGTAGTGATATTCAACAATTACTTTATTCTTTCTTTCTTTCTTTCTTTCTTTCTAGACATCCTTATCCAGGGCGACTTACACTTGTTACAAGTTCTCACAGTACAAAAGCATCTCATTATAAAATATCACATTAGAGAACATCACAATACAAGAGCAGTTATGAAAAAACAATAAGAGCAATTCAAGAAAGAGCAAAACAAAGCACACAGTTAATTATAAGAGCGAATTCGACTAAGAGCAGCTAAACCTGATAGTAACTATTTGCTTATATGAGTCCAGTAAGAACAAGTAGCAAGCATGATAAATGTATGAGAATGATTTCAAATAAGAGCAATTACACAACACTTTATTATTTATACACAGTACTCTCCTGCTTATCCTGTAAATATTCATTTTGCTGTATTTTAAGAATGTATCTGAAATGTCTGTTTTTTTTTTGCACAGAGGTTAAGTTAATCTGAAGTATTCAGACCACTGACCAATTCTCTCTTATTACTGATTTACAAATGGTACATTGAAATTTTGTTCTGTTCGATATTTTATTTTAAAACACTTAAACTCAAAATCAATTATTGTAAGGTGACATTGGTTTTATGTTGGGAAATATTTTTAAGAAAAATAAAAACTGAAATATCTTGCTAGCTAGCATAAGTATTCAACCCCACACATTAATATTTGGTAGAGCCACCTTTAGCTGCAATAACAGCTTTAAGTCTTTTTTGGGGTAAGTATGTACCAGCTTTGCACACAGTGTCGGAGTGATTTTGGACCATTCTTCTTGGCAGATTTGCTCCAGGTTGTTCCGGTTGGTTGGTTAGCTTGTGGACCGCAATTTTCAAATAGTGCCACAGATTCTCAATGGGATTGAGATCAGGACTTTGACTGGGCCACTGTAGGACATTCACCTTTTGTTCTTGAGCCACCCTATATTTGCTTTGGCCTTGTGCTTGGGATCATTGTCCTGCTGAAAGGTGAATTTCCTCCCAAGCTTCAGTTTTTTTGGGGACTGAAGCAGATTCTCTTGCAGTATTTTCCTGTATTTTCTCCATCCATTCTTCCTTCAATTTTAACAAGATGCCCAGTCCCCTGCCCATGAGAAGCATCCCCACAGCATGATGCTGCCACCACCATACTTCACTGTAGGGATGGTGTGTGTCTTGAGGCATGGGCAGTGTTAGGTTTGCGCCACACAGCGCTTGAGTTTTGGCCAAAAGCTCTATCTTGGTCTCATCTGACCACAAAACCTTTTCCCACATCGCAGCTGGGTCACTCTCATGCTTTCTGGCAAACTCCAGACGTGCTTTCAGGTGGTACTTTTTTTGAGTAACGGCTTTTCTTGCCACCCTCCCATACAGGCCAGTGTTATGCAGAGCTCTTGATATGGTTGACTGGTGCACCATTACTCCACTCCCAGCCACTGAACTCTGTAGCTCCTTCAAAGTGATTGTTGGCTCTCTGTGGCTTCTCTCTGAAGTCTTCTTGTTTGAGTGCTGAGTTTTGAGGGACGGCCTTTTCTTGGCAGTGCCTGGGTGGTGTGATGCAGCTTCCACTTCCTGATTATTGATCCAACTGTCACTGGGATATCCAAACACTTGGATATTATTTTGTACCCTTTCCCTAATCTATGCATTTGTATTACTTTATCTCTAACTTCTGTAGAATGCTCTTTGGTCTTCATTTTCCTTCAGATTCACAGCCTGACCAATGATCCTTCAACAGTGGGGTTTTATCCAGAAATGTGACAGCAACTTTAATGGTTCACAGGTGGAGGCCAATGGTAAGGTAATTGTGTCCTCGTTAGGGCAATTTCTTTCATCGGTGCAAACTGGGAGCTTCCACAGCACAGCGGTTGAATATTTATGCAAGCAAGATATTTCAGTTTTTATTTTTCTTAAAAAATATTTCCCAACATAAAACCAATGTCACCTTACAATAATTGATTTTGAGTTTCAGTGTTTAAAATAAAATATCAAACAGAACGAAATTTCAATCTACCATTTGTAATTCGGTAATATGAGAGAATTGGTCAAGGTCTGAATACTTTTGCAAGGCTCAAAGAGCCAGCTGCCCAGCGTTTCGATATGTTGTACATGTCTTTCTTAAAGGGAGCCTGTATATATAATACATGGATGAAGGCTAGATTTGCATCCCGAGCCATTCCAAAAAACATAACACAGCAGTGACGTCAAAAAGGATCATTCCTCTAGAGGAAAATTGATTGCTCGAGACCATCACTTTCAATTCAAACACAAAATGACTCGTTTTCAATGACTCTCGACAACAACCACAGTACAGAAATGTTCATTAATTATCAACAAAATGAGAATATGTTAAAAAAAAAAAAAATGATGTAAAGCTGGTACATTTTATATCCACAAACTGGAGAGGAACGGAAATTAAAAAACAAGGTAAAGGCAATCATCCAAATAAAGCTGAAGCGCTAACGGATAACGAGACAGAACGTCTGTACAGCCCTGAAACACGACGCTTAAAAAACACCTGACTGTACCGCTGAACCTCGTCTTCTTTAATATGAGCATCACAAGGGGATCCGTGGATTATAAAAATAACAGAGGCGGCTCTTCAGTGAGTTACATGGAAAGAATGCTATCTCGCGTTTCTGTGACAGTTTTAAAAAAAACACAGTAGTTGTATTGAACTGGCTGTTCTACGAAATGGCCACACGATGGCAGCATTGGATAAGGAATAGCGAGAGCTGGGTTCTGCCCCTCTCCATGAAGTCCAGGTTTACAGCACAGGAAGCCCCCATGACCCGACACCTCCCATGTGAGTTTAATGATTTATTCTTCAAACCAATCCTATTTTAATCCACAACAGTGACTGATAAAACAGCCTTTTGTAAACAACTGTCCTGCAGTCTCCAGGTAAGGGAGCTGTGTGGGGTGATGGAGTGCGCTGCAGAGCGGATTTCCACCGATCACACAAGGGAATATAAAGAATGCCGTGTTCAGAGCTAACGTTAGGTTATTGCCATAACCCTGGCTCCTGAAAGAGAATGACAACCATTACCGAATGGGAAGAGCCTCTCTGACCGTCAATCTCTGAGCAAATATACAAAAGCTGGCCTATCAGGGCCCTGCTGTGAAGGGGAGTTCTGCCCCCCCTGCTGTTCTGTCTGTAGCGGGTGGGCTGTGTAATCCTGGGGCAAGTGGCTGCACCTTAATCAGATCATGTTTAACCTATAAAATGCGCCGCGGTTGTCACGGCAGAGATCGCTGGTTGTAGTCAGACGAGTTATTGTTGGTTTTAGTCCTCTCCCTCTCCCTCTCCAAGTTTCTGGTCGGCGTAATATCTGCAGTTTGGTAAGTTGGCTACACCGCCTAACCCAGTGTGATTGCAATGTGTTTGATGCATCTTCCATTGTATTGGTTTTAAATGTTGTGTTGATGTTTGTTTAGGACGGGCGTGTGTGCAATCTCCCGGTCAACTGAGGTACTGTTTGTTTATTATTTGTATTTATGTTTTTTATATAAGCGGTGGCTGGCATTTGATAACCTTTCGTCTCTTCGGTTTGCAGGAATCCAGGAGTGCCAGCCACTGGTTATTCTAGTGTCTTTCCTAGGGTTTTCTTTATGCCCTTGGTGGTGTTCAGTTTCTTGATGTGTATGTGTTGCTAGACCACGTTGCTTTCTGATTCTGTGTGCTTACCGGGATCTTTGTTTACGAGGATTCCTGGAGCGGTTTACTGCTGTCGAGCTGTGTTTGTTGAACTTGGTTCCTCCGACCACACGGTCGAGCGCGAGTAATTTGCAATTTCATTTCTATTTGGCATTTTGAGTACTTTTTATGATATGACCGGTATGGTTTAAGTATTGTATTTTCTTTTGTTTTTTGGTTGTTTGAGTTTGTTTACGTTATCTT
>CM072694.1:6091843-6106843 GCA_036884735.1 Huso huso | reverse complement strand
GATGTGGCATATCAAGAAGCTCATTAAACAGCATTATCATTACACAGGTGCACCTTGTGCTGGGGACAATAAAAGGCCACTATAAAATGTGCAGTTTTGTTACAGAACACAATGCCACAGATGTCTCAAGTTTTGAGGGAGCGTGCAATTGGCATGCTGACTGCAGGAATGTCCACCAGAGCTGTTGCCAGAGAATTGAATGTTCATTTAACTACCATAAGCCGCCTCGAACGTCGTTTTAGAGAATTTGGCAGTACGTCCAACCAGCCTCACAACCGCAGACCACGTGTAACCACACCAGCCCAGGACCTCCACATCCGGCTTCTTCACCTGTGGGATCGTCTGAGACCAGCCACTCGGACAGCTGATGAAACTGTGGGTTTGCACAACCGAAGAATTTCTGCACAAACTGTCAGAAACCGTCTCAGGGAAGCTCATCTGCGTGCTCGTCGTCCTCACCAGGGGCTTGACCTGACTGCAGTTCGGCGTCGTAACCGACTTCAGTGGGCAAATGCTCACCTTCGATTGCCACTGGCACGCTGTAGAAGTGTGCTCTTCACGGATGAATCCCGGTTTCAACTGTACCAGGCAGATGGCAGACAGCGTGTATGGCATCGTGTGGGCGAGCGGTTTGCTGATGTCAACGTTGTGAACAGAGTGCCCCAAGGTGGTGGTGGGGTTATGGTATTGGCAGGCATAAGCTACAGACAACGAACACAATTGCATTTTATCGATGGCAATTTGAATGCACACAGATACCGTGACGAGATCTTGAGGCCCATTGTCGCCGCCATCACCTCATGTTTCAGCATGATAATCCACGGCCCCATGTCGCAAGGATCTGTACACAATTCCAGGAAGCTGAAAATGTCCCAGTTCTTCCATGGCCTGCATACTCACCAGACATGTCACCCATTGAGCATGTCTGGGATGCTCTGGATCGACGTGTATGACAGCGTGTTCCAGCTCCCGCCAATATCCAGCAACTTCACACAGCCATTGAAGAGGAGTGGGACAACATTCCACAGGCCTCAATCAACAGCCTGATAAACTCTATGCAAAGGAGATGCATTGCGCTGCATGAGGCACATGGTGGTCACACCAGATACTGATTGGTTTTCTGATCCATGCCCCTACCTTTTTTTTAAGGTATCTGTGACCAACAGATGCATATCTGTATCCCCAGTCATGTGAAATCCATAGATTAGGGCCTAATGAATTTATTTCAATTGACTTCCTCTCCTCAAGAATCAAATGGTGTTGTTGTTGTTCCATGATCCTAGCCATGGTGATTCTTCTCTCTCTCTCTCTCTCTCTCTCTCTCTCTCTCTCTCTCTCTCTCTCTCTCTCTCTCTCTCTCTCTCTCTCTCTCTCTCTCTCTCTCTCTCTCTCTCTCTCTCTCTCTCTCTCTCTCTCTCTCTCTCTCTCTCTCTCTCTCTCTCAGTGCTGCACTCAGGCTGCTCCACTACAGCTTGCTGGGGTGGGACCTCGCTTACTTGCTCAACTGAGATAGGTGGATTAAAAAAAAAATTACTTTACTATTTATTTCAATACATGTTTCAGTTTTTGTATGCTAGTTTTGTTAGCGTTAATATCCTTTCTGTTAAGCTGTTAACCTTACAAAGCGTAGTAACACATTTAAATTAAATAGCCACGCAATCATCATTATCTTATAACAGACTTTAGGTTGTTGCAAATTGTCTGATTTCATGTGATCGTTTTGTTGTTACCGTATCAACATACAGTCGCTATTTAACAAAGTTTCAGTTTCAGCACAGCATGCCTGAGAGACACAGTTGCTACGGCGACACTGTGGTCACTGATGCTGACAGGCGGAGCCTCCCGCTGGCTCCACACACTCCACTCTCCCGACCACCGGCAACAAAACATCGGAGACTCCTCCCCAAAGCCTTCAATAACATATTCTTTGGTCCGTTTAAGTTTTGAGGGAGGCCCTCCTCCTCCAGTACGCGGATGTTTCCTCTTAAATATTTCTTTTTTTAGCGTCCTGTACGATGTTCTTCCATCGTATCTGCACGTCATTATAGACCCCACACATAGCGGGTTGACGCTGTTAACTTTTTTTGTAATTTTATCCCACGCGCTGTGTACGTTAGCGCAATTTTCAGAATTTTCAGAATTTTTCCCAAAAAAGTATTTCTTTTTCTGCGTTATACTCCTCTAACAAGCACAAATGTTCAGTTACTGTGAACTGTGAACATCGCTGTTTGAGAAAAGCGTCAGCCATGTCCCCCCCTCCACCCCCCGTGTCTTAAAATTCCCAGAATGCGTTGCGTAATTGACTAAGTAAGACCAGTCCAAAAAACTGTCAAATAACAGTTTTTTATGCATTTAAATTAGTTACGTTTTAAGTCTTATGATCGTTAATGATGAGCGACCTTGCATATTTTTTCCATGTGAATGGGTTAACAGTAGTAGAAGATTAATATCAGGTGTTTCTTGTTTGTCCTGTATATCGGAAAAACTTTCTAATGTCACATAATTACAGTAATCCTCACATTCATTCTTTTGTAAACCTTGTACATAGGGGTCTACTTAAATCGCGGTAAATTTATGTATTTTTCACGGGTATGTTGCGGAATAAAATTAAGATTTCGCGGACATTTCGCGGACCTGTTTAAACATTAAATAAACCTAAGTAGACAGTATTTCAGAACACTATAAATACTAAAAATAGTGGCGCTTGCTTCCTTGCTAAAACAGAGTGCTGTCATTTGTTAAAGGCGAGATGCAGCATCTCCCTGCAGTTGACTTGCCCATACATTGAGACTGCACGTCTGCATCCACTGAATTGGCTGGAAGTTAAGGCAAAGATTTACAGTTATACAGATGTGGAAATCGATTAGAAACAGATCAAAAACTCGGTTACACAAGGGCGGGCATCTGGCATACTTTAATAAAGGCAATGTATGCAGCACGTTCGTTGTCATGTTATTTGTCCCATCCAATAATTTATTTTATTAGTACCGAGTCAAAACAAAGAAGACGTGGCTATTCGGGTCTAAAATTCCAGCTGTAAACAGCAGGTTGAAGCGAGGTGGCTGTGCTGGATCGTTTTAGTTCGGATTTAACTTGCAGACAGGAATACTTCTTGTCTGCGCTGACTTTCCAGTTTGTTTTCTGAAAGCTGCTGTTTATTTTACGTTCTGTTCAGCAGCCTCTGTAGTAGCCTTTTTGTTTAATGTGGGATTCTGAAGCTAAATAGCGATCGATCGTATTTTCTCCAAATACACATTAAGATATGGAAAACAATTACTTCAGTCTACATGTGCAGTTTCTTTGGGAAATATCTTAAAACGATCATCAGCCGAAATATAGTTTGCTTTTTTTTTGTCGTCCATTTCTACTATTTTACCTCCAATGCTGAAAACTAGATTTTAGCAACCTAAATCAAAACAATGCAGCACCAACTTTGCCCCACCCCCTACTGCACAGTACAGCTCACATAAAAGCAGTAGACTAGGCTGATTAAAGCTTTGTCATTTGAATAGTAAACAAGAACGTTAACTGCTTTGTAGAATTTATTTTGTAAATGTTACTTGTGGACATTTTTTGTTTGTTTATTTTTTGCTTAAGTGCAATGCACACGGGACGGCGAAGGAATCAAAAAAAGGGCTATCTACAGATGTAGATACGTAGTTTGCCGTTGCGTCGCTTGCGTTGTGCAGTAGTTCATTTAAACGAGGTTTCTTTTTTTTTCCTCTCCGTACTTGTTTGTATGCATTGGCCCCTAAGAGGTGAATTTCACGGTGACCCCTCAATTTCACGATTTTCAGTGTATTTAAAGTAAGGAAATGAAAATTCTCTGTTCAATATATTGTGTATGATCAATTGGATGTGTAACTATGCAAATAAACTGTTTGTGCAGATGTGTGATTTAGGTCTGTAGTCTTGTAGGTTGCATACTGTAAATGAGTATTGAAGAGGGCAGAACAGGCATGCATATATTAAACTTTATATATAAATGAGAATTAAGTACAAGTGCATGTTATATGTTGTAATGCAGTATATACTGCTAAATCTCTTTCCATTATATTGAATATAGGTGGTAAATTAGTAGTGTTGTGTATATATTTCCATAGGGTAGACAGTATTATGCCTAAGGCAAAGAGAAAGTTAGTCAGGGAGGATAGTACAGCAGGGCTGGGTCCAAATGTCCCTATGGACCCTGAAGCTGTCATGCCTGTCAATTTTTCTAGACTGACATTAGAATCATTCAGCATGTGGTCAACTGTTGCACTAAAGTCATTTCTGTCTCTGAGAAAGACATCCACAGAAGGGACAATAATGAATGTGCAGTTAGGTAAATATAAATATATGATATAATAGGATGGGCATATATGTTAAAGTTGATTTATTATGTTTGTTTTAACATTTTGATAATATACTGAATTAAGTAAAAAAAAATACTAAAATAATTGCGAGTACATTTGTAGGGGCTACATTGCATATGAAGAAAATATTACTGTAACTTAAGTGTAAGCACAACTGAGGAACATGAGTTGGTGTCAGGCATTACAATAAGAAGAAACTTGTGGTTGGAGGTGTAGTGTTGTTATAACAATAAAAATAATAAAACAGTTGTTCAAATATTTTTATTATCTTATTGTTTTTAGTTTTTTCTTTTTCTTTCAAAGTTAGCTATGTGTATCTCATTCACTGATCTCGGTAGTTGATCTGTATGGGCATAAGCTTTTCTTAATAATTGTGGTGATTTAATGTACATTTTTTATTTTATTTTTCGTCTCATAGTCATTTCAGCATATTGAGGATTGTGCGTTTAACAAAATAAAGTAATCTACTGAAAAGTATAGTTAAAATATCGAATACTACAGTGACCCCTAACGCATACAAGCAATAGGGAAGCACTCTGTGACGGTTTGTTTATTCTACCTCATTAAGATATTCAAAATGGCCGCGGAACCGTGTTCAGGTCTGTAACCGAACGTTTCTGTCCTGTCCACTAGAGGTCTCCAGCTGTGAGAGCTCTATCTATCTGTACAGACCGCAGAATGATTGAGCAGATCATTACATAAATAATATGTCATGAAAAAAAAATGCTTCCAATTGTAAATGCCTTTATTAAAGATATACACATACAGTATATATGTGGAATTATTAAGACGGAACCTTGAAGAGATGAATTGGAAAAAAAAAACATTATTACAAAAGACAGACAGATATGTAGATGTACAGTACTGTAGAGACAAGCAGATATGGGTCAGGACTAGCCAGCTCATCTGTAGTTTTGCTAGTTTGAGTTGTTGTGATCACAGGATGAAGCGGTTAAAGATAATGGATTGATGGATGAATGGGGGGGTGACAGGTTTGGATTCTTCACTGTCTTAAATAAGCAACTGACCATCACACAGCAGATTATAAAATATTTTATTTTATCAGAAAAAGTTAAAAAATTGCATAGTAAATTAAATTGAATATTTACATGAATATTTACAAGCTTACCCTCCTGAAACTATAACCAGCGAACGCCTTTACTGGATGCAACGCCTACCCTTCCACCCACCCAAGAAAATATAAATAAATCTATTTTTAAAAAGGTATAATATACAGGTTGACATACAGGTAATGCATAACAAATATCCCTGACCACCTCCCAGCCGGCCGGTGCCTCCTCAAGACACCCCTCCTCTTCAGAAAGCAGCACTAGAATTCATCTCTTCCCTTCTGGACACTAGACCTGCACTCTGCCTTCAATGCACTAGTTTAACCAGCACTGATCTGCTCCCTATTCTACTTTATTTAATTCTGTACTTTAAATTTGCCACAACTGTCACTCAATCTGTAGTCTTTGTATTTTATTTTATCAAAACCTTGTCACCTTCTCCAACTCCAACTGGACCAATATCCAATTACACTGTGTTTCATACTTGTGCTCTCACTAGAACTGAAGAAGTCATTGTATTTTGTATCTTGCTCCTAATTGTATTAATAATTGCAATGTGTGATTCTTGAAATGTATATTTTGTATACGACTGTAAGTCGCCCCCCTGGGTAAGAGGGGGCATCTGCTAAGAAATCAATAATAATAATAATGTCAATTCTAAATCAATATCTGCTGGTTTTCATGGACTCAGATTAGCAGTAGTCTTGGATTTATTTACCTGAATTAACACATGAAGTCATCCAGGATTAGCACTAGTCTGGATCTCTGATACCAGCCACATTTCTACACTACCCAGTGTTTGTCTTCAAACATGTCTCCATCTCTCTCAGTTCCTCTTGAATCTCCCACAGTTTCTTGTGGACTTCACTGCTGTTGTGGAGGTAAAAAAAACTGTATAAGTTGTCATCATTAAAGACAGTTTTGCTGTTAATTAAAAAAAAAAATACAGAACTCACAAGGCAGTGGAATAAACCCTGGCCGCTGCACTTCCAAATCGGCCTGTTCTTCCAAATATGCCTGCTGCCACTGTGCCACCGACTACCACTGCTGCCACTGCGCCAAACACTGTGCCACTGACTACCACTGCTGAGGTTGAATTGGTAGCTCTGCCTGTTTCTCCGAGTGCCATTGCGCCTCCAACTGTGTTTACAAGCAATGGCCTGGAGTGGAAAAAACAGGCATCGGGTCAATTGCAACGACCTGAAAGCAGCCTAGTACTAACTGGAGATGATCTCGTGGTTAGTACGGAGCTACGTACTAAACTAGTAGTATGGAACTTAATACCAATTGCAACGAACTTGGCAGCTCAAGATAGTCCCCAGCTGCGTACTAAAAATGATCTCAATTGCAACAAACCCAAAGATAGGGCAGCAGTGTGGAGTAGTGGTTAGGGCTCTGGACTCTTGACCGGAGGGTTGTGGGTTCAATCCCCAGTGGGGGACACTGCTGTTGTACCCTTGAGCAAGGTACTTTGCCTAGATTGCTCCAGTAAAAACCCAACTGTATAAATGGGTAATTATATGTAAAAATAATGTGATATCTGTATAATGTGAAATAATGTATAATGTGATATGTTGTAACAATTGTAAGTCGCCCTGGATAAGGGCGTCTGCTAAGAAATAAATAATAATAAAGATAACTGCTGCTGCCATCTAGAGGATACTAAGTATGGGACTAACTTAGTCTAACCATTTATATAGGCTAATGATGGATAATGGTGCAAAATGTTACAAAATGACAAATGATCACTATTCATAACCAGAAATCCATACAGCATACAGATACAGTGCCCTTCAGATTGATTCACCCTTTACTAGAATGGGTTTTAGCAAAATAAATGCAAGTGTACATTCAGTATTTGTTGTATAAATTAATGAAAACATTAATATTTTCAGACATTCAGTATTGGACTTCACAAAAATATATTGTCCAACATATTTGCATGTTGTTATTTCAAAAACTAAAGGTTCAAAATTATTCACACCTCTAAAAACATTAAAATGCAATAACTTTGGACAGAAATGTTTTTTGTGATATATAAAAAAACAGAGTCTGACAGTGTTTAATGTTTGAATGGAGTTATGGAAAAAAAAGAAAATAATGTTTTGCTTTTTTTTGTTGTTGCTAAAATCATTTTTTGTTACATTGAATCCGGGGTGTTAATAAATCTGGAGGGCAGCTGTATTTCACCGATAAATTACATTTACTTGCAGTAGCTACTTTATTTTTTTTTTGTATTCAAAATATAAAGAATTATGAACCGCGGCAAACGTTCCAGTGTACATTCATCAAATCACTGCCACAGCTTAAAAAAAAAATCATTGAGAATTTGAAAGCCAGGAATTATAAGACTAGTTGGAAATGTAATGCAATATTATATGAATAATATATTTTAAGTTATATAAATTAATGGACTACATGTAGCCTTTATTTGTGCCAAAATTAGTAGGACTATAACGTGCATGGGAGGTGTGATTCAATATTGATGATACCAGTTCCCTGTCAGTGCCGCGGTTCTTGTACAGCAGATCAGTGTTGGGCTGCGGTGTTTGAGGTGCTGGGTTCAAACCTCAGCCTGTGAATTACATTTGTTATTTTCTTAAAAAAATCCCTGGGGGGGGGGGAATACTAAGGCATGATATAAATATATATATATATATATATATATATATATATATATATATATATATATATATATAATTTTTTTCTCCACCCCCCTCCCCAGGCTCTGTACAAACACACACACAAAATTTTCATTTTAATCTGCTGCACGTTCTCTACTGCAAATCGAAACTGTCTGATATGTTTTTTTTATTATTATTATTGAAAACAAACCTCTTCAGTCTCTTCATCTCTTTCATCTCTAACACCTCATTGAGCCAGTCTCCCAATTCATGCAATCTCCTTGCCATCCTCTCAATCTTTTCATCCTGGAGCCCTGTGCTGTTGAGAGAATCACCGCACACTCATATCAATAATCCTATTTAATAATCATGTTGCTGTTCAATAAACACACACCTCCTCCAGTTCCTGGTAGTCTGATTGAAGTTCTCTCTCTCTCTCTCTCTCTCTCTCTCTCTCTCTCTCTCTCTCTCTCTCTCTCTCTCTCTCAAATTAAAATTAAAATTAAAAAACTGCTTTATTGGCATGTGTGACAGAGATCGAATGGTGCTTGGTGTTAGATCTCCCTCTTGACCTGTGAGGGCACTGTGTAACGAGAACAGAGTACTCTTCCTTGGTAAATGGTTAGTGTTGAAAACCTACAAGGAGTCTGTGTGCTGTATCGTGAACCATGAGTTTTGTCTTGTGTTTGTTAGTGTTTTGTTAACTGACGTCTGTTTTTTAATAGACTACCAGCTGCACAATCCGGAGCTGTAGAGAAAGCCAGCTTAAACCCAGACATCACTTTCACTCCTGCATTTCACGAAGAACTGTATTACACCACTTGCACGTAATCACTATCACTAAGAACTGTGTTTTGTGTTTTGTTGGTGTTGACTTTTGTTTACGGGTCAAACCGGGGAATTACAAAAACTGTATCACTCCAACATTAATATTTACAGGTGTTTGCCATAAGGCTCTGGACAATGTTAATTAAATCAATAAACACCCTTGCACCTGGAAATCATTGTCTGTCTGTTTTATATTCGCTCTGCACTGCACTCACCTGTACTCACTCACCACTTTGACACACGTGATGTTGCCAAAGCTTTATAATCTAAAACCCACCCTCCCTCTTCCCCTCAACAGTGACCCATGGTGGATTATTGCAGGCAGGGTGTCTACACACTGTCCCTCAGGCTGTGGCAGGCGGACACATACTGTGCTGCTAAATCTGCAGTCTGCTACTCCTCTCCTAGTATGATGGGGACTTTATTAGAATCAGAGAGGAGGTTAAAATCTGCCACTTGTTTTTTAAATGTGGGGAGATATATCTCTCGTCTATCTGAATATTTTGGGCAGGACAACAGGAAGTGCTCAGTGTGCTTGAAATGTTCTTTCCTGTTGGTGCTGCTCTGGAGTCTATTCATCATCATCAGCTGCAGCAGCTGTTTAACAGTAAACTGGAGCAGCAGGAGAGGAATCAGATGTCATGGGTTTACCTGGAGTCTGCAGACATGTACGGAGGATCAAACTGCAAACTGTTTCTCCTTCTCGTTAGAGTCTTGGCTGTGTTCCAACCAAGATGCTTCAGTTCCTCCTGAATCTCTTTCAGCTTCTTGTGGAGTTCACCACTGTTGGAAGAAAAAACAACTCTAAGTTGTCATCATTAAAGACAGTTTTGCTGTGAATTTAAAAAGAAAAACAGAACTCACGAGGCAGTGGAATAAACCCCGGCCACTGTACTTCTAATTTGGCCTCTTCTTGCTAATATGGCTTCTGCCACTGCACTTAACACTGCGCCACCGACTGCCACTGTGAGTACCTCGGCAGTTTGTCTGAGTGAGGAGGTGCAGCTGAGTACCACTGTACTGCCGAGTGCCACTGCGCCTCCAGCTACAAGCAGCGTTCTGGAGGAGAAAACAGACATCATGTTAGGTGGAGTCACATACAAAGCCTGGGAATCCTGGGAGAGGACTTCTGCTGCACGTTCTTTACTGCAGATCCAAACTGTCAGATTTGTCATTTAAACTGAATACAAACCTCTTCGTCTGTCTCTCCATCTCCTCTTCCAGTTGCCCATTTAATGTTTCTCCCAACTCAACCAGTTTCCTCACAATCCTCCCCACATCTTCACTGTGTACATCCCCACTGTTGAGAGAATCACAATCAATAATCCTCTTTAATAGACTTTTTCCTCTCCCTCCCTCCATCCACCATCCCCTCTTCATCCTCCTTCCCCCTCCTCCCCCACCCCCTTCCCCCCTTCCCCTTCTTCATTCCTCCACCCCCTTCTTCCCTCCACCTCCTCCCCTCCACCCCTCTTCATCCCCTTCATCCTTCTTCCTCCACCTCCTCCTCTCCACCCCTCTTCATCCCACCCCTTCTTCCCTCCACCTCCTCCTCTCCACCCCCTCTTCATCCCCTCCCCCTTCTTCCCTCCACCTCCTCCTCTCCACCCCCTCTTCATCCCTCCCCTCCCTTCCACCTCCTCCTCTCCACCCCTCTTCATCCCTCCCCTCCCTTCCACCTCCTCCTCCACCCCTCCCCTGCCTCCTCTCCACCCCTCCACCCCCACCCCTCTTCATCCCCTCTCCTCCCTTCCCACCCCTCCTCTATACTCTCCCTCCCCTCCCTGCATCCACTACTCCCTCCCTCGCCCTCTTTCTTTCCCTCCCCTCCATGTAACTATATCAGAATTCATGGGTTCACCTGGCAGAGTCTCCAGACATGTTGGGCGGTTGAAAATCATTACTGTTTGCTCTTCTCCTTAGAGTCGGATCCATGTCTGCATTTTGTAAATCACTCAATCCTCAGTTACAGAGGCTGCAGCTCTCCACTGTAAGAGAATTCCAATGAATCCATTACTAAAGAGTACAGCCTAATTCAAGGATAGCCAGTTCCAGACCTCATGGCTCACACTATCCAAAAATATCCTGAAAAATATTTAAAAAATAAATACAAATTTCTTTAAAATGTTCACATAGCAAAATAAAAATTAGACAAAAAAATCTGGAAGTTTGGAATGAAAGACACTGCAGTAGTGTGAGCCATGAAGCCTGGAGTTTTGCTATCCCAGAATTAAGCTGTACTTTGTATCAGTAAAGCATAATTAACTGTTTTTACTGGAACAATCTAGGAGGTAAAGTACTTAAGTCATCTTTGTGAATATGGCCCCTGACCATTATACTGCTGTTGAACTAATTTGGGGGCCAAATTTTATGTGAGCAAAACAAAATTATAGACCCAATTATCTAATTATAGACAAAACAATACCACACAGCTTCCACAGAACTGGAAGACAAACAGTACATACTCGACAAGCAGCGTTATATAGGGAGACATTTTAGTGTACAAACTACAATTCAGCCTGAGTCCTATTCCTACTCCCAAACATTACATTTGAATCCCTGGATTTAAGAGTCTCTGCTCCCCAGCCTTTGGCTGTTATTACTGTCTATAGACCTCGTAAGCACAATGCTGCCTTTCAAGGCAAATTCTCAGATCTGTTATCACTGATATAAGAACATAAGAAAGAACATAAGAATGTTTACAAACGAGAGGAGGCCATTCAGCCCATCTTGCTCGTTTGGTTTTTAGTAGCTTATTGATCCCAGAATCTCATCAAGCAGCTTCTTGAAGGATCCCAGGGTGTCAGCTTCAACAACATTACTGGGGAGTTGGTTCCAGACCCTCACAATTCTCTGTGTAAAAAGTGCCTCCTATTTTCTGTTCTGAATGCCCTTTATCTAATCTCCATTTGTGACCCCTGGTCCTTGTTTTTTTTTTCAAGTCAAAGAAGTCCCCGGGTTGACATTGTCTATACCTTTTAGGATTTTGAATGTTTGAATCAGATCGCCGCGTAGTCTTCTTTGTTCAAGACTGAATAGATTCAATTTTTTTAGCCTGTCTGCATACGACATGCCTTTTAAACCGGGATAATTCTGGTCGCTCTTCTTTGCACTCTTTCTAGAGCAGCAATATCCTTTTTGTAACGAGGTGACCAGAACTGAACACAATATTCTAGGTGAGGTCTTACTAATGCATTGTAGAGTTTTAACATTACTTACCTTGATTTAAATTCAACACTTCTCACAATATATCCAAGCATCTTGTTAGCCTTTTTTATAGCTTCCCCACATTGTCTAGATGAAGACATTTCTGAGTCAACATAAACTCCTAGGTCTTTTTCATAGTTCCCTTCTTCAATTTCAGTATCTCCCATATGATATTTATAATGCACATTTTTATTGCCTGCATGCAGTACTTTACACTTTTCTCTATTAAATGTCATTTGCCATGTGTCTGCCCAATTTTGAATGCTGTCTAGATCATTTTGAATGACCTTTGCTTTTCGTTGTTGTCTGTATGTGTTATTTTAGTAATCTGTGTACCCGGGTGTTAAATGGATCTCCCCTACAGAGATTAATACTACTGGCCAGTGGTAATTGTGTAAAAAAAAAAAAAAAGTCCTGTCACCAAGTGTTTATTGCCTACCCTGAATATATATATATATATATACTCTAATCTGCTACGGGGTTGTTTTATTATCAGGTTTGCCTGTCCACCACGTTATTTTGCGTACATTTTAATTTAATTAGTATTATATATATAGAGAGAAATATTGTCCCAAGACTCGCTACTGTTTAATATTTCACCTGGTAGCTTTATTTATTTATTTTTGTGACACAACCGTTTGAAATATTATATTAATATTTATATTTGAGTTTATTTACCCCCCGCCCCGCCCCGCCCAAACATCGAGTAAACATTGTTTATTTCTGAAGACAGCATTTTAGTATACTGTATATTTTATGTTCCTGGGTTGTGCACGACTGTATACTATCCCACACAACCACCAGGTGGAGTCACCGTGCATTTTATCAGTCGCTAACTTTCGCTAGCCGGCAGCATTATAGTTAGCTAGCTGGCTAACGTTAACCGACTTAACGTTACGTTTGTTCGCTAAATGCATGAGTTGACATGAAACTATGCTACGATCTGCTGGCTAGGTACCGTTAGCTAACGTTATCAAGTTCAAAATTATGTGTTTTTAATTAGAATACTGTAACGTTAACGTTAGCTAACGGCATGCCTCTTTCAACCTGTTTAGCAAGCAGGCATGAATGTTAGATAGCTAACGTTAACGTAAATGGTAAGTTAACGTTAGCTATCTGGCTAATATACGTGTTTAGCGAGCTAGCTATGTTCTCATAATCATAATTTCCCCGGTCTTTGTTATAGCGACTGCAATACAATGTCCACGTCTGCCAAGTGGAAAAAGTCGGACATAAGGAATTTCTTTCATGGAGTGCTTCTATTGTCAGCCACCAGTTCCTTACATACACCTGATTTGGTGTTTCATACATCATTTACAAGTTCACTTGGACATAAGCAGTGTTTTGAAACACATCCATAACATATCCATTTATCACTTTTGACACGTCACTTTTGGGGTTTCAGAACATTGAAATGGTGTATTGAAACATGTTCTTTTAATAGTATAGCAGAAGTATGATTTATTTATTATAGTTTGCTTGACTAGATTTTGTTAGTAGAGTTCCTATATGGGTTTTGCTCATAAGTCATAACACCTGGCATCTGCATATGATTTAACCTTTTTCATTATGTAATATTAATTCTATTCTATAATACTAATTTATAATACTAGTAATACTATTCCAGACGCTTCTTTCCCCCACGAGGACGGCTAGCTGGTTTCAAGAATTGTCCCCCCCCAATGTTCAAAAGAAAGTTACGCCCTTCCCTGTGTCCTGGCTCGACTGCTAAGATTAGATACAAACAAGACGATCCCCTGCAAATCCATATACTGCCCTATGTATTGTAATCTTAACAGATTGCTTTATGAAAAGTTACGAGCACAACGCTCAAGAAGGTGTATAAATGTTTTGCTGAGTCGTCCTATAAGTACCGCAAAATAATAATAATAATAATAATAGACCCAAAGCACATTAAATGCAAAACGTGATTGATTATATATTCCCGCAATGTTTGCGGTAAAAAGTTCAATGTATAGGACCGAGACTGGTTCAAGACTAACATATAGGCCAAAACAATAAAAGTATATTCATAACCACAAAAAACACATAGAAACGATTAACAATTCATAATTAATATGAGTAATATTATTATATTAATATTATAGGATTCTCCTCATGCAAGCCTATATACTGTATACATAAAAAGAAACCTTTACCTTAAGCCTTCTAAAGGTCGTGTTCAAGTTACCTGCGAAGGTGTTTAAATGAAACTGAAAGTATTTGTGTTGCATTGGCCAGAGGGAGGAGGAGGAGGAGGGAATAGGGGGAGGTTAATTTCAAAGGAGTTGCACACTGTCAGACAGCGAATTCAGATATTCATGAAGAAAAGGAAACGACTCCTAAACATGTTTAAAACAACCGAAAACAGCCGCACACTGCTATAGTAAAACCTGACTATTTTGGCACAAATACTTGCAGTATTATTAATATAATATACAGCCTATATACATTTCCATACTTGTGTGCTGATCTAAAAGTCTTGATTGCATTTGAATACAGTCGAAGCAAAAATAACAATTTAGGTTTGTTTTTCCAGGAAATAAAGTAACACAAGATCAGATTAATAATATTATTTTTTTTATTATTTATTTCTTAGCAGACGCTCTTATCCAGGGCGACTTACAATTGTTACAAGATATCACATTATTTTTACATACAATTCCCCATTTATACAGCTGGGTTTTTACAGGAGCAATCTAGGTAAAGTACCTTGCTCAAGGGTACAGCAGCAGAGTCCCCCACCTGGGATTGAACCTACGACCCTCCGGTCAAGAATCCAGAGCCCTGACCACTACTCCACACTGCTGCCCATATCCAATAATCAATAATAAAGAAAAACACTGTTTTTTATTTTCTTTTTCACCCTGGGAAAAAAAAAAGTTTTCTTTCTTATAAAATATTAGTTAAAAAATG
>CM072694.1:6060002-6091343 GCA_036884735.1 Huso huso | reverse complement strand
GAAATCACATAAGAAGTGTCTAAGAGCACCAGAAAGCTTATCTCTGCTTTCGGTTTAAAAAGAAAAAAAAATCCCTAAGATACAACAGACAGGACTGTATATGAATAAATAAATCAACTAAATGAAATCATTACTGGCTTGCGCAGTTTGTCTGTGATCCAAAGGCAATGTAGAAAGAAATGCGAGCTGCGCCGTTGATGGTAAAAAAAAAAAAAATTTACTTGATTTCTACCTGAAAATTTCTTCTTTCTTCTCTTAAAGATTAAAAAAAAAAACTTCACCCGAATTTGGAAGAATAAAAAAACGACCGCTAGATGGCGCTCAAGTTCCAATAAAGCAACTGTTTACGTGTTTTTAGTTTACACTTTCTTGTAAATATATAATTAGAGGGACTTTTGACATTGCCTACAATACAATCCATTTCACCCGATTAAAAAACCCAACAACAACAAAAAAAATCACCCTAAAAGCAGAACCCCTAATGGCTATAGACACTATAATAATTCCGCTGCGATATAGCAAGTGACCGCTAGATGGCGCTCAGGTTCTATTAAAAGCAACTGTTTGCTTTTACACTCTCTGTTAATTATTAAAGTAGCAAATGAGACAATCCCAATTAAAAAACCTAGGTATGCAGAGCGGAATCCTGTGCCATGCTGGAGCAAGGAGTGTGAGGATGTACTTGGCTTGATTCATGCGTCCTTCACAAGACAAATCTGCCCGATTCCAGCCTTGCTGAAGCACCCCCAGATGAGTCCAATTTTCAGCTTTGCCCAACACCTGGTCGTCTAATGGTTAGACGGAGACCTGGAGAGGCCTACAAGCCACAGTGTCTCGCACCCACTGTGAAATGTGGTGGAGGATCGGTGATGATCTGGGGGTGCTTCAGCAAGGCTGGAATCGGGCAGATTTGTCTTTGTGAAGGACGCATGAATCAAGCCAAGTACAAGGTTGTCCTGGAAGAAAACTTGCTTCCTTCTGCTCTGACAATGTTCCCCAACTCTGAGGATTGGTTTTTCCAGCAGGACAATGCTCCATGCCACACAGCCAGGTCAATCAAGGTGTGGATGGAGGACCACCAGATCAAGACCCTGTCATGGCCAGCCCAATCTCCAGACCTGAACCCCTTTGAAAACCTCTGGAATGTGATCAAGAGGAAGATGGATGGTCACAAGCCATCAAACAAAGCCGAGCTGCTTGAATTTTTGCGCCAGGAGTGGCATAAAGTCACCCAACATCAATGTGAAAGACTGGTGAAGAGCATGCCAAGACGCATGAAAGCTGTGCTTGAAAATCAGGGTTATTCCACCAAATATTGATTTCTGAACTCTTCCTAAGTTAAAACATTAGTATTGTGTTGTTAAAAAAATGAATATGAACTTATTTTCTTTGCATTATTCGAGGTCTGACAACACTGCATCTTTTTTGTTATTTTGACCAGTTGTCATTTTCTGCAAATAAATGCTCTAAATGACAATATTTTTATTTGGAATTTGGGAGAAATGTTGTCAGTAGTTTATAGAATAAAACAAAAATGTTCATTTTACCCAACACATACCTATAAATAGTAAAACCAGAGAAACTGATAATTTTGCAGTGGTCTCTTAATTTTTTCCAGAGCTGTGTATTTCTTAGAAAAAGAAAAATTGTTGGTAAGAATGCAAGGGGGGTTTAGAAGTAATAGATGTACAATGGACCAGATTTTAAAGTTGGTGACAGAAATTCAAAAGGGTTTGGTAATAAACAGTATACGACAGCAGTGTTTCTAGATATCGAAAAGGCATGTGATATGGTATGGAGGGAAGGAGTCTTGGTTAAAATGCATAATTTAGGGATAGTAGGGAAAATGTTTAGATGATTTAAAAACTTTTTGGAAAATAGGAAAATACAGGTTCAAATTGGTAAATGTTTATCAGAAGCAGCAGAAGTTGAAAATTGAGTTCCTCAAGGAATTGTTGTGAGTCTGCTTATTTTTAATATTATGATAAATGATTTGCCAAAATCGGTTGATGAGAAGGATATTTTAATGTATGCAGATGACTGTGTGGTTTGGACTAGGCATAGGAATTTAAAAAGTAGGATTAATGTGTGTGACAGGGTCTTCCTCATGTCACGCGTGTGGGTAGCCACTGTTCAAGCATACAGAGAGAAAGACGTGGTGTTGTTGAAAACGCTGGCACAGGCGCGCAGGTTTTATTCACAAACAAACAGAAAACGAAAGTAAAATAAAGGTGGTCATGTGACATTACCAGCGATGGTAACGCACAGAGGAATAGTACATCAAGCTGTACAAAAAGTGCAAAATAAAACACCATACCACAAACTATAAATCAAAGGTGCCGTGAAAACGGCAGGCCTTGCAGCAGCCCTGAACCATCTCCCGCGGATGTTTTTAACCTGACGGCCACTCGATCAAGACCCACCCACCTGCTGATTGAGGTCCAGCACAGCCAATCACTTGCTGCCCTTCCCCTCAACCAAGCCTAGCAGGCAGCAAGTCTCAATCGAGCGCCCGTCTGTAAAACAATAATTCATTTAAACAAATCAACTCCAAAACAACACACAATAAACCCATTTCCCCATACAAATTATATCCACACTAAATACACACGTGCAGGGCAATCGCCCTGCTACAATGTGTTAAATGGGAAATTGGAGAAAATACATTTATGGGCAAAAAATGGGGAGTTACGTTTAAAAAATTCACGGGGTGGAACTAGGCCATCTGCTGTGATGATTTAAGACATTAAGTTAGTAACGTATAACATATAAAAGAGAGGTTCCATCCTTCAAAGGCCCTACGCATATAAAGAGGGGCTCCGTCATTGAGGAAACCCGACAAACAGGAGGGGGGTCACCGTCTGTCTCTGAGATGACCGGACATACGAAAGAGGGGTCACCGTCTCTGCGATGACCCGACAAACGAAGAAGCTTGCGAACCAGAAAGAAAAACATTGATTAGTATTAGTAACATGAAATAAGGTTCTGGCTCTTCAATGGCCCAACATAAGCAGTAGGGGGATTCCGTCGCTGAGGAGACCCGACAAACAAGAGGGGTTCCACCGCTTGGGGCCCTCACATAAATAGAGGCATCAATACCTGAAAGAGAAAAGACAAGGAATCATGCATGCTAAAGGAAGGGTTTGGTCGGGGGTCCCCTCTGACTCACGGAGAACCCTCCTCTATGAGGTAAATGAAGCGGAGCTTAACAAAGGGTTGGAGAAAGTGGAATCACTAACCCCCCAAAAGATGGCCCCCCGCTCCCCGCTGAAGACGTTTATGGGAAGAAAAAGAGAACCGCCAATGCATATAGAAAAGAAAAGAGAGAAAACATTTAACACAAAAAGAAAGAAAAACACTTACCGTGACACAGGGGTCAGTAACTGTATCCTACTGACTAAGTGAAGACCCTCTGCACAGTGGGAAGGAAACCCGCCCTTTTTTATTTTAATTTTTATATATTTTTTAAAATTTTATTTAAATTAGGAAACCTTCGGTGGCCCAGGCAGAAAGGTCGTCCCCACTCCGGACATACTAGCAATGGACTGATGGGCGGATGCTATTTCGGCTGGTGAAGAACAAATGTAAGCTTCGACTGCTGATGAAGTCCAGTGTCCCATATTTATTAAATGCTGGTTAATCTTTGCTCCTGCTGCTGAAGTGGCTGCCCTGATTCTGAATGAATGAGGAGTGTAGAACTGAGGGGGAAGTCCTGCTCTGGAAACCAAAGTGGAGAGCTGAGAAGAAAACCAATGCCTTGAAACGACAGACCCGCTTGCATTGATGAACAGGGGGTCAGAAGGAGATTTGGGTTTACGTACTGAAATGTACTTCAGCATAGAAGTATATTGGCATAGAGGAGAGTTTCTAGTTTTTGATAGTTGAATACATTGACCTTGCTGTAGCTGATCAGTTTTTGAAATGCGTAGAAAGAGAATAAAATGAGAATCTGGAATATGAGTAAGGACACTGCAGCGAATCCCCAGAGAAGGAAAACTGGAAATAGACAGGACTGTATATTAAGAGCATCTCAAAAAACCAAAAAATGCAAAAAAAAACACATAATACTTCCATTGTTAGGTCATCGATTGGAGAAAAACAGCCAAGAATGTCAACAGAGATAGGCAGGCGAGTGGTAGATGCAGCAGGAGAGCTCTTGGAAATCCCTCGCAGGAGGAGACGAATGGCTGGGATTGATAGTATGGTTGGGGAAGAAATAGACATCAAGCAAAACTGGTGTTGAATTCCTGACAAATATTATTTAATTGTAACTGGTGCCAAATGCAGAAAATCCTTTGCATGAACTATAAAAGCCATGATCCAATTCTGGTTGAAAGAAGTAGGATTGATGCTGTTTGAGAGCAGAAGGTTACATAACAAGCCCAACCTGTAGAGTAAGAGGGTCTTGTAGAAGGGGCAAGTGCTGAAGCCATGTAATCTTGAGCTGAATTAAGTAGCTTATTGATAGTTGAATTCAGTTGAAAATGAGTTGGTTGAACCGAGGAGTTGCTGCTGGGATGGCAGAGCTGTAGGAATCAAGCTGTGGAATTTGGATATCTGTAAACGAGAGAGAGAGCATCAGCTGCACTATTAAATATGCCCGGTAGATGACGCGCTTGTATTAGAAAATTGTTGGATACTGAAATCCATACTAGCCGCTGCAGTAACTGCATGATAAGAGGGGAACTGGAACATCCTTTTTTTATAATATGAACTGTAGCTAAATTATCGCAATAAAATAAGATCGATTTCTTAGACCAGAGATGACCCCATAGCCGGGCTGCTGCAACTATTGGGTAAATCTCAAGAAGAGCTGTAGATTTTAGCTGAGGAGATAGATTTTCAATTTCCTGGGGCCATATACTGGAAAACCATTGATTATTAAAAAGCCCTCCGAATCCAAGTGATGATGCATCTGTAAACAAAGCCATGTCGTGCGGTGCTGAGATGAAATCGTCATAAAACATGGACAAGCCGTTCCAGTGCTGAATAAGAGCAGACCACATTTTAATATCTTTCCTAGCTTCCGATTAAATATTTATGTAGGAATCCAAGTTTTTTGCTGTTGATGCAAGGGCAAGTAAACGAGATATAAATGTTCTCCCTTGGGGAATAATGCGAATTGCAAAGTTGAAGTGACCCAGCAATGAAAGCAGTGCGCGTTTTCTAATTGTTTTACTAATCTGAAAGTTGAAATCGAATGTGATTGAGTTTGGACTCAGGGAGGCTGGCTTCTTATTTTTCCATGTCTAGCATGATTCCAAGAAATTCCAGAGAATGCAGGGGGCCGATTGTTTTTTCCTTTGAGAGTGGAACGCCAACTTCTAAAAACAAACACTTAAGATTAGTTATTGTCTCTGTTGGCGGATCTGAAGGAGGGGAGATAAACAAAAAAACATGAAGCAGGTGGAGCAGAAATGGACCGTGGTAGGCATTAAGAAGTAAAACTTTCCTTCACAGCATAAACCAAACAGGTGGCGAAGAGAAGGATGGATTGGCATTACTTTAAATGCATCTGATATATCCGCTTTTGCTAGCCAGGAACCATGACCTGCTAATTTAATTGAGTGAATTGCGTCTGAAATAGTAATGTAATGAAGAGAAAATTGATCTTGAGGAATAAGCGAGTTGATACTGCTGATGCTTGAACCCCGCGGCGCTGATAAATCGATAATAAGACGCCTTTTCCTGACATTTTCCGAGTTGCTTTGTCAATAGGATTAATTCTATAAACTGGAAAAGGAGGAGCTACAAAAGGGCCGACTATAAATCCTTTTTTAAATTTATTTTTCGATGAGGAATTGAACTGACTCTGGATCTTGATCAGCAGAATGAAGATTTTTACTTTGAAATGAGGATGAAGGAATTTCAGTGAGACCGGTTGAGAACACGTTTTTTTTAATCTGTCAATTAAGTAATTGGTGAAAATGATGTCAGGATGATTTTTTAATTTGTTATATAATGCCGGAATGTTTATGGGAGTGGTGAGCACGAGCATCGGAGAAAGTCACTTGCGATTTAAAGGGCAGATTGAGTTGGCGTGAGCATCTCCACAAGTGCTGCACATGTGAATGAAATTACACTGCCTGTTTGAATAGAAACCGGTTTTGAAGTTATTGCAGATTTGTCTTCTTCTTGCGAATCTGATTTTGTGCCCGTATTTGTCTTGTCTTGTGGATTGATTGGGAAGTGCTGAGGAATGTATTGGATTGGGAAAGGAGGATCTGTCTGAATAATTAGAGGTGGTACCAGGTGCTGCTTTAGAAGTTGATGCTATAGCAGCCTTAGGGCAGAGAGATGTTGAATGACCTGTGGAAGCACAGACCCCACATGCGTTAGCTCTGAGACCGTCGAAAATCCTGTTAAACAAATCTGGATCAGGTTGAGCCCAATTGATTATATGATTATCAGATGACAATGTTGCTGCTGCTTTTCCCGAGAATGCTTTATGATACTTGAACAGTCCCTCCGTATCTGACAGACAATTCCACTACGTAGTATTCGTAGGAGTCTAGTTCAGCTCTGCGGTTAGGATATACAGAGCATAGTACATCTCGAAATATAGAGAAAGCAAGGACGAATTCACCCAATGTTAGATTTTTGAGTAGTCTGGGGTCTCTGGATTTTAATGTAACTGTCAGATCTCCGCAATCCACTACTCTGTGATCTGGGAATTCAGATGTCGCCATTAGTAATGAAACGAGATTAATGTCATTGCCTTCAATTATATGGCGCCGAATTTGCGGGGATATTGAATGATGCCTAGCTGTGGATGGGGAGGAGGAACCAAAAACTGAAGCAGTGGCAAGGTTGAAGACGGGAGGATCTTCTGAAGGTATCAGTGTTAGAACTGAACTGGAAGTAGCAGTAGCTATGACTGGTGCTACTGCAGGAATAGAAGAGAACTGAAAGCGCTGAAGTTTGCTTCTCTTGTTCAATATTAGACATCATTTTATCTAAATCACTCAGTTTGGTATTGACCGAGGATAATGAGTCGGCAAATGGCTGCATAAAAGTTTTGATTTCTTGAAAAATCAAGGAGTGCTCTTGATGGATTGATCTGGCTGAAGCAGGTTCCTGCTGTTTTGAAGTGCTGGCTGTCGGGATGAATTGTTCTGACGCAGACTGCCTTCTGTCTGGTTGGGGCTGCTGAACGGCTGAAAGCAGCTGAGGAACCTTTTTAGGAGGAAAGACAGGTTCTGCCGAAATGGAGTTGCAGTAGAGGATGAATAGGGATTCCTGATCGCTACCTGCTGGGATCGCGTTTCCGTTTTTAAGAAGGGACTTTATAAGTTTATTTAAAGTCCAATCCTTCCAGTATAATCGCTCTGGAGGTGCATCTTGAGCCAAGAGTCATTTAGAACGACAACGATTAGCTCCTTGGGTAGCTGGTGTACCCTGAGAATCTTGGTTGAGAGGCAGCTGTTCGGATCTCACAAAGCCACTGAACAGAGACAGAAATGGAGGGGTGATTTGACCCTGATTTGAAGCTGCAGGAGAATGAGCTGCTACAGACACAAAATCCGTGGAGTCATCAGAGTCCGAAGAGAGTTGATGTAAGTACTCCATTTTAATGCAATTTGCTGGTTTAGGAGAAATCAATGGGTCTTGTAATCCGCTTTGGTATAAACCTAAACGAAAACACACAAGACAACTAGAAGGAAGTGACTGAGGTTTAAATGGAATAGACTTAATTAGTGGAAGAAGATGATAGGGCACATGGGCCTAGTACCTCCCCTGAACCACACCTAAAGGTTAACATTTAAAAACAGAAGGGGTTTTTTTTGCTCGTAAGAAGAAAACTAAAGACGTTAGTATTGAGTTTGATGGGATGAGGTTAAAGGTCATAAGAGTGTTTCAATTCTTATGGGTGTTGTTGGATGAAAAGTTCAAATGGATTCAGCAGATAGATAAAATAATTGTGAGATGTAAAGAAAGGATGAACCTACTGAGAAGTATATTGGGGAATTCATGGGGAGCAAATATGAAAACTCTGCTAATGATCTATAGAGCACTGATTAGGTCTATACTGGATTATGGATGTATGGTGTGTGAGGAAGCAGCTAGTAAGGAGCTGAGGAATTTGGATGTGGTACAAGCCAGAATATGCAGTGGAGCGCTATGTTCATCACCAGTTGCAGCGTTGCAAGTAATTACTGGGGAAATGCCCATCTCTCTAAGAAGGAAGATGCTGAGAATTAGGTACTAGGCTAAGATAATGAATGGAGGAGATGGAAATCCTGTAAAAAGGATTTTTGAGCCTTGCTGGGAATATGAGGTATTGATGGAATAAAAGGAATGAGTGTGATAAGTTTAGGGGTGAGAATTAAAGATATTGAGGAACAGGTAACATTGAAAGACTGTGTAGGAAAGGTGAGATTAAAAAAATATAAACTCTGTAATTAGTCCATGGTGTCTTGAAATCCCAGTGATTGATCTGTACTTAGATAAAGTTAAAGAAAAAGAGGAAAGAAGGGTTTTCTGTGAAATGGCAGGGAAATGGATAACCCGTGTATGGGGAAAATTATTGTAAGATTTTTACAGATGGATCTAAAAATACAGATAATGGTAGGGTTGGAGCAGCGTATTATATTCCAGAATTTGAGATAGGGAAATGTGTACGCATTACAGATAATGTGTCAATTATGAGGGCTGAATTAATAGGGATTATTTTGGCATTGCAATGGATTATAGAGGTTAGGATAGAGAGGGCAGTCATTTTTTCAGATTCTTTATCAGGGCTTCAGACAATTAAGAATGAAGGGAAAGGGGACAGAAGGGATTTAGTACAGGAAATAATGTATCTAGTGTCAGAATGTGTGCATTTAGGATTGTATGTGGTTTTTGTGTGGATTCCAGTGCATATAGGAATAGAGGGGAATGAGAGGGTGGATGGGTTAGCAAAAATGGCAGTGAAGTAAGTATGTATGGTTATGGATGTGCAGTATGGGTTAAGGGAATTTTATAAAATAATAGAAGCAATTCTAGTGAATGAATGGCAGAATATGTGGAATAGGGAAAGAAAAGGGTGCAGATTATATAAATCACAAAGTAAAGTCAGTATGAGGGAAGGGTGGTATGGGTGGAATAGACAGGAAGAAGTACATTTAATAAGACTGTTTATAGGACATTCAACTTTAAATGAACATTTCTATAGAATTGGAGCGCATGAGAATGGGTTATGTATGGAGTGTGGGGTTATGGAAACTGTGGAACATATGATGGTTGAATGTGCTAGATATAGGAAAGTCAGATTAGAGTTAGGGGAAGAGTTTAAGGCTTTAAATGTGCAAAATAGTTTCTTTAGAGATGGTATAGGGGATGGAAATAGAATAGGTAGGGATATGGTTAGATATATAGGGAAATTGGTTAGGAAATCAGGGAGATTTCAAATTTTTAAAAAAGGGAGAAAAATTGCAGTAAAAGGGTTGTGCTCATAATAATGACTGGAAAAAGAAAAAAAGAAGAAAAAAGTACACACAAATACTCAGTAGGTGGCGACAGTAAGCTTTGTTAAAAGCTTGGTGGCTGTAGCAATATGTGCGGAACCTATTGTTGTGTGTTACTGTTTTCCTGGGCGGAGGCTTTAGGCGTGGCAACGCACAGACACGGCATGGAGCAAGAACAGTGTAGAAAGGCAGCAAAGAGTTCTGTGTAATAAAATCTAAGTTGTTTTGTTTCATCTTCTGGATTTGTGTCGACTTCTTATGCAGGGGAACATATCAAGCTTTAAACAGTGGCCGTTAACAAAACAGAAGAAGAAGACGACCAGAGATTTTTGGGGTTTGACTCCTGTTTGGGTTTTGTTGCTGCTGAGGGGGTCGCTGACTGGGTTCGGGGCTGCCCGTGGAACTGAACCGAACTGGAACGCAACTAAACAAACTGCGCTGTGTGAGACTCTGGGGGGACTTGGCATTGAAGGGACGTTTTCTTTCTGTATTTTATTTACTGTTTTATTGTATTTGCTTGTGTTTTATTTATTTGTTGGGTTATGTGAAACAGTTTACTGTTAACTGTGGACATTTGAATCTGTTACTTACCTCATAGTGTATTGTTGTTCTTAAACAAATAACCGGGTTTACAAGTACTACTAAAACGCCTTGAAAAGTCCATGAACTACTGATAATTGGGCTTGCTTAAATACAACTTTTACCTTTGTTAATATGTACTGAATAGTTTATGAATTACTGATAGTATTGTATTTGTAAACTGGGTCCTTAAACGCTAATCTTCACGAGTGATACTTGTCAATTGTGTAGTGATTGAGTTGCCATTTACCTTGCCAATTTCTCCATACAGCAATTAATCTAACTTGTTTGTGTTATAATTGAAGTGTGTGTGATTGTTTTTACATAGAAGTTGTTGTTTCTTGATTGTGTGGTTTTTCTCTTATGATTTGAATATTGGTTTGTGTACCAACACTTAATAGTTGTATTTGATTTGTTTGATTTGTTATTGCTGTATGGCCATTTAACTTAAGGCCTAACTGTAATATATAGTAATCTGACTTGTTCTATGAGAACTGACTGGATCAAACATCTTTGTTGTTTGTTGTAACTGTTTTCTACCATTGTCCTCTTTGCCAGTACTAAATTGTATATCAAGATCCTTTTAAGATATCCTTTTTGAATATAGCCGTTTCCTGGTGCTTCACTCTGTTCCCTAACTACCGTAACTATATAACATTCTGCTTCTGGGGTTATTTATCCGGACCGTCCTGGTTAAGCAAAGGTGGTGGCAGCTACACGCTACTCTGTTTCAATCCAGTTAGAATACAACCTAGCCAAGACAGGTTCCGTTACAATATGTATTGGAAGTACATTTATTTTCTATCAACTTAAAACATTTGAAATGGTTTACATGGGAGATATAGTGGTTGGGAGTGTCCCTTCTATAGACAGTTTTCTATCTTTATTTTGGGAACTGAAAAATGAAAAATTTGTAAGCAAAAAAGTTGCTTTCAGGTTCTTGCAAGTTACCGTGAAAAATAGGCATGTTATTTTCCTTCAGTATTTCACATTGTGAATTCATACTTTTATCAGCGCCATGCATTTGGTTACTATGGCAAAGCGGTCAAACAAATACCGACTTCATGATTGGTGTTCGAGTCATACTACAATGACCTAGCCAGTCAGTGGCATGTATGATGTTACAATTTTATTAATAATGGTTTTAAAACTTCATAATTATTTCTACGTAGTATTAGAAATGTAAAGAAATACAAAAACTTGGGTTTTGTCTTTTAAGGTTTGCCGTTAATTTTTCTCCTGTGTATAAGATTTATTTTAAAGGCAGCAAAATATGGAAATTGCACATTCCTTTTCATTAGCGTGTCAACATAATTTTACAAAACTTGAAAAATGTTGCTGAATTTGTCACTCAAAAAAATATATATTTTTGTCTGCTTGTTATGTTTTCTGCAGCCAACGCAGTATCTTTGTTTAGCTGTACCTGAGAGGATGCAGTGAAAATGAAAGCAGCCATATTTACTCTGACTCAGAGGTAACAAGTTATTACAATATAGCTAAGAGATTACAATACAGTTAAGAAACAAAACAATACAGGTTTTTTTTTTGTTTGTTTGCCATTTTGTCAAATGAAACTGTTTTTGCAGTTATTGTGCACACTTTGTTTCTGTAGGTAGGTTGGTTGTATGCATGTGTGCTTTGTATTTGTAGTGTATACGTACAACTACTGTTATAAACTGCAAAACATGTTCGCCTTGCTTCACTCAGCACCATACATTATCAGTCTTGGCTACGTTGCACTGCTCAAACCCCGGGAAGATATTTGATGTATTCAGAGTTTTAATTGATTTAAATCGTGTTTGTAATGTAAACTATTTCCTGTGACGTCAGACCTTTGGTACTTGCCCGTCCACCCGAAGTTGGGGCCCACTCAAATTTCCATTCCTAGCTACGCCCCTGGTTAACATTTAGAAAACAGAAAGTACTGATTAGAGGAGGAACCTCAAAATGGAGCGAGGTAACCAGTGGAGTACCACAGGGATCAGTATTAGGTCCTCTGCTATTCCTAATCTACATTAATGATTTAGATTCTGGTATAGTAAGCAAACTTGTTAAATTTGCAGCAGACACAAATATAGGAGGAGTGGCAAAGGTCATTCAAAAGGATCTAGACAGCATTCAGAACTGGGCAGACACATGGCAAATGACATTTAATAGAGAAGTGTAAGGTACTGCACGCAGGCAATAAAAATGTGCATTATAAATATCATATGGGAGATATTGAAATTGAAGAAGGAATCTATGAAAAAGACCTAGGAGTTTATGTTGACTCAAAAATGTCTTCATCTAGACAATGTGGGGAAGCTATAAAAAAGGCTAACAAGGTGCTCGGATATATTGTGAGAAGTGTTGAATTTAAAACTCTACAATGCATTAGTAAGACCTCACCTAGAATATTGTGTTCAGTTGTGGTCACCTCGTTACAAAAAGGATATTGCTGCTCTAGAAAGAATGCAAAGAAGAGCAACCAGAATTATCCCAGGTTTAAAAGGCATGTCGTATGCAGGGTCACAAATGGAGATTAGATAAAGGGGCATTCAGAACAGAAAATAGGAGGCACTTTTTTACACAGAGAATTGTGAGGGTCTGAAACCAACTCCCCAGTAATGTTGTTGAAGCTGACACCCTGGGATCCTTCAAGAAGCTGCTTGATGAGATTCTGAGATCATTAAGCTACTAACAACCCAACGAGCAAGATGGGCTGAATGGTCTCCTCTGGTTTGTAAACTTTCTTATGTTCTTATCCCAGGCGGACACAGCTTCTGCCGGGACAGTATTGTGAGCTTCTGGGACCGGAGAGACCAGGCCGGGGTGTGCAGCTGCCCGCAGTGCCAGGAGACCTTCGCCCCGAGACCGGTCCTGCATAAAAGCAACGTCTTTAACGAACTTGTGGAGGAACTGAAGAAAACGAGAACACTCGCCCCAGAAAAGTATGTACTGTACCCACGCTGTTCTGCTAGTACCTGCCCATAAGAAAGTTTACTATAGTTTACCATGGTACTTACTATGGAGGTTCTGTCAACAATACCATGGTATAGTAGTAGTGCAGTACCATATTTTTACTATGGTATGATACCATGGTGAAGTGCTATGGGGTCTGTACTTTGGTGCTATCAAAAATACTATGGTAAAGTACAATAGTAGTACCATGGAAACATTTGTTATGGCTGCTGCAGATACATTCTCGATATAGACGTGTTGTTTCTAACTAAGACTATAATGCTCAACATAAATATACACACAACTTGTGTTTATTTGTTATTCAGGTTCAAAACAAAGTATGTTCGCTATAAATTCATTGTTGTTTTAGTTACAGGGTTAACTCTGACACGCTTTGACACACCTCTTTAGTAAAGTACAGCAGCTGTTCTCTAATACAGTACTGTGTTCTGTACAGCGTGTTAACAAGATAAGGCATAGGCAATACTGTGTAAATACAATTTTAAAATATATAAATTCAGTCGATCTTTACACAGCAATGTAGCCTACTGTATACATATCATCATGTATAGTCTGCACTGTAAATTTGAAGTCTCAAATTGCCATTTTAAAATGATTTAACGTTGTTTTCTATGTTACTTTTTCCCTGAAGGGAAGCCCCGTCTCCCGTCTCAATCTCTGCCGAGCCCAGAGCCCCAGTGCTTTGTGATGTCTGCACGGGCGTGATAAAGCGCTGTGCGGTCCGCTCGTGTCTGACGTGCCTGGACTCGTACTGCGAAGTGCACCTGCAGCCACACTACGAGAGCGCACTGCTGGAGAATCACGCGCTGGTTCAGCCCGTGACAGGTATCGACCAGAAAGTTTGCAAAGACCATTAGAGATTGCTGGAGTCTTTCTGCAGAACCGATCAGAGCTGTGTCTGTATGCTGTGTCTCTCTTAAAGACCACCAGAACCACACTGTTGTCTTAGCAGAGGAGGAGAGCAGAGAAACAGGTATGTGCTATAGAGCTCTATAGATATGCTTTTCAATACTGTGGAATTGCTCTTAATTGTGATGTAATTTTGTTATGCAATATTCTGTAATAACGTTTTCCCCTCAGTAATGATAATCAGAGCCGCTGGAATGAAAATGATATTCACTTTGTGTTTGTCTTTGTCTGCGCAGAAGGAGCTGGGGGAGAGACAGACAGACATCGGAAATCTAATTGAGGAGAAACTGAAAGAGCTGGACAGACTGAACCAGGCTGTGGAGTCACTCAAGGTGAGATTGGACTGCACTGACCAGTATTTGACTATATTAGACTGTACTGGGCTATATTGGACTGTATTTGGCTATATTGGACTGTATTGAGCAGTATTGGACTATATTAGACTGTTCTGGGCTATACTGGACTGTATTGAGTTATATTGGACTGTATTAAGCAGTATTGAACTACATTGAGCAGTATTGGACTAAAAAGTAGTACTATACTGTGAGTATATTTGGGTCAAAATCATATGATTTTCATATACTGTTTGTATATTAGGCTGTACTATTTTGACCCAAGGATAATTTAGATCTACTACTTTTAAGGTTTGGACTATATTAGGCTGTGTTGGTCTGCATTGGTCTGTGTTGGGCTGCACTGGACTGCATTCTACTTCATTGGGATGTATTGGTCTGTATTGGAAAGTGTTGGACTGTATTGTGTGATGTTGGACTGTATTGGGCTACACTGGTCTGCATTGGACTATATTGAAAAGTTTTAGATTGTACTAGACTTCACTGGACTGCATTCTACTTTGCTGGCCCAGATTGGGCTGTATTGGAGTGTATTGAAAAGTATTAGACTGTATTGGGCTACATTGGACTGTACTGAACCATATTTGGCTGTATTGAACCATATTGGACTCTATTGGAATGTATTGGACTCCATTGTTCATAATGCCTGAACATTGTGTTGAAATCTCTGTGTGTAACTATCTCTCTCTTGTCAGTAATATTGTGATTTGTTTGTGTGCCTCTTCCCCCTCCCCTGGCTCTCAGCTCTCGGCTCGGAAGGAGGGGGGGAGAGCGAGGAGGTCCTGGGGGAGCTGCTGCGCTGCGTGGAGGGGATCATGAGGTGGGTGGGAGAGATGATTGACGTTCAGGAGGAGGCTGCAGTGAGGCGGGCCGGGGTGCAGAGAGAGCAGCTGGAGCAGGAGATCGCTGAGCTGAGGGGGAGGAAGGCTCGGATGGAGCAGCTCTCTGCATCTGATGATCACACCTACTTTCTGCAGGTCAGACTGTGTTTCAGTGGAGAGGCACGCAGTGAATGGGCTGCTGGGACTCCTGAGCAATACAGTGCTGCAATGCTGTACAATAGAATAATATATAATGTAATGCAATAGAATACAATAGAACAAAGTGGAATGAAATACAATAGAATGCAATACATTGGAATATTATAAATGCAATAGAATAAAATGGAATGAAATGCTGTAAAATACAATACATTAGAATAGAATGAAATGCAATGCAATTTGCTTTTTATACAGCTCTTAATTATTATTATTCATTTATTTGGCTGACGATGTATAATTATTATTATTATTATTTTTTTTTATAAATTTAGTCATTGCCAATTATTTTTTATTATTTTCTCCCAATTTGGAATGGCCAATTATTTTATTACGGTCGGCTCACCGCTACCACCCCTGCGCTGACTCGGGAGGGTGAAGATGAACACACGCTGTCCTCCGTGTGCCGCAAGCTGTTGCTTTTTTTTCACCCTGCAGACTCTCGTGCAGCCACCCAACCCTACAGCGCGGAGGACAACGCAGCTCTCGGCAGCTACAGGCAAGTTCGCAGGTGCCGGCCAGACTACAGGGGTCGCTGGTGCGTGGAGAGCCGAGGACACCTGACCGACCCTAATCCTCCCTCCCGGATTACGGACATTGAGCACCCGCCCCTGGAAGCTCCCGTCCTCGATCGGCAAAGGAATAGCCTGGATTCGAACCCGCTTATAGAGCTTGATCCTGCACTCACGTGGAGCGCCTTCACTGGATGCGCCACTCGGAAGCCCCGTATAATTATTTATTTTGACATCAAATTCTGGTTCCCACTCCTAGTACCTGCTTGCTCAAGGGTACAGCACCTTTCCAATGAAAATGTTTCCAATAGTATTGACTATTGTGAGCAGCCCCTCTGCTCAGTGCAGTGTTGTGGCCCCTGTGCTGCTTGGCTGATAAATCGTGTTCTCCACACTCCCCCTGTAGATTTTCCAGTCTGTCTGCACCCCTCCCACCCCTCCTGCTGCTCAGCAGATCTTCCATGACATGGACGACTCTTTCTGGACTCTGAGTAAAGCCGTGTCTCCACTCCACAGCCGTGTCTCCACACCTCGAGGCGTTCTGGAAGGTGGAGTTGATGAAAGCAACGATAGCAGGTTGGTGCAAATAATCTGTGAGCCGTCAGTGCAAAATCACTGCTGTAGAAGCAGCTGAAAAGACAGGATTCTCTCCAACCAGCTTGAATGAGGTTGAATCATTAGAACTCGGGTTAGACCACTCAAAACACCTGTCTGGTTTGTCTTCCTAAGTTTGGAATATTACACATATTCAGAACACTCTGCATGTGTAACCCCCTATAAAATATTACATTATTTTATTATTATTTTATAGTGTATGTTACCAACAAAGGACTAGAGTTGTTTCATTACTGTTAAAAAGTTCATTAAATCAAAATAAGACACTATTAATATTTAGTCGGCAGACTTATTTTAATTTGGCACCGTACCTTTAAGAGCCCTTAATACAACGTGCTCTCCAGTGAATATAGAAAACTAAGATGGACGCCGCCAGGCTGTGATGTGTGTCTGTGATTTTAGGATCAAATCCTTAATAAAATACCTGAAGTAGCTGAGAGGGCTAGGAATATTTTAGTTCTCAATATTTTATTTTAGGTTGAAGAACTACGTTGAACTGAGATCAAGACATCACACTGGACATCCCTTTAAGGATCAGATGAGTGTTAATTCAAGGACTTGTATTGTTTTAAGGCACACGTGTTGCTGAAGTGGTACCACTAAAAGAACTACATTAATTTTATATATGGCCATATGTTTATATATTGTTTTCTTTTGTATTCTTTTCATGTGTTGATGCCTATGTGATTGTGCATTAAAAATATGTACAGCTGCTGTTTCGTTATTTAAACTGCAGCAGTAAAGAAAAGAGAAATCCGAACTGATTTAATTGTGGGCTGACTCGTTATTTTAGTTATAGTGAAGAGAACACCAGCACTATATATATATATATATATATACACAGGTATAAACGAATACCTATCCAGTAAAATTAACTGCGAGAGAAAAATAAAAACCCTTACACATGTTAAAATACTGAATGAGGATTATTATTATTTCTTAGCAGACGCCCTTATCCAGGGCGACTTACAATTGTTACAAGATATCACATTATTTTTACATACAATTATTATATCTTTTTTTTTACACATTAGTTTTACATACAATTACCCATTTATACAGTTGGGTTTTTACTGGAGCAATCTAGGTAAAGTACCTTGCTCAAGGGTACAGCAGCAGTGTCCCCCACCTGGGATTGAACCCATGACCCTCCGGTCAAGAGTCCAGAACCCCTAACCACTACTCCACACTGCTGTAATAGTTAGGGACTAGAGAATAATAATGACAATGATAATAATGATAACGAATAAACAATACAACAGTTTAAACGATTGTGTTTGTAACAAAGACGGTATTCATGCAGGTTAAACAAATATGTATAAATGAGAAGAAACACATGTTAAATTGTGTGTTTGAAATAAGGGTTGTGAAGGTTCGCAATAACAAGCCCCTGGTCGGGATCACAGAGGTCTTATGAAGACTGCGTGCGAGGCAGAGCGAACACAACAGCAGTGCCGGTGATGCAACACAGCAACTTTCATAACCCGTCCGCTTTCTGCACAAGGGAGAGTTGAAGCAGCAGCGTTTTTTTTAGTTTTCGTCTAATTGCACTGCAACACCAGCATCACGACTTTTCGTGATGAACACACACTGCCAACTCATGACCATGGTGTTTGTTTTTTTAAAATCCATGTTAGTAGACTTCTGAAAATCTCTCCTGAAAAAGGGGGGGACAAAAAGTAAAGAGGAATTCAAAACGTAAATGCTGTGAACTTAAGACACATTCGTTGGGCTAGTCGGGAGATTCCTGCTTCGATTTCACTGCTGTTCCTGAAAGAATGGATTTCAGTTTTGGGTCATACTGCACAGTTAGTTTATAGGCTGTTTCAGCGACCCGTACCGCCTCTAGAGGGGTAACTGGAGCAACTGTGGATTTCTGTATTATCATTAACAATATCGATTAACTGTGAATTGGTCAGCTGGATACGTAATACAGTGTTTATCAAACAATAAGACTCCCGCTGCACAGCAGTGTGATCCAGTCCTGGTTTCACTAGGAGTTTAATAATAAGACACACCTGAGCTTGTTACCTAGACACACTGGGGCTGGTCAAGCTGGTAGTAAAACCTGGAATGGATCACACTGCTGTGGAACAGGAGTCTGATTCCCATCCCTGCTCATTATATACATCCCTTTTCATTGCAGTAGTGTATCTTGTTTGAGACTGATTCTTTACTCAGTTTAGGAATTCAGGTAAATAGGAAGATTAGAGCTAATCTGGGCCTGTGAAACTAGCCGCATGTGTTGGATCAGTTTTTAATGGTTTCTTACTTTTAGTTTCTGTAATTGTGAAAGGTCACAGAGCAGGATTTTACAAAATGGGACAAACACCCAACAGAAGCCCTGCATACAGAGTTGAAAAAACACCAAACAATGCATGCAGGGCTGAATTAGGCCAATTCTCACTATTAATCAATATACAAAAAAAGAGATGCTACATTTTGGCTCCATCTAAAAGATAGTAACCAAAACTCTTACTCCCATAAAGCAGCCCTGCAATGCCAAGAGCAGAGCCCAAAGAAGAGTCCCCTCAGCCAGCTGGTCCTGAAGCTCACTGAGCTGAGCAACACTGACATCAGTCAGCTCCAAGACAGCACTGCAAAAATGATTCAAATTCGTGTAAACCAAATTCTAAAACACCTCAAACACAAAACAAACTGCAGTGCCATCGGACTGCAGTGCCAGTAGAACCGACACCCTGGCAGAATACCTGGTGACTGTTAGAAACACAAGCAGAGGCAGATCCTGACCAAATCCAGGCAGCTCAGCAACCATAGCCTGAGCAAAGAGATGGGGAGAGAGAGAGAGGGTAAAGAGGAGGGGTTCTGTGTATACATGTATCTTTGGATTTTATTTTTCAAAGTAATGAATCAAAATCTGTAAATAAAGTTTTAGTTTTTAATTTGAATTGAATTTGGTGTAAGAGAGGGGTGTTTTGAGAGTTTTTTTGGTAAAAAGAGAAATTGAGTGAGAGACTTCATATAGAAAGAGAGAGGGAAAGAGCGAGAGAGACTGGGTAAAGAGGGGATATTTTGGGAAAGTGGTGGAGGGAGAAACTGGAAACATTGATTTTCTCATATTAATGATGATGAAGCCTCTCACCTCCTCTCCTCTCTGCTCAGTGTCGGTGACTCTGGACCTGATACAGCACACACCCCCGACTCGCCCTGTCTGAGGACCTGAAACAAGTGAGACGTGGAAAGAAAAGCAGCGTCTCCTGACAATCCAAAGAGACTTGAAAAGCGTCCCTATGTCCTGGGCAGAGAGGGCTTCAACTCAGGAAGACACTACTGGGAGGTGCAGGTGGGGGAGGATTGACTGGAATGTCGGAGTCGCCAGAGAGTCTTTCGAGAGGAAAAGGGAGACTACCTCAACCCCTCAGAACGGTTTCTGGGCTGTAAAGATGAGGGATGGAAGTAAGTTCTGGTGTGGTGATGAACTCCTCCCCCTGAGGCTGGCTCCCCAGAGGGTGGGGATGTATCTGGACGATGAGGAGGGGGAGATTTCCTTCTACAACGCAGACACCAGAGCTCACATCCACACTCTCACTGACACCTTCACTGAGACTCTATCCATACTTCTATACCCTTCACATAGGAGAAGGTGAAGCTGCACCACTGGTCCTCTGCCCTGTCAGTGGTGGAGTTCAATCTGGAGGCAGTGCCTCATCACAACAGAATCAAACCAGAGGGGCTGGGGGAGTTCAATAAATACACACCTGTTCATCTAGCTCCTGCAGCCAGTTGTACTAACAAGATCAAAACACAGGATTGGATCACTGGAGCTGGATCATGAAAAGGCGTTGTATTGAGTGGATCAGGATCAGGCTCCACTGATCAGAAATCTTGATCCGATCCTGGAGCTGCGCAGTCGTTACTAGTGGTGCAGTGTGTCTGTCTGTGCGGTGTGTCTCTGCAGTGTGTCTGTGCAGTGTGTCTGTCTGTGCGGTGTGTGTGCAGTGTGTCTGTGCAGTGTGTCTGTCTGTGCAGTGTCTGTGCAGTGTGTCTGTCTGGCGTGTGTGTGCGGTGTGTCTGTGCAGTGTGTCTGTCTGTGCGGTGTGTCTGTGCAGTGTGTCTGTCTGTGTGTGTGTCTGTGCAGTGTGTCTGTCTGTGCGGTGTGTCTGTGCAGTGTCTGTCTGTGCGGTGTGTCTGTGCAGTGTGTCTGTGTGGTGTGTCTGTGCAGTGTGTCTGTCTGTGCAGTGTGTCTGTCTGTGCAGTGTGTCTGTCTGTGCAGTGTGTCTGTCTGTGTGTCTGTGCAGTGTGTCTGTCTGTGCGGTGTGTCTGTGCAGTGTGTCTGTCTGTCTGTGTGTGTGTCTGTGCAGTGTGTCTGTCTGTGTCTGGTTCAGCGTGTGTCTGTCTGTGCAGTGTGTCTGTCTGTCTGTGCAGTGTGTCTGTGTCTGTGCAGTGTGTCTGTTGTGCAGTGTGTCTGTTCGTGCAGTTTGTCTGTGCAGTGTGTCTGTCTGTGCAGTGTGTCTGTCTGTGCAGTGTGTCTGTCTGTGCAGTTTGTCTGTGCAGTGTGTCAGCTGTGTGTCTGCAGTGTGTCTGTCTGTGCGGTGTGTCTGTCAGTGTGTCTGTGTGTGCGGTCTCTCTGTCTGTGCGGTGTGTCTGTCTGTGCAGTGTGTGTCTGTGCAGTGTGTCTGTGCAGTGTGTCTGTGTCTGTGTGTCTGTCTGTGCGGTGTGTCTGTCTGTGCGGTGTGTCTGTGCAGTGTGTCTGTGCAGTGTGTCTGTCTGTGCAGTGTGTCTGTCTGTGTGTGTCTGTCTGTGCAGTGTGTCTGTGCAGTGTGTCTGTGCAGTGTGTCTGTCTGTGCAGTTTGTCTGTCTGTGTGTCTGTCTGTGCAGTGTGTCTGTCTGTGCAGTGTGTCTGTCTGTGTGTGTGTCTCTCTGTGTCTGTGCAGTTTGTCTGTCAGTGTGTCTGTCTGTGCAGTGTGTCTGTCTGTGCAGTGTGTCTGTGTCTGTGTGGTGTGTCTGTGCAGTGTGTCTGTCGGTGCAGTTGTGCAGTGTGTCTGTCTGTGCAGTGCGGTGTGTCTGTCAGTGTAGCAGTGTCTGTGCAGTGTGTCTGTCTGCAGTGTGTCTGTCTGTCTGTGCAGGTGTCTGTCTGCAGTGTGTCTGCAGTGTGTCTGTCTGTGCAGTGTGTGTCTGTGCGGTGTGTCTGTGCAGTGTGTCTGTCTGTGCGGTGTGTCTGTGCGGTGTGTCTGTGCAGTGTGTCACCAGCTGTGCAGTGTGTCTGTCTGTGCGGTGTGTCTGTCTGTGCAGTGTGTCTGTGCAGTGTGTCTGTCTGTGCAGTGTGTCTGTCTGTGCGGTGGTCTGTTGTGTGTTCAAAGGGTGTGCAGCGGTGTGTCTGTGCAGTGTGTCTGTGCAGTGTGTCTGTCTGTGCAGTGTGTCTGTCTGTGTGTCTGTGCAGTGTGTGTCTGTGCAGTGTGTGTCTATGCAGTTTGTCTGTGCGGTGTGTCTGTCTGTGCGGTGTGTCTGTCTGTGTCTGTCTGTGCGGTGTGTCTGTCTGTGCAGTGTGTCTGTCTGTGCGGTGTGTCTGTGCAGTGTGTGTCTGTGCAGTGTGTGTCTGTTCAGCGGTCTGTCTGTGCAGTGTGTCTGTCTGTGCAGTTTGTCTGTGCAGTGTCTGTCTGTGCATGTGTCTGTCTGTGCGGTGTGTCTGTGCAGTGTGTCTGTCTGCAGTGTGTCTGTCTGTGCGGTGTGTCTGTCTGTGCAGTGTGTCTGTCTGTGTGTGTGTCTCTCTGTCTGTCTGTGCGGTGTGTGTGTCTGTCTGTGCAGTGTCTGTCTGTGCAGTGTGTCTGTCTGTGCAGTGTGTCTGTCTGTCAGTGTGTCTGTCTGTCTGTCTGCAGTGTGTCTGTCTGTGCAGTTGTCTGTCTGTGCAGTGTCTGTGTCTGTCTGTGCAGTGTGTCTGTCTGTCTGTGCAGTGTCTGTCTGTGCAGTGTGTCTGTCTACGGTGTGTCTGTCTGTGTCTTGGTGTGTCTCCTGCAGTGTGTCTGCAGTGTGTCTGTCTGTGCAGTGTGTCTGTCTGTGCGGTGTGTCTGTGCAGTGTGTCTGTCTGTGCGGTGTGTCTGTGCAGTGTGTCTGTGCAGTGTGTCTGTCTGTGCAGTGTGTCTGTCTGTGCAGTGTCTGTGCAGTGTGTCTGTGCAGTGTGTCTGTCTGTGCAGTGTGTCTGTCTGTGCGGTGTGTCTGTGCAGTGTGTCTGTCTGTGTGTGTGTGTCTGTGCAGTGTGTGTGCGGTGTGTCTGTGCAGTGTGTCTGCAGTGTGTCTGTGCAGTGTGTCTGTCTGTGCAGTGTGTCTGTCTGTGCAGTGTGTCTGTGCAGTGTGTCTGTGCAGTGTGTCTGTCTGTGCAGTGTGTCTGTGCAGTGTGTCTGTCTGTGCGGTGTGTCTGTCTGTGGTGTGTCTGTGCAGTGTGTCTGTCTGTGTGTCTGTGCAGTGTGTCTGTCTGTGCAGTGTGTCTGTGCAGTGTCTGTCTGTGCGGTGTGTCTGTGCAGTGTGTCTGTGCAGTGTGTCTGTCTGTGCAGTGTGTCTGCAGTGTGTCTCTGTGCAGTGTGTCTGTCTGTGTGTCTGTGCAGTGTCAGCTGTGCAGTGTGTCTGTCTGTCAGTGTGTCTGTGCAGTGTGTCTGTGCAGTGTCTGTCTGTCGGTGTGTCTGTCTGCGGTCTGTCTGTGCGGTGTGTCTGTCTGTGCAGTGTCTGTCTGTGCAGTGTGTGTGCAGTGTGTCCTGTGCGGTGTGTCTGTCTATGCGGTGTGTCTGTCAGTGTGTCTGTCTGTGCAGTGTGTGCTGTGTGTCTGTGCGGTGTGTCTGTCTGTGCGTGTGTCTGTCTGTGCAGTGTGTCTGTGCGTGTGTGTGTCTGTGCAGTGTGTCTGTCTGTGCAGTGTGTGTCTGTGCAGTGTGTCTGTCTGTGCGTGTGTGCAGTGTGTCTGTGCAGTGTGTACTGTCTGTGCAGTGTGTCTGTCTGCGTGTGTCTGTTCGTGCAGTGTGTCATGCAGTGTGTCTGCGGGTGTGTCTGTCTGTGCGGTGTGTCTGTCTGTGCGGTGTGTCTGTGCAGTGTGTCTGTGCAGTGCGGTGTGTCTGTCTGTGCGGTGTGTCTGTGCAGTGTGTCTGTGCAGTGTGTCTGTCTGTGCAGTGTCTGTCTGTGTGTCTGTCTGTGCGGTGTGTCTGTCTGTGCGGTGTGTCTGTGCAGTGTGTCTGTCTGTGCGGTGTGTCTGTCTGTGTGTCTGTGTCTGTGCGGTGTGTCTGTTCAGCGGTGTGTCTGTCGGGTGTGTCTGTGCGGTGTGTGCGGTGTGTCTGTCTGTGCGGTGTGTCTGTGTGTGTGTCTGTGTGTCTGTCGTGTGTGTCTGTCTGTGCAGTGTCTGTGTGTGTCTGTGCAGTGTGTCTGTCTGTGTGTGTGTCTGTGCAGTGTGTCTGTCTGTGTCTGTGTGTGTCTGTGCAGTGTGTGTGTCAGTGTGTCTGTCTGTGCGGTGTGTCTGTCTGTATGTGTCTGTGCGGTGTGTCTGTTGTTGGTGTGTCTGTCTGTGCAGTGTGTCTGTGCAGTGTGTCTGCCCTGGTGTGTCTGTCTGCAGTGTGTCTGTGCAGTGTGTCTGTCTGCAGTGTGTCTGTTGCAGTGTGTCTGTCAGTGTCTGTCTGTGCGGTGTGTCTGTCTGTGCGGTGTGTCTGTCTGTGCGGTGTGTCTGTCTGTGCGGTGTGTCTGTCTTGTGTGTCTGTCTGTGTCTGTCTTGCAGGTGTCTGTCTGTCTATCTATGCAGTGTGTCTGTGCAGTGTGTCTGTCTGTGTGTGTCTGTGCAGTGTGTCTGTCAGTGTGTCTGTCTGTGCAGTGTGTCTGTCAGTGTGTCTGTCTGTGTCTGTGCGGTGTGTCTGTCTGTGCAGTGTGTCTCTGTGCGGTGTGTCTGTCTTTGGTGTGTGTCTGTGCAGTGTGTCTCTGTGCGGTGTGTATCTGTGTGTCTGTCTGTGCAGTGTGTCTATCTGTGTCTGTCTTTTTATGTCTGTCAGTGTAGTGTGTCTGTGCAGTGTGTCTGTCTGTGTGTCTGTCTGTGTCTGTCTGTGCAGTGTGTCTGTCTGTGTCTGTCTGTGCAGTGTGTCTGTTATCAGTGTGTCTTGTCTGTGCAGTGTGTGTCTGTCTGTGTTCAGCGGTGTGTCTGTCTATGCAGTGTCTGTTCGTGTGTCTGTCTTTGCGGTGTGTCTGTGCAGTGTGTCTGTGCAGTGTGTCTGTCTGTGCGGTGTGTCTGTCTGTGCGGTGTGTCTGTTCAGTGTGTCGTGTGTCTGTTACGTGTGTGTGTGCTGTCTGTGCAGTGTCTGTCATGTCTGTGGTGTCTGTCTGCGTGTCTGTAGTGTCTGTGCAGTGTGTCTGTCTGTTCCTGCATGTGTCTGTCTGTGCAGTGTCTCTGTCTTATGCGGTGTGTGTGTCAGTGTGCAGTGTGTCTGTGCAGTGTGTCTGTCGTGTGTGTGTCTGTCTGTGCAGTGTGTCTGTCTGTGCAGTGTGTCTGTACAGTGTGTCTGTCTATGCAGTGTGTCTGTGCAGATGTGTCTGTCACCAGTGTGTGTCTGTCGGTGTGTGTCTGTGCAGTGTGTCTGTCTGTCACGGTGTGTCTATGCAGTGTGTCTGTCATAGTGTGTCTGTCTATGCAGTGTCTATGTGGTGTGTCTGTTTTGGTGGCTGTCTGTCTGTGCGGTGTGTCTGTCGCAATGGCGGTTGTGTCTGTGCAGTGTGTCTGTGCAATGTGTTACTTGTCTTGTGCGGTGTCTTGTGCGTAGCGTGTGTCTTGTCTTGTGCGGTATGCTTGTGCGGTGTGGTCTGTGCGGTGTGTCTTGTGCCATTGCGGTGTGTCTCTTGTCGCGTGCGGTGTGTCTGTGCGGTGTGTCTTGTGCGGTGTGTCGCCACAGTAGCGTTATTGATGCGATAAATGCGTTATTGTCGCGGTGCGGTGTGTCTGTGCGGTGTGTCATAATGCCAGTAGGTGTGCGTGGCGGTGTGTGCCAATACTTGTGCGTTATTACTTGTGCGGTGTGTGGGTCTGTGCGGTGTGTGATGCCAATGCCCGTGGCGATTGTTGATAACGTGGCGGTGTGTCTGTGCCGTGCGTTGTGTCTTGTGCGGTGTGCTTGTGCGGTATTGTGCGGTGCGGTGTCTGTCTGTGCGTGTGTCTGTCTTGTGGCGGTGTAATGTGTCGCCGTGGCGGTGTGTGCGTAGCGGTGGCTGTGCGGTATTAGCGTGGCGATTGTGTCTGTGCGGTGTGTGCAATGCCAATGCGTGTCTGTCTGTGCGGTTTGTCTTGTACGGTATTGTCTGTCTGTGCAGTGTGTCTGTGTGGTGTTATTGTCTGCGTGGTGTGTCTGTCTTGTGCGTTGTGCGATACTTTGTGCGGTGTGTACTTGTGCGGTGTGTCGCGGTGTGTCTGTGCGGTGTGTCTGTCGCGGTATTATTAACATTGCGGTGTGTCTTGTCTGTGCGATTATTGTACTGTTGTCTGTGCGGTTTGTCGTGCGGAGAAGTGTGATAAATACTATTGCGGTGTGTCTTGTGCCGGTGTGTCTGCAATACTTGTGCAGTGTGTCATGCGGTGTGTCGGTCTGTGCGGTGTGTCTGTGCAGTGTGTCTGTCTGTGTCTGTGCAGTGTGTCTGTCTGCGGTGTGGTTGTTCTGTGCAGTGTGTCTGTCTGTGCAGCGGTTTGTCTGTGCAGTGTGTCTGTCTGTGCAGTGTGTCTGTGCAGTGTCTGTGTGCGGTGTCTGTCGTGTGTCTGTGCGGGGTGTCTGTCTGTCTGTGTCTGTGCGGTGTCTGTCTGCAGGTGTCTGTTCACAGGTGTGTCTGTGTGTGTGTCTGTCTGTGCAGTGTGTCCGGTCTGTGTGTCTGTGCAGTCTCTGTGCAGTGTGGTCTATGCGGTGTGTCTGTGCGGTGTGTATGTCTGTGTCTGGTTGTCTGTCTGTGCGGTGTGTCTGTCTGTCGGTGTCTGTTCGTGTGTCTGTCTATGCAGGTGTGTCTGTCTGTGCGGTGTGTCTGTCTGTGCCCAGCAGTGTTTGTCTGCGCGGTGTGTTCTGTGTGGTGTGTCTGTTCGTGTGTCTATGTGCAGTGTGTCGTGCGGTGTCTGTAGTGTGTCAGTCTGTGTGTGTCAGTAGTCTGTCTATGCAATGTGGGGTGTGTCTTGTGTGGTGTGTCTGTCTGTGGCGTTGTGGGTCTGTGTGGTGTGTCTATGCGTAGCGGTGTGTCTGTGCGGTTATTATTGCAGTGTGTCTGTCTATGCGGTTGTGTCTGTGGCCGGGTGTGTCTGTCTTGTGCAGTGTGTCTGTCTTATGCGGTGTGTGTCTGTGCGGTGTGTCTGTCTGTCGCGGTGTGATAAATGCGTGGGTGTGATACTTGTGCGGTGTGTCTGTCTGTGCGGTGTGTCTGTGCGGTGTGTCTGTCTGTGCGGTGTGTCTTGTGCAGTATGTCTGTCTGTGCAGTGTGTCTTATTCGCGGTGTGTGTGCGTGCGGTGTTGATGCGATGCTTATTGGGTGATGCTTGTGCGGGTGTGTCTGTCTGTGCGGTTTGTCTGTGCAGTGGCCTGTCTGTCTGTGTCTGTGTGGTGTCTGTCTGCGGTGTCTGTGCGGTGTGGTCGTGCGGGTGTGTCTGTCTGTTCACGGTGTGTCTGTCTGTCTGTGTGGTGTGTCTGTACAGTATGTCTGTCTGTCTGTCTGATGTGTCTGTCTGTCTGTGGTGTTCAGCGGTGTCTGTACAGTGTCTGTGCGGTATGTCTGTCTGTGCAGTGTGTCTGTGCAGTCTGTCTGTGCGGTGTGTCTGTCTATGCGGTTTGTCTGTCAGTGTGTCTGTGTGTCTGTCTATGTGGTGTGTCTTCAGCGGTGTGTCTGTCTGCGGTGTGTCTGTCTGTGCGGTGTGTCTGTTCGTGCGGTGGCCCGTGCGCGTGTGTCTGTCTGTCTGGTGGTGTGTCTGTTCGTGTGTCGGTTCGTGTGGTGTGTCTGTACAGTGTGTGTGTCTGTCTGTCGGTTCGTGTGGTGTGTCTGTCTGTGTCTGTGCATTGTGTCTGTCTGTGCGGTGTGTCTATCTGTGTTGTTGTGTCTGTCTGTCTGTCTGCGCGGTGTGTCTGTGCAGTGTCGCGGGTCTGTCTGTGTCGGGTGTGTCTGTCACCAGTGTGTCTGTCTGTCTTCAGCGGATGTCTATTACAGTGTCTGTCTGTCTGTCTGTGTGGTGTGTCTGTCTGTGTGGTGTGTCTGTCGTGGTGTACTGGTGTGCAGTGTGTCGTGGTGTGTCTGTCGCAGGTGTCTGTCTCTAGTGTGTCTGTCTATACAGTGTGTCTGTCTGTGTCTGCCAGCGTGTGTCTGTCTGTGCGGTGTGTCTGTGCAGTGTGTGTCTGTCTGCAGTGTGTCTGTCTGTGCGGTGTGTCTGTGCAGTGTCTGTCTGTGCAGTGTGTCTGTGCAGTGTGTCTGTCAGTGTGTCTGTGCAGTGTGTCTGTCTGTGCGTGTGTTCAGTGTGTCTGTTCAGCGGTGTGTCTGTGCAGTGTCTGTTCGTGCGGTGTGTCGGTTGCGTGGTGTGTATGTCGGTGTGTCTGTGCAGTGTGCAGTGTCTGTCTGTCTTCAGCGTGTGTCTGTCTGCAGTGTGTCTCGCTGTCTGTGCAGTGTGTCTGTTCAGTGTGTCTGTGTGGTGTGTCTGTGCGGTGTGTCTGTCGTGCGGTGTGTCTGTGCAGTGTGTGTCTGTCTGTGCGGTGTGTCTGTTGTCTGTGTGTCTGTGCAGTAAGGTTCGTTCGTCTGTGTCTGTCGGTGTGTCTGTCTATGCAGCGGTGTGTCTATGCAGTGTGTGTCTATGCGGTGTGGTCTGTCTGTGTCAATGCGGTGTCTGTACAGTGTCTGTGCGGTGTGTCTGGTCTGTCGTGTGTCTGTCTGTGCAGTGTGTCTGTGCAGGTGTCTGTCTGTGCGTGTGTGTCTGTGCAGTGTGTCTGTGCGTGTGTGTCTGTCTGTTAGCGGTGTGTCTGTGTGTGGTGTGTCTGTCTTGGTGTCTGTTCGTGTGTCTGTGCAGTGTGTCTGTGCAGTGTCTGTGTGTCTATTCAGCAGTATGTCTGTTGTGCGGTGTGTCTGTCTGTGCGGTGTCTGTCAGGGGTTCGTTGGTGTGTTCAGCGGTCTGCAGTGTGTCTGTCTGTGCAGTGTGTCTGTGCGGTGCCTGTGCAGTGTCTGTCTGCGCGGTGTCTGTGCAGTGCGTCTGTTCAGCGGTGTGTTCAAAGTAAAAGGTGCAGTGTGTCTGTTCGTGCGTGTGTCTCTGTGTGTCTGCAGTGCCCGTTCAGCGGTATCTGTCTGTGCGGTGTGTCTGTTCGTGCGGTGTGTTCAGCAGGCGTCTGTTCAAAGGTGTGTCTGTGCGGTTTGTCTGTGCAGTGTCTGTCTGTGCAGTGTGTCTGTGCAGTGTGTCTGTCTGCGCGGTGTCTGTCTGTGTGTTCAGTGTCTGTCTGCGCGGTGTGTCTGTGCAGTGTGTCTGTTCGCGGTGTGTCTGTGCGGTGTTGATGCTGTCTGTGCGGTGTTGATACTTGGTATTGATTATTGTGCGATACTTGTGCGATTTGGTGATAGCATTAGCGATTATTGGGTCTTGTGCGGTTATTGATACTTGATAACGTGGTGTGATAACGTACTTATTAGCGATTGTGATAGCAGTGGCCAGTTGATGTGATACTTACTTATTAGCGATTGTGTGGGTCTGTGTGGTGTGTCTGTCTGTGTGCGGGTGTGTCTGTCTTGTGCGGTGTGTCTGTCTGTGCGGTTTGTGGTCTGTGTGAAGTGTGTCTGTCTATGCGGTGTGTGTCTGTTACATTGTGTCTGTCTGTCGCGGTGTGTCTGTCATGCGGTGTGTCTGTCTGTGCGGTGTGTGTCTGTCTGATAGCATTGTGTCTGTGTGTGGTGTGTCTGTCTGTGCGGTGTGTCTGTCTGTGCGTTATTATTAAAGTGCATGCGGTGTGTCGGTCTGCAATGGCGGTGTGTCTGTATGCTGTGCGGTGTGACTGCAATGCAATGGCGGTGTCTGTCTTGTGCGATTGGTAATGCTGTCTGTGCTGATTGTGTCTTGTGTGGTGGTGATGCAATGCTTGGTATTGGTGTGTGCAATGCGTGTGGTGTGTCTTGTTGGTGTGATGCCCATTGTCGCGTGGGTTGTGGGTCTTGTGGTTGTGTCTGTTGTCTTGTTGCGGTGTGTAATGCGGTGCGTTATTGATACTTGTCTTATTAGCGATTGTGTTGATATAAGTAGCGGTTGGTGATACTTGTCTTACGTGCGGTGTGTCTTGATGGCGGTTGTGTCTTGTGCGGTGATGATGATGCGTGCCCATTAGCGGTTATTGTCGTGCGGTGTGATAAATGCTGATAGCGGTGTGATACTTATGCAATGGCGGTGTGTCGCAATGCTGTGCGGTGTGTCGCGTACGTGTGTGTCTTGTGCGGTGTCTGTGCGGTGTGTGTCTGTCTTATGGGTGTTATTAACGTGCGGTGTGTCGTGGCGGTGCGTGCGGTGTGATGTGCAATGCCGTGGCGGTGTCGCAATGGCGGTTGTGTCTGTCTTATTAGCGATTCGATAATGCGTGGCGTTATTGTCTTGTGCGGTGTGCGTCGTGGCGGTGTGTCTTTGCGGTTTGTCATGCTGGTGTGTCTGTCTGTGCAGTGTGTCTGTCTAGGAGTGCGTGTCTGTGCAGTGTGTCTGTCTGATAGCGGTGTGTCTGTGTGTGGTGTGTCTGTCTGTGGCGGTGGTGATACTTGTCTTGTGGCGGTGTGTCTGTACTGATTAGTGATGCCATCTTGTCGCGGTGTGTCTGTCTGTGCGGTGTGTCTGTCTGTGCTGTGTGTGTCTGTGCGGTATGTCCACTGTCTGTCGCGGTGTGTCTGTGCGGTTTGTCTGTGCAGTGTGATACTGTCTATGCGGTGTGTCTTATTGCAGTGTATTCTGTCTGTGCGGTGGTAATGCTGTCTGTGTGTCTGTGCCGATTATTGTCTTGTGCGGTGTGTCTGTCTGTCTTGATTGTGTCTGTCTGTGGTGTGTGTCTGTCTGTGCGGTGTGTCTGTTTGTGCAGTGTGTCTGTGCAATAGCGTTGTGATGCGTGCGTGCGGTGTTGATGCTTGTGCCTGATGGCGTTGATGCGTGCGGTGGTATTAACGTGCCTGATGGCGTTGTTGTTGATGCCGTGCGTGGCGGTTGTGCTTGTGCGTGGTGTTGATGCGGCGCGGTGTTGATGCGATAACGGTGCGGTGGTGATGCCCGTCTTGTGCGGTTGTGCGGTGCGGTGTGATGCTGATAACGTGGCGGTTGGTGATAACGTGCGTGGCGTTGATAACGTGCGGTGTGATAACGTGCAATGGCGGTTGTTATTAGATGGCGTTGTTATTAACGTGCGGTGTGTGCGTGCGTGGGTGTGTGCGTGGCGTTTTGTGTGCGGTGTGTGCAATGCGTGCGGTGTTATTAGCGGTGTGATATGATGCTATTGGCGGTGTGTGGCGGTTGACGTGCGTTGTGTGCTGATGCGTGGCGATTGTTATATGACGTGCGGTGAGTGTGTCTGTCTGTGGCGGTGTGTCTATGCAATGCGGTGTGTGTCTGTCTGTACGTGTGTCTGTGCAGTATGTGCAATACTTGTCGGTGTCTGTGCGGTTTGTCTGTGCAGTGTGTCTGTCTGTGCAGTGTGTCTGTACAGTATGTCTGTCTGTCGCGGTGTGTCTGTCTGTGTGTCTGCAATAGCGGTGTGTCTGTCGCAATGCGGTGTGTCTGTGCAGTGTGTCTGTCTGTGCGGTGTAATGTAATGCGGTGTGTCTGTCTGTGCAGTGTGTGTGCTGTCACCCAATGTGATTGTCTGTGCGGTGTGTCTGTCTGTCGCATTGTGTCTGTGTGGTGTGTCTGTCGCATGCGGTGTGTCTGCAATACTTGTGTGATTGTGTCTGTGCAGTGTGTCTGTCTGTGCAGTGTGTCTTGTCATGCAGTGTGTCT
>CM072694.1:6021079-6058301 GCA_036884735.1 Huso huso | reverse complement strand
GGTCTAGGAATATTATTATTAATTTCTTAGCTGACGCCCTTATCCAGGGCAACTAACAATTGTTACAAGATATCACATTATTTTTACATACAAGTACCCATTTATACAGTTGGGTTTATACTGGAGCAATATAGGTACAGTACCTTGCTCAAGGGTACAGCAGCAGTGTCCCCACCGGGGATTGAACCCATGACCCTCCGGTCAAGAGTCCAGAGCCCTAACCACTACTCCACACTGCTGCCCCAGAATATGCTCAAAAGAAAGTGACTATGTAAAACAAAGAAATGTATTAAAAACAAATCTTAAAAAAAAGAGGATACAAAGAAAGAATTATAGAGACGGAGTTAAGAAAAGTGGATAAACTAAAAAGAGATGATCTACTAGATTATAAAAATAGAGATAAAAAGGTCAAAAGAGTCCCATTAATAATGACTTACTCTAAACTGTTGCCCAATATTTCTAAGATAGTTTGGAAACACTTGCGGATTCTACATAATTCAGAAAAATTGAAAAAAGTATTTCTTAAGGCCCCAGTTGTAGCATTCAGAAGAGAAGCTAATTTAGGTGATATTTTAGTTCACAGTAAACATAAAAGAATAATTGACAAAATAGGTTCTACGAACATATGCACTAGTAGATGTAAAGTGTGTAAATACATAGACAAAAGTAAAAATATAATTAAACATAAGAACACCACATATCCACTAAAAACTAATACCAACTGTAAAAATAGCAATGTTGTTTATGGAATAGCCTGTGAAAAATGTGATGAAATAAAATATGTTGGAGAGACTAGAACTACTTTATATAAAATAATTCAGAACCACCTTTCATTAATTAGAAATAAAAACAGTGAATGTACAGCACAATAGTACAGCAAGTTTGTAGTATTACAACAGCTAAAATTAGACAATGTGACATATAGAAGAATAAAAGAAAGTAAATGGATAAATAGACTGAACACGATTATGCCAGCAGACTCAACAGAAAAGAATGAACTAATTAATTTCAATAAATATATAACATTTAAATAAATAAATAAATAAACAAAATTCATTCAAAAGTTGTGCATACTGATGCGCTGGGGAGGCCAAATCAAGACTAATCCAGCATTGCATGATAATATAAATATAAGTTTATATAAAGTAATGTTAATTAGAATTAATATAGATTCAAAGATAGAAGTAAAAATGATGTCACAATATATAGAACACCATTACATCATGTAAGAATAAATCATGGATTTGAATATAAACAATAACAAGTAGTTGTCATGCCGTCAAACACCTATAAATACTTCCAATGTTTTGATTCAAACACAGGCTCCCTTGAGAAAGATATGTACAACATATCGAAACGTTGGGCAGCTGGCTCTTTGAGATAATTAATATATATATATATATATATATATATATATACATATACATATACATATACACACACACACAGTGCCTTGCATAAGTATTGACCCCCCATGAAATCTTCCATATTCTGTAGTGTTACAACCTGGAATTAAAATGGATTTAATTAGGATTTTTTGTCACTGATCTACACAAAATAGTCCATAATGTCGAAGTGGGGAAAAAAATCTACATATTTTTCAAAATGATTTACAAATAAAAAACTGAAAAGTCTTGATTGCATAAGTATTCACCTCCTTTGCTGTGACACCCCTAAATAAGCTCTGGTGCAACCAATTGCCTTCAGAAGTCACATCATTAGTTGAATGGAGTCCACCTGTGTGCAATTAAAGTGTCACATGATCTCAGATTAAATACACCTGTTTCTGGAAGGCCCCAGAGTTTGTTAGAGAGCATATCTAAACAAACAGCATCATGAAGAACAAGGAGCTATCTAAACAAGTCCGGGATAAAGTTCTGGAGAAGCACCAATCAGGGTTGGGTTATAAAAAAATATCCCAAACTTTGAACATCCCCCGGAGCACTGTTAAATCCATTATTAAAAAATGGAAAGAATATGGCACAACCGCGACTCTGCCTAGAGAAGGCCGTCCACCAAAACTCAGCAACCAACAAATGTCTTTTTTTTGTTTAATTAACTTTTGTGTCACAATAAAAAAATACTTTGCACCTTCAAAGTGTTAAGTATGTTGTGTAAATCAATTAAATCCATTTCAATTCCAGGTTGTAACATTACAAAATGTGGAAAAGTCCAAGGGGGGTGAATATATTATATATATATATATATATATATATATATATATATATATATAGAGAGAGGTTGCCATTCTTTCTTGTATTAAGTTATATTTAACAAGTTAATAAACTTCCAGCCATGTATTATTATTATTATTATTATTATTATTATTATTATTATTATTACTATTATTAATATTATCTGTTATGCAGCATTATCAGCCCTAGAGAGTTAGGGATTCAAAAGCGCTTAAGAGAAGATTTCAGGCAGTTGAGAGCGTGAGAGTGCGTTGTCAGATTGTGTGCGCTTTTCTTTTTTATTTAAAAATGGTTTCTGTGAAGTGGTATGGTTTATATATTGGTTATGCTGCTTTAGTAGGGACTTCAATATAATGCATACTGTATGTTTTGTAGGTTTGAAAGTGCTGTTGAAAACAGTTATTGAAGTTTTATTGTAGTTTTTAATTAGAAATAAAAAAAGAAACATTTAATCAGGAACCTTTTTGTGACTTTTTTCCCCCTAAAATGATGTTATTAGAATAATCATAATTGGGATTATTTTCAAATATCGAATCGACTTGTAAAAGTGATAATCGCTCATCTCTATAATCTACTCAACGTTTGCCCGATACAGGAGACAGTGATTGGCACCTCCACTTCAAACAGTGTCTCAGCTCTGATATGACTAGCCAATCAGAAAAGCTCTCTAGCCTCCCTTTGTTCTGAAGATCCAAGTCAAAGTTGTTCCTTCAGAATGGCTGCAGAGCTGTGGAGTTGGTGTACCACGTCTCTGGTTCCCTTAAGACGTCCTGCTTTACCTGAAACTGAACTATACCAACGGGAAGTACACGCAAGTATCAAGCTAATGTAGTGAAGCAAAAATTTAACTTTCCGTGAATTAACCATGCATAAAGCACCATGTAATCCATGCTATATTTTTTACAAAAAAATAAAAAGGTAATAAAAAGGTAATAAAAAGGTAATAAAAAGGTAAGGCAAACCAAGTGTGAGAAGGAGAGGGGACGAGGGAATGGGCTTGCCCCGGGTTCGGTTGCCAGAGCGGGGCTGAAGCGTCTCGTCTCCCGGAGAAAGCCACAGCTCCTCTTGCAGCAAAAAACTAAATACGTTAGGAAAGATAACCACGTAATAGGCCTCATATTTTTTTAGTTATAAAACAAATGCTGAATAAGATGTCTGTGTTATAAAGTGCCAGCGCAGCTTTTCTTCAGTTCAGATACTGTATCAAAAGAGAGAGACAGAAACGGAAGTTAGACTGAGAAGTTGTTTACACTTTGAACAACACCAGTACTCTTTTTGCTGTAGAAATACTGCATGAATCACTAGTATAGGGAATTGGGGGACATGCTGTAGAGGCGTTACATCCGAGGCGCGTAATATCCTATAGAAAGTCTACACCCCCTTGAACTTTTTCACATTTTGTTGTGTCAGTGCCTCAGAGTTTCATGCATTTAAATGAGGATTTTTTCCACTTATCTACACACCATACTCCACACTGTTAAGGGGAAAAAACGTTTTTTTATTGAGAAAAAGATGATATATTACAAATACAAAACTGGAAGATCATAAATGGATAAGTCTCCAACCCCCTGAGTTAATACTTGGTGGAAGCACCTTTGGCAGCAAGTCTGTTGGGATTGGTCTCTACCAACTTTGCACACCTAGATTTGGCAATATTTGACCATTCTTCTTTACAAAACTGTTCAAGCTCTGTCAAGTTCCTTGGGGAATGCTGATGGACAGCAATCTTCAAGTAATGCCACAAATTTTCGACTGGATTTAGGTCGGGGCTCTGACTGGGCCACTCAAGGACATTTTCCTTTTTGTTCATTAGCCACTCCAGTGTAGATTTGGCTTTGTGCTTTGGGTCGTTGTCATGCTGAAAGGTGAACTTCAGTCCCAGTTTCAGCTTTCTTGCAGAGGGCAGCAGGTTTTCCTCAAGGACTTCACTGTACTTTGTTCCATTCATTTTCCCTTCTATCCTGACAAGTGCCCCAGTCCCTGCCGATGAGAAACATCCCCATAACATGATGCTGCCACCACCATGCTTCACAGTAGGGATGGTGTTCTTTGGGTGATGCGCTGTGTTGGGTTTGTGCCGAACATAACGCTTTGAATTTAGTTTCATTTTAGTTTTGTCAGACCACAAAACTTTTTGCCACATGGCTACAAATCTCCCGAGTGTTTTTTCATACTTCAAACAGGATTCAAGGTGGTCTTTCTTGAGTAAAATACAGGCCAGATTTGTGGAGTGCTTAGGATATTGTTGTCACATGCACACTTTGACCAGTCTTGGCCATAAAAGTCTGTAGCTCTTGCAAAGTTGCCATTGGCCTCTTGGTAGCCTCTCTGATCAGTCTCCTTCTTGCTCGGTCATCCAGTTTGGAGGGACGGCCTGATCTAGCCAGGGTCTTGGTGGTGCCATACACCTTCCACTTCTTAATAATCATCTTGACCGTGCTCCAAGGGATATTCAGGCCTTTGATATTTTTTTATACCCATCCCCTGATCTGTGCCTTTCAACAACTTTGTCCCGGAGTTCTTTTGAAAGCGCCTTGGTGCTCATGGTTGAGTCTTTGCTTTGGAATGCACTCAACATGACAAGGAAACCCATTCCATACCCTCAGCACTTTCTGTGTAGAGAAGTGTTTCAATCCACTCAACATGACAAGGAAACCCATTCCATACCCTCAGCACTCTCTGTGTGGAGAAGTGTTTCAATCCACTCAACATGGCAAGGAAACCCATTCCATACCCTCAGCACTCTCTGTGTAGAGAAGTTCTTCAATCCACTCATTTGAACAGTGCTTTCACCAGTTTAGAGTAAAGTGTTTCTGTTTTCCAGCAGCCAGTTGGTTATCATAGTTTTAACTTCTTAAATATAATGAAGAAGTTGTTAGATGCTAAGTGTAAAAGTAAATATTCCTCAAAATGAGATCACGTGGCTAATGTTCTATCAGATGACAAAATAAAAGACATATTAGAAAGAGGTTTGTGGTCATTTAATAAACAGGCACAGTGGGAGGAACCTGTAAGTTTACAGCTTAAAAAACTGTGAAGTTTCTACACTGAGCTCAGCTTTCTGAAAGCGTCTCCAGACAGAATGCAGGCTTGTGAAGTCGCTGCACTGATAGGTAAGTATTATTGCTGGTGCTTTATTAAACATGCTGCTGATTATCCATCTGGTTTGGGAGCAGATAGAGTGAAAGATTCCAGGTTTGGAGACTCGATCGTAATTCAAATTCTATATTTTGAGGCGGTGTCTTGTGTTAATTTCATTGAAAAAGCATAGTGTGCAAGCCAGGTAAATGAAATTATATATATATATATATATATATATATATATATATATATATATATATATATATATATATGGTAAGACAGCAGGGAGGGGGTTAAATCCTCCTGCAGAAAAACACATTTTGGGTTTGTTTTGTTTAATTGTTTAATCATTTGATTGTTAATTATCCCCTGCACCTGTTGGTAATTGAAAATTAGAACCAGGTGCAGGGTATTTAAGAGAGGCAGTCAGTGTGCTCAGGGCTGCTGAGGTGTGTGGAAGCCCGGCTGTGCTGGTGTGGGTACAACCATAGAACAAAGAAAAAAAAGGTAGTGTGAAGCCTTTTTTTATGTGTTGTGTTGTTTATTTTTGTTACAGGTAAACAGCTTAGCTGTCCTGTCTTTTAGTTTAGGTTCCTGTTTTGTTTAGTTATTGCTCAAAGAGAGCTAGGTGGTTGTTTTGTTTATTTTGTATTTAGTTTTTGTGTGTTCATTAAAAAATAAGCAACCACGCTTTAAAAAATCCATTTCTGTGCCTGGGTGGGGTATTGATAAAGGACAACGAACCGTGAGTGGTGCAGTTTTGTGACAATATATACATATATACATATACATATATAATGTGTTATATATGGATTTAAAATTATACAATGACTATGGGGTTAAAGTGCAGACTGCCAGCTTTAATTTGAGGGTATTTTCATCCATATCGGATGAACCGTTTAGAAATTACAACACGTTTTGTACATAGTCCTCCCATTTTAGGGTACCAAAAGTATTTGGACAATTGGCTTCACAGCTGTTTCTTATTTGGCAGGTGTTTTTTGTTTGCATCGTTAGTGCATGCACAAGACAGCTGTCAATGTCTAATCTTCATTCTAGGCTTTGCATTTGCCTTTGGAGTCTGTTGCTGGTGTCTGACAACATGAGGACCAAAGAAGGGTCAATGCAAGTAAAGCTGGCCATCATGAGGCAGAAAAATCAGAATGAATCCATCAGAGACATAGATAAAAACATTAGGCGTGCCCAAATCAACTGTTTGGTATATCATTAGGAAGAAAGAAAGCACTGGTGAGCTCAGCAATGGCAAGCGACCTGGTAGACCAAGGAAGACCGCTATAGTGGATAACCAAAGAATACTTTCAATGGTGAAGAAAACCCCCCTAACAACAGTCCAACAGATCAGGAACACTCTCCAGGAGGTAGGAATAGATGTGTCAAAGACCACCATACGCAGAACAATACACCAGCAGAACTTCAGAGGGTACACCACAAGATGCAAACCACTAGTAAGCCTCAAGAACAGAATGGCCAGGTTACAGTTTGCTAAAAAGTACCCAAAAGATCCTGTAGAGTTCTGGAACAAAGTCTTATTTACAGATGAGACGAAGATTAACCTGTACCAGAGTGATGGAAAGAGGAAAGTGTGGAGAAAAAAAGGACCTGCCCATGATCCAAACTATAGCACCTTATCTGTGAAACAAGGTGTTATGGCTTGGGCATGTATGGCTGCAACTGGAACTGGCTCACTTGTCTTTATTGATGATGTGACTACTGACGGCAGCAGCAGGATTAATTCTGAAGTGTACAGAAACATCTTGTTTGCTCAAATGCAACCAAATGCCTCCAAAGTCATTGGATGACGCATCATGCAACAGGACAATGACCCCAAACACACTACCAGCAACCAAGGGTTTCTCAGGGCCAAAAAGTGGAAAATTCTTGACTGGCCAAGTCAATCACCCGATCTGAATCCAATTGAGTATGCTGAAGATAAGACTGAAGGCAAAAGTCCCCGAAACAAGCAGGAACTAAAGATTATTATTATTATTTGTTTGTTTATTTAGACGCCTTTATCCAAGGCGACTTACAGAGACTTCGGTGTGTGAACTATGCATCAGCTGCAGAGTCACTTACAATTCGTCTCACCCGAAAGACGGAGCACAAGGAGGTTAAGTGACTTGCTCAGGGTCATACAATGAGTCAGTGGCTGAGCTGGGATTTGAACCGGGGACCTCCTGGTTACAAGCCCTTTTCTTTAACCTCTGGACCACACAGCCTCCTGTTCAGGGAGAAGGATCCTGCTCGGGACCCCGGAGGAGGAGGGGAGGAGGAGGGGAGGGGAGGTGGAGGAGGGGGGTGTACGCCCAGCCTGACCTGTGTTGTATTATTTTGTGTTCGTGATTTGTTTTATTTTCGCTCTGTGAGCACAGTGTTTTTGTTTGAATCTTATTTATTTTTGTTATTTGTAAATAAAAATGGCCCGCCACATCTTTTTGTTTGGAAATCTGCAGTATTTGGTATCAGTGTTTTAAGTTCCTGCTTCAGCCGTGACGTCACTGACTCAGCCACCCTGTCACATAGTGTTCTAGGCTTCCAGTAGCCTTCTGTGATATCATTTTGTAGTTTCTTTGACTACAAGAAGTTGAATAAAATATCTAAGTTCTGTTCATATAGTTTGTTTTTAATGATCTCAATCCTAAAAGTATAGCTGCACAAACTCATGTGATATGTGGAACTCATTGTCAGATAAATATGTAAATGGATCCCTGTACAAAAAGAAAGATGCCTTTTCATTACATCAAACATATTGAAGTAAGTATAAATGTCACGTCTTTATGGAGCACATTTCAAACTGGCGGATCAGACTGTGCTTGCAGTTAAGCTGCTGACACTGCATGCTGCATAGATACAGAACAGTTTAATTGAGTGATAATGGACCATTAGCTGTTTATAGTTAAAGCATATTAACTGAAATTGTATTCTGTTAAACTAAAAACAGTATTAAACGTACATGAATAAAAAGTCTATTTAAAATGTTGGGCCTATATATATATATATATATATATATATATATATATATATATAATCACAAGACTTTATTCTCACAGATCTGACTGCCTGAATGTGACGGAATAAGAAATGTACAGAGTACAGTTTTCAGATGTACTTGTCATTTTAGAGGGAAAATGCAGCTCACTGCAAAAATAAATAAATAAATAAATAAATAAATAAATAAAACAAAATCAGTAAATGCTTCGGACGAGCAAGTGTCCTAAGCTAGTCTTATCCTTCACAGTTCTGAGTTAATCCACTTGAACAGGATCCTCACGACTCTGATTTTACGCTGCAATCAGGATCTTGTTCAGCCTGATTTAGCAGAGGATCTACCTGTGATGATTCACGTCTGGTGCGCTGCAGTCGGGATTAGAAGGTGTACTAACTTTAGTCCAATCAAGTGGACGAAACCTGTTTAATCCACTAGTGAGACACATCAAGTGGGTTCAATTTGGTACGCTGCAATCGACCCTAGGTGTCTCTCTCGCCTCTCAGCCCTGTTACAAAACCACATGATTGGTAAAGCAGGGAAGTGAAAGCAAAGCAAAGTGTAGAAAACCAAGTCAATGCAGGTGAATCAAATGTATGGAAAATGCATGATACAGCACGGTAAAGGACAGGGAAGCATGCTAAAGAACAAAAACATGTGTGCAAGGACATGACACAGCACAGTAAAGGACAGGGAAGCATGCACATGCATGATACAGCACGGTAAAGGACAGAGAAGCATGCTAAAGAACAAAAACATGTGTGCAAGGATTTGAAGATTACTAAACTGATTGTCACATACAATCTATTATAGGAACCTGGAAACCAGCGGGCCTGTATTTCATTCATTCAATATATATATATTGTTTTAAGTTTAAAATAGTGGTACAGAAAGTCCTCTCACAGTAATGTATGCTGATGCTGCTGAGGCCCTTTGAACTGGTCTGAACTGTAGCTACAGCAGCTCACTGACACTTCCTGTGAAAGTGTTAAAGCACAGGAAGCGAGCACATGAGCGCTTGATTTATTCAGTGTTATTTCTTTCTTTACCAGCATGTTATCAGCTTTAGCAACATGTGTCACATTCTATTTAAGAAATATATATTGAAATGTGATATTTGCTTCACAGGCCACAAAAAAAAAAAAAAAATTGGGGGAGGGGGTGTTAAACAAACATTTAGCACTGCTAGGAGGTGAAATACAAACTTTACATTAGTAATGGCTCGTTCACATTTAGCACTGCTAGGAGGGGAAATACAAACTTTACATTAGTAATGGCTCGTTCACATTTAGCCCTGCTAGGAGGTGAAATTGTACTCAATAGTACTTAAAGAAATGAAAGAAGTTATTTACAAACCACTAACCAAGATCATGCAACAGTCTCTTGACACAGTTGTTGTACCAACAGACTGGAAAATAGCAAACGTAATATCGATCCACAAAAAGGGAGACAAAACCGAACCAGGTAACTACAGACCAATAAGCCTGACTTCTATTATATGTAAACTTATGGAAACTATTATAAGATCCATAATGGAAAATTACCTATATGGTAACAATATCCTGGGAGACAGTCAGCATGGTTTTAGGAAAGAGAGATTGTGTCTACTAACCTGATTGATTTGTTCTGAGGATACAACATCGACAATGGATAATTGCAAAGCATACGACATGGTTTATTTAGATTTCCAGAAAGCTTTTGAGAAAGTCCCACATAAAAGATTAATTCTCAAACTGAACACAGTAGGGATTCAAGGAAATGCATGCACATGGATTAGGGAGTGGTTAACAGGTAGAAAACAGAAAGTACTGATTAGAGGAGAAACCTCAAAATGGAGCGAGGTAAACAGTGGTGTACCACAAGGATCAGTATTAGGTCCTCTGCTATTCCTAATCTACATTAATGATTTAGATTCTGCTATAGTAAGCAAACACGTTAAATTTGCAGACGACACAAAAATAGGAGGAGTGGCAAACACTGTTGCAGCAGCAAAGGTCATTCAAAATGATCTAGAAGGCATTCAGAACTGGGCAGACACATGGCAAATGACATTTAATAGAGGAAAGTGTAAAGTATTGCACGCAGGCAATAAAAATGTGCATTATAATTATCATATGGGAGATACTGAAATTGAAGAAGGAATCTATGAAAAGACCTAGGAGTTTATGTTGACTCGAAATGTCTTCATCTAGACAATGTGGGAAGCTATAAAAAGGCCAACAAGATGCTCGGATATATTGGGAGAAGTGTTGAATTCAAATCAAGGGAAGTAATGTTAAAACTTTACAATGCATTAGTAAGACCTCACCTAGAATATTGTGGTCAGTTCTGGTCACCTTGTTACAAAAAGGATATTGCTGCTCTAGAAAGAGTGCAAAGAAGAGCAACCAGAATTATCCCAGGTTTAAAAAGGCATGTCGTATGCAGACAGGCTAAAAGAATTGAATCTATTCAGTCTTGAACAAAGAAGACTACGCGGCGATCTGATTCAAACATTCAAAATCCTAAAAGGGTATTGACAGTGTCGACCCAGGGACTTTTTCGACCTGAAAAAAGAAACAAGGACCAGGGGTCACAAATGGAGATTAGATAAAGGGGCATTCAGAACAGAAAATAGGAGACACTTTTTTACACAGAGAATTGTGAGGGTCTGGAACCTACTCCCCAGTAATGTTGTTGAAGCTGACACCTGGGATCCTTCAAGAAGCTGCTTGATGAGATTCTGGGATCAATAAGCTACTAATAACCAAGCGAGCAAGATGGGCGAATGGCCTCCTCTCATTGTAAACTTTCTTATGTTCTTATGTTCTAAATAAAAACTTTACATTAGTTTTCTATGATCAAAGTAGAAAAAGGTCTGTTTTCTATGATCAAAGTATTTTTTTAAAATTTCATTACCTGGTGATTGTAGGTTGGCAGTGTGTGCCCAGCCTTCTCCCAGTTACACTTATCACACCCATTACTGAACTGAATTCACAACTCAAGTCTGCTTTCTTCTCTTCACTATGAACACTGGAATCAGTATGAATGCTGAACTACAGCTACAGATCTGTCAGTTTCCTAAACCCCATGCGTGTGTCCAAGTTAATGAAGGATTATTATCATGTGACATTGTCTTGCTTTGTTTTTAATCTTCCCTCACCTTTACAATCATTCACAGGGTTCTTATTGAAATGACTCAAATCTTGTGTTTGTATTATTTGGTAAGTCTGTGTTAAGGTGCTTTGACTATGAGTTCAGGAGCTGCCTGTCATATACATATTTAATATAGGCTAGATTAGAGTGTCTTTATATTATTATATACACCAGCACCAAGTAGTGCACAGCAGTGTGTTACTAACAAAACAAGAGAAGGAAACCTGATCAAAAGTGTCCGATCACTAGATGGCGCTGGCTCTTACTTCTCCCTGTGTTAGCACATGTTACATGTATGTATGGCAGGCACCTATAACTGATGAGCATGGTATAACAATGGTATAAGCATTGGAAACAGCAACATGACTGTGGTGCTTTTATAAGGGTCTAGTCCCTGACTGCCTCTCTTGTGTGTTTCAGTGCTGACTGTAGTGAGCTGCTCCAGACAGTATGAAGGTAAGAGAACAGTTTACAATGTGAACACAGTTTAAAAACAGGATTACAATTCATGGTTGAAAAGCATGAAGCTGGTTTGAGAAATGACACTTTTCATGTTAGGTCTGTGTATTGAAAATAGGCTGTGGCAATGCAGTCACAAAGTGAAGAGACTGGTAAAGATTCTCATCCTGCTATCTGATCATCTATAAAAAACACATTTCTGAAATCATCTTTCCTTTTCTTCTGTCCACTATAACTTAGTTAAATAAAAAGAATGACTCCAGCAAAAAGCCATGCTGTGCTCCACCTAGAGGCTATGTGTGGTCTTGCTGGAAAGCTTTTGAATGAGAATATTATTTTGGCTGACTGCTGACCAGACAGAAGATCTGGATGACTTTAAGAACAATAATCCTCCCACTTATCTTAAACATGTGACCTGATTCATAAAAAATACAAATAAAAAACAGTTTAACAGGACTAATCCTGCTACAGTAACTTGGACTAATTGCTGCCCGACTGGAAATTTAAACACAGACCACTTTCTATTTTCAAGGCCATAATCATACTGAGAGAGATTCCTCATTAATGCCTTTCACTCAAAACACACAAGTAGAGTCTGCAATGGGTCACACTGCTGCTATTCCTACTGTATCACAAGTAGAGCCTGCAATGGGTCACACTGCTGCTATTCCTACTGTATCACAAGTAGAGCCTGCAATGGGTCACACTGCTGCTATTCCTACTGTATCACAAGTAGAGCCTGCAATGGGTCACACTGCTGCTATTCCTACTGTATCACAAGTAGAGCCTGCAATGGGTCACACTGCTGCTATTCCTACTGTATCACAAGTAGAGCCTGCAATGGGTCACACTGCTGCTATTCCTACTGTATCACAAGTAGAGCCTGCAATGGGTCACACTGCTGCTATTCCTACTGTATCACAAGTAGAGCCTGCAATGGGTCACACTGCTGCTATTCCTACTGTATCACAAGTAGAGCCTGCAATGGGTCACACTGCTGCTATTCCTACTGTATCACAAGTAGAGCCTGCAATGGGTCACACTGCTGCTATTCCTACTGTATCACAAGTAGAGCCTGCAATGGGTCACACTGCTGCTATTCCTACTGTATCACAAGTAGAGCCTGCAATGGGTCACACTGCTGCTATTCCTACTGTATCACAAGCAGAGCCTGCAATGGGTCACACTTGTGATACAGTAGCCGGTCAGCCCGGCTGTGCTGGTGTGGGTACAACCATAGAACAAAGAAAAAAAAGGTAGTGTGAAGTTTTTTTTAGTTGTGTTGTTTATTTTGTTACAGGTAAACAGCTTAGCTGTCCTGTCTTTTAGTTTAGGTTCCTGTTTTGTTTAGTTATTGCTCAAAGAGAGCTAGGTGGTTGTTTTGTTTATTCTGTATTTTGTTTTTGTGTGTTCATTAAAAATAGCGCAACCACGCTTTAAAAAAATCCATTTCTGTGCCTGGGTCGGTATTGATAAAGGAGCAACGAACCGTGAGTGGTGCAGTTTTGTGACAATATATACATATATACATATACATATATAATGTGTTATATATGGATTTAAAATTATACAATGACTATGGGGTTTTAAAGTGCAGACTGCCAGCTTTAATTTGAGGGTATTTTCATCCATATCGGATGAACCGTTTAAAATTACAACACGTTTTGTACATAGTCCCTCCATTTTAGGGTACCAAAAGTATTTGGACAATTGGCTTCACAGCTGTTTCTTATTTGGCAGGTGTTTTTGTTTGCATCGTTAGTGCATGCACAAGACAGCTGTCAATGTCTAATCTTCATTCTAGGCTTTGCATTTGCCTTTGAGTCTGTTGCTGGTGTCTGACAACATGAGGACCAAAGAAGGGTCAATGCAAGTAAAGCTGGCCATCATGAGGCAGAAAAATTAGAATAAATCCATCAGAGACATAGATAAAAACATTAGGCGTGCCCAAATCAACTGTTTGGTATATCATTAGGAAGAAAAGAAAGCACTGGTGAGCTCAGCAATGGCAAGCGACCTGGTAGACCAAGGAAGACCGCTATAGTGGATGACCAAAGAATACTTTCAATGGTGAAGAAAACCCCCAACAACAGTCCAACAGATCAGGAACACTCTCCAGGAGGTAGGAATAGATGTGTCAAGAAGACCACCACGCAGAACAATACACCAGCAGAACTTCAGAGGGTACACCACAAGATGCAAACCACTAGTAAGCCTCAAGAACAGAATGGCCAGGTTACAGTTTGCTAAAAAGTACCCAAAAGATCCTGTAGAGTTCTGGAACAAAGTCTTATGGACAGATGAGACGAAGATTAACCTGTACCAGAGTGATGGAAAGAGGAAAGTGTGGAGAAAAAAAGGACCTGCCCATGATCCAAACTATAGCACCTCATCTGTGAAACATGGTGGAGGTAGTGTTATGGCTTGGGCATGTATGGCTGCAACTGGAACTGGCTCACTTGTCTTTATTGATGATGTGACTGCTGACGGCAGCAGCAGGATTAATTCTGAAGTGTACAGAAACATCTTGTTTGCTCAGATGCAACCAAATGCCTCCAAAGTCATAAGAACATAAGAACATAAGAAAGTTTACAAACGAGAGGAGGCCATTCAGCCCATCTTGCTCGTTTGGTTGTTAGTAGCTTATTGATCCCAGAATCTCATCAAGCAGCTTCTTGAAGGATCCCAGGGTGTCAGCTTCAACAACATTACTGGGGAGTAGGTTCCAGACCCTCACAATTCTCTGTGTAAAAAAGTGTCTCCTATTTTCTGTTCTGAATGCCCCTTTACACCACCTCGACCTGTCACAATATATATATATATATATATATATATATATATATATATACACAAAACACACACACACACACAACTAGAGTGATATAAAGCACACAGGTTCTATTAACTGGTTTTCAGTATGAGCCCCTCCTACCCGAGCCAGACAAAGTAAAAAAATCAGCAGAGGGCACGGACAAATGACAAAATCAGTCTAGAATATAACTTTAATTATAAATAACACATCCAAAACAGGGACCAGCTCATCACATTTGACTTGAACACTATCTTGAACAAGTAACACTATCTGTGACCACAGCTCCCACATTCTCCTTCTAAGACACGCAATTGGCTCGTTCGCTCTCAGCGTCTCATATGTGTCCGCACGTTCACCAAGCCACACTCCCAGCTCACAAATTAATTCATAAGAACATAAGAAAGTTTACCAACGAGAGGAGGCCATTAACCTATCTTGCTCGTTTGGTTGTTAGCAACTTATTGATCCCAGAATCTCATCAAGCAGCTTCTTGAAGGATCCCAGGGTGTCAGCTTCAACAACATTACTGGGAGTTGGTTCCAGACCCTCACAATTCTCTGTGTAAAAAGTGCCTCCTATTTTCTGTTCTGAATGCCCCTTTATCTAATCTCCATTTATGACCCCTGGTCCTTGTTTCTTTTTTTCAAAGAAGTCCCCGGGTTGACATTGTCTATACCTTTTTAGGATTTTGAATGTTTGAATCAGATCGCCGCGTAGTCTTCTTTGTTCAAGACTGAATAGATTCAATTCTTTTTAGCCTGTCTGCATACGACATGCCTTTTAAACCTGGGATAATTCTGGTTGCTCTTCTTTGCACTCTTTCTAGAGCAGCAATATCCTTTTGTAACGAGGTGACCAGAACTGAACACAATATTCTAGGTGAGGTCTTACTAATGCATTGTAGAGTTTTAACATTACTTCCCTTGATTTAAATTCAACACTTCTCACAATATCCAAGCATCTTGTTAGCCTTTTTTATAGCTTCCCCACATTGTCTAGATGAAGACATTTCTGAGTCAACATAAACTCCTAGGTCTTTTTTCATAGTTCCTTCTTCAATTTCACTATCTCCCATATGATATTTATAATGCACATTTTTACTGCCGCGTGCAATACTTTACACTTTTCTCTATTAAATTTCATTTGCCATGTGTCTGCCCAATTTTGAATGCGGTCTAGATCATTTTGAATGACCTTTGCTGCTTCAACAGTGTCTGCCACTCCTCCTATTTTTGTGTCGCCTGCAAATTTAACGAGTTTGCTTACTATATCAGAGTCTAAATCATTAATGTAGATTAGGAATAGCAGAGGACCTAATACTGATCCTGTGGTACACCACTGGTTACCTCACTCCATTTTGAGGTTTCTCCTCTAATCAGTACTTTCTGTTTTCTACCTGTTAACCACTCCCTAATCCATGTGCATGCATTTCCTTGAATCCCTACTGCGTTCAGTTTGAGAATTAATCTTTTATGCGGGACTTTGTCAAAAAGCTTTCTGAAATCTAAATAAACCATGTCGTATGCTTTGCAGTTATCCATTTTCAATGTTGCATCCTCAAAAAAGTCAAGCAGGTTAGTTAGACATGATCTCCTTTCCTAAAACCATGCTGGCTGTCTCCCAGGATATTGTTACCATATAGGTAATTTTCCATTTTGGATCTTATTATAGTTTCCATAAGTTTACATATAATAGAAGTCAGGCTTATTGGTCTGTAGTTACCTGGTTCGGTTTTGTCTCCTTTTTGTGGATTGGTATTACATTTGCTATTTTCCAGTCTGTTGGTACAACCCCTGTGTCAAGAGACTGTTGCATGATCTTGGTTAGCGGTTTGTAAATAACTTCTTTCATTTCTTTGAGTACTATTGGGAGGATCTCATCCGCCCAGGGATTTGTTTATTTTAAGAGCTCCTAGTCCCTTTAACACTTCTGCCTCTGTTATGCTAAAGTTATTTAAAACTGGATAGGAACAGGTCGACATGTGGGGCATGTTGTCCGTGTCCTCCTTTGTAAAAACCTGTGAAAAGTAATCATTTAATATATTTGCTATTTTTTTCTTCATCTATGATTTTGCCATTTGTGTCTCTTAGACATTTAACCTCCTCTTTGAATGTTCTCTTGCTGTTATAATATTGGAAAAACATTTTGGAATTGGTTTTAGCCCCTTAGCAATATTGATTTCTATCTCTCTTTGGCCTTTCTAACTTCCTTTTTTGACTTGTGTTTGCAGTTCCAAGTACTCTTTCTGTGTGCTTTTTTTTGGTCCCTTTTAAACGCTCTGTAAAGTGCCTTTTTTCTGAATAATTTTTTTTTAATTGATCTATTAAACCATTTTGGCCATTTTGTTTTAGATTTAGATTTGTCTACTTTTGGGATGTAATTGTTTTGTGCCTCTAGTACTACATTTTAAAAAACAGCCACCCTTTTTCTGTGGATGTTTTCTCTATTTTACTCAATCTACTTCTGTTAGTCTCTGTTTCATACCTTTGTAGTTTGCTTTTCTAAAATTGTAAACCTTAGCTTTAGTCATTACTTTTGGGGTTTTAAAAATATTTCAAATGAGACCATGTTGTGGTCTGAGTTTGCCAATGGCTCTCTGACCTCTGTTTTAGTTATTCTGTCTTCATTATTTGAAAAGACTAAGTCAAGGCATGCCTCCCTCTAGTCGGTGCCTTGACAAATTGCGTTAGGGAAGCAGTCATTTGTCATTTCCACCATTTCAATTTAGTCCGTCGTGCCCCCATTGGGTTTCCCATTTTATACAGGGAAGTTGAAATCCCCATTAGTATGGCTTCTCCTTTTCTACACGCATTTCGAATGTCATTGTATAACAGATTATTTTGCTCAGCGTCTGAATTTGGCGGTCTATAGCATGCTTCTATTATTATGCCCTTTGAATTTGTGTCCATTATTCTGACCCATATTGATTCTGCATTGTTTTCTTTGTCCTGATTTAACACCTGGGCTTCAAGGCTATTTCTTATGTATAGCGCTACCCCTCCGCCTCTTCTGTCCTGCCTGTCTTTCCTATATAGTGTGTACCCACTAATATTATTTCTGTAACACCTATCACGTCGTAGTTACTTGTTAGTGCAGTAGCTTCAAGTTCTAACATTTTGTTTCTGAGACTTCTAGCATTAAGATAAATACATTTAATAGTGGTCTTACCTGAGTTGTTGCTCTTGTTTTGATGTAGTCTCCCTTCTGTTTTTTGTTTTTCCCCCCTTCCTTTCTAGTTTAAATGCTTCTGTACCGCCTGAAGGATCCTTTCTCTCCCGAGTAGATTGGTTCCCTTTCTGTTTAAGTGCAGTCCGTCCCACCTGTATAGATAGTCCTTGTTGTAGAAAGTGCTCCAATGTTCAAGAAAGGTGAAGCCTTCCTGTGTGCACCACGATTTCAGCCATGCATTTTGATTTTGTATTTCCAGCTGTCCATATGGTCCTTTGCAAAGGCGCGGCAGTATCCCAGAAAAGACCACAGTTTTGGTCTTGTCTTTTAATTTCCTTCCTAGCTCTCTGAATTTGTTTTGCAGGGATCTTGGCCTGTCTCTTCCAATGTTGTTTGTACCAATGTGGACGACTACTACCGGGTCATCTCCTGTTCGTTCTAGGAGCCTGTCCACATTCTCAGTGATGTGCTTGACTGAGGCTCCTGGAAGGCAGCACACTGTTGTAGTAAGGGGTCCAAACTGCGAACTGAACTTGCTGTGTTTCTCAGTATGGAGTCCCCAACAATCATGACCTCCCTTCTTTTTGCTGCCTGGTCAGCACTGTTTATAGGGTCCTGGGTGTTGTTTCTTTCATTCTCGTGATGTTGGTTTTGGTCATCTAAGTGTTGAAGTGGCTCAAATGTGTTGGCTGTCTGGATTTCTGGTGGTTGTGTTTGACGAAGTTTTTTTTTTTCCCTGCTTCTGCCTATCTGAACCCAGCTGTTTTGACTCTCTTCCATCTCCCTATTGGCTTTCAGTCTGCTAGGGGTGCAGACTTCCATGAATTGTGGGTGTGTCAGCTCCTCAAGCTCCTGTTGCTGTCTCATTTCCTCCAGCTCCTTTTCTAGCAGGCTTAATCGCTGAAGCAAGTCCTGGATCGTGCAGCACTTTACACAAACTTGGTTGAGCTCTGTTGGGTTTTCTCGGATTTCCCACATCATGCAGTTGTCACAGATTACTGGCTTGAATACCATTTTTTTTTGTTTAGTGTAGCTTCTGCAGCTGTCAACCTGCTTTCAAACTGCTTCTAACTGCGTTGTACTTGTCCACTCGTACTTCTCCCACGATGTCGCTTCCACACGCTGTCGCTTGGAAGTCTGCCTGCCTTTTGTTTGTTTGTTTTTGTGCTGCGTGCTCAGCTCCTCCCCCGTGTCCCAGAACGCCGCGGGATTTGAATCAGCTGCTCCGAGTTTCAGCTGATCAGAAAAATACACGCAGCTGCAAGGCTTTAAGCTGCAATGTTGGTCATTGGACGGCGCGTCATCATGCAGCAGGACAATGACCCCAAACACACTGCCAGCAACCAAGGAGTTTCTCAGGGCCAAAAAAGTGGAAAATTCTTGACTGGCCAAGTCACCCGATCTGAATCCAATTGAGTATGCTGAAGATAAGACTGAAGGCAAAAAGTCCCCGAAACAAGCAGGAACTGAAGATTATTATTATTATTATTTGTTTATTTAGCAGACGCCTTTATCCAAGGCGACTTACAGCGACTTCGGTGTGTGAACTATGCATCAGCTGCAGAGTCACTTACAATTACATCTCACCCAAAGACGGAGCACAAGGAGGTTAAGTGACTTGCTCAGGGTCATACAATGAGTCAGTGGCTGAGCTGGGATTTGATACCGGGGACCTCCTGGTTACAAGCCCTTTTCTTTAACCTCTGGACCACACAGCCTCCCTGTTCAGGGAGAAGGATCCTGCTGTGGGACCGAGGTGGAGGAGGAGGAGGAGGAGGAGGAGGAGGGGAGGGGAGGAGGGGTGTCGCCCAGCCTGACCTGTGTTGTATTATTTTGTGCTCGTGATTTGTTTTATTTTTCGCTCTGTGAGCACAGTGTTTTTGTTTGAATCTTATTTATTTTTGTTATTTGTAAATAAAAATGGCCCGCCACATCTTTTTGTTTGAAAATCTGCAGTATTTGGTATCAGTGTTTTAAGTTCCTGCTTCAGCCGTGACGTCACTGACTCAGCCACCCTGTCACATAGTGTTCTAGGCTTCCAGTAGCCTTCTGTGATATCATTTTGTAGTTTCTTTGACTACAAATGCTCTCATCAACCTCAGTTGAATAAAATATCTAAGTTCTGTTCATATAGTTTGTTTTTAATGATCTCAATCCTAAAAGTATAGCTGCACAAACTCATGTGATATGTGGAACTCATTGTCAGATAAATATGTAAATGGATCCCTGTACAAAAAGAAAGATGCCTTTTTATTACATCAAACATATTGAAGTAAGTATAAATGTCACGTCTTTATGGAGCACATTTCAAACTGGCGGATCAGACTGAGCTTGCAGTTAAGCTGCCGACACTGCATGCTGCATAGATACAGAACAGTTTAATTGAGTGATAATGGACCATTAGCTGTTTATAGTTAAAGCAATTGTATTGTGTTAAACTGAAAACAGTATCAAACGTACATGAATAAAAAGTCTATTTAAAATGTAGGGCCTATATATATATATATATATATATATATATAATCACAAGACTTTATTCTCACAGATCTGACTGCCTGAATGTGACGGAATAAGAAATGTACAGAGTACAGTTTTCAGATGTACTTGTCATTTTAGAGGGAAAATGCAGCTCACTGCTAAAATAAATAAATAAACAAACAAATAAATAAATAAATAAATAAAACAAAATCAGTAAATGCTTCAGACGAGCAAGTGTACTAAGCTAGTCTTATCCTTCACAGTTCTGAGTTAATCCACTTGAACAGGATCCTCACGACTCTGATTTTACGCTGCAATCAGGATCTTGTTCAGCCTGATTTAGCAGAGGATCTACCTGTGATGATTCACGTCTGGTGTGCTGCAGTCGGGATTAGAAGGTGTACTAACTTTAGTCCAATCAAGTGGGTGAAACCTGTTTAATCCACTAGTGAGACACATCAAGTGGGTGAAAGCTGTTTAATCCACTAGTGAGACACATCAAGTGGACGAAACCTGTTTAATCCTCTAGGTAGACAAATCAAGTGGGTTCAATTTGGTACGCTGCAATCGACCCTAGGTGTCTCTCTCGCCTCTCAGCCCTGTTACAAAACCACATGATTGGTAAAGCAGGGAAGTGAAAGCAAAGTGTAGAAAACCAAGTCAATGCAGGTGAATCAAATGTATGGAAAATGCATGATACAGCACGGTAAAGGACAGGGAAGCATGCACATGCATGATACAGCACAGTAAAGGACAGGGAAGCATGCACATGCATGATACAGCACGGTAAAGGACAGGGAAGCATGCACATGCATGATACAGCACGGTAAAGGACTGGAAAGCATGCTAAAGAATAAAAACATGTGTGCAAGGACATGACACAGCACGGTAAAGGACAGAGAAGCATGCTAAAGAACAAAAACATGTGTGCAAGGATTTGAAGATTACTAAACTGATTGTCACATACAATCTATTATAGGAACCTGGAAACCAGCGGGCCTGTATTTCATTCATTCAATATATATATTGTTTTAAGTTTAAAATAGTGGTACAGAAATTCCTCTCACAGTAATGTATGCTGATGCTGCTGAGGCCCTTTGAACTGGTCTGAACTGTAGCTACAGCAGCTCACTGACACTTCCTGTGAAAGTGTTAAAGCACAGGAAGCAAGCACATGAGCGCTTGATTTATTCAGTGTTATTTCTTTCTTTACCAGCATGTTATCAGCTTTAGCAACATGTGTCACATTCTATTTAAGAAATATATATTGAAATGTGATATTTGCTTCACAGGCCAAAAAAAAAAAAAAAAAATTGGGGAGGGGTGTTAAACAAACATTTAGCTCTGCTGGGAGATTAAATAAAATCTTTACATTAGTAATGGCTCGTTCACATTTAGCACTGCTAGGAGGTGAAATACAAACTTTACATTAGTAATGACTCGTTCACATTTAGCTCTGCTAGGAGGTGAAATACAAACTTTACATTAGTAATGGCTCGTTCACATTTAGCACTGCTAGGAGGTGAAATACAAACTTTACATTAGTAATGACTCGTTCACATTTAGCCCTGCTAGGAGGTGAAATACAAACTTTACATTAGTAATGGCTCGTTCACATTTAGCCCTGCTAGGAGGGGAAATTGTACTCAATAGTACTTAAAGAAATGAAAGAAGTTATTTACAAACCACTAACCAAGATCATGCAACAGTCTCTTGACACAGGGGTTGTACCAACAGACTGGAAAATAGCAAACGTAATATCGATCCACAAAAAGGGAGACAAAACCAAACCAGGTAACTACAGACCAATAAGCCTGACTTCTATTATATGTAAACTTATGGAAACTATTATAAGATCCAAAATGGAAAATTACCTATATGGTAACAATATCCTGGGAGACAGTCAGCATGGTTTTAGGAAAGAGGGATCGTGTCTACTAACCTGATTGATTTTTTTTGAGGATACAACATCGACAATGGATAATTGCAAAGCATACGACATGGTTTATTTAGATTTCCAGAAAGCTTTTGACAAAGTCCCACATAAAAGATTAATTCTCAAACTGAACGCAGTAGGGATTCAAGGAAATGCATGCACATGGATTAGGGAGTGGTTAACAGGTAGAAAACAGAAAGTACTGATTAGAGGAGAAACCTCAAAATGGAGCGAGGTAACCAGTGGTGTACCACAGGGATCAGTATTAGGTCCTCTGCTATTCCTAATCTACATAAGTGATTTAGATTCTGGTATAGTAAGCAAACGCGTTAAATTTGCGGACAACACAAAAATAAGAGGAGTGGCAAACACTGTTGCAGCAGCAAAGGTCATTCAAAATGATCTAGACAGCATTCAGAACTGGGCAGACACATGGCAAATGACATTTAATAGAGGAAAGTGTAAAGTATTGCACGCAGGCAATAAAAATGTGCATTATAAATATCATATGGGAGATACTGAAATTGAAGAAGGAATCTATGAAAAAGACCTAGGAGTTTATGTTGACTCGGAAATGTCTTCATCTAGACAATGTGGGGAAGCTATAAAAAAGGCCAACAAGATGCTCGGATATATTGGGAGAAGTGTTGAATTCAAATCAAGGGAAGTAATGTTAAAACTTTACAATGCATTAGTAAGACCTCACCTAGAATATTGTGGTCAGTTCTGGTCACCTTGTTACAAAAAGGATATTGCTGCTCTAGAAAGAGTGCAAAGAAGAGAGACCAGAATTATCCTGGGTTTAAAAGGGATGTCGTATGCAGACAGGCTAAAAGAATTGAATCTATTCAGTCTTGAACAAAGAAGACTACGCGGCGATCTGATTCAAACATTCAAAATCCTAAAAGGTATTGACAGTGTCGACCCAGGGGACTTTTTCGACCTGAAAAAAGAAACAAGGACCAGGGGTCACAAATGGAGATTAGATAAAGGGGCATTCAGAACAGAAAATAGGAGACACTTTTTTACACAGAGAATTGTGAGGGTCTGGAACCTACTCCCCAGTAATGTTGTTGAAGCTGACACCCTGGGATCCTTCAAGAAGCTGCTTGATGAGATTCTGGGATCAATAAGCTACTAATAACCAAACGAGCAAGATGGGCCGAATGGCCTCCTCTCATTTGTAAACTTTCTTATGTTCTTATGTTCTAAATAAAAACTTTACATTAGTTTTCTATGATCAAAGCAGAAAAAGGTCTGTTTTCTATGATCAAAAGTATTTATTAAAATTTCATTACCTGGTGATTGTAGGTTGGCAGTGTCTGTCCAGCCTTCTTCCTGTTACACTTATCACACCCATTATTGAACTGAATTCACAACTCAAGTCTGCTTTCTTCTCTTCACTATGAACACTGGAATCAGTATGAATGCTGAACTACAGCTACAGATCTGTCAGTTTCCTAAACCCCATGCGTGTGTCCAAGTTAATGAAGGATTATTATCATGTGACATTGTCTTGCTTTGTTTTTAATCTTCCCTCACCTTTACAATCATTCACAGGGTTCTTATTGAAATGACTCAAATCTTGTGTTTGTATTATTTGGTAAGTCTGTGTTAAGGTGCTTTGACTATGAGTTCAGGAGCTGCCTGTCATATACATATTTAATATAGGCTAGATTAGAGTGTCTTTATATTATTATATACACCAGCACCAAGTAGTGCACAGCAGTGTGTTACTAACAAAACAAGAGAAGGAAACCTGATCAAAAGTGTCCGATCACTAGATGGCGCTGGCTCTTACTTCTCCCTGTGTTAGCACATGTTACATGTATGTATGGCAGGCACCTATAACTGATGAGCATGGTATAACAATGCTATAAGCATTGGAAACAGCAACATGACTGTGGTGCTTTTATAAGGGTCTAGTCCCTGACTGTCTCTGTTGTGTTTTTCAGTGCTGACTGTAGTGAGCTGCTCCAGACAGTATGAAGGTAAGAGAACAGTTTACAATGTGAACACAGTTTAAAAACAGGATTTACAATTCATGATTGAAAAGCATGAAGCTGGTTTGAGAAATGACACTTTTCATGTTAGGTCTGTGTATTGAAAATAGGCTGTGGCAATGCAGTCACAAAGTGAAGAGACTGGTAAAGATTCTCATCCTGCTATCTGATCATCTATAAAAAACACATTTCTGAAATCATCTTTCCTTTTCTTCTGTCCACTATAACTTAGTTAAATAAAAAGAATGACTCCAGCAAAAAGCCATGCTGTGCTCCACCTAGAGGCTATGTGTGGTCTTGCTGGAAAGCTTTTGAATGAGAATATTATTTTGGCTGACTGCTGACCAGACAGAATATCTGGATGACTTTAAGAACAATAATCCTCCCACTTATCTTAAACATGTGACCTGATTCATAAAAAATACAAATAAAAAACAGTTTAACAGGACTAATCCTGCTACAGTAACTTGGACTAATTGCTGCCCGACTGGAAATTTAAACACAGACCAAATGCCTTTCACTCAAAACACACAAGGAGCCATAATCATACTAGAGCCTGCAATGGGTCACACTGCTGCTATTCTACTGTATCACAAGTCCTGCAATGGGTCACATGCTGCTATTCCTACTGTATCAAAAGTAGGGCCTGCAATGGGTCACAAGCTGCTATTCCTACTGTATCACAAGTACAGCCTGCAATGGGTCACACTGCTGCTCCTACTGTATCACAAGTAGAGCCTGCAATGGGTCAACTATTCTACTGTATCACAAGTAGAGCCTGCAATGGGTCACACTGCTGCTATTCCTACTGTATCAGCCTGCAATGGGTCACACTGCTGCTATTCCTGTATCACAAGGGCCTGCAATGGGTCACTGCTGCTATTCCTACTGTATCACAAGTAGAGCCTGCAATGGGTCACACTGCTGCTATTCCTACTGTATCACAAGTAGAGCCTGCAATGGGTCACTGCTGCTATTCCTACTGTATCACAAGTAGAGGCCTGCAATGGGTCATACTGCTGCTATTCCTACTGTATCACAAGTAAAGCCTGCAATGGGTCACACTGCTGCTATTCCTACTGTATCACAAGTAGAGCCTGCAATGGGTCACACTGCTGCTATTCCTACTGTATCACAAGTAGAGCCTGCAATGGGTCACACTGCTGCTATTCCTACTGTATCACAAGTAGAGCCTGCAATGGGTCACACTGCTGCTATTCCTACTGTATCACAAGTAGAGCCTGCAATGGGTCATACTGCTGCTATTCCTACTGTATCACAAGTAGAGCCTGCAATGGGTCACACTGCTGCTATTCCTGTACTGCAATGGGTCACACTGCTGCTATTCCTACTGTATCAGAGCCTGCAATGGGTCACACTGCTGCTATTCCTCCTGTATCACAAGTAGAGCCTGCAATGGGTCACACTGCATTCCTACTGTATCTGCTCACACTGCTGCTATTCCTACTGTATCACAAGTGCAATGGGTCATACTGCCTATTCCTACTGTATCACAAGTAGCAATGGGTCATATTCCTACTGTATCACTGCAATGGGTCATATTGCTATTCCTACTGTAGCACAAGAGGAGCCTGCAATGGGTCACACTGCTGCTATTCCTACTGTAGCACAAGTAGACCTGCAATGGGTCAGCTGCTATTCCTACTGTATCACAAGTGGGCCTGCAATGGGTCACACTGCTATTCCCTACTGTATCACAAATAGAGCCTGCAATGGGTCACACTGCTGCTATTCCTACTGTATCACAAGTAGAGGCCTGCAATGGGTCACACTGCTGCTATTCCTACTGTATCACAAGTAGAGCCTGCAATGGGTCACACTGCTGCTATTCCTACTGTATCACAAGTAGAGCCTGCAATGGGTCATCCTGCATTCCTATGTATCACAAGGTGCAATGGGTCATACTGCTGCTATTCCTATTCCTAAAGCTGCAATGGGTCACACTGCTGCTATTCCTACTGTATCACAAGTAGAGCCTGCAATGGGTCACACTGCTGCTATTCCTACTGTATCACAAGTAGAGCCTGCAATGGGTCACACTGCTGCTATTCCTACTGTATCCTGCAGCCTGCAATGGGTCACACTGCTATATCCTACTGTATCACAAGTAGAGCCTGCAATGGGTCATACTGCTGCTATTCCTACTGTATCAAAGTAGAGGCAATGGGTCTGCATTCCTACTGGGTCACAAGTATAGCCTGCAATGGGTCACACTGCTGCTATTCCTACTGTATCACAAGTAGGGTCACACTGCCTGCAATGGGCCTCAACACACTGCTGCTATTCCTACTGTATCACAAGTAGGGCCTGCAATGGGTCATACTGCTGCTATTCCTACTGTATCACAAGTAGAGCCTGCAATGGGTCATACTGCTGCTATTCCTACTGTATCACAAGTAGAGCCTGCAATGGGTCACACTGCTGCTATTCCTACTGTATCACAAGTAGAGCCTGCAATGGGTCATACTGCTGCTATTCCTACTGTAGCACAAGAGGAGCCTGCAATGGGTCACACTGCTGCTATTCCTACTGTATCATAAGTAGAGCCTGCAATGGGTCATACTGCTGCTATTCCTACTGTAGCACAAGTAGAGCCTGCAATGGGTCACACTGCTGCTATTCCTACTGTATCACAAGTAGAGCCTGCAATGGGTCACACTGCTGCTATTCCTACTGTATCACAAGTAGAGCCTGCAATGGGTCATACTGCTGCTATTCCTACTGTAGCACAAGTAGAGCCTGCAATGGGTCACACTTGTGATACAGTAGCCGGTCAGCCCGGCTGTGCTGGTGTGGGTACAGCCATAGAACAAAGTAAAAAAAGGTAGTGTGAAGCCTTTTTTGCGTGTGTTGTGTTGTTTATTTTTGTTACAGGTAAACAGCTTAGCTGTCCTGTCTTTTAGTTTAGGTTCCTGTTTTGTTTAGTTATTGCTCAAAGAGAGCTAGGTGGTTGTTTTGTTTATTTTGTATTTTGTTTTTGTGTGTTCATTAAAAATAGCGCAACCACGCTTTAAAAAAATCCATTTCTGTGCCTGGGTCGGTATTGATAAAGGAGCAACGAACCGTGAGTGGTGCAGTTTTGTGACAATATATACATATATACATATACATATATAATGTGTTATATATGGATTTAAAATTATACAATGACTATGGGGTTAAAGTGCAGACTGCCAGCTTTAATTTGAGGGTATTTTCATCCATATCGGATGAACTGTTTAGAAATTACAGCACGTTTTGTACATAGTCCCTCCCATTTTAGGGTACCAAAAGTATTTGGACAATTGGCTTCACAGCTGTTTCTTATTTGGCAGGTGTTTTTGTTTGCATCGTTAGTGCATGCACAAGACAGCTGTCAATGTCTAGTCTTCATTCTAGGCTTTGCATTTGCCTTTGGAGTCTGTTGCTGGTGTCTGACAACATGAGGACCAAAGAAGGGTCAATGCAAGTAAAGCTGGCCATCATGAGGCAGAAAAATTAGAATAAATCAATCAGAGACATAGATAAAAACATTAGGCGTGCCCAAATCAACTGTTTGGTATATCATTAGGAAGAAAGAAAGCACTGGTGAGCTCAGCAATGGCAAGCGACCTGGTAGACCAAGGAAGACCGCTATAGTGGATGACCAAAGAATACTTTCAATGGTGAAGAAAACCCCCCTAACAACAGTCCAACAGATCAGGAACACTCTCCAGGAGGTAGGAATAGATGTGTCAAAGACCACCATACGCAGAACAATACACCAGCAGAACTTCAGAGGGTACACCACAAGATGCAAACCACTAGTAAGCCTCAAGCACAGAATGGCCAGGTTACAGTTTGCTAAAAAGTACCCAAAAGATCCTGTAGAGTTCTGGAACAAAGTCTTATGGACAGATGAGACGAAGATTAACCTGTACCAGAGTGATGGAAAGAGGAAAGTGTGGAGAAAAAAAGGACCTGCCCATGATCCAAACTATAGCACCTCATCTGTGAAACATGGTGGAGGTAGTGTTATGGCTTGGGCATGTATGGCTGCAACTGGAACTGGCTCACTTGTCTTTATTGATGATGTGACTGCTGACGGCAGCAGCAGGATTAATTCTGAAGTGTACAGAAACATCTTGTTTGCTCAGATGCAACCAAATGCCTCCAAAGTCATTGGACGGCGCGTCATCATGCAGCAGGACAATGACCCCAAACACACTGCCAGCAACCAAGGAGTTTCTCAGGGCCAAAAAAGTGGAAAATTCTTGACTGGCCAAGTCACCCGATCTGAATCCAATTGAGTATGCTGAAGATAAGACTGAAGGCAAAAAGTCCCCGAAACAAGCAGGAACTGAAGATTATTATTATTATTATTTGTTTATTTAGCAGACGCCTTTATCCAAGGCGACTTACAGCGACTCGGGTGTGTGAACTATGCATCAGCTGCAGAGTCACTTACAATTACATCTCACCCGAAAGACGGAGCACAAGGAGGTTAAGTGACTTGCTCAGGGTCATACAATGAGTCAGTGGCTGAGCTGGGATTTGATACCGGGGACCTCCTGGTTACAAGCCCTTTTCTTTAACCTCTGGACCACACAGCCTCCCTGTTCAGGGAGAAGGATCCTGCTGTGGGACCGAGGTGGAGGAGGAGGAGGAGGAGGAGGAGGGGAGGGGAGGAGGGGGTGTACGCCCAGCCTGACCTGTGTTGTATTATTTTGTGCTCGTGATTTGTTTTATTTTCGCTCTGTGAGCACAGTGTTTTTGTTTGAATCTTATTTATTTTTGTTATTTGTAAATAAAAATGGCCCGCCACATCTTTTTGTTTGAAAATCTGCAGTATTTGGTATCAGTGTTTTAAGTTCCTGCTTCAGCCGTGACGTCACTGACTCAGCCACCCTGTCACATAGTGTTCTAGGCTTCCAGTAGCCTTCTGTGATATCATTTTGTAGTTTCTTTGACTACAAGAAGTTGAATAAAATATCTGAGTTCTGTTCATATAGTTTGTTTTTAATGATCTCAATCCTAAAAGTATAGCTGCACAAACTCATGTGATATGTGGAACTCATTGTCAGATAAATATGTAAATGGATCCCTGTACAAAAAGAAAGATGCCTTTTTATTACATCAAACATATTGAAGTAAGTATAAATGTCACGTCTTTATGGAGCACATTTCAAACTGGCGGATCAGACTGTGCTTGCAGTTAAAATAAATAAATAAACAAATAAATAAATAAATAAATAAATAAAACAAAATCAGTAAATGCTTCGGACGAGCAAGTGTCCTAAGCTAGTCTTATCCTTCACAGTTCTGAGTTAATCCACTTGAACAGGATCCTCACGACTCTGATTTTACGCTGCAATCAGGATCTTGTTCAGCCTGATTTAGCAGAGGATCTACCTGTGATGATTCACGTCTGGTGTGCTGCAGTCGGGATTAGAAGGTGTACTAACTTTAGTCAATCAAGTGGGTGAAACCTGTTTAATCCACTAGTGAGACACATCAAGTGGGTTCAATTTGTTTAATCCACTAGTGAGACACATCCTAGTGGACTCTCCTGTTTAATCCTCTGGTAGACAAATCAAGTTGGTTCAATTTGGAAGTGCAAGCAAAGCAAGGTGTCTCTCCAAGTCTCAGCCCTGTTCAAAACCATGATTGGTAAAAGCAGGGCAGTGGTAAAGGAAAGGTAGAAACCAAGTCAATGAACAAAAAAATGTATGGAAAACATGATACAGCACAGTAAAGGACAGGGAAGCATGCACATGCATGATACAGCACAGTAAAGGACAGGGAAGCATGCACATGCATGATACAACACGGTAAAGGACAGGGAAGCATGCACATGCATGATACAGCACGGTAAAGGACTGGAAAGCATGCTAAAGAATAAAAACATGTGTGCAAGGACATGACACAGCACGGTAAAGGACAGAGAAGCATGCTAAAGAACAAAAACATGTGTGCAAGGATTTGAAGATTACTAAACTGATTGTCACATACAATCTATTATAGGAACCTGAAACCAGCGGGCCTGTATTTCATTCATTCAATATATATATTGTTTTAAGTTTAAAATAGTGGTACAGAAATTCCTCTCACAGTAATGTATGCTGATGCTGCTGAGGCCCTTTGAACTGGTCTGAACTGTAGCTACAGCAGCTCACTGACACTTCCTGTGAAAGTGTTAAAAGCACAGGAAGCGAGCACATGAGCGCTTGATTTATTCAGTGTTATTTCTTTCTTTACCAGCATGTTATCAGCTTTAGCAACATGTGTCACATTCTATTTAAGAAATATATATTGAAATGTGATATTTTGCTTCACAGGCCACAAAAAAAAAAAAAAAAAAAATTGGGGAGGGGTGTTAAACAAACATTTAGCTCTGCTGGGAGATTAAATAAAATCTTTACATTAGTAATGGCTCGTTCACATTTAGCTCTGCTAGGAGGTGAAATACAAACTTTACATTAGTAATGGCTCGTTCACATTTAGCCCTGCTAGGAGGGGAAATAAAAAATTTACATTAGTAATGACTCGTTCACTTTTAGCCCTGCTAGGAGGTGAAATTGTACTCAATAGTACTTAAAGAAATGAAAGAAGTTATTTACAAACCACTAACCAAGATCATGCAACAGTCTCTTGACACAGGGGTTGTACCAACAGACTGGAAAATAGCAAACGTAATATCGATCCACAAAAAGGGAGACAAAACCGAACCAGGTAACTACAGACCAATAAGCCTGACTTCTATTATATGGAAACTTATGGAAACTATAATAAGATCCAAAATGGAAAATTACCTATATGGTAACAATATCCTGGGAGACAGTCAGCATGGTTTTAGGAAAGAGAGATCGTGTCTACTAACCTGATTGATTTTTTAGAGCATACAACATCGACAATGGATAATTGCAAAGCATACGACATGGTTTATTTAGATTTCCAGAAAGCTTTTGACAAAGTCCCACATAAAAGATTAATTCTCAAACTGAGCATGTAGGGATTCAAGGAAATGCATGCACATGGATTAGGGAGTGATTAACAGGTAGAAAACAGAAAGTACTGATTAGAGGAGAAACCTCAAAATGGAGCGAGGTAAACAGTGGTGTACCACAGGGATCAGTATTAGGTCCTCTGCTATTCCTAATCTACATAAGTGATTTAGATTCTGGTATAGTAAGCAAACGCGTTAAATTTGCGGACAACACAAAAATAAGAGGAGTGGCAAACACTGTTGCAGCAGCAAAGGTCATTCAAAATGATCTAGACAGCATTCAGAACTGGGCAGACACATGGCAAATGACATTTAATAGAGGAAAGTGTAAAGTATTGCACGCAGGCAATAAAAATGTGCATTATAAATATCATATGGGAAATACTGAAATTGAAGAAGGAATCTATGAAAAAGACCTAGGAGTTTATGTTGACTCGGAAATGTCTTCATCTAGACAATGTGGGGAAGCTATAAAAAAAGGCCAACAAGATGCTCGGATATATTGGGAGAAGTGTTGATTTCAAATCAAGGGAAGTAATGTTAAAACTTTACAATGCATTAGTAAGACCTCACCTAGAATATTGTGGTCAGTTCTGGTCACCTTGTTACAAAAGACACTTTTTAAGGTGCAAAGAGAGAATTGTGAGGGTCTGGAACCAACTCCCAAGTAATGTTGTTGAAGCTGACACCCAAACATTCAAATCCTTCAAGACAATGTCGACCCAGGGGACTTGATGAAAAAAGATTCTGGGATCAATAATGCTACTAATAACCAAAAATAGAGCAAGATGGGCTGGAACCAACTCCCAATGTTGCCTCCCCTCTCATTTTGTAAATTTTCTTATGTTCTTATGTTCAAGATGGGCCAAATGGCTTTACATTAGTTTTCTATGATCAAAGCAGAAAAAGGTCTGTTTTTGTATGATCAAAAGTATTTATTAAAATTTCATTACCTGGTGATTGTAGGTTGGCAGTGTCTGTCCAGCCTTCTTCCTGTTACACTTATCACACCCATTATTGAACTGAATTCACAACTCAAGTCTGCTTTCTTCTCTTCACTATGAACACTGGAATCAGTATGAATGCTGAACTACAGCTACAGATCTGTCAGTTTCCCTAAACCCCATCGTGTGTCCAAGTTAATGAAGGATTATTATCATGTGACATTGTCTTGCTTTGTTTTTCTTCCCTCACCTCTTTCCCTCACCTTTACAATCATTCAAAGGGTTCTTATTGAAAATGACTCAAATCTTGTGTTTGTATTATTTGGTAAGTCTGTGTTAAGGTGCTTTGACTATGAGTTCAGGAGCTCCCTGTCATATACATATTTAATATAGGCTAACAATGGTATAAGCATTAGAGTGTCTTTATCCCTGATTCTTATATACACCAGCACCAAGTAGAGCACAGCAGTGTGTTACTAACAAAACAAGAGAAGGAAACCTGATCAAAATAGTGTCCGATCACTAGATGGCTGTCTCTTAAAAACTTACTTAAATCATCTTTTTTCTTCTGTCCACTATAACTTAGCTAAATAAAAAAGAATGACTCAGCAAAAGCCATGCTGTGCTCCACCTAGAGGCTATGTGTGGTCTTGCTGGAAAGCTTTTGAATGAGAATATTATTTTGGCTGACTGCTGACCAGACAGAATATCTGGATGACTTTAAGAACAATAATCCTCCCACTTATCTTAAACATGTGACCTGATTCATAAAAAATACAAATAAAAAACAGTTTAACAGGACTAATCCTGCTACAGTAACTTGGACTAATTGCTGCCCGACTGGAAATTTAAACACAGACCACTTTCTATTTTCAAGGCCATAATCATACTGAGAGAGATTCCTCATTAATGCCTTTCACTCAAAACACACAAGTAGAGCCTGCAATGGATCACACTGCTGCTATTCCTACTGTATCACAAGTAGAGCCTGCAATGGGTCACACTGCTGCTATTCCTACTGTATCACAAGTAGAGCCTGCAATGGGTCACGCTGCTGCTATTCCTACTGTATCACAAGTAGAGCCTGCAATGGGTCACACTGCTGCTATTCCTACTGTATCACAAGTAGAGCCTGCAATGGGTCACACTGCTGCTATTCCTACTGTATCACAAGTAGAGCCTGCAATGGGTCACACTGCTGCTATTCCTACTGTATCACAAGTAGAGCCTGCAATGGGTCACGGCTGCTGCTATTCCTACTGTATCACAAGTAGAGCCTGCAATGGGTCACACTGCTGCTATTCCTACTGTATCACAAGTAGAGCCTGCAATGGGTCACACTGCTGCTATTCCCACTGTATCACAAGTAGAGCCTGCAATGGGTCACACTGCTGCTATTCCTACTGTATCACAAGTAGAGCCTGCAATGGGTCACACTGCTGCTATTCCTACTGTATCACAAGTAGAGCCTGCAATGGGTCACACTGCTGCTATTCCTACTGTATCACAAAGTAGAGCCTGCAATGGGTCACACTGCTGCTATTCCTACTGTATCACAAGTAGAGCCTGCAATGGGTCATACTGCTGCTATTCCTACTGTATCACAAGTAGAGCCTGCAATGGGTCATGCTGCTATTCCTACTGCTATTCCTACTGTATCACTACTGTAAAAGTAGAGCCTGCATGGGTCACACTGCTGCTATTCCTACTGTATCACAAGTAGAGCCTGCAATGGGTCACACTGCTGCTATTCCTACTGTATCACAAGTAGAGCCTGCAATGGGTCATACTGCTGCTATTCCTACTGTATCACAAGTAGATCCTGCAATGGGTCACACTGCTGCTATTCCTACTGTATCACAAGTAGAGCCTGCAATGGGTCACACTGCTGCTATTCCTACTGTATCTGTCAAGTAGAGCCTGCAATGGGTCACACTGCTGCTATTCCTACTGTAGCACAAGTAGAGCCTGCAATGGGTCATACTGCTGCTATTCATACTGTATCACAAGTAGAGCCTGCAATGGGTCATACTGCTGCTATTCCTACTGTATCACAAGTAGAGCCTGCAATGGGTCACACTTGTGATACAGTAGCCGGTCAGCCCGGCTGTGCTGGTGTGGGTACAGCCATAGAACAAAGAAAAAAAAGGTAGTGTGAAGCCTTTTTTGCGTGTGTTGTGTTGTTTATTTTTGTTACAGGTAAACAGCTTAGCTGTCCTGTCTTTTAGTTTAGGTTCCTGTTTTGTTTAGTTATTGCTCAAAGAGAGCTAGGTGGTTGTTTTGTTTATTTTGTATTTTGTTTTTGTGTGTTCATTAAAAATCGCGCAACCACGCTTTAAAAAAATCAATTTCTGTGCCTGGGTCGGTATTGATAAAGGAGCAACGAACCGTGAGTGGTGCAGTTTTGTGACAATATATACATATATACATATACATATACATATATAATGTGTTATATATGGATTTAAAATTATACAATGACTATGGGGTTAAAGTGCAGACTGCCAGCTTTAATTTGAGGGTATTTTCATCCATATCGGATGAACCGTTTAGAAATTACAGCACGTTTTGTACATAGTCCCTCCCATTTTAGGGTACCAAAAGTATTTGGACAATTGGCTTCACAGCTGTTTCTTATTTGGCAGGTGTTTTTGTTTGCATCGTTAGTGCATACACAAGAGAGCTGTCAATGTCTAGTCTTCATTCTAGGCTTTGCATTTGCCTTTGGAGTCTGTTGCTGGTGTCTGACAACATGAGGACCAAAGAAGGGTCAATGCAAGTAAAGCTGGCCATCATGAGGCAGAAAAATCAGAATAAATCAATCAGAGACATAGATAAAAAACATTAGGGCGCCCAAATCAACTGTTTGGTATATCATTAGGAAGAAAGAAAGCACTGGTGAGCTCAGCAATGGCAAGCGACCTGGTAGACCAAGGAAGACCGCTATAGTGGATGACCAAAGAATACTTTCAATGGTGAAGAAAACCCCCCTAACAACAGTCCAACAGATCAGGAACACTCACCAGGAGGTAGGAATAGATGTGTCAAAGACCACCATACGCAGAACAATACACCAGCAGAACTTCAGAGGGTACACCACAAGATGCAAACCACTAGTAAGCCTCAAGCACAGAATGGCCAGGTTACAGTTTGCTAAAAAGTACCCAAAAGATCCTGTAGAGTTCTGGAACAAAGTCTTATGGACAGATGAGACGAAGATTAACCTGTACCAGAGTGATGGAAAGAGGAAAGTGTGGAGAAAAAAAGGACCTGCCCATGATCCAAACTATAGCACCTCATCTGTGAAACATGGTGGAGGTAGTGTTATGGCTTGGGCATGTATGGCTGCAACTGGAACTGGCTCACTTGTCTTTATTGATGATGTGACTGCTGACGGCAGCAGCAGGATTAATTCTGAAGTGTACAGAAACATCTTGTTTGCTCAGATGCAACCAAATGCCTCCAAAGTCATTGGACGGCGCGTCATCATGCAGCAGGACAATGACCCCAAACACACTGCCAGCAACCAAGGAGTTTCTCCAGGGCCAAAAAAAAGGAAAATTCTTGACTGGCCAAGTCACCCGATCTGAATCCAATTGAGTATGCTGAAGATAAGACTGAAGGCAAAAGTCCCCCAAACAAGCAGGAACTGAAGATTATTATTATTATTATTTGTTTATTTAGCAGGCGCCTTTATCCAAGGTGACTTACAGAGACTAGGGTGTGTGAACTATGCATCAGCTGCAGAGTCACTTACAATTACGTCTCACCTGAAAGACAGAGCACAAGGAGGTTAAGTGACTTGCTCAGGGTCATACAATGAGTCAGTGGCAGAGCTGGGATTTGATACAGGGACCTCCTGGTTACAAGCCTTTTCTTTAACCTCTGGACCACACAGCCTCCCTGTTCAGGGGAGAAGGATCCTGCTGCGGGACCAAGGAGGAGGAGGAGGAGGAGGAGGAGGAGGAGGAGGGGAGGGGGAGGAGGAGGAGGAGGGAGGAGGGGGAGGGGGGAGGAGGGGTGTCATCTGCCCCTGCCTGACCTGTGTTGTATTATTTTGTGCTCGTGGATTTGTTTTATTTTCGCTCTGTGAGCACAGTGTTTTTGTTTGAACCTTATTTATTTTTGTTATTTGTAAATAAAAATGGCCAGCCACATCTTTTTGTTTGGAAATCTGCAGTATTTGGTATCAGTGTTTTAAGTTCCTGCTTCAGTCGTGACATCACTGACTCAGCCACCCTGTCACATAGTGTTCTAGGCTTCCAGTAGCCTTCTGTGATATCATTTTGTAGTTTCTTTGACTACAAGAAGTTGAATAAAATATCTGAGTTCTGTTCATATAGTTTGTTTTTAATGATCTCAATCCTAAAAGTATAGCTGCACAAACTCATGTGATATGTGGAACTCATTGTCAGATAAATATGTAAATGGATCCCTGTACAAAAAGAAAGATGCCTTTTTATTACATCAAACATATTGAAGTAAGTATAAATGTCACGTCTTTATGGAGCACATTTCAAACTGGCGGATCAGACTGTGCTTGCAGTTAAGCTGCCCGACACTGCATGCTGCATAGATACAGAACAGTTTAATTGAGTGATAATGGACCATTAGCTGTTTATAGTTAAAGCATATTAACTGAAATTGTATTGTGTTAAACTGAAAACAGTATCAAACGTACATGAATAAAAAGTCTATTTAAAATGTAGGGCCTATATATATATATATATATATATATATATATATATATATATATATATATATATATATATATAAAATCACAAGACTTTATTCTCACAGATCTGACTGCCTGAATGTGACGGAATAAGAAATGTACAGAGTACAGTTTTCAGATGTACTTGTCATTTTAGAGGGAAAATGCAGCTCACTGCAAAAATAAATAAATAAATAAATAAATAAATAAATAAATAAAACAAAATCAGTAAATGCTTCGGACGAGCAAGTGTCCTAAGCTAGTCTTATCCTTCACAGTTCTGAGTTAATCCACTTGAACAGGATCCT
>CM072694.1:6002920-6020579 GCA_036884735.1 Huso huso | reverse complement strand
CACGACTCTGATTTTACGCTGCAATCAGGATCTTGTTCAGCCTGATTTAGCAGAGGATCTACCTGTGATGATTCACGTCTGGTGCGCTGCAGTCGGGATTAGAAGGTGTACTAACTTTAGTCCAATCAAGTGGACGAAACCTGTTTAATCCTCTAGGTAGACAAATCAAGTGGGTTCAATTTGGTACACTGCAATCGACCCTAGGTGTCTCTCTCGCCTCTCAGCCCTGTTACAAAACCACATGATTGGTAAAGCAGGGAAGTGAAAGCAAAGCAAAGTGTAGAAAACCAAGTCAATGCAGGTGAATCAGATGTATGGAAAATGCATGATACAGCACGGTAAAGGACAGGGAAGCATGCTAAAGAACAAAAACATGTGTGCAAGGACATGACACAGCACAGTAAAGGACAGGGAAGCATGCACATGCATGATACAGCACGGTAAAGGACAGGGAAGCATGCACATGCATGATACAGCACGGTAAAGGACAGGGAAGCATGCACATGCATGATACAGCACGGTAAAGGACTGGGAAGCATGCTAAAGAATAAAAACATGTGTGCAAGGACATGACACAGCACGGTAAAGGACAGAGAAGCATGCTAAAGAACAAAAACATCATGTGACATTGTCTGGCTTTGTTTTTAATCTTCCCTCACCTTTACAATCATTCACAGGGTTCTTATTGAAATGACTGAAATCTTGTGTTTGTATTATTTGGTAAGTCTGTGTTAAGGTGCTTTGACTATGAGTTCAGGAGCTGCCTGTCATATACATATTTAATATAGGCTAGATTAGAGTGTCTTTATATTATTATATACACCAGCACCAAGTAGTGCACAGCAGTGTGTTACTAAAAAAACAAGAGAAGGAAACCTGATCAAAAGTGTCCGATCACTAGATGGCGCTGGCTCTTACTTCTCCCCGTGTTAGCACATGTTACATGTATGTATGGCAGGCACCTATAACTGATGAGCATGGTATAACAATGGTAAAAGCATTGGAAACAGCAACATGACTGTGGTGCTTTTATAAGGGTCTAGTCCCTGACTGTCTCTGTTGTGTTTTTCAGTGCTGACTGTAGTGAGCTGCTCCAGACAGTATGAAGGTAAGAGAACAGTTTACAATGTGAACACAGTTTAAAAACAGGATTACAATTCATGGTTGAAAAGCATGAAGCTGGTTTGAGAAATTACACTTTTCATGTTAGGTCTGTGTATTGAAAATAGGCTGTGGCAATGCAGTCACAAAGTGAAGAGACTGGTAAAGATTCTCATCCTGCTATCTGATCATCTATAAAAAACACTTTTCAAAAATCTTTCTTTTTTTTTCTGTCCACTATAACAATTTAACTTTGTTAAAAAAAACAATGAATGACTCCATCAAACACCATTACAGTGCCATACTGTGCTCCACCTAGAGGCTGTGTGTGGTATTGCTGGAACGCTTTGATGAGAATATTACATTGGCTGACTGCTGACCAATTCAACTACATAAGTGCTTCTTGATAAATACATCCATTTGAAACAACACAGTAATGAATGTAACTCAGTTTAAATGAGTGAGATTTCCATTACACGAGAGTAGATGTTAAAACTTCATGCTGATTTGAACTCGGCTCTCGCCAAGATAAGCACCAACTAAGACGTAGCTTTACAGTAAACTAATGTGATCCATATGTGTCTCCATCCATTTACGTTTCCTTCCATATAATGATGTAGATATCCTTCTGTCTGGTGTTAATGGCTGAAGTGTAATGCTGGCTCCAGGGATCAGCTTATTTTGCCTCCCTGGCGCATCAGCACACACAACGGCTGCGATGCTGGCTCGAGGGGATCAACCAGTGCGGCCTCCCAAGCGCATCAGCATGACAACCGTCTGGATTGAGCTAAGTAGGGTACATCTCTGGGGTTTTCAAGTGGGCACCTTCCATCCTCAGTGTTTCGTCGACTAGCCCACAACACCTCAGAGGGTTCGACGGTGATTCTGGCGTCCCAGCATCACCCCCCGTCCGTCCCCCACTCAACTCAGCCCAGCTTACTTACCTGTACATCAGCGTTTCTTTCTTTCTATTGTGCTTGAGATCCCCAGCCAAAATCGTTCCGTCTCAACCACAGCCAGTTGCTGCTCCTCTCTGCTGCTTCCAGATAAGTTCTTCACTGTGCGGCGCAACTTGGCCACTGAATCCGGCGTCTCTGAGAAACCGGGTTGTAGAGTGTGCCACAAATCTTGACAACCCACTTCCACTGGGTAAACCCGAACTCTCCATCCTCGCTGTTCCGCTTCAGTGGCTAGTTGAGCATACCGCAGTTTCTTCCTCTCATCGCCTCATCTACAGCATCCTCCCATGGCACTATTAACTCTACCAGGTGAACAAAGGCGTGCTGATCCAGACCACAAGACAATATCTGGTCGAAGGTTAGTGGTGGCAATCTCAGGTGGAAAAATAAGCCGTTGACCAACATCTGCCAGCATTTTCCAGTCTCTAGCAGCTTCCAGTTGTCCTGGGCGAGATTGGTTTTAACACCTTTTCTTGGTGGTTGCTCTCCTGGGCGGAGGAATGTTGTCTTTTGTGTGTAATGTTTGATGGAACAGGTGACAACTTATTGGTCATGTTACGCTTGTCTTCCAATTCTAAGGCCAAACATCGCAGCACCTGGTCATGGCGCCAAGTAAACCATCCTTGGCTAAGAGCCACCTTCATCCTGTCAAAATGTGCCTTAATGTTGCAGGTGATGAACACAAAGGACATGAGGATCCTCTCCCACCCAGAGGTTTAGGTTCTGTGGTGATGGGAGAACATCATATGTTGACCTGATGAGGAAACTGATCCTGCTCTGTTCCATTGACCATAGGTCTTGCCAGCCAATCTTGCGTTGTTCCACACTCTCCCATCTCATCCATTCTCCCTGCTTGGCCTGGGAAATGGCCTTTATACACCTCATCCCCTCTCCTCCTGCTTTTGCACCTCGTTGACTACCAGCTTCCTCCTTGAGCTGGGGCTGCCTTGTGCCATGTAGGAGGAGCTGAACTGAAACCAAGACCCCTCTTCCATGCTGAACTTACTACAGTACTGTGCAAAAGTTTTAGGCAGGTGTGAAAAAAATGCTGTAAAGTAAGAATGCTTTCAAAAATAGACATGTTAATAGTTTATATTTATCAATTAACAAAATGCAAAGTGAGTGAACAGAAGAAAAATCTACATCAAATCAATATTTGGTGTGACCACCCTTGCCTTCAAAACAGCATCAATTCTTCTAGGTACACTTGCACACAGTTTTTGAAGGAACTTCGGCAGGTAGGTTGGCCCAAACATCTTGGAAAACTAACCACAGTTCTTCTGTGGATTTAGACAACCTCAGTTGCTTCTCTCTCTTCATGTAATCCCAGACAGACTCGATGATGTTGAGATCAGGGCTCTGTGGGGGCCATACCATCACTTCAGGACTCCTTGTTCTTCTTTACGCTGAAGATAGTTCTTAATGACTTTAGCTGTATGTTTGGGGTCGTTGTCATGCTGCAGAATAAATTTGGGGCCAATCAGATGCCTCCCTGATGGTATTGCATGATGGATAAGTATCTGCCTGTACTTCTCAGCATTGAGGACCATTAATTCCTGACCAAATCCCCAACCCATTTGCAGAAATGCAGCCCCAAACTTGCAAGGAACCTCCTCCACCATGCTTCACTGTTGCCATGCAGACACTCATTCGTGTACCGCTCTCCAGCCCTTCGGCAGAACAAACTGCCTTCTGCTACAGCCAAATATTTCAAATTTTGACTCATCAGTCCAGAGCACCTGCTGCCATTTTTTCTGCACCCCAGTTCCTGTGTTTTCGTGCATAGTTGAGTCGCTTTGGCCTTGTTTCCACGTCGGAGGTATGGCTTTTGGCCGTGTCTTCCATGAAGGCCACTTCTGACCAGACTTCTCCGGACAGTAGATGGGTGTACCAGGGTCCCACTGTTTTCTGCCAATTCTGAGCTGATGGCACTGCTGGACATCTTCCGATTGGCGAAGGGAAGTAAGCATGATGTGTCTTTCATCTGCTGCAGTAAGTTTCCTTGGCCGACCACTGCGTCTCGGTCCTCAACGCTGCCCGTTTCTTTGTGCTTCTTCAAAAAAGAGCTTGGACAGCATCTGGAAACCCCTGTCTGCCTTGAAATTTCTGCCTGGGAGACCTTGCTGATGCAGTATAAATACCTTGTGTCTTGTTGCTGTGCTCAGTCTTGCCATGGTTTATGACTTTTGACAGTAAACTGTCTTCAACAACCTCACCTTGTTAGCTGAGTTTGGCTGTTCCTCACCCAGTTTTATTCCTCCCTACACAGCTGTTTCTGTTTCAGTTAATGATTGTGTTTCAACCTACATATTGAATTGATGATCATTAGCACCTGTTTGGTATAATTGTTTAATCATACACCTGACTATATGCCTACAAAATCCCTGACTTTGTGCAAGTGTACCCTAGAAGAATTGATGCTGTTTTGAAGGCAAAGGGTGGTCACACCAAATATGGATTTGATTTAGATTTTTTCTTCTGTTCACTCACTTTGCATTTAGTTAATTGATAAATATAATCTATTAACATGTCTATTTTTGAAAGCATTCTTACTTTACAGCATTTTTTTCACACCTGCTAAAACTTTTGCACAGTACTGTAGATCTGTCAAAAGAAGAACATTTGTGCACTGCAATGCTTAACCTTAGAGGTACCGACTGTATAAGGCAATTGTATATTAAAACAAAAGAACGGTCTGTTTGGTCCAAAAACCAGTCAGTCGCACACTCTAAAACAGGACAAGATTTAATTTTTTTTTTATAAAAACAAAATTTTCATTTTATTAATTAAAAAAACACGTTTAAAAGCAAGCAAACACGACAATGTGGAATTACACGTTGAAACGTCTTCACATTGTGTGTAGTTCCACATCTCTTGTGTGTTTGCTCGTTTAAAAAAAAATTATATATATATATATATATATATATATATATATATATATATATATATATTGTAATAAATAGGTTTTATAATCACTAATGTTACGAATATAGAACAGTGGGGGTGTCTTATATTGTAACATAGAGAATTATAATATTTAGTTGATATGGTTTTAACCTGAAATAGATGCAACTGTTATAAAATTCTGGTTTGTTGTTACGGCAATGGAGTGACCACTTTTGATGGGTGGCGCTGTTTCAGATAGAGCTATGGGAAATGATAGACCTATCTAGGAGAAGAAAGAGAACTCTGTGATTGACCTGTGACCCGGATCTGAAAGGTGGCCATCTTTAAGAGGGCAAGGGAGTTTGCACAGGAGAGAAGTGGTTGGAGTTAGTGAAGAGTGACAGGGGTTTGCAGACAAGAGTTAAACAAAAGGAAATTTGTTTGGTCAAAAGTGTCTCTTTTGGATATAAAACAAAACCTGGACCTTTGAGTGTGAGTCAAGCCTCTAAGTCCAATTTTTCTTAAACCAAAGTCTGTTGGAAAAAGCTGACTGGCCATGTGCTCAGCGCAGGAGTAACCGGAACAAGGGAACCAGAGTGGAATAAGGGTTTCCTTGGAAGACAGTAAGTGAAGCAAATAAGTACTTACTACAGTTTAAACAAAGCAACGGAGAAGTTGCAAAGAGGCTGCAAAACCCCACTCAAGAGCAAACCAACCAAGTGCATGTCAGGCATACACTGTCGAATGTATATAGTGTAAATAGTGGTCTGTGTGAGTTGAATAATCAAGGGTATGGTACACCAGAGTCTTACACAACTACCATTGTAGGTAAGGGTACTCTGGTGGAGGTAATGGTGTCAGACTGGCAGTGATAAATTGGCACACAGGCAGTTTAAAGGCTATCACTGGTTGGTAGTGAAGATTTGAGTTGTTTTCTTTCTGTTACCTTCACCTTCTAACAAAATAAATATTGCCAGCAGCTGATGTACAGCAATTACAGTTGTGGACATTTAATCTTTTACACCACCTCGATCTGTCACATATATATATATATATATATATATATATATATATATATATATATATATATATCAATATATATATATATATACACACAAACACACACACACACACAACTAGAGTGATATAAAGCACACAGGTTCTATTAACTGGTTTTCAGTATGAGCCCCTCCTACCCGAGCCAGACAAAGTAAAAAAATCAGCAGAGGGCACGGACAAATGACAAAATCAGTCTAGAATATAACTTTAATTATAAATAACACATCCAAAACAGGGACCAGCTCATCACATTTGACTTGAACACTATCTTGAACAAGTAACACTATCTGTGACCACAGTCTCCACATTCTCCTTCTAAGACACATAATTGGCTCGCTCGCTTCACTCAGCGTCTCATATGGGTCCGCCGACGTTCACCAAGCCACACTCCCCAGCTCACAAATTAATTCATAAGAACATAAGAAAGTTTACCAACGAGAGGAGGCCATTCGGCCTATCTTGCTCGTTTGGTTGTTAGCAGCTTATTGATCCCAGAATCTCATCAAGCAGCTTCTTGAAGGATCCCAGGGTGTCAGCTTCAATAACATTACTGGGGATTTGGTTCCAGACCCTCACAATTCTCTGTGTAAAAAAGTGCCTCCTATTTTCTGTCCTGAATGCCCCTTTATCTAATCTCCATTTGTGACCCCTGGTCCTTGTTTCTTTTTTCAGGTCGAAAAAGTCCCCTGGGTCGACATTGTCAGTACCTTTTAGAATTTTGAATGCTTGAATCAGGTCGCCGCGTAGTTTTCTTTGTTCAAGACTGAATAGATTCAATTCTTTTTAGCCTGTCTGCATCGACATGCCTTTTAAACCCGGATAATTCTGGTTGCTCTTCTTTGCACTCTTTCTACAGCAGCAATATCCTTTTTGTAACAGGTAGGTGACCAGAACTGAACACAATATTCTAGGTGAGGTCTTACTAATGCATTGTAAAGTTTTAACATTACTTCCCTTGATTTAAATTCAACACTTTTCACAATTAATCCGAGCATCTTGTTGGCCTTTTTTATAGGTTCCCATTGTCTAGATGAAGATATTTCTGAGTCAACATAAACTCCTAGGTCTTTTTCATAGATTCCTTCTTCAATTTCAATATCTCCCATATTATATTTATATGAACATTGTATTGCCTGCTTGCAATACCTTACACTTTTCTCTATTAAATGTAATTTGCCATGTGTCTGCCCAGTTCTGAATGCTGTATAGATCATTTTGAATGACTTTTGCTGCTGCAACAGTGTTTGCCACCCCTCCTATTTTTGTGTCGTCTGAAAATTTAAAAAGTTTGCTTACTATACCAGGATCTAAATCAGTTCAAGGCTCTTGTACTAGCCTACAGATGCCTTGACCAGACTGCACCCAACTACCTACACCCCCACTCGACCTCTCCGCTCCACCTGCACTAGAAGACTGGCTCTACCTCCTCTACGCTCCCCTGCCTCCAGAGCCCGCTCCTTCTCCCACCTTGCTCCACCCTGTGGTGGTAGAATGACCTTCCTACAGATGTCAGGACTGCCCAGTCCCTGACCACATTCCGGCGCCTCCTTAAGACTCACCTCTTCAAACAGCACCTGTGGAACTCCTCTGTTGTATCCTGGGACACTATCACCATTCATTTAATTGTGCTTTATTTTGCTCTTATCTGCCCCCTATTTTACTGCATTTAATCCTGTACTTCAGAATACTGTAATTCTGCCAAGTGTTTAACCTGTAGTATTTTGTACTTAATCTTATCCTGATGTAACTATCACTATTTAATTATATCCTGATGTAACTATCACTATTATCTGCTGTATTATTGAATTGTGGTTTTGTCACACTTGAACAAAAATTATTGTATTTCTTGCTCTTATTGTATTACTTGTATTGTAACACTTGAAATGTATTTGCTTGCGATTGTAAGTCACCCTGGATAAGGGCGTCTAAAAGAAATAAATAATAATAATAATAATAATAATAATTATTAATGTAGATTAGAATAGCAGAGGACCTAATACTGATCCCTGTGGTACACCACTTCACTGGTTACCTCGCTCCATTTTGAGGTTTCTGCTCTAATCAGTCCTTTCTGTTTTCTACATGTTAACCACTCCCAATCCATGTGCATGCATTTCCTTGAATCCCTACCGTTCAGTTTGAGAATTAATCTTTTATGCGGGACTTTGTCAAAAGCTTTCTGGAAATCTAAATAAACCATGTCGTATGCTTTGCAATTATCCATTGTTGATGTTGCATCCTCAAAATAATCAAGCAGGTTAGTTAGACATGATCTCTCTTTCCTAAAACCATGCTGACTGGCTCCCAGGATACTGTTAACATATAGGTAACAGTATCCTGGATTTTGATCTTATTATAGTTTCCATAAGTTTACATATAATAGAATTCAGGCTTATTGGTCTGTAGTTACCTGTTTTGGTTTTGTCTCCCTTTTGTGGATCTGTATTACTTTTGCAATTTTTCCAGTCTGTCGGTACAACCCTGTGTCAAGAGACTGTTGCATGATCTTGCTTAGCGGTTTTGTTAATAACTTCTTTCGTTTTCTTTGAGTACTATTGGGGAGGATCTCACCCAGTCCAGGGGATTTGTTTATTTTAAGAGCTCCTAGTCCCTTTAACACTTCTGCCTCTGTTATGCTAAAGTGTTTTTTTAAAACTGGATAGGAACAGGTCGACATGTGGGCATGTTGTTCGTATCCTCCTTTGTAAAACTTTGTGAAAAGTAATCATTTAATATATTTGTATTTTTTTCTTCATCTATGATTTTGCCATTTGTGTCTCTTTAAATATTTAACCTCCTCTTTTGAATGTTCTCTTGCTGTTATAATATTGGAAAAACATTATAACAATGTTCATTTCTATCTCTCTTTGGCCTTTCTAACTTCCTTTTGACTTGCATTTGTAGTTCCAAGTACTCTTTCTGTGTGCTTTGTTTTGGTCCTTTTAACGCTCTGTAAAGTGCTTTTGTCACTGAATATTTTTTTTAATCGATCTATTAAACCATTTTAGCCATTTTGTTTTAGATTTAGATTTGTCTACGTTTGGGATGTAATTGTTTTGCGCCTCTAGTACTACATTTTTAAAAACATATCCTTTTTATTTGGATGTTTTCTCTTTTTACTCCAATCTACTTCTGTTTGTCTTTGTTTCATACCTTTATAGTTTGCTTTTCTAAAATTGTAAAACCTTAGCTTTAGTCATTACTTTTTTGGGGTTTAAAATCACTTAAAATTAGCCCATGTTGTGGTCTGAGTCTGCAATGGTTCTCTGACCTCTGTTTTAGTTATTATTCTGTCTTCGATTATTTGAAAAAGACTAAATCAAGGCATGCCTCCCTCTTCGGTGCCTTGACAAATTGAGTTAGGAAGCAGTCATTGTCATTTCGACCGGGTTTTCCCATTTTATATGGGGGAAGTTGAAATCCCCCATTAGTATGGCTTCTCCTTTGCGGCACACATTTCTAATGTCATTGTATAACAGATAATTTTGCTCGGCGTCTGAATTTGGCGGTCTATAGCATGCCCCTATTATTATGCCCTTTGAATTTTTGTCCATTTATTCTGACCCATATTGATTCTGCATTGTTTTCTTTGTCCTGATTTAACACCTGGGTTTCAAGACTATTTCTTATGTATAGCGCTACCCCTCCGCCTCTTCTGTCCTGCCTGTCTTTCCTATACAGTGTGTACCCACTAATATTATATTCGTCTCCATCACTCTCAGACAACCAAGTTTCTGTAACACCTATCACATCGTAGTTACTTGTTAGTGCAGTAGCTTCAAGTTATAACATTTTGTTTCTGAGACTTCTAGCATTTAGATAAATACATTTAATGGATGTCTTACCAGAGTTGTTGCCCTTGTTTTGATGTGGTCTCCTTCTGTTTTTTTGTTTTCTCCCCCTTCCTTTCTAGTTTATATGCTTCTGAACCTCCTCAAGCATCCTTTTCTCAGTAGATTTGTTCCCTTTTATTTAAGTACAGTCCGTCCCCCTATATAGATATTCCTTTTTTGTAGAATGTGCTCTAATGTTCAAGAAAGGTGAAGCCTTCCTGTGTGCACCAATTTTTCAGCCATGCATTTGATTATGTATTTCAGCTGTCCGTATGATCCTTTGCAAGGTACCAGCAGTATCCCAGGAAATACCACAGTGTTGGTCTTGTCTTTTAATTTCCTTCCTAGCTCTCTGAATTTGTTTTGCAGGGATCTTGGCCTGTCTCTTCCAATGTTGTTTGTCCCGATGTGGATGACTACTGGATCGTCTCCTGTTCCGTTCTAGGAGCCTGTCCACGTTCTAAGTGATTTTTACAAAGGAGGACACGGACAACATGCCCCACATGTCGACCTGTTCCTATCCAGTTTTAAATAACTTTTATAACAGAGGCAGAAGTGTTAAAGGGACTAGGAGCTCTTAAAATAAACAAATCCCTGGGCCCGGATGAGATCCTCCCCCAATAGTACTCAAAGAAATGAAAGAAGTTCTTTACAAACGCAACCAAGATCATGCAACAGTCTCTTGACACAGGGGTTGTGCCGATGGACTGGAAAATAGCAAAAACGTAATACCGATCCACAAAAAGGGAGACAAACTGAACCAGGTAACTTACAGACCAATAAGCCTGACTTCTATTATATGTAAACTTATGGAAACTATAATAAGATCCAAAATGGAAAAATTACCTATATGGTAACAATATCCTGGGTGACAGCCAGCATGGTTTTAGGAAAGGGAGATCATGTCTAACTAACCTCCTTGACTTTTTTGAGGATGCAACATTGAAAATGGACAACTGCAAAGCATACGACATGGTCTATTTAGATTTCAGAAAGCTTTTGACAAAGTCCCGCATAAAAAGATTAATTCTCAAACTGAACGCAGTAGGATTCAAGGAAATGCATGCACATGGATTAGGAGTGGTTAACAGGTAGAAAACAGAAAGTACTGATTGAGGAGAAACCTCGAAATGGAGTGAGGTAACCAGTGGTGTACCACAGGGATCAGTATTAGGTCCTCTGCTATTCCTAATCTACATTAATGATTTAGACTCTGATATAGTAAGCAAACTCGTTAAATTTGCAGATCTAATAAAAATAGAGGAGTGGCAGACACTGTTGAAGCAGCAAAGGTCATTCAAAATGATCTAGACCGCATTCAAAATTGGGCAGACACATGGCAAATGAAATTTAATAGAGAAAAGTGTAAAGTATTGCATGGGCAAAAAATGTTCATTATAAATATCATATAAAATTGGAAGAAGGGAACTATGAAAAGACTAGGAGTTTATGTTGACTCAGAAATGTCTTCATCTAGACAATGTGGGAAAGCTATAAAAAAAGGGCTAACAAGATGCTTGGATATATTGTGAGAAGTGTTGAATTTAAATCAAGGGAAGTAATGTTAAAAACTCTACAATGCATTAGTAAGACCTCACCTAGAATATTGTGTTCAGTTCTGGTCACCTCGTTACAAAAAAAAGGATATTGCTGCTCTAGAAAGAGTGCAAAGAAGAGCAACAGAATTATCCCGGTTTAAAAGGCATGTCGATGCAGACAGGCTAAAAGAATTGAATCTATTCAGTCTTGAACAAAGAAGACTACGCTGCATCTGATTCAAACATTCAAAATCCTAAAAGGTATAGACAATGTCAACCCGGGGACTTTTGACTTGAAAAAGAAAAAAAGGACCAGGGGTCATAAATGGAGATTAGATAAAGGGGCATTCAGAACAGAAAATAGGAGGCACTTTTTTACAGAGAATTGTGAGGGTCTGGAACCAACTCCCAGTAATGTTGTTGAAGCTGACACCTGGGATCCTTCAAGAAGCTGCTTGATGAGATTCTGGGATCAATAAGTTACAACAACCAAACGAGCAAGATGGGCTGAATGGCCTCCTCTCTCAGATTTGTAAACTTTCTTATGTTCTTATGTTCTTATAATGTGCGTTACAAAGGCTCCTGGAAGGCAGCACACTGTTGTAGTAAGGGGGGTCCAGACCTGCGAACTGAACTTGTAATGTTCTCAATAAGAGTCCCCAGACAATCATGACCTCCCTTCTTTTGCTGCTTGGCCAGCACTGCTTATAATGTCCTAGATTTGTTCCTTTCATTCTCTTGATGTTGGTTTTGATCATCTAAATTTTGAAGTGGCTCAAATGTGTTGGATATTTTGATTTCTGGTGGTTGTGTTTGACAAAATTTCTTTTTTCCCCACCTCTGCCTACCTGAACTCAGCTGTTTTGACCCTCTGCTATCTCTCTGGTGGCTTTAGTCTCTTAGTGTACAGACTTACATGAATTGAGGGGTGTGCCAGCTCCTCAAGCTCCTGTTGCTGTCTCATTTCCTGCAGCTCCCATTTCTAGCATATGCTACTAGTTTAAGCCTGGATCGTGCGTACCTTTTACACACACTTGGTTTAGCTCTGCTGGGTTTTGCTCGGATTTCCCCACATCATGCACACCTGGTGGTGCCGCGACCTGGGAGTCAGGCCCAGCCACCAAACGTCCAGACATGGAGCCTCGGTGCCTGGAAGTCCAGGCCCAGGGATCCAATCCCCAGGCGCCAGGCTGTGGCACAGGGGTGGTGGTCGGGGCTGTGGTGTAGGTGGTCTCCTCCCTCTCCCCCCCTTCTTCATAGCCAGCAGTTCCCTCTTCTGGGGCTCCGCCACAGTATTCCCTGCTTCCATGAAGGGGCTGGCAGCGACCCCAGGCAAAGCAGATCTCTCAGCGACCCCAGGCGATGGCGGCAGCGACCCTCGGAAGGAAACAGCGGCAGCGGACCATCGAGAGGTGACGGCAGGCAGGCGGCGACCAGGCGGTGGCACGCATAGGCGGCATCACTGAGGCGGTGGTGCTGCCAGCTCCTCAACAGCGCTGCTGGGGGGGCTGGGAGGGCTGGCGCGTTGCTGTTCCTCGTCAGCAGTGAAAGGCTACTGGTTCCTCCGGCAGCAGTTGAAAAGGCTGGCAACTTCAAGGCTGTCTCTTCCAGCTCCAGCAAATCCCCAGAGGTCAACAACAAATGACCCCCAGGTGATCCAATACAGGAATCCCCGGGCTGTGGTGGCATGGCTCCTCCGGCAGCAGGGAAAAGGCTGTCAGTTCTTCCAACAGCAGGGGAAAGGCTGCCGGTTCCTCAGACAGCAGGAGAAAGGCTGCTGATTACTCCAGCAGCAATGGAGGCTGTCCTGTCATCCCTCCCCCCCCCAAAAGAACCAGGGGTGAGCCTGTAACTCCTCCCTTTCCAGCTCTGGAGCGGCAGCTCCTCCTCTTCCGGCTCTGGAGACGCAGCTCCACCCCTTTACTGCGGGATGGCAGCTCCACCCACTCTGGTACCTGGAATGAAGGTGTCTCTGCCATACCTTCAGTCAGCTAACGGTGAACCATGGTTGTACTATCATGAAGGGATGCTGGGTGGTGCCGTCTCCCAGACCTCCCATTGCTCCCCATCTCAACACCACAGCACATTGATAGCCAGCCAGGGAGGTCGCTGAAGAGGTCCCCCTCTAGCCCATCAGCCAGTCCCAGATTTCTCGGGATGAGGGTGAACCCGGTAGCACTGGAGCTATTGGTGTTGCTGCTGATGCCTGGGGTTGCAGCTGCTCCTTTCCTGGGCTGGCGCCGGGCATCCCACCCAGTTGTGCCCATCCTCCTCAAGCAGGCGACCACAGCAGTCAGCCGGTGGCCCCTCTGGACATGCCCCGCCAGCGGTGGTCCTCCTTCCACACCAGGAGCACCATGGGAACAAGCTGGCTGGGTCCTCCCAAGGCATTGCTGCTGCAGCTTCTGCTCTTCTTGGCCATTTTTTTTTCAAAAACAAAACAAAAAACTGCACTTCTGCTCTGAGTCTCCAGGGGCACTCTCCCACACCACTTGTGACAGGATAGCCGCAGGGGAAAACTCCAGAGTCAGGATAATGCAGTGAAAACAAAATACTTTTATTACTAAAACACAAAATAAAAAGGCAATGAGGGCCAAATAAAAGGTACAAACACAAAACAAAGGTTTCAAACACCGAACAAATAAATCAAATTAAACAAGTATCTATATATACACACTTTTACAGGGAACACTTACTTCTGTGTCTCTCCAACCAAAACCACTCCACCCAGACAAAGGATTCCTCCTGGCTTTTATGGTCTGTGGCTGGAGCCAATTAATCAATAATTAACAATTACTCAATTAAGGCTCCAGCCACATTCTCATTGTATTTTGCAGGAGGAATTTAACCCCCCCTGCTGATCCAAAACAAAAAATAATTATAATGAAAATCATAATGAAAACAACAGTAAAAAAATGACAATAACAAAATTATAGGGGTGGGCTGGCACCCCATCACAGTAGCCTCTAGGCTACTATTTTTTTATTTTAAATATAAAAAAGATAGAATAACGCAAAACTGTTGGAATACATGTATGATTCTTCATCTGAGCAACTCAATTAACAATATTAAAACTTAACTCTGATGATTTCAATAGTTGTTTTTATATTGATCAGAAGGTTTATATGATTAGTTTTAATATTATGTTTCCTGTCTGTCACTGTCTCACTATCAATCCCATAATGCAATGTGGTAAACAACGTGGTGATGTAATGTGCTAGAATCTATTGGCTGATCGGATATAAAGCGGTTTGAAGAAAATCAAAATATCCAGTTTTCCATGAATTTTACACTTATGTGATAAGGCTACCCTCAGGAGTACATCTATAGCAAAAAAACTGGAAATATGTGGAATTGCCGTTTATTGCTTTTTTGGTATGAAGCTTTTCAGTTACAGTTAGAGTAGGATCAGATTGAGTGCTTTAAAGTGCAATAGAAGAGTGAATAATAATAACAGCAATAACAATATTAATCATTTCTCTTCACAGACGCTCCTTGGCCAGTGAATTCCTTGCGGTGTTTGGTGCAAGATGGATTAAGTCCTACACTAACTCCACAGCGATCTTTGTCGGACCTTTTGTGCCATGCAAAAGGGAATCTGCTGTGCATTTGCATTCCTAGCAACGGTGGAACTGTTCACCGTGGATTGTGGGTTTTCCTGCCAATGTGACGGTGTTTCTGGGTTTTACTGCGTAGGAAAACTTGCAGTCTCCTCAACCGAGATCTTCATTCTCAACCTCACTGTCATGGACGCTTTTTTTGTCTCAGTGCACCTCTTGGCATCCTTTATTCCTTGCTGAAAAACTATTTAATTGGGTGTGCAACATATTTCCTCTATTCAATTAACCTGATCGGGACCCCCCTGTTCCTCTGTTGTATTTGTTTGAGCGCCATAACCTTGGTGCACCCGATCCGTTTCCTGCATCTCAAGCTCGCCAACCTTCAGAGTGGCATTCTGTGCCACGTGCTTGGGCTCGACATTGCAGCAATGTCTTTGTATCAAGTTGAGCGTATGTTTGTTTCATGGGTCATATTTAATGGCACTCAACAATGTTACCTTGCTTGTGGTCATGGTTTTCTGTAACGTGTCTATACTCTGGTCCCTGATACAGTCCAGCCCGGTAGAGACGAAGCTTCACCCGTCCAAGAAGAAAAGCTTTCCAGACCGTTTTACCAACCATTATTTTACTGCTGTTCTATTTCCTGCCAGCAGTTTACCTTTACTATCGATATCAATATTGCCACGCTTCAATGTTACGTCATGCCAGTGTGGTCTTTCTTTTGCCATTCCATTGCCATTGTCTTCTATCTGCACAACATGGGAAGGTGCGTGTGCAGTTCCTCCGTGCTGTGCAGTGCAGAGACCAGTCCCTGAGCTCTGCTAATCATTGTCACGCCAGTTTTCTACGCTGCATTAAACCTCACTGAAATCATTTAATACTATAAATACATTATTTCAGCATTTTTGATTTATCCCCAAACTTAGTTTACAGATTATTAAAACATGCACGGCTGGTTTCACAGCCAATTTAAAAAAGAAAATAAAAACATGACTGCTCTTAGTTAAACTTTGTATTTTGCTGTGTATGTTGAATTTGCTCTTAGTAACACTCTTAATTTAGGACTGAAGACAGTTCCTGTATATTATAACTTGCTCTAAACTAACTGTTTTTGTTTGTTTTTTTTATGTTATATTTTGTAAAACATTTTATTAGAACACATATTTCCAATATTTTCTATCTTCTCCTGTTTGTGTTTTTCACAACAAAAAGAAATAGCGGTGTTATATTATAGCAGAGAATCTTTTAAATTTGACATTTTTGTTTTTTTTTTGTGTGTATTTCTCATCATATATTATAAATGTATGCAATATATAGTGTTTTATGTGTTTTACATACTTTATTGTGTTCTTATCACATATCAATATATTAATGCACATTATACTCTTAATATGTTTTAAATATAAGCAAACAACAAAATGTATGTTCAAAATGAATATCATGCAACTTTATTTGTAAAAATAAAGAGGCAAATAAAACTATGAAAACTTTTAAACTTGAAAAACAGTGGTCTGGTCCTAGATGGTTTTTTTTTTTTTTTTAATAAATTTAGTCGTCGCCAATTTTTTTTCCGTTTTTTTCCCCAATTTTGTATGCCCAATTATTATCATTAACCTCGCTCACAACTGGCAACCCCCCTGCGACTAGGAAACGTGGCTGGAACAGACGTCCTCGAAGCGTGCTCCAGCCACTCTGTCATTTTTTTCACACTGTGGATCCACAGCGAGGCCACCATATCTATAGTGCCGGAGGACAACACAGATCTGGCGGCACCACTGCCAAACCACAGGTGCCCAATCGGACACAGGGTCGCTGGTGCGCGGTGAACCGCGGATTCCCCTGCCTTTTTCTGTCATATTTCTCAACTTTCCCATTTAATCTGCTTGCATATTTTCCAACGCTGTATTATATTTGTTTATCTAACATTTTATTTCATTTTATTTTTTATTTTCATTTTTTCATGTTCACTGTGGTTTTGGGCTGAATTTGTTGTAGTGATGTTGAGGTTACACTGGGCCAGTTTACAGTTGCCTTGGATAAAGGTGTCTGCTAAATATCTGCAATAATAATAATGACACATGGTTTAATTCTGAATTATTTCTTTTTTTTTTAACTAACTTACTTTAACCATGCAACCTTAACCCCAATGCTTTCTGGACACAATAAATGTCTTCCTTGCTGAGTGATCAAGCAGGGGAACAACAGAAATTTAACACACACCCGATTCAGTCTTAAGCAGTTGTTTGGTGAAAACAATTGCTGTATTTATTTGGGAAAAAAACTGCAGGAGGGACAAAAAAGATGAGTAAAATAATAATCCAAACAAGTATGTTCAAGAAAAAAAATCCATCCACAGAAACGACATGACAGGTAGCAATCCAGAGCCCAGGATCGCTAGCCTGTGCTGGCTTCTGTTTCCCCTTTGATCTCCTTAGCCTTCTGAGGCCTCTCTTTATCCTTCAGGCTACACCCCTATTACTACTGTGCTGTACTAGACAGGTAGAACCCGCCTGTAACTCCTGCTACAGGCTGCTGTAATAATGGGCATACACAGACAGCAAACTGTTTACACATGCAAACACGTAATATGTGGAGAAAATAATCTTGCAAACCGTTTTGATCAAAACTGAACATATGTTTATGTATTAACAAACTTGAACAGTATACCAACAACAAAGACAAAATCTATTTGGAACACACAGGTCAAAGAAGGTGTCTATCTT
>CM072694.1:5931686-5953285 GCA_036884735.1 Huso huso | reverse complement strand
ATACATGCTTTATCAGTTTCAAGTTACTTGAGAGAAATTGCATTCGTTTTTGTGAGGGGTACCATCACCTGAGCACGCTCATATATATATATATATATATATATATATATATATATATATATATATTATTTGTGTCAATAGTATTTAATTCACTTTTTTTTTGTATGTATATCCAGGTTTGCGAAAATGTCTAAAAGGAAGAGGCAACAATCTGCAGGCGTCGCCTAAAAAAATACATTTGACAAACCAGATCAACCTGTCTCTCTGTCTGTCTGTCTGTCTCTCTGTCTGTTCTTTCTCTGTCTCTCTCTCTGTCTCTCTGTCTCTGCCACTGTCTGTCTCTGTCTCTCTCTGTCTCTCACTCTGTCTGTCTGTCTCTGTACATTTTAACCCTGTTTCATGCAAATAAAAACACTTTTATTTGTTGGTTCACGACGCCCTCGTTACCTTCATTAAAGGGTTCATTTATTTTGCAATTCTCAGGCGGTAAGCTTAAAAGGAACGACAAAGAAAAAGAAAGTAACACAGGAGAAGGTTTCGGGACTGTGAACAAGGAGAGCCGCCTGGGTCAGCAAGCTTAAAAAGCGCCAGGATGACCGCGCTGCCCAGCAGGGAGAGGGAGAGAGGAGTCGAGGAGGCACGGGACAGGGAGACAAACTAGGCTCCTGGAACCAGGGTTCAAACCATAGTTCCTGAAAATGGATTCATACCAGCAGTCTGTGTTGTGTTTTTTTCCAAGTGTTTCGGTAGCTTCCTCAAACAAGTTCAGAGTGTTTTTTTGTCTCATGCGGTCCTCACACAGCAAAGCCAGCTGGAGAAACACACTCGTGACTGCATTGGGGCTCTGCAGCCACCGAACGCTGTGAAACTTTGGACGCATTATCTGTGTGACGATGCTTTAGGAACATTTCTAAACTTTTACGGCTGAACTCTTAATATCTGGCATGTTAACCCAGCTTTCTTATCCTTTCTAAAGCAGGTCAGAGAGTGAGGGGGAGACGGCTCACAAACTCAGCCCTGGGTGAAGGACTGCTTCCTACCGTTAGCCCAGGTAGGCATTTCATTCATATTTCAATGGATTTATTCATTATTTTAACACTCAGGCTGTAAATACACGTTTTAATAGATTCATCCTTCTGTTTGTGTAATGGTTGTTTTAAAGTTTTTAAACCACCAGAACCACATTTACAGATAGATTTTGTAAGGTTGTGTGTGTTTTTTTTTTTCCAGTAAAACTTTTCAAATGGGGGAAGGGGAAAAATAAAATAGTAACCTTGACTCTGAGGACCTGTGAATTGCTTCTGTTTGCAAAAATTAATCTGCTAGTTTCACAGCCCCCCGGGAGCTTAATCAGGGTCTGTGAAACTAGCCGCCAAGTTTGGCTAACTCCTTTAAATAAAATAATATATATTTAGCTCAAAGAGCCAGCTGCCCTTATAATTCTGTTATAATTGTATAATATATACTGTGAACTAGCCGCACCACACATGGTTCTTGCCCTTTAAAAATAGACCCAGGACTCCAGAAACTGTTTATATAGCGCTGCCTATTTTTTTTTAATAAACACAAACAAACACAAAAAAAAAACAAAATAAACTCCTAGCTCTATACGAAAGTAACTAGACACACGGAACCTCACATCGGGCAGGACGACTAAGACGCTACCTGCCAAACGCAAAACACACTCTTCTTCAAACTTACATCACTGCTTGGAAGCAGAGCAACCTTTCTGCCTCCTTCTCCTCAGCAGCCCCGAGCAAACTGACTGCCTCTTTATACCCTGCACCTGGTTTCACTTAATAATAAGCACCAGGTGCAGAGATAATTAATAAAACAATTAACAAACAAAGTAACAATAAAAGCAAAAAACAATAGAGCAAACTAACAAACAAGGTGCTCAAGATTATATCTCACTAGGATTTAACACCCTCCCTGCTGTCTTTACAATACATATAAAAAAAAAAACTACTTATCTGTACCAAATACATGAACACTTTCATATTGGTGTGTGTCCGAGGCCCCGCCTATAGAGACTCGTAAAGGCTGACTCTGTAATAACAGTTTAAGTCCGAGGTTCCTGCTTCTGTAGAGACTCGCTGGTTGACTCTGTAATAACAGCGTGTCCCAGGCCCCGCTTATAGAGACTCGACGCCAAGGACTCTGTAATAACAACGGTCTGAGGCTCCCCGCTTGTAGAGGACTGCTGACTCTGTGGACTCAATAACAGCGGTCCGAGGCTCCCCGCTTCTGTAAAGACTGCGGGCTGGACTCTGTAATAACAACGTCCCGAGGCTCCCCTTCTGTAAAGACTCTTCGTGGCTGGACTCTGTACAACAACGTGTCCGAGGCCCCCCTTCTGTAGAGACTCGGCGGTTGACTCTGTAATAACAGGTGTCGAGGCTCCCTTCTGTAGAGATCGCGGCCAACTCTGTAATAACAGCGTGTCCGAGGCTCCCGCTTAAAGACTCGGTAAGGGCTGGATATGTAATAACGCGTGTCCAGAGGCTCCCCCGTTTGTAGAGACTCGTGCGGCTGGACTCTGTAATAACAGCGTGTCCGAGGTTCCCGCTTGTAGAGACTCGTGCGGCTGGACCTGTAATAACAACGTCCGGAGGCTCCCGCCTGTAGAGACCGTGCGGCTGGACTCTGTAATAACAACGTCCCAGGCTCCCCTTCTTGTAAAGACTCGTGGCGGCTGGACTCTGTAATAACAACGGTCCTGAGGCTCCGCTTCTGACCTCGCGCGGCTGGACTCTGTAATAACAGCGGTCCGGTGGCTCCCGCTTCTAAGAGATCAGGCGGCTGGACTCTGTACAACAACGGTCCGAGGTTCTCCTTCTGTAAAGATTCCTCGCGCGTTGGACTTGCAATAACGGTCCGAGGCTCCGCTTCTGTAGACTCAGGCGCTGGACTCTGTAATAACAGCTGTCCGAGGCTCCCGCTTCGTAAAGCACTCGTATGGACTTGTAATAACAGCGTGTCCCAGGCTCCCCGCTTGTAAAGACTCGCGGGCAATTCCCGTGGGAGCCAACAACGCGTGTCCGAGGCTCCCGCTTCTAGAGACTCGTGCGCTGGATTCTGTAATAACAACAGCGCAGTCCGAGGTCCCCGCCTTCTGTAAAGACGACTCGTGTATGGACTTGTATTAACAACGGTCCGAGGCTCCTCGCTTGTAGAGACTGCAGGCTGGACTCTGTAATAACAGCGGTCTCCGAGGCTCCCCTTCTAGTGACCGCATGGGTTGACTCTGTAACAACGTGTCCGGAGGCTCCCCTTCTGTAAAGACTCGGTATGCTGGACTCTGTAATAACAGCGGTCCGAGGCTCCCGCCTGTAAAGACTCGCGGCGGCTGGACTCTGCACAACAGCGCGGTCCGAGGCTCCCGCTTGTAAAGACTCGCTGCTGGACTCTGTAATAACAGCGTGTCCGAGGCTCCCGCCTGTAGAGACCGCTGCTGGACTTGCACCAGCGTGTCCGAGGCTCCCGCTCTGTAAAGACTCAGACGGCTGACTCCTGTAATAACAGCGGTCCGAGGCTCCCCTGCTTTCTGTAAAGACTCCGGCTGGATTTCTGTAATAACAGCGTGGTCCGAGGCTCCCCGCCTGTAGAGACCTCAAGGTTGGACCCTGTAATAACAGCGTCCGAGGCTCCCCGCTTGTAAAGACTCTCACAAGGGTTGGACTCTGTAATAACAGTGTGTCCGAGGCTCCCCGCTAAAGACTAGCTTCTGGAATAACAGCGTGTCCAGGCTCCCGCCTGTAAAGACTTTTGCGGCTGATTCTTGTGTAATAACAGCGTCCGAGGCCCCCGCCTAAAGACTGGTGGCTGGACTCTGCAATAACAGCGTGTCCGAGGCTCCCCTTCTGTAAAGACTCGTGTGGCTGACCTGTAATAACAGCGTGTCTGAGGCAGGCAACTAGAACTGAAGAGCAGCACCTGGGCTCGTAAAACGTTTATATATTAAAAAAAAAAACACACCTTAACCAAAACGAGGACATATCCCTCCTAATTGCACTGGTGTTAAACTGAGGGTTTGTATCGGGGTTACAGCCCAAAGCAACCTGAAAGGAGGCTCAGGAGCGTGTGATACAGGATGGGTGGAGACCGTGTGAAATCAGGAGCAGTGATCGTGCTCACCATGTAGAGTGACAGACAGGCAGACATCCTTCAGATGAGACATGAAACAAACAAGGTCCTATTGGAAGTGACTCCCAGCAGCAGCAGTTGTTGATGAAGCATAGCTCACCCCCAGTCTCTAAGTCACTTTGGATAAAAGCTGCCTGCTAAATTAATAATTAATAATAACAGATCGACACTATTGGCCCATATGATCCCTGTAACAAAACAGTATTTCAGTAATTGCATTAGTTTTCTATACTGCAGACGCCATATGAAGGGTAAGAAGGTGGCAGGGGGGGGGGTCAGTTCAAACCATTTTTAAGTAATAAAATGTATTTTTAAGTTGCTTTCCTTGTTTTAGTGAACTGCTGTCTGCTGTGCTTATGCTTTTCAGAATATCCTCCCGGCCGCCTCCTCCACCGCGGGCTTATCCTGCGGCGATGATGAGGAGGATGATGATGATGGCGCCCAGCCCAGCGCCGGGCCGGAGGATACCACTGACCAGCACAGGGGGGCAGGGGAAGGGCTGGGGCAGGGAGACGCCACCCTCCACAGTTACGGGGGAGCACAGGGGCCGAACCATAAAGCCAGCACTTCGGGAGAGCAGAGACAGGAGGCAGATCCAGAGAGGCAGCAGCCCACTGTAACGGAGCAAGGGGGGCAGGAGAAGGGGGCAGGAGCACCTACCCCATTCCGATGGGTGCGGGACCCTGGATTAAAAAAGCCTCTGGGGTTGAGGGTACAGAAACGCAGGGCGGTGGTGTTGCTGGTAGTCCACAGGGAGGGCTAGCCTGTTTATTAGGGAGCGTGGAGGCTGTGTTTACAGAGGGGGGAAGCAGTCAGAGTCAGCCAAGTCAAACACGCTGAGACTCCCCCCGACACAGGCTGAAACATCGGCCGATCTGCAGGGAAAGGGGGGTGAACCTTGCAACGGCTGGGGCTCAGCGCGCTGCCCACATTCCCACCGCGAACCCCGATCCCCCCCGCCCCGCCAGCAGCAGCAGCAGCAGCAGCCTCCGCCCTGAGAGAGAAGAATCCACGAGGGCTCTGCAAAGGGGTGATCCCAGGCAGGGGGAGTCGCTGATGGAGAAGGGGCTCGCAGTTTTCCCGAATCGGATCCGGAACAACACCGCCGCCTTCGCGTTCTGCCGCCCTGGTCCCTCTGAGTTGCGCTGGGCGATCCCGATCCTACCGAATGAGGACGCCGGAATCGCAGCAGGCAGGGCAAATCCCAGGCAGTGAGGAGGCGGCCCTGAAATGAACGAGAAGGATTTCATGAGAAAAACCCAGCAAAGCCATTCACAGAGCAGAACCGAGACGAAGAGTTAAAAGCATCGCAGAGCTTCAGAGAGGAGAGGGAAGCGACTGGGGACAAATAAACCTTTCAGAGAACAACAAACTATCAACGCTATCATCCAGTGCAGCAGCAGCAGCAGCAGAATCCAAACCAGCAGCCGGGTATCGGAACCCGCGCAAGGAGCACAGGGACTGGGAATCCCGCCGCCGCGGGCTGGAGATGGAAGACCGGAAATGACGCGGGGCCGGGCAGCGCAAGGCTAAGGGGGGGTGGCGGTCAAGGCAGTGCAAGCCTGCCACCAGTGTTGCTGCTGCTGGGAAGAGGGAGGTGACGACCGCTAGTGTGCGCTGAGACAGCCTGCCCTGATCTGACTCACACGGAGGCGGAGGGAAGTCTCCAGGAGCAGCTGGGGCAGGCGGACAGACAGACCCCTGCCTCGGCCGCCCAGGATCGAGAGAGGAGGGGGGACCCCACCCCATTACCCCAGCTGCTGCCCGGGGAGCCCTGAGTCTGAGAGAGAGGACGGGGGGGCCACAGAGCCGCGAGGATCACAGCAGGGGACTTGAGTTTCTGCACAACTGCTCCACGAGAAAGAGTGACCGCGCTTACTGTGGGCAGCGGATCAGTCAGTCAGAGTCATATTAACATGGTCCCTTATTAAAAGTTTTCCCTGATGTTTTAGCAGTCAGTCAGTCTCCCCCCAGGATTATATAGCACTGAGTTTGCCATGGTTTCCAGGCAGCCTCTATCTCTCTGTAAGAATCTCCTCTGTGTGTTGCAGCGCCCTGACTCCTGCTCTCCCGGCTCCACCCTGTCCTGGGACAGAGTCCGGTGGTTCTGCCTTGAGCTGCCTCTCCATCGCCCATCTCGGACCTCGCAGCTCCACGAGATCACACTGGGGTAAGTGGAGAGGAGGGAGGGGGCGTTTTCAAACATCTGTTCTCCATTAGTGTGTTTGAATGAGTGTTTGTGTCCTTTTGTTCAGAAGGTAATTCTCTGGCGGTCACCCCATGACTAGCAACCGCTAATTAAGCGCTTTAGCATTGAAACGCTGAAAAGAAAACTCAAATCCAGTGAGAAAGCGCTTAGATTAGAAGTCGCTTTTTGAACAGAAGGCTGCTGAAGGTTTTACAATGAAGCATTCAGCAGAGGCTGGGGACGCCCCCGTGCCTCTATACAGCTGTGGTCCCCCATAGAACGAACTCATTTTGCCGCGTGAAGTCGGATGAAACCTGCTGAATAACGTTACGCTCACATATTGAGGTACACACCACCGCTTTGTAGTTTTCCCATGTACTGATGACAAATGAGGTTTGGAAATCAATATGACATGCTGCTGTGCTGCTATTATGGCTTCAGGTCGACTTTATTTTCAGGATACCGCTTTGTTGTTTCTTTTGATTACATGATGTTAAATAACAGATGTTCAAATAGTGTATTTATTTTTTATTTATTTATTGATTTATTTGTTTTTTAAATGATGTTTCAATCCTAAAATGTCTCAGTTAGATGCTAGGTGTCCTACTCAGTGGAGACGTTACAGCTGCAGTGGCTGGCTGGTTTATAGGCTGCAGTGGCTGGCTGGCTGGCTGTTTCAGTGCTGCTCTGTGTTCTGTCTTCAGGGAGGCGATGCCCGGCTCCCCGTCCCAGTCTCTGCAGGACTACGAGGACGCCAGCGAGCTGGTGTGCGGACTCATAGAGGAGCTCTCGCAGATCAAGCAGTGAACTCACCCGAGACACCAGACCGCTTTCACCGCCGCCTTTTCACCGCTCTAGGCTGTGTGTCTGCCTCTGTCTGTCATTACAAAAGATCTTTCCTGACAATCTGTTGTCTCTCTGTATCTGCAGTTTGCACTCGTGCCTGGTTACGCATCCCTTCCCCTTCTCTCTCTCCCCTGTCTGCGTAATGCTGTGCTTTTTGCCCGCTTTGACATCTAGCTGCACTGTGAAGCCGCACTGCCTGCTCTGTGTCTCTGTCTCTCCTCCTCCCCTGTCTCTGATCGCAGCGGCCCTGTTTCAGCCGGCTCATCATGCTGACTCACCCGAGCTGCAGTCTGGAAGGAACCCCTGAGGGCCAGGCTGGGCTGGAGGGGCTGCTGCCGCCACATCGCCAACCCCAAGGACCTGTAACCCGCTGGGAGACATACCAACCCCAAGGACCTGTAACCCTGCTGGAGACACACCACCAACCCAAGGACCTGTAACCCCGCTGGAGACACACCCACCAACCCCAAGGACCTGTAACCCCGCTGGAGACACACCGCCCACCCCAAGGACCTTGTAACCCCGCTGGGAGACATACCGCCAACCCCAGGGACCTGTAACCTCGCTGGAGACACACCGCCAACCCTAAGGACCTGTAACCCCGCTGGAGACACACCACCAACCCCCAAGGACTGTAACCCCGCTGGGAGACATACCGCCAACCCCAAGGACCTGTAACCCCGCTTGAGACACACCGCCAACCCCAAGGACCTGTAACCCACTGGAGACACACCCGCCAACCCCAAGGACCTGTAACCCCGCTGGAGACACACCGCCAACCCCAAGGACCTGTAACCCCGCTGGGAGACGACCGCCAACCCCAAGACCTGTAACCCGCTTGGAGACACACCGCCAACCCCAAGGACCTGTAACCCCGCTGGAGACACACCACCAACCCCAAGGACCTGTAACCCCCTGCTGGGAGACACACCGCCAACCCCAAGGACCTGTAACCCCACTGGGAGACACACCGCCAACCCCAAGGACCTGTAACCCTGCTGGGAGACACACCGCCCACCCCAGGACCTGTAACCCCGCTTGAGACACACACCGCCAGCCCCAAGGACCTGTAACCCCGCTGGGAGACACCGCCAACCCCAGGGACCTGTAACCCCACTGGAGACACACCGCCAACCCCAAGGACCTGTAACCCCACTGGAGACACACCGCCAACCCCAAGGACCTGTAACCCCGCTGGAGACACACCGCCAACCCCAAGGACCTGTAACCCCGCTGGAGACACACCGCCAACCCCAAGGACCTGTAACCCGCTGGAGACACACCGCCAACCCCTAAGGACCTGTAACCCCGCTGGAGACACACCACCAACCCTAAGGACCTGTAACCCCCTTGGGAGACACACCCCGCCAACCCCAAGGACTTGTAAACCCGCTGGGAGACACACCGCCAACCCCAAGGACCTGTAACCCTGCTGGAGACACACCCCAGCCAAGGACCTGTAACCCCGCTGAGAGACACACACGCCAGCCCCAAGGACCTGTAAAATCCCGCTGGGAGACACACCACAAAACCCAAGGACCTGTAACCCGCTGGGAGACACACCACCAACCCCAAGGACCTGTAACCCCGCTGGAGACACACCGCCAACCCTAAGGACCTGTAACCCCGCTGGGAGACACACCAGAGCAGGGCCATCAAACTCCAGTCCTCCAGTTTTTCATTCCAACTTGAGCGCTTGAGTTTCACTTCATTCTTCTAACTTATTTGTTCAATCGACATCCTTGAGTGACCCTGCAGCAGCAGTTGTTATTTTTTTTTCGTTTAAAGTCTAAACGGTTTTTAGAAAATACTTTGAGTATCTGGTTGTCTTTTTAGAAATGTTTTTTATTTATTATTTATTTAATTGATTGTTTTGAAGCGGCTTACCAAATGTTTTTTTTTTTTTTACATGTTGAGTAAAGTTTGTTCTCTCATACTGAAGTTACTCCCTGTTCTCATTGGTGTGGAAGGTTTGTATTGGAATTCCTTTTAAAAAGCTGTTTTCTAGTTTTTATCCTGACCTAGATCACAGCTTGAAGATGTCGCGTGACCACGGCTGTATTTTGTTTTATTTTATTTTCTTTCCACGGATTTCAGTTGCCGGTAACATGTAGTTCACCGTGAAGATCCCATCACCGCAAAAAACTCCTCAAACCTGACGCCTGCAAACTGATCTGGCCACAAAAAAACAGATCCGGGTGCGTGTTAAAAACACTCCACAGGAAGTGAACCTAAAGTGACTGACGACTGAGTGACATCACCCAAGCATGGGCTGCGACTAGCCAGGATAGGGTGAGGGACGGGCAGGAGCCACGTATATATACTGAGTATAATAATAAGCAGAGCTCCAGCTCAAAAAAACGGTTTTGAGACTGCATTCGCCTATCGCCTCCAGGAGAGACCTCTTTATTTTTTTATCAAAGGCTTTATTTTTGTAATTGCTGTTTGTTTCTAGTTCTGAAGCCAAAGTGAAATCTGCAGCTCTGGTCAAATGTTTTGCACCAAAAACAATTTTAGGATTGACATAAAAAAAAAAGAAAACCTATCTGAACACAATGTAGATATTTTATTTAACATCGTAATCAAAAGAAGCATAAAATGATATTGCAAAAGTTCACCGAAGCCACAATAACAGTACAGTAGTATTTCATGTGAGATTTTGAAATGTCCCATTTTTAATTTGTCGTTTTTTTTGTTAAGTATCTGAAAACTACAAAGCGTGTTTTATTCAATATGTTAAGGTGACATTATTCAGCAGGTTTCATTCGACTGCATGAAGCACAGTGAGTTAATGGTGATGCAAGAGTTTTATGGTTTCTTGTAAAAGTACAGAAATGTTTGAAATTGAAGTTAATAATAATGTGCATCGACACAAAAACAAAGAATAGAGACAACGAAGAATAAATGTAGATTGTTTATATTGGGTGTAAAACCCTTGGAACAATGCACCGAGGAGCAGTGAGGTGAAGAACTATCCAATACAAAACCTTTACATATCTAAATATATACTGAAGAACCTCTACATGCAATACAAAACCTTTACATCTATACATCTATACTGAAGAACTCTACATGCAATTCAAAACCTTTTACATATACATCTATACTGAAGAACTCTACATGCAAAAAACCTTTACATCTATACTGAAGAACTCACATGCAATTCAAAACCTTACATCTATACTGAAGAACTCACATGCAATACAAAACCTTTACATATACATCTATACTGAAGAACTCTACATGCACACAAAACTTTACATCTATACTGAAGAACTCTACATGCAATCCAAAACCTTACATCTATACTGAAGAACCTCACATGCAATTCAAAACCTTTTACATATATACATCTATACTGAAGAACTCTACATGCAATACAAAACCTTTACATCTATACATCTATACTGAAGAACTCTACATGCAATTCAAACCTTTATATATACATCTATACTGAAGAACTCCCATGCAATTCAAAACCTTTACATATATACATATATACTGAAGAACTCTACATGCAATAAAAACCTTTACATCTATACTGAAGAACTCTACATGCAATTCAAAACCTTACATATATACATCTATACTGAAGAACTCACATGCAAATACAAAAACCTTTACATCTATATACATCTATACTGAAGAACCTACATGCAATCCAAAAACTTTACATATATACATATATACTGAAGAACTCTACATGCAATACAAAACCTTACATATACATCTATACTGAAGAACTCTACATGCAATACAAAACCTTTACATCTATACTGAAGAACTCTACATGCAATTCAAAAAACCTTACATCTATACTGAAGAAGAACTACATGCAATACAAAACCTTTACATCTATACATCTATACTGAAGAACTCTACATGCAATTCAAAACCTTTACATATATACATCTATACTGAAGAACTCTACATGCAATTCAAAACCTTTACATCTCTATATAGACACATATACTGTGTATTAGACTCAGAATACATTAATGTGTCGAATATTTATTTACAGCAGAAAACAAAGTACAGCTTGTAAACGCAGACAACACGGCAGCAAAGTGTGCAGCGAGAACAAACAACAAACCCACATTTAAAACAACTGGGGGGTTTGGTTTTTTATTTTTTTGAGGAAGAACGGTTACCCGCGTCCCAGTTGTGTTTTGCTTCCCAGACTTGAATCGGATTCTGCCGGGTCTGGGGGCGGTTCTGGGCCGTGGGCATCTCAAATATATTCGTGGGGTATCACTGAAGGGGGGCCCCTGGCGCCTTGCCCGCCCGCGCTTTGTAGCGGGTCGTGGTAGTCTGTGTTACGCTGCGGGCAGTAGCGCCAGGTGCGCTGATCTCCGTGGCACCGCAACGCTGGCACTTGTAACGCCTGAGATAGGGCACAGCACTTTGTCACCGCCCTTAAGCTGTGGCTGTTGCAGACCTTTCTGACTCCCCCGCTCTTTTGCAAAACACGCAGAGGTTGCTTCCTCCATCCGGCGGGTCGGGTTGGTTTAGCCGCGACTTGACTTCTGAAGCGCTTGCTGCTTGCGTCGCTGGGTCGGGCTGTGTCGCCGCCATGCCCGCTGCAGCACCGACCGGTTCGGGACCGGCTCGCTTCCAGCCGGGCCACGAGTCCTCGCTTTCCTGCAGCAGTTCGCCAGACCCAAGTAGTCTTTCCACCGCCGAAGCTCTGGTTACCGCGGTACATTTTTGATCAAAGTAAAAATAACGATGCACACAAAAAGACTTATGTTGAACTGTCTGCACCGGACGCCACCAGTACTCAAGCTCACCTGTCAATCCAGAACCCTGAATTTGAATTTGAAGGCAGGGTCCCGGATACAGTAACACCCGCTCTCAAATCCTTGACCAAGCCCAAAATCAATACAACAAACGATCGAAAAGAACCGACCAACCAACCTCCAGGCGCATTCAAGCTGCAAAACTTTGCAACTCAGTGATTTCATTTTTTTTCTTTTCTTTTATAATATTATTTGATGGTGAATTTTTTATAATAATACCAGACGCTTGAAACCGCTGGGTTTAGCGGTGTGCAGAATCAGCGACGCTGAATGGAATGAATCTTTGACGCCAGGACCGGTCTCTGACGTCAGTTTATTAATATTTGTTACTGTACATGAATTGTTGAAACGCGTTGACAGGGATGGTAACCTGCAGATTCACATACAGTATGTGTTAACACAGTATCGCACACTGTAAGACCGAGTGTTTAACTTCAAAACTCTTTTTCAAACACCTCACTGAGTTTGTAATTCTAAATGTGTTCGGATTTAAACACCCTGCCGTGTTTATTTTGTAAACTCGGGACGGTTTATGATTTGCAACACTTTTTAAAACATTTTGTACGCCGTTTATAGCAGTGTTTAAAATCTAAACATTAAACTACGACACAAATTAAACCCATAACGTTTAGCAATTATTTAGAGTTCCACATGACTAAACATCACAGTGTTACACCTGGGGCCGGTTGTACTAACGAGATCAAAAAACAGGATCGGATCCGGGCTCACTGGAGCCGGATCATGAAAAGGCGTTGTACTAAGCGGATCAGAACCAAGCTCCACTGATCCGAAATCTTGATCCGATCCTAGAGCTGCGCAGCCGTAACCAGAGAAACTGACCAATGAGAAGCGAGTATGCGTGGCGCAGAGATTGAAGAATCCGAATATTAGAAAATGAAGTGCGTTTAATTTAAACGACATGAATCAGAAGCAACTACTATACATGTATAATTTAAAAACAGCGAATCTATAAAAGCAGATCGAGTATATTAATACCGTATCTGTTTTTTTTAACTTCTAAAATGTTTTAATAAATGTTAGTGTAATCACGGTCGTGTGTTTTTGACGGACACACAGATATTTTCCAGCGGTATAGCCTCCATACACAAACATCCAGCTGCAGCGTCTGTTCAGGGCAAATTAACAACACATTTTGCAAATGTAATCAAGTGCTGACAGACAGCTGCAACTGGAAAAATGACGCGGACAGGGGAGATTGAGGCTGTCAAAAGGTAAGCTTAAGTTAATGAGAAAAAAGAATGGGGAGAATGATATGCAAAAAATACAACGTTAAATCTAATTAAATTAATGAGAACGCCAGTATGACTGTCTACACAGAAAACGTAGAAATACTATTTATGAAACCTATAGGGCTTTGTCCCGTCCCGATCGAGTACTGTCGGGACGCCATTTGTCCGGATCTTTAGAGTAAACGTTGAAAACCCAGATGAAAATGTGACATTTTTATTTTCTCGTTATGAAATGTCGTATACGTGGTTGCTGCGCTGCCTGGCGGTGCAACAGCACACCCTACTGGTTTAGGGCGTGTTGATTGAGTGAGTCGTTTGCATTGCATCTATGCGGCTATCCAATCACGTTAACCTGCACAGTCACGTGATGCGGGGTGCGTCATGCGTGTTCCTTGCTGCGTGCGCCCGTGAGTCTGGTTTTACTGGTGAAGTGTCATGGTGGCTGGTGTTGTTGACGAGCCTGTCACTAAAAAAATCAAAAAGACAGAGCAAGTACCGAACGCAGTGGGGGGGAATGGATTCAATCATATGACCATGGTCACGTCATCCAATTAGGATTAGGATTATAATTAGGGTTTCACGGACCTGTTTAAATACACCTAATATTTCAGAGCACTAAAAAGCCTAAAAATAGTGGTACTTGCTTCCTTACGAAAACAGAGTGCTGGCATTTGTTAAAGGCGAGTATGCAACATCTCCCAACAGTTGCTGCCGATTTCTCTCTGTCTGGTGTGGATTTGAACATGCATTGAGACTGCACGTCTGCATCCACTGAATTGATTGGAAGTGTACGGCAAAGCTTTTTACAAGTTATACAGATGTGGACATCAATTAGAAACAGTCCCAAAACTCGGTTACCCAAAGGTATCTGGCATTCTTTAATAAAGTCCATATATGCAGCACGCTCGTTGTCATGATATTTGTCCCATCCAGGAATCTATTTTATCAGTACCGAGTCAAAACAAAGAAAACGCGTCTATTCGGGTCTAAAAGTCTAACTGCGTTTAAAATGTAAACCGCAGGCTGTTTGAACCGAGGTAGCTGCAAAGTTGATCGGACCTGTAGTGCTGATTTAACTTGGCTACAACCGACACAGGAATAGTTTTTGTCTGCGCTGACTCTCCAGTTTGTTTTCTGAAAGCTGTTGTTTGTTTTATGTTCTGTTCAGCAGCCTCTGTAGTAGCCTTTTGTTTAATGTGGGATTTTGAAGCATATAGTTTGACAAAATAATAATAATATATATTTAGAATCCTGGAGATAACATAACTGTTTGAACCATTAGCATTGTTTAGCCATCAGTATCAATCTAATTTAATTTAATTTAATCTTAAAAAAAAAATAAGTCAATTGCATTTCTTACGTGTTTTTTACAACAACAAAAAAGCACAGAGCAAAACGCTGTTTGCCCAATTCCTCTTCTATCCAGTAAACCTTTAGGGATTAGTCATGTGATGAAGCACACCCATAACCGCAACATGTACATTTTATATAAAACAAAGTTTAAATGTATATTAAAGTATTTTTTAGTGTTTAACACACTAAAATAAAATTTAGAAAATGTATATTTAATGTGCGTGTAAATATGATAGACGTTTAAGAACGAGACTGTGTAATATCATCTTAAAAGGTCGTTGTATGTAGTTGATACTACCTTGTGGACTAAGGTGAATCTCCCTCATTATCAAATTATAAAATATTTAACCTGTAGCTGTAAATCGTCATCTATAAAATGCATTCATTCCTCAAGGTCAAATATGTAATCACAAGTAATTAAGCCTTGGGTACAATAACGTTACAATACCAGTAGATGTTTGTATTGATTTATTTTTGAAATGAGGTGTATATCTCAATTATTATTATTTGTTTATTTAGCAGACGTCTTTATCCAAGGTTACAAGCCTGTTTCTTTAACCACTGGACCACAAAGCCTCCTATTATTATTATTATTATTATTATTATTATTATTATTATTATTTAGTAATTTGGCTGACTTTACTCAAGATGACTTAGAAGTATTAATCATAATTTGTGCAAAATAGTTAACTATAGATATGATTAATTTTTATGTGTATAAAAAAATAACAAACACATATAGGCTACAACTAGTAGTGATTCATTTTATTATTTATTTGTTTGGCAGACTTACACAAGGTTACGTACACAGTAAACTAAGAAGAACTGTAAGAAATTTGGTGCACAAACTTGTAATCTGAGTTTCTGACAGCGAAGCAGCCTCTAGAAAGTACACACCGTCTGGATCAGAGATACATAGCTCTGTTCTGGAGGATGTAACTGACGCCATTTTGGCTCACGCAGAGTTCTTATCATGCACTAAGTAAGCGGGAATTTGGATCCAACATGGCACATACGGTCTTCAGTTTCATAACACTCAACGAGTTGAGAGACAACCCGTTTCCCTTGTTACAACGAACAAATCAGCCAGACTCGAGAGGTAAGGAATCACTTCATGAGTTTTGATGGTAACTCGACTCCTGTGCGCCACGTACGCAGCTTGTTCATGGGGTGAATCAAAGAACCGGATTCAATGGGGTCTCTGATCCGATTCCACATCGTTCACCTGAGTGAGTCGTTCAAAAAAGAACGATTCGTTCGCGAACTGCACATCACTAGTGCGGAGAGGGACTCCTTTGTAAAAATATCTTGGGACGTCCAGATTTTCCCGTCCCAGTTTGATCTACCGCTGCGGACTCTTCTGCTGTACTGTCATCACTGGTACCGCGTGAGAATTTGATGGCGAATTATCGGCAAGTTAGTTCTGGCACCTTCATCATTATTTTCATCAGTACATGCCAATATCTGCCCTATTCTTTCCCAATAGCCAATCTACTGATACAAAATAAAGTCGTCATTTACCACCCACATTCAACTTGGAATTAAAAGCTCCTAATCTTTTCTAGGATAAGACTCCTATAAGTCATGTTGCACACATTTGTAACGTATAGAATATTCACAGCATTGAAACTGTAGCCCTGCCTGCACACCTCCCGCACTACTACCAGGCAAAGATAGAGATCAGCGAGTCACTTGTCCCGCACATCGAGCATGATTGACGACAGCTCGAAATACAAGGGAGAAAAGATTGTGCCAAAATGAAAAGACGAAATAAATAAAAACAAAAATAAAAACGAAATATACAAGTAATAAATAACGAATAAATATGTAAATAAATAAGTAAAACTGAAATATATTTATTTATTTATTTCGTTTATTTATTTATTTATTTTATTTATTTATTTATTTATGGCACAAATTATCCTCCATACTCATGGCGCTGTTTCTAAAATGCCTTAAATCATTTAATCAAATATTGCAGCGTTTGTAAAGCATAGCATTATTAATAAAGGACGCCCTCGTTTAAGGGCCGCAGTCATTTTAATCAATTTAAAATAAATGTCATGGCGCCAAATTGAAGTAGTACGGTATAATATATGAAAAAAATGAATGAATGAATGAATGATAGATGCAATACTGGAAACCACCACAAGATGGCTCTCGCTTGAATGTTAAAGCTTCTACTGTTATGTGATAGATGGTAATTATAATACTAAAAAAAATCTCAAGCAGGGAGATACAGTAGAGCAGCAATTAGAAACGTCTTGGTTGTATGTAAACCTCTCCCAGCATGTACTCCATAGAGAGAACACTAAAAGAAAGAAATACAATTATTAGTGTATCAAAGAAAATCAAATGTGCAGCAACAGAAAATAACTCGCAGTCAATCTGGTGAAATATACATGAAGTGCACGCAAAACAAATATCAATTCTCAAATGAACGCTGAAACACAAATATAAAATCACAGCAAACCAGACAAAACTCACCCCTCCGTAATATCCTACAGCGCTGGAGAGGCACAGGAGACTTGATTAAATTATACACACAAAACAAGTCATGACTCTGTTGGTATTAATACTGCAACACGGTAGAATCTACAGTTTACCACACCAGTAGTATGAGCACAAAAGCAAAGCTATAAACAAAGCGCTAGATAACTCTACAAACAAACAGCAAACTGCATGATGAACGCATAAAACCGAATTAAAGCAGCACAGAGCAAAATAAAGAAAACATCTAAGAAATCAGAACAAAAAGAACATACAAGAACAGTGGCTGTGCGCCTCCTCAAATACAGAAGAAATCATATCAGACACTCCACGAAAACATGATTCCGTTAGACACAAGCCTTCCGTTTGCGTTACCTGGTGAGCTCTTGCTGGGTCACTCAAAGGACGAAACACCAGGTCACCCTGAGGAGGTTAAACAACAAACCTGACCACGCAACCAGCAAAACAACACATTAAAAACACAACGGAAAAGATCACACTGGAAGAAATGCAAACGGGGGGCTTCCCTTCTGTGGAGGAATTAACACGCGTGGACGTATGCTGGCAGTCCTGATCCGAAACAGCGCCATGTCAAGAGCAACAACGAACACAGCTTTTATAAGGGAAGTCAATGAGTTACAATTAACACACAATTAAGTTAGCAGTAGTCCTACCTGCTACAATTGTAAAGCACAGAGAGGTGTGGTAAAGCATAGGGAAGCATTGTAAAGCACAGAGAGGTCTGGAAAAGCACAGGGAAGCATTGTAAAGCACAGAGGTCTGGAAAAGCACAGGGAAGCATTGTAAAGCACAGTGAGGTCTGGTAAAGCATAGGGAAGCATTGTAAAGCACAGAGAGGTCTGGTAAAGCATAGGGAAGCATTGTAAAGCACAGAGAGGTCTGGGAAAGCATAGGGAAGCATTGTAAAGCACAGAGGTCTGGAAAAGCACAGGGAAGCATTGTAAAGCACAGAGGTCTGGAAAAGCACAGGGAAGCATTGTAAAGCACAGTGAGGTCTGGTAAAGCATAGGGAAGCATTGTAAGCACAGAGAGGTCTGGTAAAGCATGGGAAGCATTGTAAAGCACAGAGAGGTCTGGGAAAGCATAGGGAAGCATTGTAAAGCACAGAGAGGTCTGGTAAAGCATAGGGGAGCATTGTAAAGCACAGAGAGGTCTGGTAAAGCATAGGGAAGCATTGTAAAGCACAGAGAGGTCTGGTAAAGCATAGGGAAGCATTGTAAAGCACAGAGAGGTCTGGAAAAGCATAGGGAAGCATTGTAAAGCACAGAGAGGTCTGGAAAAGCACAGGGAAGCATTGTAAAGCACAGAGAGGTCTGAAAAGCACAGGAAGCATTGTAAAGCACAGAGAGGTCTGGAAAAAGCATAGGGAAGCATTGTAAAGCACAGTGAGGTCTGGTAAAGCATAGGGAAGCATTGTAAAGCAAAGAGAGGTCTGGGAAAGCATAGGGAAGCATTGTAAAGCTCAGAGAGGTCTGGGAAAGCATAGGGAAGCATTGTAAAGCACAGAGAGGTCTGGTAAAGCATATGGAAGCATTGTAAAGCACAGAGAGGTCTGGTAAAACATAGGGAAGCATTGTAAAGCACAGAGAGGTCTGGAAAAGCACAGGGAAGCATTGTAAAGCACAGAGGTCTGGGAAAGCATAGGGAAGCATTGTAAAGCACAGAGAGGTCTGGTAAAGCATAGGGAAGCATTGTAAAGCACAGAGAGGTCTGGGAAAGCATAGGGAAGCATTGTAAAGCACAGAGAGGTCTGGTAAAGCATAGGGGAGCATTGTAAAGCACAGAGAGGTCTGGTAAAGCATAGGGAAGCATTGTAAAGCACAGAGAGGTCTGGTAAAGCATAGGGAAGCATTGTAAAGCACAGAGAGGTCTGGAAAAGCATAGGGAAGCATTGTAAAGCACAGAGAGGTCTGGAAAAGCACAGGGAAGCATTGTAAAGCACAGAGAGGTCTGGAAAAGCACAGGGAAGCATTGTAAAGCACAGAGAGGTCTGGAAAAGCATAGGGAAGCATTGTAAAGCACAGTGAGGTCTGGTAAAGCATAGGGAAGCATTGTAAAGCAAAGAGAGGTCTGGGAAAGCATAGGGAAGCATTGTAAAGCTCAGAGAGGTCTGGGAAAGCATAGGGAAGCATTGTAAAAGCACAGAGAGTCTGGTAAAGCATGGGAAGCATTGTAAAGCACAGAGAGGTCTGGTAAAACATAGGGAAGCATTGTAAAGCACAGAGAGGTCTGGAAAAGCACAGGGAAGCATTGTAAAGCACAGAGAGGTCTGGGAAAGCACAGGGAAGCATTGTAAAGCACAGAGAGTCTGGTAAAGCATATGGAAGCATTGTAAAAGCACAGAGAGGTCTGGTAAAACATAGGGGAAGCATTAAAGCACAGAGAGGTCTGAAAAGCACAGGGAAGCATTGTAAAGCAATAGAGAGATCTGATAAAGCATATTAAACACTCAATACAAATGCTGTATCTCTGCTCTCTCATTCTGTCTCTCCCTCCCCCAGGTATCTGCTTCCTCTCCGGGGTCAGAGCGAGGAGGATGCCTCTCTCAATCTCAACGCCATTAACCAGTGCCCCCTGCCCAAGCCCTGGCAGCTCACCTCCTACGGGAGAGCCATGCAGGCCTCCACGCTCTCCACCTGGGCAGGCAAGCCAGGAAACCTCCAGGCTGTGCAAGCGGCCTTCACTGAAAGAGCCAGGGTATGGAGGGGAGTTCAAAAAGAGACGGTCTGTAAAGGAGACAAAATCCTTAAACTGAGCTCCAGTATGAGCCGAGATGCTGTTTGTATATTGGGCTTCTCCTCCTAGGACAGGGGTGCACAGCTCTGGCCCTCGAGATCCATTCCAGTCAATGTTTTCATTCCAGGCAGGTTCTAAAATAGTTAATTGAAGCTGTTAAGAGGCAATTAACCAATTTAGGACCCGACTGGAGTAAAGACCAGGACTGGAATGGATCTCGAGGGCCAGAGTTGTGCACCCCTGTCCTAGGAACTCCTCACCTTCAAACATACAAACAGCCTCTTCACAATCCCTTTTAAATCACTCAGAAAGATGTGTTCTAAATCTGAGCAGGGCTGCAGACCCTGTAAATAGCGACTGTGACCAGCATCGTGAACACTGGAGCGTTTTGACTTGTTGGTTATTTTGTTTGAAGTGTTCTTGTCCTGTTTCAATGACTGCTCGCTCTCGCTCTCTCTCTCTCTCTCTCTCTCTCTCTCTCTCTCTCTCTCTCTCTCTCTCTCTCTCTCTCTCTCTCTCTCTCAGTGATTTTTTATAATGTTGTTTCTTGTCAGGGACCCCTTGTGAATGAGATGTCTCTCTCAAGGGCTCTGTCCTGGTTAAATACATGCATCTGAATGATTGGCTTTGCAGAACTCATGTACCACGTCCATGCAATGCCACTGGAGGTGTCTTCAGTCAGTTTTGTACATTGCTGTTGAATTTAACTGGTGTGTGTCTATCTCTGTGTCTGTGTGTGTGTCTATCTCTCTCTCTCTGTCTGTCTGTCTGTGTCAAGGTGAGGCTCAAGTGATCAGGCAAAGGCAGACGTTGCAATAGTGAAGCTGCTTAGCACTTTTATTTAACCCACTGAAGATACGGGCTTGTTACAGCCTTGCATACACCCCCGCCTCATTTAAAATGGAATAATCCAGTGGAGCTCCAATCACGGCTCACAGTTAAATAGGAAAGTAAAGAGCATGCTGATGTTGATGGAGTTGTGCAATAATTGTGTGCATTTATACTGTAGAATGTGAGTGAAGGGAAACGAGTACCGGTGTCAACCAATATTGGTTCCCTTGAAATATTTGTGTGTGCCCCCCCACCCCCCACATGCATGTGTGTGTGTGCGTGTGCGTGTGCGTGTGTGTGTGTGTGTCCTATTTCTCTGTAAATTAAAGACTTGTTTACAAATGAGGGTTTCTCACCCTGTCAGTGTGTCTCTGTGTGTCTGTCTGTGTCTATATCTCTGTGTGTGTCTGTCTCTGTCTCTGTATGTCTATGTCTCTGTCTCTGTGTCTGTCTGTCTGTGTGTGTCTATATCTCTGTGTGTGTCTGTCTGTCTGTCTGTCTGTGTGTATATCTCTGTGTGTGTTACTGATTTTGGTTTATTATTTTTTTCTTCAGATTAACGGATTGGCATCGACTGGATCTTACGTTTAGTGCGGACAGAAAGACAAGGCTGCCTCCCAGTCTCTCTTCACTGCCAGTTACGTCTACTAAACCAGTGCGCTCTTTAAACTGGGACCAGTAAACCTTACTCGCTGAGTCATTGCTTTTGCAATCTGAATTTTACATTCCAAAAGATGATTTTTACAAATTTAAAAAAAAATGTGAAGACGTCTTTAAATAGCTTTAAATAAAAATCTACACTGTTGGAAAATTAAAGTGTGTGGAAATTCATGATTTTTATTTTTTCTTTAAGTGACTTATAGCTGCTTAAAATAATTTCATACAGATGTCCTGCTTGGAAGTTGAATTAGCTCTCAGATGTCCAGTTTGTGAAAGATG
>CM072694.1:5896207-5931186 GCA_036884735.1 Huso huso | reverse complement strand
TCACTTTCGGTAGCGCTGATTTCGGTTACGTATTTGCTGTTCCATTTGCTGTTGGCTGTTTGGAACATTCAGGGGCCTGTATTCCTCTGCTTTTGCTGGGCTGAGCACAGACCCTGAATTTATTAAAAAAACAAAAGATGTAGATGTGATAGTTCTGTTGGGAGACTTAGCGGGTACAGGCGGCTCACACACTGCCCCTCAGGCTACAGGGAGGATGGAGCCCTTTATTAAACTGAGTACAGTCCGCCGGGTAGGGACCTGGGGGATTATAGTGGTACAGAGAGGCAGCTGGCCAGCACATCAGTTCAAACAGGGCCAGAAACACACACATGGCTCAAAATTAATAAGGAATAGCCCAATGTCAAAAATGACATATACCTGTGTGCAGTATACACCCCCTTCTGAATCCCCCTATTACGAAGAGTATTTTAACACCTCCACACAGAGATCGGCCATTTCAGGCCCAGGGAATGTGCTGCTCTGTGATTTCAACGCCTGGACAGGCTCAGAGCTGGACTGTATTAACACCAGGGAAACAGCCAGCCATTTGGACAGACCCTCTGTACCCTCACCCACCACAATCCAGAAACAACCCTGACCGCATGTGAAAAAAATGGGAGAGAATTAGCATCCTGTCAAGCCCCAGGTCTGTACATCGTTAATGGCAGGATCAGGGGACTCTTTAGGGGAGGTTCACGTATTGCTCAGCTCTTTGGACTAGTGTAGTCGACTATGCCATCACTTGACATGGACCCTCCTTTCTAAGTGCATTCACTGTCAGGCAACAACCCCTGTCGGACCACAATCAAAATCACTGTGTTCCTGAAAAAGAGAAGTCAGGCAAGCAACACACAAACACAGCCCAGTAAGCTGTACAATCTGAATCAAACATACAGATGGGCTCCAAACAGCACTGAGGAATATATCAAAGCAATCAGTTCCACTGGAAATAACTAACACCATTAACACTTTCCTCAACACTCTGTACCAACCTAATATGACAGGACTAAATCTGTCTGTTAATGACATCAATCAGATATTTGAAAAAGCAGCCATAATGGCAAATATTAAAAAGACCAAAAAGAAGATCAATCGGAAACAAAAACACACACAGTCATGGTTTGATGATGAATAAATCAATACGAACAAATCTAAGAAAATGATCTAATCAAAACACCATCAACCACAAGACACAGACTTACGGTGAGAGGTACTGTGAGACTCTAAAACACCACAAACACACCTCAAACAGAAAAAAAAAAAACAGTCATGGTTTGATGATGAATGTAAATCAAAACCAAATCTAAGAAAATGATCTAATCAAAAACCATCAACCAAAACACAGACTTACGTGAGGGGTAAAAACCCTCAAACAGAAAAACCAACACAAAACCCAGAATTGAAAAACAAAATCAGTTCTGGGAAATTGAACAATTTAAACCAACAAAATGGAAGAGTTTGGATAAAATTATTTTGAAAAAATTTTGAAAAAAGATATTCAACAAAAGATCTAACAGATAAACAAAATGAAACTAGAGAAAACTGAAATTACTTGAACAATCAATTAAAGATAACCAAAAACACAATTGATGTTCCAATCACCCCACAAGAATTAACTATGAAGCTGCAGGCACTGAAACCAGAAAGCTCATGGGCCCTGACAGCATCAGCACTGAGATGCTCAAACACAGCAGCCCTAAATTACAGGAGGCAATGCTTAAATTGTTCAACATGGTACTAAGTACTGGTTACTTCCTGACATCTGGAACCAAGGGCTTATATCCCAATTCACAAGAGTGGAGACAAATTGACCCCAACAACTACCGGGCATCTGTGTGAGCAGTAACCTGGGGAAGGTGTTCTGCAGTATCATTAACGCCCGGATACTGGCCTTCCCACTGAACACAATGTCCTGAGTAAGAGTCAAATTGGATTCCTACCAAATCATCGCACAACAGATCATATTTACACCCTACACCCCTAATAAACAAAACACGCACCAAAAAAAGTAAAGGCAAAATTTTCGCCTGCTTCATTGACTTTAAAAAGCATTTGATTCTATTTGGCATGAAGGTTTATATTACAGAATTCTTCAAAGTGGTGTAGGGGTAAAATCTATGATATAATAAAATCAATGTACACAGAAAACAAATGTGCAGTCAAAATTGGCAACAAAAGAACTGATTTTCTTCACAGGGCGGGGGTGAGGCAGGGCTGCAGTCTGAGTCCAACACTGTTCAATATTATATTAACGAGTTGGCTACGATGTTTGAGCAGTCTGCAGACCCCGGCCTACTCTACACGACACAGAAGTCAAGTTCCTGCTCACGCAGATGACCTGGTCCTGCTGTCGCCCACAGAGCAGGGGCTGCAGCAGAGCCTGTCACTGCTAGAGCAGTACTGTCACACCTGGGCCCTGGCAGTAAACTTTAAAAAGACCAAAATAATGATTTTTTCAAAAAGGCCAGAACTCAGGAAACAGATACCACTTCACCCTAAACAACACTACACTAGAACACACCTCAGACTACACTTACCTGGGCCTGACTATCAGGCGTCAGGGAGCTTTTACCCTAGCAGTGAATGCACTAAAGGAAAAAGCCAGAAGAGCTTTCTATGCCATCAAAGAAGATTCTATAAAATAAATATTCCTATCAAAATATGGCTAAAATTAATTGACAGTGTCATCCAGCCCATTGCGCTGTATGGTAGTGAGATATGGGGTCCACTCAGTCAACAGGACTACACTAAATGGGACAAACACCAATCGAAACCCCTGCATGCTGAACTCTACAAAACATCCTACAGGTGCAAAGAAAACACCAAATCATGCATGCAGGGCAGAATTAGGCCGTTACCCAACACTCATAAATATAAAGAAAAGAGCACTAAAGTTTTGGATGCACCTAAAGAAAAGTGAATCAGACTCCTCCAGTATGAGGCCATGCAACCCAAGAGCTCAGCCCTGAAAAGAGTCCTCTAAGCCAGCTGGCCCTGAAGCTCACTGCACTGAACCCAACTAATAATACTAAAACAAACCAGCTTCAGGGCACACTGCTTACCAGCCCCAATCAGAGTCAACCAAATTATAAAACTAACCAAAAACTGCTATCTGAAACATTGGGACACAGAAACAAAATTCAAAATAAACTGGATTGTTATCGGACCCTGAAAAGAGATTATACTGGCGGAGTATCTCTACTGTCAGAGATACAAAGCAGAGACAGATCCTGACCAAGTACAGGCTCAGTGACCACAGCCTGGCCATAGAGACAGGCAGACACCGCAGACCTGGCTTCCTAAAGAAGAAAGGCTCTGTGGTCACTGTGAGACAGGAGAGGTTGAGACAGAGATGCACTTCTTCTTCAATGTAAAAATACTCGGAAAATAGACAAACTTATTTTAAAAATTTGCAAATCCCTCCCAAACTTCCCAAACATGACCAACCCTGAAAAGTCCCAATCCTCCTGAGAGGAGAGAAGACAGCCCAACTAGCAGCCTAGTATGTGTCTGCATGTCACAGATTGAGGGACACACAATGAGAGTTTGCACAGACACACACACACACTTATGTATATACAGTATGTATGTTGTTGTGTATGTAGGCATGTATGTATTATGTAAATGCTTCTTGTCCTGATACATGTTTATTGTTAGTAGTGATATGTTTTTTGTTTTTTGTTTTTTTACTGTACTTTATAAATCAGTTTGTTTATAGCTATGTATTCATGATGCATTGTATATATACATGTCTGTATTGTATAATTGCTTTGGCAACACCTGCTATTGTAAGTCATGCCAATAAAGCACCATTGAATTGAATTGAATTGAATTGAGAGAGAGAGAGAGAGAGAGAGAAAAAACTACGTTAAAGTAAATTAATATAATAAGTGTTTGTTCTCACCGTGTTTGTTTGTCTCCGTGCACCGTTTGTTAAATGTTAGTTCGTTTTGTCTGTCTATTTATTTTGGCTTAAAGTGCCGTGTCCTGTTTTTGTGTTTAAAACCTTTTATTTTCTGTTCTGTTTATTAAATGCTGAGCGAAAGCATTCGCTCAGCTCCACCAAACTCCAAGTCTCTGTCTGATTATTTCCTGCTTCTGGTCTGACGCCACCCACTCCGGCCGTCTTTGTGACAGAAACACAAACCCATATTTGTGTATTCGTGTGAAATCTTTTGGTACTTTATCGTTTCGACAGTCCGACCTCGGGATCCATTCTCAAAACAAAACCACAGCACTTCTGTGCGCGTGTGTCCGTGGAATCTGACGTCACGTTCATAGGCAGCTTCTTCTTTGAGCAGCAGTGTGAACACACCCGCGCTGGGGGGCTCTGGCTCGGCTCGGCTCGGCTGGCTCGGGTGTGCTGGTGTGAAAAGGCTGAGATGTTTGGGCTCAGATCTTGTTCACGCCCGGTCACGGAAGAGCCTCCGTCAGTTTTTCTCACACTTTCAGTTTGTATTTGTTCTTCTCCCTCTGGGGATCGCCGTGATCTCACGGCTCATTGCGCATACTGGCGGTTTCCATGACAACAGAACACCGCTACAGTTCGAAATTCAAAACTGCTACAATTCCAACTGCGATTCCAAACTGCAGCTTGAGTTCATCCTGTCGATTTAAGAGACTTTACTGCACGAGGCGATCTCGGGGTTTAGTTAATATTTATATCAAGAAAATATTATTATTTCAAGATTCATTTTAATTGAGGTAAGAGGCTCAGCTTCTGCCTTTATCACCTTTCTTTCTTTCTTTCTTTCTTTCTTTCTTTTTTCTTTCTTTCTTTCATTCGTTCCTCTTTTCTCTTATATTATTTTACAATAATAATACTGCTCATAATAATAATAATAATAATGATCTCCTCTCTGCTCCACAGTTGATGTGACTCTGGACCCTGATACAGCACACCCCGAGCTCATCCTGTCTGCGCAGGGGAAACGAGTGAGAGATGGAGAGACATGGCAGGATCTCCCTGACACTCCAGAGAGATTTGATGGCTGGCCCTGTGTGCTGGGCAGGGAGTGCTTCACCTCGGAGAGACACTACTGGCAGGTGCAGGTGGGGGGGAATACACTCTGGAGATTAGGAGTCAGCAGAGAGTCTGCTGAGAGGAAGGAGGAGTTCAGCATGACCCCCCAGCAGGGTTACTGGACTGTGGAGTGGGATGGATATAGAGATGCGTTCAATGCTCTCAGTGACCCCCAGACCCCCCTCCCCCGGAGCCTGAAGCCCCAGAAGCTGGGGGTGTATCTGGATTATGAGGAAGGACGACTCTCCTTTTACAATGTGGAGACCAGATCTCACATCTACACTTTCACTGACATGGAGTTCAAGCCCAGTGAGAAACTCTATCCATTCTTCTGTACTTACAGTGATACAGACCTTGTGCTGGAGACCCCTGACCCTGACCCTGTCAGCGCTGCAGATTAAACACACATTGCTGTCTGAACCAGGAAACTATTCAAACAGCTCAGACAATCTCCTCTTCACTTTCACTGACACTCTCTGCACTCTTCTGGGCTGATGAGAAGAAATCCTCTCTTCCACCCTCTTACCTGAGCCCCCCTCTTTATTTCTCTACACCCCTTTCCTACTCTCCTGTCTCCCTCTCTCTTTCCGCTCCACCTCTCTCCATCTTTCTGTCCTCTCCCCTTCTCTCTGCCTCCCCTATGGCTCTCCCCTCCTTTCTCTCTCCCTTCCCTCTGATATGCTAATCCCCTCCCTTTCCCTCTCTCCCTCTCTCCTCCATCCTCTTTACTCTCCCTCTCTCCTCTCTCCTCCCTCTCTCCTTTCTCCTTCCTCTCTCCTCCCTCCCCCCTCTAATTTTGTACTGTGATATTTTGTAACAGCTGTAAGTCTCCCTGGATAAGAGCGTCTGCTAAGAAATAAATAATGATAAAACACTTTCTAGACAATAGATGAATGCATTATTTTCCATGTAATCAATATTTACACTGAAGCTGAGATGCTCCCTGAATATTATTCATTGCTAAACTCAGTGAACTGATTTCTGCTATTTTGATATGAATCTTCTGTTCTGTTTTTGTAGCGCATCTATTTTCTATCTTTCTTGATAAAATGTATAAAAGATATAACGGTGTTGTGTGATTTACTGCTCAATTGTTTACCTCGGCAATCTTGAACTCATAAAAAGAAAGACATTCATGACAGCAGAGTGCTGATTAAATGAGACCATTACACATATGAATGAATTGTATCCTTAAACTGGACATTTCAATTGTGATTCTTCCCACATAACTCTCAACAATAAGCCAAGCCTGTGAGCAGGGACCAGAGAGCTGGGGCTGTACTACAGATCCACACCGGGCTGAGGAGAGAGGGAGGGGGAGAGGAGGGAGGGGGGAGACAGGGGGGGCTGGGTACCACAGATCCACAGCTGAGGAGAGAGGGGAGGGGGAGAGGAGGGGCTGAGACAGCTGGGGCTGTACAGATCCACACCGCTGAGGAGAGAGGGGAGGGGAGAGGGAGGGGGGGGGAGACAGCTGGGTCTGTACTACAGATCCACACCCTGAGGAGAGAGGGAGGAGGGAGGGGGAGACAGCAGGGGGCTGCACCACAGATCCACACCGCTGGGGGAGAGGGGAGGGGAGAGGAGGGAGGGGAGACAGCTGGGGCTGCACCACAGATCCACACCGCTGAGAGAGAGGAGGGGAGGGAGGAGGGGAGACAGCTGGGGCTGTACCACAGATCCACACCGCTGGGAGAGGGGGGAGGGGAGAGGGGGGGGGAGACAGCTGGGGCTGTACTACAGATCCACACCACTGGTGAGAGAGGGGAGGGGGAGACAGCTGGGGCTGTACTACAGATCCACACCGCTGAGGAGAGAGGGGAGGGGGAGAGGGAGGGGGGAGACAGCTGGGGCTGTACTACAGATCCACACCGCTGGTGAGAGAGGGGAGGGGGGGAGGGAGGGGGAGACAGCTGGGGCTGTACTACAGATCCACACCGCTGAGGAGAGAGGGGAGGGGGAGAGGGAGGGAGGGGGAGACAGCTGGGGCTGTACTACAGATCCACACCGCTGAGGAGAGAGGGGAGGGGAGAGGGAGGGAGGGGAGACAGCTGGGGCTGTACTACAGATCCACACCTGTGAGGAGAGAGGGAGAGAGGGGGAGGGGGGGAGAGGAGGGAGGGGGGGAGGGGGAGGGGAGACAGCTGGGCTGTACTACAGATCCACACCACTTGAGGAGGGGGGAGGGGGGGGGGGGGGAGGGGGAGGGAGGGGGAGACAGCTGGGGCTGTACTACAGATCCACACCACTGAGGAGAGAGGGAGGGGAGAGGGAGGGAGGGGGAGACAGCTGGGGCTGTACCACAGATCCACACCGCTGAGGAGAGAGGGAGGGGGGGAGAGGGAGGGAGGGGAGACAGCTGGGGCTGTACCACAGATCCACACCGCTGAGGAGAGAGGGAGGGGAGAGGGAGGGGGGGGAGACAGCTGGGGCTGCACTACAGATCCACACCGCTGAGGAGAGAGGATTTTTTTAGTATGTCTAGGCTTGCCTGTTTAATAGTAATGGATGATATCTCTACTTTGTTTGAAACTCAGAGTGGGGATCTGTGGAGGATTGCAGGCCCTGTACACACTCCAGTTAGTTTACATCACCACCCTCCTCCTCAGAGCACAGAGTTACTTCCAGTCTGATTTAGAAATACTGAAAGAAACAGAACAGATTCAGTTCAGATGTGTTTAAATTGTCATTTTTATTCAGCATACATGGTAAATATGTTCACCTTGTATTTAAAACATCTGGGAGATTTTAAAAAAAAAAAAAAAGTAAGATCCAGTCGACGCCTAATCCGTTAATCTGAAGACAAAAAAATAATAAACCAATCAGTAACACACACAGAGATATATAGAGATATTTTGCCTTTCAAATATTTGTTCCCCCCTTATGTTTTTCTAACAGCCATCCTTCTTTGCATAGAAGTCTATATCGCTGCCCTTTCAACTGAACCCTAACCCTAAACTTGTACCCCCAGTCCCCTCGGACAGGTCCAGTCTCCCTGCAATAATACATGAGAACAGCCTGCAAGCATTCCTCACATTCACAAGCATTATACATGCAGAATTCACAGAGAAATAGGACACACACACACACACACACACGCACACACACACACACACACACACACACACACACACACACACACACACACACGCATGTGGGGGGGTGGGGGGGTACACACACAAATATTTCAAGGGAACCAATATTTCATTGACACCGGTACTCGTTTCCCTTCACTCACATTCTGCAGTATAATTGCGCACAATTACTGCACCAACTCCATCAACAGCAGCATTCTCTTTACTTTCCTATTTAACTGTGAGCCGTGATTGGAGCTCCACTGGATTATTCCATTTTAAATGAGGCGGGGGTGTATGCAAGGCTGTAACGAGCCTGTATCTTCAGTGGGTTAAATAAAAGTGCTTAGCAGCATCACTATTGCAACGTCTGCCTTTGCCTGATCGCTTGAGCCTCACCTTGACACAGACAGACAGACAGACAGACAGACAGAAAGAGAGAGAGAGAGAGAGAGAGAGAGACACACACACACACACACAGGCAGAGATAGACACACACCAGTTAAATTCAACAGCAATGTACAAAACTGACTGAAGACACCTCCAATGGCATTGCATGTACGTGGTACACGAGTTCTGCAAAGCCAATCATTCAGATGCATGTATTTAACCAGGACAGAGCCCTTGAGAGAGACATCTCATTCACAAGGGGGTCCCTGACAAGAAACAACATTATAAAAATCAGAGAGAGAGAGAGAGAGAGAGAGAGAGAGAGAGAGAGAGAGAGAGAGAGAGAGAAACAGGACAAGAACACTTCAAACAAAATAACCAACAAGTCAAACCGCTCCAGTGTTCATGATGCTGGTCACAGTCGCTATTTACAGGGTCTGCAGCCCTGCTCAGATTTAGAACACATCTTTCAGAGAGATTTAACAAGGGATTGTGAAGAGGCTGTTTGTATGTTTGAAGGTGAGGAGTCTTAGGACAGGGGTGCACAACTCTGGCCCTCGAGATCCATTCCAGTCCTGGTCTTTACTCCAGTCAGGTCCTAAATTGGTTAATTGCCTCTTAACAGCTTCAATTAACTATTTTAGAACCTGCCTGGAATGAAAACATTGACTGGAATGGATCTCGAGGGCCAGAGCTGTGCACCCCTGTCCTAGGAGGAGAAGCCCAATATACAAACAGCATCTCGGCTCATACTGGAGCTCAATTTAAGGATTTTGTCTCCTTTACAGACCGTCTCTTTTTGCCCTCCTCCACCCTGGCTCTTTTCAGTGAAGGGCTTGCACAGCCTGGAGGTTTCTGGCTTGCCTGCCCAGGCGGAGAGCGGAGGCCTGCAGAGCTCTCCCGTAGGAGAAGGTGAGCTGCCAGGGCTTGGGCAGGGGGCACTGGTTAATGGCGTTGAGATTGAGAGAGGCATCCTCCTCGCTCTGACCCCCGGAGAGGAAGCAGATACCTGGGAGGGAGGGAGAGACAGAATGAGAGCAGAGATACAGCATTTGTATTGAGTGTTTAATATGCTTTACCACACCTCTCTGTGCTTTTACAATGCCCCCTATGCTTTACCAGACCTCTCTGTGTTTACAATGCTTCCCTATGCTTTACCAGACCTCTGTGCTTTACAATGCTCCCTATGCTTTTCCCAGACCTCTCTGTGCTTTTTACAATGCTTCCCTATGCTTTACCACTACCTCTCTGTGCTTTACAACCAGACACACCTCTGTGTTTTATAATGCTTCCTATGCTTTTCCCAGACCTCTGTGCTTTACAATGCTTCCCATGTTTTTTACCAGACCTCTCTGTGCTTTACAATGCTTCCTATGCTTTTACCACACCTCTGTGCTTTACAATGCTTCCCTATGCTTTTACCAGACTCTCTGTGCTTTACAATGCCCCCTATGCTTTACCAGACCTCTGTGTTTTACAATGCTTCCCTATGCTTTACCACACCCTCTGTGCTTTACAACCAGTTTTACCTCACTGTGCTTTTACAATGCTTCCTATGCTTTACCACACCTCTCTGTGCTTTACAATGCTTCCCTATGCTTTACCAGACCTCTCTGTGCTTTACAATGCTTCCCTATGCTTTACCAGACCTCTCTGTGCTTTTACAATGCTTCCTATGCTTTACCCACCTCTGTGCTTTATAATGCTTCCCTATGCTTTTACCAGACCTCTGTGCTTTAATGCTTCCCAATGCTTCTCCCTATGCTTTACCACACCTCTCTGTGCTTTACAATAGACCTCTCTGTGCTTTACAATGCCCTATGCTTTTACCAGACCTCTGTGTTTTACAATGCTTCCCTATGCTTTACCAGACCTCTCTGCTTTTACAAATGCTTTTACCAGACCCTGTGCTTTTCAAGCTTCCCTATGCCCTCTGTGCTTTTTAATGCTTCCCATGCTTTACCACACCTCTCTGTGCTTTTTCCCTATGCTTTTATAATGCTTCCTGTGCTTTTACCAGACCTCAGACCTTCCTATGCTTTTACCACACCTCTGTGTTTTATAATGCTTCCCATGCTTTTACCACGTTCCCCTAGACCTCTCTGTGCTTTTACAATGCTTCCCTATGCTTTTTACCCAGACCTCTATGCTTTTTACAGACCTCTCTGTGCTTTTCATGCTTCCTATGCTTTACCAGACACCTCCTTTTCAATGTGCTTTTACAGACCTACTTTATAATGCTTCCTATGCTTTACCAGACCTCTGTGCTTTACAATGCTTTCAGACCCATGTTTTACCAATGCTTCCCTATGCTTTACACACCTCTCTGTGCTTTACAACTATGCTTTACGTACACCCCATGCTTTTTACAAGCTTCCCTATGCTTTACCCACCTCTCTGTGCTTTACAAATGCTTTACCACCTCTCTGTTTTTACAATGCTTCCCTATGCTTTACCAGACCTCTCTGTGCTTTTACAATGCTTCCCTATGCTTTACCAGACCTCTCTGTGCTTTACAATGCTTCCTATGCTTTACCACACCTCTCTGTGCTTTACAATGCTTCCCTATGCTTTTACCACACCTCTCTGTGCTTTTAATGCTTCCTATGCTTTTACACACCTCTCTGTGCTTTAATGCTTCCTATGTTTTACCAGACCTCTCTGTGCCAGCTTCCTATGCCTCTCTGTGCTTTTACAATGCTTCTGTGCTTTCATGCTTTACCAGACCTCTGTGCTTTTACAATGCTTCCTATGCTTTTTACCAGACCTCTCTCCCTATGCTTTACCAGACCTCTCTGTGCTTTACAATGCTTCCCATGCTTTCCCAGACCTCTGTGCTTTACAATGCTTCCCTATGCTTTCACCAGACCACTGTGCTTTACAATGCTTTTTACACCTCTCTGTGCTTTACAATGCTCCCCTATGCTTTACCAGACCCTCTGTGCTTTTACAATGCTTCCCTATGCTTTACCACACCTCTCTGTGCTTTTACAACCTTTTACCAGACCTCTCTGTGCTTTTACAATGCTTCCTATGCTTTACCACACCTCTGTGCTTTTACAATGCTTCCTATGCTTTACCACACACCTCTCTGTGCTTTTACAATGCTTACTAGACCTCTGTGCTTTATAATGCTTCCCTATGCTTTACCACACTCTCTGTGCTTTACCTTCCCTGCTTTACCAGACCTCTCTGTGCTTTTACAATGCTTCCTATGCTTTACCAGACCTCTGTGCTTTACAATGCTTCCTATGCTTTACCAGACCTCTCTGTGCTTTTACAATGCTTCCCCTTTACCAGACCTCTCTGTGCTTTACCAATGCCCCCAATGCTATTTACCAGACCTCTCTGTGCTTTACAATGCTTCCCTGTGCTTTTCCAGACCTCTCTGTGCTTTACAATGCTTCCCCTTTTCCAGATGCTTTTAACCACACCAGTCCTCTGTGCTTTACAATGCTTCCCTATGCTTTACCAGACCTCTCTGTGCTTTACAATGCTTCCCTATGCTTTACCAGACCTCTCTGTGCTTTTATAATGCTTCCTATGCTTTTACCAGACCTCTGTGCTTTACAATGCCCCCTATGCTTTACCAGACCTCTCTGTGCTTTACAATGCTTCCTTTACCAGACCTCTCTGTGCTTTACAATGCTTCCATGTGCTTTTACCACCCTCTGTGCTTTACAATGCTTCCATGTGCTTTTACCAGACCTCTGTGCTTTTACAATGCTCCCTATGCTTTCCCAGGCCTCTGTGTTTTTACAATGCTTCGCTATGCTTTACCAGACCTCTGTGCTTTACAATGCTTCCCTATGCTTCCCAGACCTCTGTGCTTTTACAATGCTTCCCTATGCTTTCCCAGACCTCTCTGTGCTTTACAATGCTTCCCTATGCTTTACCAGACCTCACTGTGCTTTACAATGCTTCCCTGTGCTTTTCCAGACCTCTGTGCTTTTATAAATGCTACCAGATCTCTGTGCTTTTACAATGCTTCCCTTACCAGACCAGCTTCCCTATGCTTTCCCAGACCTCACTGTGCTTTACAATGCTTCCCATAATGCTTTTTTACCAGACCTCTCTGTGCTTTACAATGCTTCCTGTGCTTTACCAGCCCTCATGTTTTACAATGCTTCCATATGCCCTCTCTGTGCTTTATAATGCTTCCTATGCTTTTACCAGACCTCTCTGTGCTTTTACAATGCTTCCCTATGTTTTACCAGACCTCTGTGCTTTACAATGCTTCCCTATGCTTTTACCAGACCTCTCTGTGCTTTACAATGCTTCCTATGCTTTACCAGCCCCTCACTGTGCTTCCATATGTTTACCAGACCTCTCTGTGCTTCCCTATGCTTTACAGATGCTTCCTATGCTTTACCACACCTCTCTGTGCTTTTACAATGCTTCCTATGCTTTATGCTTTTCCAGACTTTACCAGACCTCTCTGTGCTTTACAATGCTTCCTATGTTTTACCCACCCCTCTTTACAATGCTTCCTATGCTTTACCTCTCTGTGCAATGCTTCCCTATGCTTTACCACACCTCTCTGTGCTTTACAATGCTTCCCTATGCTTTACCAGACCTCTCTGTGCTTTACAATGCTTCCCTATGCTTTACCAGACCTCTCTGCGCTTTACAATTGTAGCAGGTAGGACTACTGCTAACTTAATTGTGTGTTAATTGTAACTCATTGACTTCCCCTTATAAAAGCTGTGTTCGTTGTTGCTCTTGACCGCAGCGCTGTTTCTGATCAGGACTGCCAGCATACGTCACGCGTGTTAATGCCTCCACAGAAGGGAAACTCCACGTCGTTTGCGTTTCTTCTCAGTGTGATCTTTTCCGTTGTGTTTTTAATGTGTTGTTTTGCTGGTTGCGTGGTCAGGTTCGTTGTTTTAACCTCCTCAGGGTGACCTGGTGTAACTCCTCCTTTGAGTGGCCACAGCAAGAGCTCACCAGGGTAACGCAACCGGAAGTCTTGTTTCTCACGGAATCATGTTTTCGTGGAGTGCCTGACATGATTTCTTTTCTGTATCTCAGGAGTGCGCACAGCCAATGTTTCTTGTATGTTCTTTTTTGTTCCGGTTTCTTAGACGTTTTTTTTATTTTGCTCTCTGCTGCTTTAATTCCAGTTTTCCAGCACGTTCATCATGCAGTTTGCTGTGTGTTTGTAGTGTTATCTAGCGCTTTGTTTACAGCTTCGCTTTGTGCTCATACCATTGGTATAGTAAACTGTAGATTCTACCGTGTTGCAGTATTAATACCAACAGAGTCATGACTTGTTTTGTGTGTATAATTTAATCAAGTCTCCCTGTGCCTCTGCCAGCGCTGTAGGATATTTCGGAGGGGTGAGTCTTGTTTGGTTTGCTGTGATTTTATATTTTGTGTTTCGCGTTCATTTGAGAATTGATATTTGTTTTGCGTGAACTTCATGTATATTTCACCAGATTGACTGCGAGTTATTTTCTGTTGATGCACATTTGATTTTCTTTGATACACTAATAATTGTATTTCTTTCTTTTAGTCCTCCCCTCCTATGTGAGTACATGCTGGGAGAGGTTTACATACAACCAAGACGTTTCTGATTGCTGCTCTACTGTATCTCCCTGCTTGAGATTTTTTTAGTATTATAATGACCATCTATCACATATCAGTAGAAGCTTTATTCGTTGAGAGCCATCTTGTGGTGGTTTCCAGTATTGCAGCTATCATTCATTCATTCATTCATTCATTTTTTTTTTACATATATTATACCGTACTACTTCAATTTGCGCCGCGGCGTTTATTTTAAATTGATTAAAATGACTGCGGCCCTTAAACGAGGGCGTCCTTTATTAATAATACTATGCTTTACAAACGCTGCAATATTTGATTAAATGATTTAAGGCATTTTAGAAGCAGCGCCATGAGTATGGAGGATAATTTGTGCCATAATTAAATAAATAAACGAAATAAATAAATAAACTAAATAAATAAATACATAAATAAGTAGAAACTGAAATATATTTAATAATTTATCTATTTATTTATTTATTTTTTTTTTTATTTATTTATTTATTTCGTCTTTTCATTTTGGCACAATCTTTTTGAGCTACCGTCAATCATGCTCGATGGACGGGACAGTAAGTGACTCGCTGATCTCCTATCTTTGCCTGGTGTAGTGGTGCGGAGAGGCGTGCAGTCAGGGCTGCAGTTTCAATGCTGTGAATATTCCATACGTTACAAATGTGTGCAATATGACTTATAGGAGTCTATCCTAGAAAAGATTAGGGAGCTTTTAATTCCAGTTGAATGTGGGTCGGTAAATGACGACTTTTTTTTTGTATCGAGAAAATTGGCTGTTGGAAAGTATAGGGCAGATATTGGCATGTACTGATGAAAATATTGATGAAGGTGCCAGAACTAACTTGCAGATAATTCACCATCAAATTCTACGCAGTACCAGTGACGACAGTATAGCAGAAGAGTCCGCAGCGTTAGGCCAAACTGGGACGGGAAAATCTGGACGTCCCAAGATATTTTTACAAAGGGAGTCCTCTCCGCACTATTGATGTGCAGTTCACGAATGAATCGTTCTTTTTGAAGGACTCACTCAGGTGAACGATGGGAATCGGATCAGAGTCCCCATTGAATCGGTTCTTTTGATTCACCCCATGAACGAGCTGCGTGGCGCACAGGAGTCGAGTTACCAGCCTATCAGAACTCATGAAGTGATTCCTTACCTCTCGAGTCTGGCTGATTTGTTCTTTGTAACAAGGAAACCGGGTTGTCTCTCAACTCGTTGAGTGTTATGAAACTGAAGACCGTATGTGCCATGCTGGATCCAAATTCCCGCTTACTTAGTGCATGATAAGAACTCTGTGTGAGCCAAAATGGCGCCAGTTACATCCTCCAGACCAGAGCTATGTATCTATGATCCAGACGGGGTGAACTTTCTAGAGAGCTGCATCACGCTGTCAGAAACTCAGATTACAAGTTTGTGCACCAGAATTATTATTTTTCTTACAGTTCTTCTTAGTTTACTGTGTACGTAACCTTGTGTAAGTCTGCCAAACAAATAAATAATGAAATGAATCACTACTAGTTGTAGCCTCTGTGTGTTTGTTATTTTTTATACACATACAAAATTAATCATGTCTATAGTTAACTATTTTGCACAAATTATGATTAATACTTCTAAGTCATCTTGAGTAAAGTCAGCCAAATTACTAAATAATAATAATAATAATAATAATAATAATAATTGACATACACACCTCATTTCCAAAATAAATAAATACAAACATCTACTGGTATTGTAACGTTATTGTACCCAAGGCTTAATTATATAACTTGTGATTACATATTTGACCTTGAGGAATGAATGTATTTTATACATGACGATTTACAACTACGGTTAAATATTTTATAATTTAATAATGACGGCGATTCCCCTAGTCCACACGGTGACACGTAGTATCAGCTACGATACAACAACCTTTTAGGAGGATATTGCACATTCTAATGGATGACGCACTTAAACGTCTATTATATTTTACATTATTAAATATACATTTTGTAAATGTTATTTTACAGTGGTAAATACAAAATATATACACGTTTAAACTTTGCATATAAAATGTACATGTTGCGCTTATGGGTGTGCTTCAACGTGTGTTTGATCACATGACTAATCCCTAAAGGTTTACTGGATAGAAGAGGAATTGGGAAACAGCGTTTTGCTCTGTGCTGAATAAATACACTATGTAACACAATTTTTGTTCCTGGGTAGTAAGTGTTATTTCCTAATTGCTTATGCCTCAAAAGTATAGAAAATGGCTATTATTCCCCACAAACTTTGCTTTTGTGACCAGGAGTGATATTTTGAAATTTACCTATTTCCAATGAGAAAACGGCGAATTTGTGTCTTTTTGTTCACATAAAGTCAGAAAAAAACAATATGAATCCAAATTAACATGTATTTATACTAAAGTAATAGAAAAATGACTACAAAGATTTAGAAGTGAGTAGTTTTTCGAGATTTACGATTATACTGTAAATCACTTTCACGAATCAGCCCCAAATGTAGTCTCCCATCATGTTCTCGTTATACTGTCCTTCATTGACAGCTCATCCAGGAGCCTCAAAGCCGTGCTGCTCCATAATGGTAACAAGTACCCGTCTTCCCCTGGCTCACTCGGTGCACCTCAAAGAGGATTACAACAGCATCAAGACCTTGCTGGACGCCTTGAAGTATGATGAGTACGACTGCGACCCCGGAAGGTGCTGATGCCACCACTGCACATCAAATTGGGCCTTATGAAACAATTTGTCAGAGCTCTAGATAAGGAGTTGGCAGCCTCAAGTACCTTCAAGACTTCTTCCCTAAGCTGTCTGAGGCAAAGGTCAAAGCCGGTGTCTTCGCCGGACCACAGATAAAGAAGATCCTGGAGTGCAATGAACCCCAAGAAGCTCACTAGTAAGGAGAAAGCGGCTTGAACAGCTTTGTCGCAGTGGTTCGGGGCTTCCTGGGCAATCACAAGGCCGAAAACTATGTGGAGCTGGTTGAGACTCTGGTGAAGAACTACGGCACAATGGGCTGTAGGATGTCCTCAAAGTCCATATCCTTGATGCTCATCTTGATAAATTCAAGGAGAACATGGGAGCGTACTCGGGAGGAGCAAGGCGAAAGCTTCCACCAGGATATACTGGACTTTGAACGCTACCAAGGACAGTATAACGAGAACATGATGGGAGACTACATTTGGGGGCTGATTCGTGAAAGTGATTTACAGTATAATCGTAAATCTCAAAAAAACTACTCACTTCTAAATCTTTTGTAGTCATTTTTGTATTACTTAGTATAAATACATGTTAATTTGGATTCATATGTTGTTTTCTTCTGACTTTATGTGAACGAAAAGACACAATTCGCCTGCTTTTCTCATTGGAAATAGGTAAATTTCAAAAATATCACTGTCCTGGTCACAAAAGCAAAGTTTGTGGGGAATAATAGCCATTTTCTATACTTTTGAGGCATAAGCAATTAGGAAATAACACTTACTACCCAGGAACCAAAAAAAAAAAATTGTTACACGGTGTTATTAGAATCAAATTATTTTTCAGCCATTTAATGTAAATATAACCACCTCTCCTGGTTGTTTTCTTCAGTGTGTAAAGGATTGTATGTTTGTTTTGCATGCCTGAGAGAAGGCAAAAAGACAAACCATACCCTGTAGTGAATGATTTGCAAGTTGGGTTCCTAAATCACATCGTTAAGAATAGTATTTACTTTTTCAGGTGTTGTGGACTGTATAGCTCCAATCCACAACATTGGTTTTGACAATTATCATACGTAGATTTGTCACGGCGCTCAGGCCGCGACTAGCCAAGCAAATGACTACACCAGCATGGGAGTTACCCGTACAGATAATTAGGTCATACAATTCAGTAACAAAACTGTGCAGTTCAGAACCACAAAAGTCAGAAATGTGCACGCAACCTTAACTCACCCCTATATGCTTGTGCGTCGCATCAGATATGATGTCATACATGACCTCAGTAATGACATCAGCAATGACATCAAGGTTGACATGCCTAATCACATGACAGATGCTCCAGCAAGACTGTCCAGAAGGACATTACCTGGGTGTGTTTGTTGGTCTGCACAATATGGTGCAGTCAGCTGCTCTTAGGACCTCATATGACAATAACGAGACAAAGAAGCAGAGTTTGGTCCTCATTCTCCATGGCACTGTTCTAGAAAAACAAGGTATCCTCTTACTGAATGAGTAACATATTCAAATGTATTTGGGAAACCAATGGTCCTGGAAGGACATGTGGCAATGCCATATTGCAGTTCAGTATTGGCATCGTGGCAAGTTTGCCTGCTTTTGCATTGGAAGTAACAGCAGTAATTATGCAACACATATATCACATCTACAGACAATAGTGCAAAGAGTGGCCTGAGTGAAAGTGAGAGCAATGAAAGTGTCTTGTTATTATTACTATTATTATTTATTTCTTAGCAGACGTCCTTATCCAGGGCGACTTACAATTGTTACAAGATTTCACATTATACAGATATCACATGATTATACATTATTATACAGATATCACATGATTATACATTATTATACAGATATCACATGATTATACATTATTATACAGATATCACATGATTATACATTATTATACAGATATCACATGATTATACATTATTATACAGATATCACATTATTATACATTATTATACAGATATCACATGATTATACATTATTATACAGATATCACATTATTATACATTATTATACAGATATCACATGATTATACATTATTATACAGATATCACATTATTATACATTATTACAGATATCACATGATTATACATTATTATACAGATATCACATGATTATACATTATTATACAGATATCACATGATTATACATTATTATACAGATATCACATGATTATACATTATTATACAGATATCACATTATTATACATTATTATACAGATATCACATGATTATACATTATTATACAGATATCACATTATTATACATTATTATACAGATATCACATGATTATACATTATTATACAGATATCACATGATTATACATTATATATACAGAGATTATTATTATTATACATTATTATACAGATATCACATGATTATACATTATTATACAGATATCACATTATTATACATTATTATACAGATATCACATGATTATACATTATTATACAGATATCACATTATTATACATTATTATACAGAGATCACATTATTATACATTATTATACAGATATCACATGATTATACATTATTATACAGATATCACATTGTTCTGTCTATGATTGTGTCGACGCTGGCAGAGTGTATACTAGTTAGCAATGCTATGCAAATGCAGCAATGTAAGCAAAGCAGGTATGTATGGCAGACAGTATCAACAGTGTAATCCAAACTGTAGTATTGCGAGTATCTCTACAGAGACCTGTTCCTGGACAGAGCAGCAATTTTCAACTTATTTCCAAATGAGCCATTTCCCAGAAATGTGTTTATTAGTCTCACTTTTATTGTGTCTGCAATGATACAATGTGTAAGGAAATTTGAAAGTCCATAGTAATACATTGTTATGTATGGTACATTCAATGGAGAGATATTGAGCACAGAGTTTAGGTGGGGTATTTTGGAATGCAGTTTGACTAGATTGAGAGCAGATATGACCATTTATGGGCATTTGTGTGGGGGGGTTACAGCTCTGCTCTGCTTGAGAACTGGCTTGAGGGTGACTTTTCTGGCCATAGGGTGAGAAATATTATTTTTGGCGAGCGGCTTCAGTTTGAAGTGACACACCTCTAATGACGAGAGAGAGAGAGAGAGAGAGAGAGAGAGAGAGAGAGAGAGAGAGAGAGAGAGAGAGAGAGAGAGAGAGAGAGAAATTCAGTGCTTGGCAAATGGGAGAAGGCAAAATCCTCACCTAGAAAAAATGTAGAACTGGAATGCAGCTAGATTTGAGCCTAATACCATATATTCTACTCCTGCATGTAACATACAAAATGCACAGGTGCTGTGATGCATTTATGGATGAACAGAGAATTATTTTCTGGGCAATAGAATACCCCGAAATATCTACTATGCAGATTCTGGTCATGATTTAAAAAGTCACTGCCTTCTATGTGATAAAATATGGAAAGAAGGTACATTACGCCTTGATTTAGTCGTGGCCTCTGAAGGCATGCTTTTAAAACAAGAAGAATAATAGTAGTCATTGACATTAATGAAAAAGACGTGGAATAGCTGACACAGATTTATTATTGTGGTGTACATTTGAACAGTTTCACTTCATCGTTCTCCGTATGGACACATCACCTCAGAATATTATAAGTAAATGTTCTGTATTTTGTTTAAATAAAAATGAGAATTTTTTATGCAAAAGTTGAAATGTGTTTTTATTTAAAGGTGTAGTGCCCCATAAAGTGCTTACCATTTAAGCTCATGTTGAAAATAGTCCTGGGAAACTGGGCTAGCACAGGTATTTTAGTTGCTCCTGAGTGAAAGTAATATTAACGTGTTTTGAGTGGAAAACCTTTGTTAAATTGATACTCGTGTTATCATGAAGCAGATTTAAAAGAGCTTATTGTGAAGAAGAGGCCTGAATAATATTATGTATTTCTTAGCAGACGCCCTTATCCAGGGCGACTTACAATTGTTACAAGATATCACATTATTTTTACATACAATTACCCATTTATACAGTTGGGTTTTTACTGGAGCAATCTAGGTAAAATACCTTGCTCAAGGGTACAGCAGCAGTGTCCCCACCTGGGATTGAACCCACGACCGGTCAAGAGTCCAGAGCCCTAACCACTACTCCACACTGCTGCCCAATTAATTGCTATGAAATGGGTGTCTATTTCCATCATTGAATTGTTAAATGTTTTACAGATATGGCTGACAGATGACAAGGGGGTGAGTGTCTCCTGGGGCTGTGCTCTCACTGTTCACTGTGTGTTGTCAGGGGCAATGTTTGCTGCTGTGAGACTGTGCTGTGTATCTCCGATGGTTGATCCAGGCCCAGGTGGTCTGTGCCTCCTGGGGCTGTGCTCTCACTCTTCAGTGCTGTCTGTGTGTTTTCAGGGCAATGCTTGTTGTCGAGGGGCTGTTAATCTTAATTTATTCACTGTTTTCTTTTTCTGTTTTTGATTTTTCGGTTTCTGCCAGATTTTAAAGGACCAGGAATTTTTGTTCAAAATATCTCAGACTGGCCTCACTGCCCTGCACCATGATCGTACCATTTTGATATATATTTATTGTAAGCACTGTGCTTCCAGGGTCCAATTCCTCAGATATTAGCATCTGTCTGCCTTTACCGATGCCTCCTTTTCTGATGTGGCTATACTGTGTGCAGATTGCTGCGTGCCAGGCCCTGGTGTATTCTGTGTTGAACAGCAGGTTGGTCGTTACAGTCCTGTCTCTAATCTGGGAGCAGTCTGCAATGAAAGTCTGGGCTCTCTCTCAGCATGCTGTCTTTTTTTAGCTGTAAATGTTCTCCAATTGTTTATGTTCTCCAATTGTTAAATATTATTTATTTCATTCTAAGGCAATTAAATAGGTTTTTGTATTTAAGAGCTCTCTCTCTCTCTCTCTCTCTCTCTCTCTCTCTCTCTCTCTCTCTCTCTCGAGAGTGTGTGGAGTGAGTGGGTGGAGTTTTGGAAGGTGTGTGTCGAGAGGTCGAGGTTTGGTTTTCTTCTCTTTTCTATTTTGTACTGTTTTTTCCCGTTTTCAAACAGTTTTACAAAGTTTATTTTTCATTTTAAAAGTGTAGTTATGGGAGGTGTTTTTTTTGGTGTCGGCTTTTGGGTCGAAATGGCCACTCCGGGAGACTAACCCTGAACTACGCCTTTGAAAAAATTAACTAGGAGACATGGAGTTCAAATTTCCCGGAGCAGTTCTGCCCCTTGGAGAGGTGTGTGTTGGCAGTTGGGGAGATAGCTGATGTGAGAATGTCAAATCGGCTTCATGCATGAATGGAGCTATTGTCATTTTTCTCAAAACAACGGAGCTAGTACAGAAAGTAGTTGAGAATGGGGTTGTGTTAAACGACACGTTCACGCCAGTGCTGCCGCTAGCAGGCCCGCCTCGAAGATCACCATTTGAATGTGCTGCCGTTTATCGAAATGAGATTCTGGAGAGGGAACTGGCGAGATATGGGCAGGTAATGTCCGGGATTAAAAGGATTCCTCTGGGGCTCTCTCTGCCAGATTAGACCATTTTACTGTTTTAAACACATTTTAGCACTGTAAAGTCATGTTTTATCACCCCTACTGGTTTGTCTGATCACTGTGTTTTTAGTAGTAACTGTTTTAACTGCAGTTAGAACATTCCTGGCATTTTAAAGTTTAAAATGATGATTTTAAAACCTGTTTTAATTTTTTTTTTCTGGCAGCCTTGGAGAAGGCAAAAGGCCAGTTTTAGGCACCCTGACACAGTGGTGGGATGGGGGAGGAGGCAGATTCGCCAGCTCTATCAGCAGTACACTGTGAGGGTGGTGACAAGGGCATCAATGAGTCAATGAGATCTTTGGAGAAGGACATTCTGGAGCTTCAGCAGGCTCTAGAGTCCACATCAAATAGTAGGCTTGTTGAGGATCTCAAAGGAAAAAAAGGTTACTCATTGACCCTGGAGACAAAAAAAGCACAGGGCTAACAAGATCAAGGTTCCAGAGTGCCGCAGGGGGACGCCCCCAACCAAATATTTCTTCAGCCTGGAGAAAAACAGGGACAAAGCAAGCTGATCCACTGCCACGCAGGAGGATGGGAGGGAGCTGCAGGAGCCAGGGAGAGATCCGCAGAGGAGAGCTGTGCAGTTTTACACAGAGCTGTTCTCCAGTCAGGTAGGAGGAGAAGACACAGCTAACACACAAATTGGAGAAAAGGTCTGCCACAGGTCCTTGAAGAGGAAGGAAGGGGCTGGAGAGAGCACTCTCTCTGCAGGAGCTCTCCACTGCCCTCAGTGGATTGAACAACGGAAAGATCCTGGCATAGACGGCCTGCCCACAGAGTTCTATAAAACGCTCTGGAGTGAACTCGGGAGGACTCTCATGGGTTTACAATGAAAGCCTGGCCAAAGGAGAGCTCCCACTTAGCTGCAGGACGGCTGTGGTAACGCTGCTGCCAAAAAAGGGGGACCTGTGTGAGATAAAGAACTGGAGACCTGTCTCACTGTTATGTTTGGACTACAAGTTGCTGTTGAAGACCCTGGCCAGTCGGCTGAGGGATGTCCTGGGCTCAGTGATACACTCAGACCAGACCTACTGTGTGCCCGGCAGGTCAATCTTTGACAACATATTTTTGATTCGGGACATTTTGGAAGTCTCCAAGATATTTGGCTTAAACACTGGTCTGATTTCACTGGATCAGGAAAAGGCTTTTGACCGGGTTGAGCACCAGTATTTGTGGAGGACCATGCAGGCCTTCAGGTTCGGCCCTGTCTTCATAGCCATGACTCAGGTGCTCTATCGTGACATTCACAGTGTACTGAAGATAAATGGTGGGCTAAGTGCTCCTTTCAGAGTACAGAGGGGGTTAGACAGGGCTGTGCACTGTCAGGCATGTTGTACTCCCTGGCCATCGAACCCCTGCTCCAAGAACTGCGCCGAGGGATCAGTGGACTGTCTATACCGCACTGCCCGGCCCCCTGTCACAGTGTCAGCGCACGCTGATGACCTCGTGGTGATGGTCAAGGGGGAGCAGGACATCAAGACACTGCACAGCACCCTTGTAGACTTTGAGACATTGTCCTCAGCCAAGGTGAACTGGAATAAAAGCTGTGCACTGCTGCTGGGGCAGTGGGGGATCTGGCGGACCCCAGCGCTGCCTGGAGGGCTTCAATGGAGCAGGGGAGGATTCAAGTACTTGGGGTGCACCTGGGGAACGACATCAGCGAGATAAAGAACTGGGACGGGGTGCTGGAGGAGTGAAGGGGCGACTGGGCAGGTGGCGCTGGCTGCCCCACAGCTGTCCCACAGAGGCAGAGCTCTGATTATTAACAACCTGGTGGCATCCACACTGTGGCACCGGGCTGGTGTGTTTGGAACCACCACAGGGGCTGCTGGAAGAGGTGCAGAAGGTGATGCTGGATTTCTTCTGGGACGGGTTGCACTGGCTAAGGAAAGGAGTGCTGTACCTGCCAAGGGAGAAAGGAGGTCAGGGTGTGATGGATGTGAGCAGCCGGGTCTCAGCTTTCCGACTGCAGTAGGTCCAGCGGCTGCTATATGGACCTGACTCACTGTCCTGGAGACTGCTGGCCTGCACCCTGCTGAGGACAGCAGGAGCGCTACAGCTGGATAAGCACCTGTTCCTAGTGGATTCCAGCCAGGTGGACCTGTCATCGATCCCCATTTTCTACAGGAGCATGTTGAGGGCCTGGCGCCTTTTGAGGGTTGAGAGGGGAGGATGGCCCCACTTTGCATTGGCTTCTGGAAGAGCCAATTGTAAACAACCCGCCCTTGCTCCTCCAAGCACTGATGCCCCTGCATTGAACCACCAGCTAATCAGAGCTCGCCTCACGAAGTTGCGCGCCACCTGCTGGACCTGCGGCAGGGCTGCTGGCTGAGTGCGGAAAGGCTGAGTGCTGAGCTGGGAGTGCACTCAGTATGAAGAGTGGAGAGGTTTTTGAGCCAGCTCAGATCCGCTTTGTTCCCCGGAGGGACGGCTCTTCTGAAAGAGTTGTTCCAGGGACACCCTCTCCTGATATCCCGCCCCTGTTCCCAGGCTTTGCAGTGTCTCCTGCTTTCATGGAAGAAGTGGGGCCTCAGGGGCGCTACTGGAAGCAGAGGGGTTGAGGGAGGCTTGTCTCAACATGGAGGGCAAAGCCCTGTACAGAGTTTGCGTGCTTGTTAAACATCAGACCCAGCTAACCACACTCCCTGACACACCCTGGAAAGCCAGGCTGGAAGAGGAGGAGAGTACAGTGCCAGCCTGGAGCAGCTTGTATAAACCCCTCAATAAGAGAGCTGGGGATCTGCAGTGGAGGGTTTTACACATGATTGTTGCTGTCAATGCTTTTATCAGCATTATTAACCCCGGCGTGTCTGATTCCTGTCCATTTTGTGCTCAGAGGGAGACCGTGTTTCATTGTTTTAGCGCATGCTCCCGATTAGCACCCATTTTTAGTCTTTTAGCTCAGTTTTTTACTGCTTTCAATTTAAATTTTAACATCACAGTTTTTATTTTTGGAAATGGGTATAGGAAGAAAACAAAAAGAATTGATCAGATTGTGAACTTCCTGGTGGGGCAGGCTAAGCTGGCTATTTATAAGAGTAGGAAGAACAGAGTGGAGAGGGAGGGGAGTGAGGATGTGCTGAGCATGTTTAAGATACTGGTGAAATGTAGGCTGAAAGGAGATTATGAGTTTTATAAAGTGTTGAAAGATCTTGGAAAATTTGAGGAATTGTGGTGTGTAAATGAGGTGCTGTGTGAATTAGAAGGAGTAAACTTACATATTAATTTTTAACATAAAGGATGGAAAAGAGGATCTGTGTTTTCATTTTTGCATGGTGGTGGGGGAAAATAATTGTGGTTGTTTTTTGTCTTTGAAAAAAAAAAAAATATATATATATATATATATATATATATATATATATATATACAGTATATGTATTAATGTATTGTTTTAATAATTAATTTAAAATAAAGGAAATTGAAAAGTGAAAAGTCTCGTTCTCCTCTTTCTCTCTTGTTCTCTCTCTAGTTCAAAAGTTCCTCTCTTTCTCTCAATCCCTCTTTCTCTCTTGTTCCTCTCTTTCTCTCTCGTTCCCCTCTTTCTCTCGTTTCCTCTCTTTTCTCTCTCAATCCCCTCTTTCTCTCTCGTTCCTCTCTTTCTTTCATTTCTCTCGTTCCCTATCACTCCCCTCTTTCTCTCGTTCTCCTCTTTCTCTCTTCCTCTTTTCTCTCTCGTTCCCCTCTTTCTCTCTCCTCCCCTTTCTCTCGTTCCTCTCTTCTCATTCCCTTTCCATATCACTCCTCTTTCTCTCTCGTTCCTCTCTTTCTCTATCACTCCCCTCTTTCTCTCTCGTTACCCTCTCTCTCTCATTTCTCTCTTTCCCTATCACTCCCCTCTTTCTCTCTCGTTCCTCTCTTTCTCTCTCCTCTCTTTCTCTCTCGTTCCTCTCTCCCTATCCTCCCTCTTTCTCTCTCGTTCCCCTCTTTCTCTCATTTCTCTCTTTCCCTATCCCCTCTTTTCTCTCGTTCCTCTTTCTCTATCCTCCCCTCTTTCTCTCTCGTTACCCCTCTCTCGTTCCCCCTTTTTCTAGATTCATTCTCTCTTTCTCTCTCGTTTCCTCTTTCTCTATCTCCTCCCCTCCTTCTCTCTCGTTCTCTCTTTCTCTATCCTCCCCTCTTTTCTCTCGTTCCCCTCTTTCTCTCTCATTCCTTTCTTTTATCACTCCCTCTTTTCTCTCGTTCTCTCTTTCTCTATCTCCCCTCTTTCCCTCTCTCTCATTTCTCTTTCTCTCATTTCCCTCTTTCTCTATCGTTCCTCTCTTTCTCTCTCTCTCTTTACTCTCTTTCCTATCTTCCCTCTTCTCTCTAGTTCCCCTCTTTCTCTCATTCCTCTCTTTCTCTATCCTCCCCTTTCTCTCTCTCTCTTCCTATCACTCTCTTCGTTCCCTCTCTATCACTTACCCTCTCTCGTTCCCCTCTTTCTCTAGATTCCTCTCTTTTCTCTCGTTCCTCTCTTTCTCTCTCTCCTCTTTCCTTCTCTCTCCTTCTCTCTTTCTCTTTCACTCCCCTCTTTCTCTCGTTCTCTCTTTCTCTATCACTCCCTCTTTCTCTCGTTACCCTCTCTCTCATTTCTCTCTTTCCTCCCCTCTTTCTCTCTCGTTCTCTCTTTCTCTATCCTCCCCTCCTTCTCTCTCGTTCTCTCTTTCTCTATCCTCCTCTCTTTTCTCTCGTTCCTCTCTTTCCCTATCTCCCTCTTTCTCTCCCCCTTTCTCTCGTTTTTTTTCCCTCTTTCTCTCTCATTTTCTCTTTCCTATCCTCCCCTCTTTCTCTCTCGTTCTCTCTTTCTCTATCCTCCCCTCTTTCTCTCTCGTTACCTCTCTCTCGTTTCCCCTCTTTTCTCTCTAGTTCCTCTCTTTTCTCTCGTTCCTCTCTTTCTCTATCACTCCCCTCCTTCTCTCTCGTTCCTCTCTTTCTCTATCACTCCCTCTTTCTCTCTCGTTCCTCTCTTTCCCTATCACTCCCCTCTTTCTCTCGTTCCCCTCTTTCTCTCTCGTTCCCCTCTTTCTCTCTCGTTCCTCTCTTTCTCTATCAATCTCCTCTTTCTCTATCACTCCCCTCTTTCTCTCTCGTTCCCCTCTTTCTCTCTCGTTCCTCACTTTCTCTGTCGTTCCCCTCTTTCTCTCTCGTTCCTCACTTTCTCTGTCGTTCCTCTCTTTCTCTCTCGTTCCCCTCTTTCTCTCTCGTTCCTCTCTTTCTCTCTCATTCCTCTCTTTCTCTCTTGTTCCCCTCTTTCTCTATCACTCCCCTCATTCTCTCTCCTTCCTCTCTTTCTCTGTCGTTCCTCTCTTTCTCTCTCGTTCCCCTCTTTCTCTCTTCCTCTCTTTCTCTCGTTCCTCTCTTTCTATCACTCCCTTCTTTCTCTCGTTCCCCTCTTTCTCTCTCATTCCTCTCTTTCCCTATCACTCCCCTTTTCTCTCTCGTTCCTCTCTTTCTATATCAATCCCCTCTTTCTCTATCACTCCCCTCTTTCTCTCTCGTTCCCCTCTTTCTCTCTTGTTCCTCTTTTTCTATCACTCCCCTCTTTCTCTCTCGTTCCTCTCTTTCTCTCTCACTCCCTTCTTTCTCTGTCGTTCCTCTCTTTCTCTATCACTCCCCTCTTTCTCTATCACTCCCCTCTTTCTCTCTCGTTCCCCTCTCTCTCTCTTTCCCCTCTTTCTCTCTCATTCCTCTCTTTCTCTCTCGTTCCTCTCTTTCTCTCTCGTTCCTCTCTTTCTCTATCACTCCCCTCTTTCTCTCTCGTTTCTCTCTCCCTATCACTCCCCTCTTTCTCTCTCATTCTCCTCTTTGTCGTTCCCCTCTTTCTCTCTCGTTCCTCTCTTTCTCTCTCGTTCCTCTCTTTCTATCACTCCCCTCTTTCTCTCGTTCCCCTCTTTCTCTGTCATTCCTCTCTTTCTCTCTCATTCCCCTCTTTGTCTATCATTCCCCTCTTTTTCTCTCATTCCTCTCTTTCTCTCTCGTTCCCCTCTTTCTCTATCACTCCCCTCTTTCTCTCTCTTTCCCCTCTTTCTCTATCACTCCCCTCTATCTCTCTCGTTCCTCTCTTTCCCTATAACTCCCCTCTTTCTCTCTCGTTCCTCTCTTTCTCTCTCGTTCCTCTCTTTCTCGTTCCTCTCTTTCTATCACTCCCCTCTTTCTCTCGTTCCCCTCTTTCTCTCGTTCCTCTCTTTCTCTCATTCCTCTCTTTCACTCTCGTTCCCCTCTTTCCCTATCACTCCCCTCTTTCTCTCTCGTTCCTCTCTTTCTCTATCACTCACCTCTTTCTCTCTCATTCCTCTCTTTCTCTCTTGTTCCTCTCTTTCTATCACTCCCCTCTTTCTCTCTCGTTCCTCTCTTTCTCTCTCACTCCCCTCTATCTCTCGTTCCCCTCTTTCTCTATCACTCCCCTCTTTCTCTCTTGTTCTCCTCTTTCTCTCTCGTTCCCCTCTTTCTCTCTCGTTCCTCTCTTTCCCTATCACTCCCCTCTTTCTCTGTCGTTCCTCTCTGTCTCTCACCCCCCTCATTCTCTATCACTCCCTTCTTTCTCTCTCGTTCCCCTCTTTCTCTCTCATTCCTCTCTTTCCCTATCAGTCCCCTCTTTCTCTTCGTTCCTCTCTTTCTCTCTCGTTCCCCTCTTTCTCTATCACTCCCCTCTTTCTCTCTCGTTTCTCTCTCCCTATCACTCCCCTCTTTCTCTCTCATTCTCATCTTTGTCGTTCCCCTCTTTCTCTATCACTCCCCTCTTTCTCTCTCGTTCCTCTCTTTCTCTGTCGTTCCTCTCTTTCTCTCTCATTCCTCTCTTTCTCTTGTTCCCCTCTTTCTCTATCACTCCCCTCTTTCTCTATCACTCCCCTCTTTCTCTCTCGTTCCTCTCTTTCTCTGTCGTTCCTCTCTTTCTCTCTCGTTCCCCTCTTTCTCTCTCGTCCCTCTCTTTCTCTCTCATTCCTCTCTTTCTCTCTCGTTCCCCTCTTTCTCTCTCATTCCTCTCTTTCTCGTTCCCCTCTTTCTCTCTTGTTCCTCACTTTCTCTCTCATTCCCCTCTTTCTCTATCACCCTTCTCTTTCTCTCTCATTCCTCTCTTTCTCTCTCGTTCCCCTCTTTCTCTCTCGTTCTTCTCTTTCAAATTCAAATTCAAATTCAAAGGTGCTTTATTGGCATGACCATTATTCACAGTATTGCCGAAAGCAATGTATACACAGTACATCATCTGAACATTAAATACACAATAACACTGATGAGAATAATAATGATAATAATAATGGGAAACAAATATAAATAATAACCACGTTATTAATAAGTTAACAATAACAACAGTGAAATATAACAAGATTTGAACTCCTGTAGAGTGCTCACTGTCTGTCCCTCAGGCTGTGACAGGCGGCTGTGTACTGGGCTGCCAGTTGGACACAGCTGGACTCCTCTCCGAGGAGGATTGGGAGTTTTTGAGAGTCTGGCAGGTCTGGGAATGTTTTGCAGAGATTTTTTATTTGTGGTTAGAAAGTTTCCCTTATTTCTGTGTATTTTGTACACTGCAGTAGAAAGTGCATCTCTGTCTCTACTTGTTGGAGTTGACAGTGATGACACAGCCGGTCCTCTTTGGGCAGCCAGGTCTGCCTGTGTCGGCCTGTTTCTATGGCCAGGCTGTGCTCACTGAGCCTGTATTTGGTTCGGATCTGCCTCTGCTTGTTGTCTTTCACCCTGCTCAGGTATTCAGCCAGGGTGTCGTGTCTTTTTAGGGCCCGATAGCACTCTAATTTGCTTTTGTGTTTTTGTGTGTGTGTCCCAATAGGTGAGGTAGTTTTGTTTGTGTTGTGTTATAATTTGGTTAACTCGAATTGTCTGTGTTGGAGCAGTGCTGTCCTGAGGCTGGTTGGTGTTAGTGTGTGTTGGTGCAGTGAGCTTCAGGACCAGCTGGCTGAGGGGACTCTTCTTTTGGCTCAGTTCTTGGTACTGCAGGGCTTTACTGTGGTAGGAGTTTGGGTTGTTTTTGTTTTAGATGAAGCCAAAATTTAATTGTTCTTTTTGTATTGAGATCAATAATGGATATTGACCTAGTTCTGCCCTGCACGCGTTGTTTGGTGTTTTTCTCTGTATTTGCAGGATGTTTTTGCAGAACTCTGTGTCCAGGGCTTCTATTGGGTGTTTATCCCATTTAAGAACATAAGAACATAAGAAAGTTTACCAACGAGAGGAGGCCCCATTCAGCCCATCTTGCTCGTTTGGTTGTTAGTAGCTTATTGATCCCAGAATCTCATCAAGCAGCTTCTTGAAGGATCCCAGGGTGTTGGCTTCAACAACATTACTGGGGAGCTGGTTCCAGACCCTCACAATTCTCTGTGTAAAAAAGTGCCTCCTATTTTCTGTTCTGAATGCCCTTTATCTAATCTCCATTTATGACCCTGGTCCTTTTTTTTTTTTTCAAGTCAAAGAAGTCCCCGGGTTGACATTGTCTATACCTTTTAGGATTTTGAATGTTTGAATCAGATCACGCCAGTAGTCTTCTTTGTTCAAGACTGAATAGATTCAATTCTTTTAGCCTGTCTGCATACGACATGCCTTTTTAAAACCGGGATAATTCTGTTGCTCTTCTTTGCACTCTTTCTAGAGCTGCAATATCCTTTTTGTAACGAGGTGACCAGAACTGAACACAATATTCTAGGTGAGGTCTTACTAATGCATTGTAGAGTTTTAACATTACTTCCCTTTGATTTAAATTCAACACTTCTCACAATATATCCAAGCATCTTGTTGGCCTTTTTTTTATAGCTTCCCACATTGTCTAGATGAAGACATTTCTGAGTCAACATAAACTCCTAGGTCTTTTTCATAGATTCCTTCTTCAATTTCACTATCTCCCATATGATATTTATAATGCACATTTTTATTGCCCGCATGCAATACTTTACACTTCCCTCTATTAAATTTCATTTGCCATGTGTCTGCCCAGTTCTGAATGCTGTCTAGATCATTTTGAATGACCTTTGCTGCTTCAACAGTGTTTGCCACTCCTCCTATTTTTGTGTCGTCTGCAAATTTAACAAGTTTGCTTACTATACCAGAATCTAAATCATTAATGTAGATTAGGAATAGCAGAGGACCTAATACTGATCCCTGTGGTACACCACTGGTTACCTCGCTCCATTTTGAGGTTTCTCCTCTAATCAGTACTTTCTGTTTTCTACCTGTTAACCACTCCCTAATCCATGTGCATGCATTTCCTTGAATCCCTACATGTTCAGTTTGAGAATTAATCTTTATGCAGAACTTTGTCAAAAGCTTTCTGGAAATCTAAATAAACCATGTCGTATGCTTTGCAGTTATCCATTTTCAATGTTGCATCCTCAAAAAAGTCAAGTAGGTTAGTTAGACACGATCTCCCTTTCCTAAAACCATGCTGCCTGTCTCCCAGGATATTGTTACCATATAGGTAATTTTCCATTTTGGATCTTATTATAGATCCATAAGTTTACATATAATAGAAGTCAGGCTTATTGGTCTGTAGTTACCTGGTTCGGTTTTGTCTCCCTTTTTGTGGATCGGTATTACGTTTGCTATTTTCCAGTCTGTCGGTACAACCCCTGTGTCAAGATACTGTTGCATGATCTTGGTTAGCGGTTTGTAAATAACTTCTTTCATTTCTTTGAGTACTATTGGTTGTGCTTCGTAGAAAAGGGCGTTGTTGGAGTTGGGGTATAGCTCGGTGGTAGAACATTTGCTTGCAGCGCAAGAGATGCCAGGTTCAAATCCGAGTGCCCCCTTTTTTAATTAAAATACAAGTTGCATTATATAATTTTTCATTTCAGCTGAACAAGTAACAAATAGTGTTTTAAAAACAGCCACAAGGTACGGACGGGGTTTGAACCCGTGATCTTCGGTTTACGAGACCAACGCCTTACCACTTGGCCACCGCACCCTTCATGACTGCAAATGAAATCGGAAGCTTGGACTCTATTGAGAAGGCTGCCCGGAAAGACAATGCCTGGAAACCAACCTTACAGTTAACAGCTGAATGCCAAGGATGGGCAAAATAGTCTCGGAAACTCTTTAAATAGAAAACATTGGTCTCCATATTTATTTAAAATACAAATAGAAAATAGGTTGCCAGACATGTATTTTAAATAGAAATGAGTAAATACTATTTTGCAAATAGTATTTTTTTAAAACACTTGACACCATCATCTACCGCTGTAGTATACACCCATTTTTTTATTTATTGTTTTCATAATAATGAACTGAAAGTTTCAGTACTGCCTCAGTCAACAAGCCTGTCAGTAACCGTATTTTGCTCCAAAAGAACTGGTACTTCTATAGCAATAATTACAGTAGTTTTAGGCTGTCTTTGAAAATGAATTAATCTGGAGTTAAGAATCGTACATCTTTTACCAGAAACATTTAGTTTTACATTAAATGGATTTCATATTAGAGTGAAGCTATGGTCGCATTGCTGAGTAAGGAATGACCATAAAACAAGGCACATGCTAATTCTGAGGACACACTCGTTTTCGGTGTTAACCCTATTATTTGCAGCAGCAGCGATGCGATTTTAAAGCTTTTCACCATTTTTCAACTTTTTTTTAAAATTAATACAAAAATGCAGTTTCTGCTCAATTTGTAATAAAGCAGTACTTGTTATATGATCCTGATAGTAATCGTAATATAATCAGAGCCTTCTGAGGACACAGACGCCGTTACCCACAGTGACTTACAATCATAAACAAAAATACATTTCAAGAATCACAGTTCAAGTATTCATACATATAAGAGCAAGATCAAATACAATGACTTCGGTTCTAAAAAGTACAAGTATATGACAAAATACGATTCAATAATCAGAGCAGATAACAGTGTCAGTGATAGTTACATCAGGATATGATTACATGCAAAATACTACAGATTGAATAACACTTGTGTCAGATTACAGTACAGTAAATGCAGTAAAATAGGGAGCAGATAAGAGCAAGTAAAGCACATTAAGGAAGATTGATAAAGTGTCCACAGGGAAAATAGGAGTTCTACAGGTGCTGTCTGAAGAGGGGAGTCTTGAGGTATAGAAGTACCAGTTCTTTTGGATCAAAATACGGTTACTGACAGGCTTGTGGACTGAAGCAGTACTGAAACTTTCAGTTCATTATTATGAAAACAATAAATAAAAAATGGGTGTATACTACAGCCGGTAGAGGGTGTCAAGTGTTTTAAAAAAATACTATTTGCAAAATAGTATTACTCATTTCTATTTAAAATACATGTCTGGCAACCTATTTTCTATGTGTATTTTAAATAAATATGGAGACCAATGTTTTCTATTTAAAGAGTTTCCGAGACTATTTTGCCCATCCTTGGCATTCAGCTGTTAACTGTAAGGTTGGTTTCCAGCCAGATTGCCTTTCCGGGCAGCCTTCTCAATAGAGTCCAAGCTTCCGATTTCATTTGCAGTGATGAAGGGTGCGGTGGCCAAGTGGTAAGGCGTTGGTCTCGTAAACCGAAGATCACAGGTTCAATCCCCGTCCGTACCTTGTTGCTGTCTTTAAAACACTATTTGTTACTTGTTTGTACCTTTGCAACTGAAAAGAAAAATTATATAATGCAAATTGTATTTTAATTTAAATTAAAAAAAGAGGGCACTCGGATTTGAACCGGGGATCTCTTGATCAGCAGTCAAATGCTCTACCACTGAGCTATACCCCGACTCCAACAGCACCATTTCCTATCAAGAACAACCAACGGTGCCGAGCTGTCAGTTTCAGAAATGCAACCTGTCAAGGCGCGTGATTTTTTTCCTCGTATCCCGCAGAAAATTCCTGTGGCGCAATTGGTCAGTGTGTTTGGCTCTTAACCCTTTAAGGACCGGGATTGTGTCAACACCACATCATACTGAAATTTCAAATTGAAAACCACAGCTTGCCTTGCCAGATGGCTTTGACAGATTATTTAAGAGAAGCTATAACGTTCCCCAGAGTGTCCTGAAAACAAGGACACCCATTCCAAGATGAGACTGTAACAAATTGATTTTTTGTGCATTGTTATAGGAAGAGAGTCAAATACAGCCAAAAAAACGCTTGGTCCTTAAATAGTTTAGCAAACGGTTGGTTTCTTGTGTAACAGGTCTTTATATACATATAGCTACATTTATGTTAATAATTTGACTGCGCCACCTTGTGTTTATTGAGGACAAGGACGTCGAGTGATTGGTTCCCACACAAACTCTTTTATCCAGGGGAAACCAAGCAATCAAATACCAAAAATAATCTTTACAAGTTTTTATTTGTAATTGTTTTAAAAATCTCAAACACACACACTATATATATATATATATATATATATATATATATATATATATATAAGGCTAATACAATAAAACAGACTCTAAATCTATCAGTTTATTATGGTGCAGTTAATTAAACTAATTACCACAGATTATATTATTGCAGTTTATATCAAGTACTTGGATCTATCAGTTTCTTATAGTAAAGTTAATTAATTACGTGTTCTTTTTGTGATACATACAAAGTAGACAACAACGTCAGCAGTTGAATGGTCTCGTTACAAACTACATTACATTTATAAAGTACACGGTCCCAATTCCACCCAATCTATTTAAAATGAATATATAAAACAGCTGCGTGCACGCAAGAATAAAATAAAATATAACAAATAAACCAGAGGACTCCTTGCTGCAGGAGCGGGACAGCTATCAAATAAACCACACAACGTTAACAATAAACTAAGAGGCTCCCTGACCGGGGAACCCCAACACGCTG
>CM072694.1:5872773-5877773 GCA_036884735.1 Huso huso | reverse complement strand
CACCGTTGTTCTGTATCTGACTGGTTGTATGTTAACACACAGACACACACAGAGAAATGTAACAAATGACACACACACATTTGACACACCCACACACACACTCTTTGTTTTGTGTTTTGTTGTTCTTCACACACACACACTGACAGGTTTAAAACACACACACACACACACCACAGGTTCTGACACCTGGACACACACTGCGATATCTTTATCAACACACACACACACATGGTTTATGACACATTAACATGTCCACACATGAACACACTGAGGAGGAGTTTTAGTTTTACATCAGGTATGAACACACACACACACAGGGACTTGAGACAAAAACACATCTCCCAGAGACACACAGGTACTGACACACACATGCGCACGCACACACACACACACACAGGTACTGGACACACACACACACACAGAGGTAGTGAACCACACACACACTGGTACTGACACACACACACACACACACACACACAGGTTCTGACACACACACACAGGTACTGAAACACACACACACATACAGGCACTGACCCACACCCACACACACACACAGAGGTAGTGACACACACACACACACAGGTACTGACACACACACACACACACACACACACACACAGGTATTGACACGCACACACACACACACAGCACACTAACACACACACACTGAGACACACACACACAGATAGTGACACACACACACAGAGGTAGTGACACACACACAGATACACACACACACACACACACACACACACACACAGATAGTGACACACACACTGATACACAGTTCACACACACACACACACACACACACACACACACACACACACACACACACACACACACTTGAGACACACAGGTGCTGACACACACACACACTGACTGACAAACAGGTACTGACACACACACACAGCTACTGACACACACACACACACAGGTACTGACACACACAGGTGCTGACAAACACACACACACACACAGATACTGACACACACACACACGTAATTTGGACAAACACACACACACACTGAGTGGTGACACACACACACTGAGACACACACACTAAGACACACACACACACAGCATTTGACACACACACACGTACTGACACACACACACACACACTGACACACACACACACACAGCTGACACACACACACACACACAGGTACTGACAACACACACACAGATACTGACACGCACACACACACACACAGGTGACAAACACACACACACTGAGACACACACACTGACACACACACTGAGACACACACACACACACACAGGTACTGTCACACACACAGGTACTGACACAGACACACACACACACACAGGTACTGACACACACACACACACACAACAAACAAATCTACTAAGAGATTTAACATTTATTTAAATACACACACAATGTTAAATCTAGTTAAGAGAGATTTAAGATTTATTTAAATATTTAGCTAAATGTTAAATCTAGTTAAGAGATTTAAGATTTATTTAAATATTTTAACTGTTAAATCTTGTAACTAGATTTATAAATGATATCTGAATGCACACATTTATAAAAAGCTGTATTTATTTTCTCCTCATTTCTGGCAGCCCATACTAACGGCACCGGAACTTTCGATTTTTAAATCCTAACGGTCTCTGCTCAGCGGAGTGGAATGTTCAGGAGCCGGTTGCCTAGCAGCGTCTCCGCCTCCTTCTCTGCCCGCCCCCTCTCTCCCTCTCGTTGCTCCAGCTAGGAGTTCACATTCAGCTTCCTTAGATTATATAGCGCCATTCTTACTAACTTTTACAAATGAGCTTATTGAGGCTTCGTGTTTTTTAAGATGGTTCAGGTGCAGTCCAACAGACTGACTGGAGCATCATTACAGTATACCGCACTGCTTTCGGCTTTGTGTGGAGGCTGATACACAAAATAATGAACGACTGGTAAAGAAATCACATGGATTGCTTTTTAATGCTAAATGAGTATCTGGTATTCCAAGTATTATCTACAATTAATAACTCAGCTATATTCATATTCAGAATGTGATACAGTATTAAGACAGGGTCAGTATTAGAAATAAATAAACACGCTTTAGAGAAACAGCAGATGTTTATTGCCCATTCCCATCCATTCTCTATATGTTTCTACATTGTGGTTTGCAATCCACAGGGACAAGGGACTCAGTGATGTTAAATAAAAAACCTAGAGCCCACAATTAACCAATATAGAAAGGAAGGGGAGAATGTATTGCCTGCGTGCAGTACCTTCCACTTTCCTCTATTAAATGTCATTTGCCATGTGTCTGCCCAGTTCTGAATGCTGTCGAGATCATTTTGAATGACCTTTGCTGCTGCAACAGTGTTTGCCACTCCTCCTATTTTTTGTGTCGACTACAAATTTAACAAGTTTGCTTACTATACCAGAATCTAAATCATTAATGTAGATTAGGAATAGCAGAGAACCTAATATTGATCCCAATGTGCATTATAAATATCATATGGGAGATACTGAAATTGAAGAAGGAATCTATGAAAAGACCTAGGGTTTATGTTGACTCAGAAATGTCTTCATCAGACAATGGGGAAGCTATAAAAAAAAGCCAACAAGATGCTTGGATATATTGTGAGAAGTGTTGAATTTAAATCAAGGGAAGTAATGTTAAAACTCTACAATGCATTAGTAAGACCTCACCTAGAATATTGTGTTCAGTTCTGGTCACCTCGTTAAAAAGGATATTGCTGCTCTAGAAAGAGTGCAAAAGAAGAGCAACCAGAATTATCCCGGTTTAAAAGGCATATCATATGCAGACAGGCTCAAAGAATTGAATCTGTTCAGTCTTGAACAAAGAAGACTGGTGGCGATCTGATTCAAGTATTCACAGAATCCTAAAAGGTATTGACAATGTCGACCCAGGGACTTTCACAACCTGAAAAGAAACAGGACCAGGGTCACAAATGGAGATTAGATAAAGGGCATTCAGAACAGAAAATAGGAGGGCTTTTTTACACAGAGAATTGTGAGGTCTGGAACCAACTCCCCCAGTAATGTTGTTGAAGCTGACACCCTGGGATCCTTCAAGAAGCTGCTTGATGAGATTCTGGGATCAATAAGTTACTAACAACCAAACGAGCAAGATGGGCTGAATGGGGCCTCCTCTCGTTTGGAAACTTTCTTATGTTCTTATGTTCTTATTCCTTATACAATGCTGCCACCGTGTGGACTTTTACTAGAACTGTTTGTTCTAATATACATATTTATGTCAAGTCTCAAGTCACAACGGTCAAGGGTCAAGTCTGAAACAGCCAAGCCTGATTGACCTGATGAGGAAGATAAGGATGATGAGGAGGAGGAGAGGAGGAGGAGGAGTGTGAGGGAGAGACCCTCACATTGTCTCAGTATGTATCTGGACATTTACTGCAAATGTTTTTAATCTGTTTTTGTATGGTGTTGCTGATCCTTGTGTCTAGTAAGGAAAATAATAAAAACAAAATTCACTTCCCTGTTGTACGGGGACTGGAGGCCTGTGGTTGGGAGTGTCCTGAAAAAACAAAAGAAAGGTTAATGAAGAGTGCAGTTTGAGAGCTGGTTTGAAGGGAGCACACTTCCAGAACAATGTATTACAGTACTATTGTTGAGATAAACTGATATGCAATGGTTCAGGTAACCTGAGTTGGGTGTGGTGGTGAGGTCCTCCATCTTGACAGGAAGTGGGGAAGCAGCCATGTTGGTGAGGGAAGCTTTTTATTGACTTCCCTGTGTACTGACTTCCTGTAGTCAGGGCAGTACCTGTAGAAGATATTGAAAGGGGGGACAGCTGATTTTAACACGTTTCCCTCTGCTTGTTTTAAAGCATAGTTTTAATGCACGTGTTAGATTAATGTTTTATATATATTTTCATTGATTTGTTTCTTTTGAATACTTTATTTATTCTTGATAACTGTTTGCTGGTTTTTTTTATATACCCACCTGCAGAATGGTTTATTCTGGGGGGGAGGTCTGGAAGGGTATAAAAGGCTGTTGGTTTTGTTCAGTCAGGATCGTCTTTTGTGCAGATCAGAGGGCAGTTTTGCAGCTCTGTGGTTGGACTCAGTTATTGGAGTCGGTACCTGTGATTAGGTGACTATAAATAGTTATTTTTGGTTTCACTTTTTCTTTCCTCAAATTGTTTGATATTTTGTTCAATTAGCTTTTGTTTATTATTGTTCTTAAATAAAAATAATTGGTTTTGGCACCAAACTTCTCTGTGATCCTTTGTGCGTGTGTGTCACACACACACACACACACACACACACACTGAGACACACACACTGAAACACTCACACAGTGAGACACACACACACACACACACACTGAGACACACACACACACACACTGAGACACACACACACACTGAGACACACACACACACTGAGACACACACACACTGAGACACACACACTCACGCACTGAGACACAAACACACACACACACAGACAGGACACACACACTGCACTGAGAGACACACACACACACACACTAAGAGACACAGTGTTTCACTCACTAAGATACAAACACACTGAGACACACACACACTGAGACAAACACACTGAGACAAAAACACACAGACACACACACTGAGACCGACACACACACTGAGACAAACACACTGAGACACACACACACTGAGACAGACACACACACACACTGAGACAAACACACTGAGACAAACACACACACTGAGACAAACACACTGAGACACACACACATACACTGAGACACACACTGACACACACACATACACTGAGACACACACACTGAGAGACACACACACTGAGACACTGAGACACACACACTGAGACACACACACTGAGACACACACACACACACACTGTGACACACACACTGAGACACACACACTGAGAGACACACACACTGAGACAAACACACTGAGACAAACACTCACACTGAGACACAACAGACACACTGACTGAGACACACACACTGAGACACACACACACACTGAGACAGACACATA